>OZ018323.1:12663043-13263043 GCA_963969495.1 Ceratothoa steindachneri | reverse complement strand
TTATGACTATTCAAAACGCCCAAAGTCTAGCTATGAGGATACATAAAGTTTACCTTGGGTTTGAAAGAAGTGTTGAAAATTAGAAATTTATTCTAGCGATGTTTAGACACAGAGAAACACTAGGACATAAATTGTACCTAACTAACAGGAAACCATATAATTAACCACACTGTTTCCATTATGTCAGGATATATGAATAGCGCCCAGATCACGCTAAATGCGACTCTAAATTTCCTTGGACAGTAAAGCAAAAAGACGTACGATTTTTTACTAAAACATGCGAAAACAAACAGACATCTCCGCTTATTCGTTTTAAAAATAGATGTTTGTAAAAACTTGTACACATTTTCAGCTCCTTAAACTCAAATCAGAATTAAGAATTAATTTATCAAATCGTGTTTCGATAAGCTATATTTTAAAATAATATTTGTTAATTTATTCTTGAACTTATTGATTTTATGGATTGCTTCCAATGACATAGCCTCGACAAGTCATTCTATGTACATGTTGTTCCATAATAAAATAAACTCTGTACTATTCCAGAAGGAAATCTTTTGTTTAATAGTTTGCAACTGATATTTATTGGCTGGACTCAGTTATCTAGCTTAAATATTAAATTATATCCAAGAATCTATTTAATATTATAAATACTTCGATAAATTGGCCCGAAGATACCAATATTTTAATGACGGTTAATTAAACTGGCTCAATTTCTTTTCATACGACTTATCTCTAAGTTCCAGAATTAATTATTGCGCTCATCGCTGGACGCGTTCCAGTATCGCAGTGTACTTCCTTATATATGGCGACCAGAACTGCAACTCAGTCCTAATGATGTCTTACAACGGTATATATAAGTACAGATTGACGTCTTTTGGTTTAAACATTAATCGTCTATCTATGTAGGCTAGAATTCATTTTGTCATTTGTAAAGTTGAAAATTCTAGAGCATGGAGATTAAAACAGCAATTCCTATTCCATATTGATTGAGTTTAAATTTTCTTCTCTCCATACTGTAATCTTTTCGTAGATAGCCATGACCTATATGTATTAACTTCAACTTTTCCACGTTTAATTGCATTTGGCATCTCTTCGACAATTCTACAAATCTAAGCACTTTCTTTTTTTTGCAAATTTTCGTCCTAACTATGGCTTCTTTCCCTAGTAATATCATCAGTTTTTTTCAAATTCTGCAAAACCAAACCATTTCAAGATTATATTAATATACGGGGTAAAAACACAAAGTGCATGGCTGTACCAGGCAGCGCCGGGCGTGCCAGGACCAAGTCTTTAATCTCGCGAAATCAGAGACGATTCTGGGCTTGAAGGGCCATGATATTCTTCTAAAGGAGATACGACCCATATTGCTTTGAAGAAGCAGGGTGCGGCTCTCCGCAATTTACACGATTTAGACTTATCATGTTTGGCCTTGGAGCAACTTACACAGCCGGAAGGTAACACCGAATTTGTACGATTACACGAGCGATTAAAATAGCCGAAGCGATGGCAGTAGTAGCAACTCCACGGCAGTGGCACAAATGCCTTCACGAGCTAGTGATACCAACCTGCACGCACCGACTCGGGTAGCTTGTTACAACCAAACATGACGAAGCGTGTAGGAGGGGGTCTAGAGGCCCCTTAGCCGATACTTTGCCATCAGTAGAGCGAATAACGAGCAAGCATTTGAAGCCCGCGGGCTCTGAAGTGCCAGGTAGCCTCTAAATGAGAGGACCCGACGTAATTTAAGCTCCACTCTGCTCACTTGAACGATTAGTCTTAGCCAGGAGCTCCACACCCTGTGCATCTCCGTGGCTTCCACGGAGCGAGAGGAGCCCCCGAGTCTTTTGTTTGTCTTTTTCCTATTTTATTTTTTCTTAAGAGAGGAGGGTGATTAAAGAACCCTCTTCTTTCACCCGTCGCTAGCAGCTTTTTTAAAATTTTTAAGAGCTAAAAAAAGACAAATAAATAAAACCATTAATAAAAATAAAAGAAACAAAAAAGGTAATATACAGGAAGCAAGCTCCGGCGTCGGGGAGAAGATCACCTTCCTACGCCGCAGAAACGTGCGATTTACTGAAATAAAAAAAACCAACTAGTTAAATAAAGTCCTATAAGCCCACTAGTCAATGTGCACGAACTCGTCCAGAGTACAAGGGACAGGCGGTAGAGACCCAGCCCATCCCGGTACCGGGACAGGTAACGTGCGCGGAGATCGCCCATACTGGGACATTCAACAAGAATGTTACGAACAGTTTGGGGGATAAGGCAGTCTTCAGAGTAGGGCGCTGGCTACCGCTCCATTAAATGGCGGTGCGTCGCGCGAGTGTGTCCAATTCGGAGACGAGAGAAAGCTACATGAATCATTCGCAGCATTGGGAGGTAAGTCTATGAGAACAGTCGCGACGCAATGGCACGCAACTTTAAGTTCCCTTTGACTGTCTCCGATCCTCTTTGCCAAGCAACCCGAAGAGATGCCCGTATTCCTGCCATGTAGTCGGTGTGAGGAAAAGCGAAACGCTGGTCCGGTTGCAAAGTCCTCGCGGACTCTTTGGCGCCTTTATTGGCGCGCTCATTCTCTTTAATTCCTACATGTCCAGGAATCCAGCAGAAGATAATTTCAACATCCGCGGGGATTGCCAAAACCGTGGCGTCACGGATATTGCAAGCCAGGGAATGCGGAGATCCCAATCCGGTCTATGAAGCGGGCACATCACGTAATCTCCCGTACCGAGTGGTGTATTGCCACCATCTCGGCCCTGAAAAATGACACAGCGCCTGGCAGAGCCCCCCTGACTTCAAACAGATGAGATACAGCGTGGAAACCGACGCCATCTTGGGATTTGGAGCCATCCGTATACACTGGCATGGTTCCAGCGTGACACGAGGTGTATCTAAAAAGGTCGAACGCAATACTCCCGCCACTGTAGAAGGTTTGAAAGAAGAGGCGTGGTGACAAATAGCTAAACGTGGTACCCCCCAGGGTGGCTTCCTGGGCAGAACCGGGGGCGCCACTAACCCGAGAGCTATAGCTATCTCTTGAAGGAGTTTCCTAGCCATAAACCCAAAGGTCTTATGACTTGCGTCTCTCGGCGGCATAGGCACCGTCGAAATCAGCTACGAATGCAGTGAGAGCTGTTGGCAAATGAAAGAGGCGCAGGCTCGTACCTACAGGCAAATAATGCACTGTAAACGCCGTAGAGCCAGTAGAATCTGCTCACCATCGACCTGTAGGCTCTGAATGGGGGTAGTGCGAAAGGCACCGGTCGCCAAGCAGAGGCCCGTGTCATCGATAGATTCCACCTTCCGCAATATACGCTCGGCTGGGAGTGCATAAAACTCTCATCCATAGTAGAGCTTCGAAAGAACAAAGGATCTATAAAAAAGGAAGGCAGTAGCTCTATCAGCGCCCAAACGCTAAACGTCACAGAACGAAGAATATCCATGGCGCGAGTACAATGGACCGTAATCCTGCGAATATGAGCCTCCGAGGTGAGGCGTCGGTCAAATACAAGACTAAGGAAACGGTGCAATTCAACCACTTCCAGGCGTACCACATTAAGAAACAAGCCTGCGTCAGGTGGAACATGGATGGCGGCAGAAGTGCACCACCTTAGTCATGGCCAAGAAAAACCGAATTATGTGCGCTTCGGCATAGCGAGAGACGCGAATCAATACGTGTTTGAGTCGAAACTCTAGAGTTAGCATTTGGGCCACGCCAAAAAAGATCGAAAGGTCGCCCTCGTAGAGCATGGTGAGAACATCTTTCGGCATCACAGAGGTGATGCCTTTGATGCTCATGGCAAAGAGTGTGACATTGAAGACATTTGCCTTCAGAACTCCCTCTTTCTGCTTCATTGAGCCGGAGAGTGCTTCCCCCACCCGTACGCGGATGCGACGATCTGGCCAAAATTAAGATATAAAGTATGCTCTGCTCCACGTTGGAGCAGAGCATACGACGTGTGGTGGAACTTACGAAAGCTGCATTGCGCATTAGACAGATGGCCTCCGCTGTCCAGAAAAAAGGATAATCTAACATTTCCTAATTTCTCCATAAACTTGCACACGCAAGAGGTTAGAGAGATTGGGCGGAACCTGGCCGGGGTAGAGTGATCTCAACCCGGTTTGCGAAAGGCGGGCGCAGTAGCAATTCGCCAGGAACCTATGCGGAGACCCTCCACCCAGATCCTGTTGAACAAATCTCACAGAAAGGCCATGCATCGCTCACCCAGGTGGCGAAGCATGGCGTACGGGACATCGTCCGGACCATGGGCAGTGTCCGCGCACGAAGCAAGAACGGAACGTAACTCACTCAGAGTAAACATGTCGTTAAAGGGTTTACCGCTTCTCGAAGTAAATTCCAGCGGTTGGCCTGTCGCGACATCATTACATGCATTGAATGCTGGCGGAGCATCATCCCGGCTAGAGAATGCGGAAAAATTGGTCGCGAAGGATTCCGCCACGTTTGCCGGGCCTCAGATTGCAGTCCCATTCTCCTGGAGAATGGGAGGGGGCTCCTGCAAAACATTGGCCCGAATCCTATTGATTTTTTTTCACAGCTCTGCCATAATCACCTTCCCATTAAGTAAAGACACGTATGCCAGCCAAGAATAGCAGCGTGCGTGCTTCAAAATATACCGGAACCTAGCCCTGGCCCGACGAATTCCACCGACAGTAAAATCGTTCGGTCGGCGCTTATAGCGCTTGTAGGTATAGCGCTTCTGCTTGAGGGCCTTGTGACATTCAGCTAACCCCCACGAGATTGGTCGGTGTTCCAAAGGGCCAGACCTTCTAGAAATAGGTGCTAGGCCCATGGCGTTGAGGGTGCCGAAGAACAACTCAACGTTCTCATCTACCTACCTAAACTCCTCGACTAAGATAGAGAATTCAGTCATTTCCTGAAATGCAGACCACCACTCCCGCACCAAGCACCCCCGGGGTGGGCTCTTGGGCGACAGCGGCCCATAAAATTATATTTTAATGTGAAAGTGATCACTATCATGGAGGTCATCGACCACCACCCAACCAAAATCGGGCTCAGCATCCGGAGAGCAAAAAGATAGATCGAGGCAGGAAAATAAAGGGGTTCTCGGGCAGTGATATGTAAACTCAGGACTTGGTCCGCAAGGACTTGAACCTAGGGGATTGATAGAGTATTCTACCCAGGGGGTTGGTCTAGCGTTTAGATCTCTGAGCAAGAGAAAGAGTCTCGGTACCGTGCCATGACGCGACGAAAGTCCCCCTCCTCGAAGACGGCTGACGGTAGAATGTACGCGGAAATAACAGTATACCTCCTATCAAGGTGCAGCTGCACAGGTACTACCTGAAAGGAGGTATCTAAAGGGAAGAGAAGAACGGATACATCATGCCGGGTGTAAATCGTACATCCTCCCGATCTGCCCCCATCCCATGGTGGTGGGTTCGCAAAACCCTTATTCGCCGGGAGGGTGGGCAGGGAGCATGCGGCTAGCATGGTCTCCTGCAAATAGATAGCTAACGGGGAACGGGAGGAGACAAGCCTCCGCAGCTCCTTCAAGTTGGCTCGGATGCCACGGCAATTCCATTAAAAGAATATGCCCTCCAGGCCTAGCTAGGAGGGGGCCCTCTTCGAACAGAAGACCCTCAAGGAAATGGCAGGACGCTTCCCGGAGGCAGAACTCAGGGCGCTTTTTGCCGGACAATGCACTGAAGACACTGTCGCCTTCGAGAGCTTATTGGGGGAGGTTGAGCTCACCATGCGAGTCTTTTTCTCCCTTTGCCTTGAAACTTTAGGCGGCTGTAGCGGCTTTGCAGGCGAGAGGCCATCTTTTCGAGGATCCACCGTCTCCAAGTCACCCAGCCCACGACTGGGCATGGGTGGAGGAGCCGAAGCTCCTTTGTTGCTGTCCTCCTATCGGGGAGCAGCATTACAAATCCCGGAAGATGGCCTGGCTACCAATTTCAGGGATGTTGCCTCCTGTGAGTCTAACACCTTGGTGGAGGCGCGTGGCCGTTTCGCCTTACAGGAAGGGGCCAGGCTGGGGGAAAGGGGGGGATCCATGGTTATAGCCGGCACTGGTTGTGGACCCTTTGTGCTGCCAACTTTACCAAAGAAGAGCCTGGGGTGGTATAACCAGCAGAAGTGTTCCGAATGGGCGCAGAAACGAACCTATTCGTAGGCCTGGAGATGACAGGAGTAGAGGGTCTCTTTTTCACTTCAGGTAGCGCCAGGCGCGCTAGACAATCCTGAGGCTGAAGAGCCAGGATTTCCTTCTCAACAAGATACGTACCACATTGCTTCGAAGAAGCGGGGTGCAGCTCTCCGCAATTGACACACATGGCCACACACAATTTGGACTTATCGTGTGTGGCCTTGGAGCAACTTACATAGGTTTCGGGTAACCCGGACTTTGCACGTCAACAGGAGCGATTAGTATGGCCGAAGCGGTAGCAGTAATAGCAGCTCCGGGGCAGTGGCACGAAGTCCTTAAAGCGGTAGCGATACCAATCTGCACGCATCGACTCAGGGTGATTGTTACAGTTGAACGTGACTAAGAGTGTAGAGGTGGGTCTCGAGGCCCCTCCCTATTTTCTCATCACACGTCGAACCTTGCCCGCCCCATGGTTGACCAGCTCTAAGGTGATGTCCTCTATGGAGTAGTTCACGAGTTCCCTTGCATAAACTACTCATTTCAATAAGTTCATGGTAGAGTGCGGCGTCACACTCAGGCGTGGCATCAAGTGTCCGAATGGCACAAATCATGTCCGCCTCGGAGGGATTCAACGCATTCGATAAATGGCTCCCGTCCGAGAAACGGGTCACCTTCGGCACTCTACTAATCACACTAGCTTAAGCTCTATTCTTATGGACCATGTTGCTCTTAGCCAATATGCTGCCTTAAGTGGAGCGAATAACCAGGAAGAGGTTGAAGCCAGCGGGCCCGAAAACGCCGGGTAATCTCTCAATGCGGGTCCCGAAGTAATCGAGGCTTTGCTCTTCGCCTTAGCCCTTTTGTTCTTGGTTAGGGGCTTTGCTCCCGGGGGAGCATAGGGTCGGATGTGCTGATCTTGGCTTGGTTGCTTACTGAAGTGGCAGCAGACTCATCCGTCTCCACAGCCTCCGCTGATGGAGAAGAGCCCCGACCCTTTTTACTCTTTGTTTTTTTTTCTTTTTGGAATAGTAGGGCGGGAAATGTACCCGCTTCTTCCCTCCGACAGCAGGAGGCCCAAGGCCGGATAGACCGGCCTTGGCAAGGGCCTTCTCCGAGACGGAGAAGGTCCTGGAAGTCGCAATGGTACCGGTCGCAGGAGATCCCTCCCCTCCTAGTACTGCTTCGGAAACCCTAGCCGTTTGAGGAGGGCCTTGCATAGGGGCGGACTAGAGTTTGGTGCTTGGCGCCGAGCCCGAATTCGCTCCCATGAAAGGCCTCCTGTCTGAGGCTGGATTGCCTCAAGGACCATGTATATCTCAGAGGGGGGCTGCAGTTGGCTTTTGCCCCCAGGACATCACTGGTCCCATTGACAGCGGTTTCACAAGTCGAAGCTGGGGAGGCACAGACCTTGACCCCCGCTATGTTTGATATTCTAGCCAGCAAGTCTTCTGAGTAAAGCACCCGATGGGGCCTTGATTCCCTCTCCCCCCTAATGGGGTTACTTCATTGGAGAGTGGTCGGCTATGGGCTGTTCCCATGGAAAGGAAAGGGGGACTGCCACTGGAAAAAGGGAGGTGCCTGAAGGCCTCTCCAGTGAAGGGGGTGACGGGGAGTTCCCTACACACGTAGGAGAAGGAGAGGAGTGAGCCTATCCGGTTAGAGATTTGGAGGGTCCCCTAAAAAACACAGGGAGGGACCTCCATTTTTTTGTGGAGCTGCCCGAGGGAAAATTGAAGGGAGATTTTTTTATTTTATCATCCTTGGGCATGGTGGCCTATAATTTTTACAAGAAGCAAACGCTAATCACCCTTCGCAGTGATCCGCTTTGTGAGATGGGCGTATTGGGCTGGCAGAGCCAGGTGCCGACATTTATGGCAACTCTTTCCACTTGGTGACCTCATAGTCTTTCGGCATGGTTGCTCTATGGCGTAAAAACATACATAGTAAAGTGAGAAGGGAAAGAGATGTGAGAAAGGTTGAGGGGGGGGGAAGCAGGTTGTTAAAAACTCACCAGCCCAAACCGGAGCTCAAGGGTTAAGGAACATTGTCCCTCCCCCCCTCAGCCCCGATCCGGGATAGTTGGCTTAGAAGAAGGTCAGCATCTACTCTGAGAAAATAGAGGCCGACCAGAGAAGTTGTAGGGGAAGTGAGGAAGTAGGGAAGAAATACAGGATGTCTGAAAGAAGGAGAAGAGGCTAAGCTGGGGTCGTACGGGGCGCTGAGCCCGATCAGCACGGCGGCCATGAAGGAAAATCGTCGCGCACCTTACGGGGCGCTGGTAGGAGCTCCTAGGACAAATGGCCCGGCCTCGGCAAGATCATTCTCTGAAATGGAGAAAGTTTGCCTGTTACAGGACTCAGGGACCTGTGCCATCTTAGTAGGTGCCTGTATAGGGGCGGACACACGTTTTGTGCTTAGCACCGATCCCAGGTTCTACCACATAGCGGTTCCTGCCGTCTGGGGCTAAGTCACCTCAGGGGGCCCCAATGTGCCCTCCCTGAGACAGCACAGGTCCCATTTGAGTTACCTTTGGTAATCTTGTCTTTGGCCAGCGAACCGGTATCCTTTGGGGAAGAGAGGGGAGCACGTATGGTGACCCACTTTAAGCTCATTATGTGCGCCCGCAGGTCTTTGGTGGGCATGGATCAACTGGCCCTTCCTTTCATCGCTAGCCCAAATGGGGTTTGGCCCTATCGTACCGCTACTACTGTGAGCGGTCTATTATGGGCCGCCTGGCTTCCTTCTTGGCAGTCCCCATGGAAAGCCATAGAGGGACTGCCGCTGGAGAACGTGACAGGGGGGAGTGTGGGGGAGTCCCATACACCCGTAGGCAAAGGAGAGAAGTAAACCTCATCTCCAGTTGAAGAGTTTTGGCGGGTTCCCTGCGAAATTACAGGGGAAGGGCCTCAATCTTTACGGTGGAGCTGCCCTAAGGCGGCTCCATCGATGGCCTAAAGGAAGGTAGAGGGGGAGTATTAGTTGTTTACCGATATCATCATTGGGCATAGTAACCCTGTAATTGTCATGGGATGCATACTCTCATCACTCCAGGTAGTAGCCCGCTCTGAGATGGGTGAACACGGGACCAGCAGAACCAGCCGGCCACTCCTTCAGCATAGTGACCTGGCAGCCCATCAGTATGACTGATTATCGTTGGGCAGTGCTAAAATTGATAGACATCAAAAGGAGCAAGAAGGGCTATGTGAGGAAGATGTGGGTGGGGATGGAGCAGGTTGTTAAAAACCAACCACCCAAAGCAGTAGTTCAGGGGTAAAGGAACCTTGTCCCCTTCCCCCTTCAGTCCCGATCCAGAATAGGTGGGTAAGAGGAAGCTGGTCAGCGTCTACCCTGTGAAATTAGAGGACGAGCAGAGAATGTTGTGTGCGAGGTTGTGGTTAATGTGAGAAGTAGGGTAAAATTACAGGCTGTCAGAAAGAAGAGGCTAAGCTGGGACCGGACAGGGCACAGATTCCTGTCAGCATTGCGACCAGGAAGGCAAATCACCGCGCCGCTTACGGGGTCTTTTGTGTTAAGACCTTCAATTTGTTGCATGAATCCATTCTTCTTCCAAATTTTTCAAAAGATATTTGTCATTCGTCGCTTTCCGAAGTATAACATTCTCACCGACTTACATCCCTATGTCCTTTATCGAGTGTAAATCAGGGCTCTTCGCATGCCAGTTCATCACGTTGAGATTTTAGCATCAGTGAATTGCTTCATTGTGCAAGGAGCATTCTTCTGCTTGAAAACAGGCTTATCTAGTCTCGATGTTCTGAGGGAAAAGATCAAATGTCCCAGAAAAGTATTTTGGTATAGCGCACCCTTAACTGCCGCATAAACAAGATCATCCTCAACGCCGACGACTAAATTTAAATTTATATTTTGCATGCAAGAATCATTTAATCTTTTCTATACGAAGCCTTACATGCTGATTCCATCTCATTCAAAACATTACATTTGATTTGGTCGCTGAAATACACTTTCCCATTTTTCCGCACTGCACACAATCAGCGAAGCCAACCTAGTCACTATTCTATTTACTTATGTCGCTATGTAGTAGAGGGAGCGATGACGGTCAATATGATGATAAACATTCAGGTTTAATTTCCCATCCAATTGACTGGAAATTTAAACTGCGGTCTAAAATCGGCCTTTCATCGTCATCCGTAGTCATGGTAGTAGTCATGGCCAAGAGTTTTTGGAATAAGATATATTTTTTTCATTAGTTTCTAAATTTACGTGATAAGATTAATTATTCTAATATTCAAATTATTGGAAGTGTATTATAAAGTTAACATTTCGAAAATAATAAAAAAAAACATTCTTTCGCAGAATCAAATATCGCATTCTGGTCGAGTTGTGTAGGAGATGAGTTTCAGTCCTTTTATTATTGTTATTCGATCAAAAGTTTAAAATGATGACAAATATGGTTTACATAAATGTTGGGTAATGATTATCTATTTTGGCAATATTTAAAAAAAAATGTTTAAATATAGTTCCATTCCAGAAATGTTCGATTCCAAAGAAAATCGTTCAGTCATTGTTGACTTGCACTAAAGTTGTCTGAAATGCAAAGTGGTTATTGGTTCAGGTATGACTCGAGGAGCAACATTTTAGTATCATTAATTACTGTAAAACGACTGGTTATTCTCCCATGTAGAAGAGTTATCTACGAGAGGGGAGATCTTCAAATGAACGCCAAGATCCCCTCCTAGCTAGGTCCCAGCTCAATGATCCTGTTGCTCTCCATTATCAAGTTTTCTCAAGATTGGAAAAGAACAGGTCTGAACGCTTCACCACGCGCAGTGAGGCAGAGACATTTTGACATAGGACTCAATTCAAGAATGGCCTCGAAGTACCCTCAACTCACAAGAAGAACATATGGATAGGCTCCACTTTTGTAGGAAATATAAAAAATTCAGTATTAAAGAATAAGAATAGTTATTTCGCCTGATGAATCTCTCTTCCACTTGTTTAGAACTTCTGAAACACCACTCATTAGGAGGACAAAAGGGGAGCGCTTTTAAAAGAACTGTGTTGTGCTCATGGTGAAGCATTCGGACACTGTGCATGTCTGGGGATGCTTCTCATCTAAAGGAACTGGAACACTAACAATTTTTCCCCAGAGCACTGCTATGAACTCGAAATAGTTAAAAAATTTACTACTTTTCACCTTTTTCCAACAGTTCAGGACCAATCTTGGCATGATAACTATAATTTACATAAAATTGGAGCACTTTGCCACAAAGCAAAAGAAGTGATAAATTTCATGGCTGAAAATAACATCGAACTTTTGGGACTTTGGTCCTGGGAATTCGTAAGATTTGAACCCAATGAAGAATTTGTGAAGGTTTACTCAAACTGGCAGCGATAAAGAGAAGTAATCCAATTGTGAGCAGTAGTTGGTGGTTATTGAACAAACGTGGAGCAATATCAACTAAGGTATCATCATAAATATGGTCTCCACATGACGGAACAAATTAAAGCAGTCCTAAAGGACAAAGAAAATCATTATAAATTCTGAGTGTGTTCATCAATTTACTTTTTAATCATAAATGTGTTTGGGCTCTATTTTCTCATATATATCACCTTCAAATTATGATAAAAACATACTAAAACAAATGCAATATCATCCATAGCTCTCGAAAATAAACATGATACTATTTCTATATATATACTGATGAAAATTTACTTGTACTTTAAAAGTTATTTTTTTGTCCTCGTGTTTATGATTTATCCTTTTATCTAGTACATAGATATTACCTTTCTCATAAACCTTTTTATCCATACTGTATAAAATTATACTTGGACACTTTTATAGGCAAATGCCAAAGAAAATTGTGCAATTTTAATAATACAATTATTTAAGAAAATTTATATTACGGCACTTCAGAATACTTTGCCAATAGGGAAAAGGAGGCAATTGTCTAATATTTTTCACATAATTGCGATTGTCGAAACGTGATTAAATCGCTTTAGTACACAAATGTTCAATTTGGCACTTTTATTGATTTTAACGCAGCTTAATAAACTCTTCCATCTATGATTTGTCAGATTTGCTCTAATCTGTTTTCCAAAGGGATCTAAATATCGTTACTAGCCATTCGGGCGGACTCGTGGATATAATTGGCTGGGTTCTTGAATCCCAGGAGATCTCATCTCTCGCCTATTCGTGTGAATAACCTTTTTCACATTTCATTTCCCATAACTTTCACGTTTTAAGGAATCTCATTTCGGGTTCTCTTTATATAAATATGATAAAATCCGAGAAATAAGTGCCTCTCGAGAGAAATGAATAAAATAATTTCCTAACTTCATGGTTAAAATGGACGTCATTACTTTCATAGTTCATGTGGCCAACTCCCTTCAGAGAAGAGTAATTCTCATTAAATCAATTGTTGGCCACCAACAACAGATCAAATTCTTACATTATAAAGCGAGAAGTGTTTGGAAAACGGGGAACAAAAATATTTCCCAATCTATTAAGAAGCATTAAACCGTTTTCAGTTAGTCTCCAGATTTTTCTGCCTAAAAGCAAAAGTTTGCTCTTTCGTTTAAAAAGAGGTCATAAGTCATTAATTTCTAGGTGTGAGGAAGGAAGGCTGTCCTTATGAGGCTTCTTTCAATTAATTTAATAAACTCTAGATCAAAGGTTAGGATATATATATATATATATATATATATATATATATATATATATATATATATATATATATATATATATATATATATATATACACACACATATATATATATATATATATATATATATATATATATATATATTACTTGGTGACTAGAGCTAGGTTAAAACACAAATGGGAAGTACAGATTCCAATGATACGGTCCTTGGTATTACTTTATATAAAGTTTCATCCTCTGAATCTTAATTACGAGATATTTTTAGTATTCAATCGCCAACACAATAACTTCGCCTCAAAATAACCTTAATCAAGTTGATAGGGGTTTCTATGGGTAGCTTTTTAGGACTAACATTAGCTAATTCCTTTTTGGTATCTTTTGAAATTGTCGCTATTGTTGTAGCCCGCCGCTTTATAGTATTTTGGTCGATATACATTGGCCCAAATTAAGTCTGAAAAAGGTGCCTTAAGTGTCTTCAAATTTTTGAATGCCCTTCGTCCTAGTATTAAGTAGGTTAAGAACCATTTTCAATCTTGACATTATGATTAAAAACACATTAATTTCTACACGTCTATTTTTAGAAAGACAAACTATTTTGGTTTGGGTTTAAATTCCTCAAGCGCTTTGTTCTTCTTACACTTTAATGCACCGGGATAAAACCTTTCTATGAATTTCTTTTTTACTTATTCTCCATTGATTTGGGCAACCAATGCAAAAGCAGAATATTACATTACGTTTACCAACTAAAATTGCAGGAATCACTGTCCTCAAAGACTCGTATTCTTTTCTCCTTCCGAATATTGGTGGTCTAAAGCAAAACTACTCTCGAATGATGTTCACAAACAATTTAACAATGGTGGTTTCCTTCGTACCAAGGGTGCAACCCTTGTTTATTTTCGTACTGGTAAAGTCTAAAACTTTGATTGCCTTGAATGTCGCCGGTGATCATAAATCTGAAATACCCTCCCTTCCTTACACTCTAAGCTATGTGCAGACTTAGGGGATAGTTTCAGAACGGGGAAAACTTTCTCCTGGAAGGAAATATCGCCCATCAAAAAGTACATAATAAAGTGAAAGGTTGGTGCTGTTCAGCATTGAAAATGTCTACATTTTTGGTTCCCATCATAATAATATGAACGCACCTTTTCATTAGGACCTAAGCCCCCACATTAAATACCCATTCAACTTGCCGCCGCTTATCGTTAATAAAACAACCAACCAATTTCAAACTTGTTAACGAGTTCCAACAACCATCCCACCCATAATGAGGTTCCTTTTTCTAAATTTCTCATCCCTTCTCTTTATTCCATGTTAAAAGTTTTATTTATAAATATTATACCTTCCTTTGTGTTTTGGTCTCACTTTTGTGATTAAATAAACATAAATATTCTATAAAATCTACTAGGTGTAATTAGCTTTCATCGTAAATACTATTTTAAATTAAAGTTCCCATATACTGTTCTAAATTACTTATTCATAAAGTGACCTAAAACTTACCCACATAATGTTAATTACTTTAGATGTTAAACACACCTTAACACAACAGTCATAATAACCTTATCTAGCAGGTTTCCTTTATGAAGATTCCAAAGAAACAGATTAGAGTCAAACTCCATCGACGTTAGTGTAGATTAGAAGTATTAGAACTGCTCATACTCTTATGTTTTTTATATCTTCAACCATTGTACTTTATTATTGACAACTTTGACTGTGCTAGTTTGAATAACTATTTATATTCCACAATTGTGATTTTACTAATTTTGTTTGAACTAATTTTACTGCTAATATTTCTCTCTCTCTCTCATTTATTTATTTAGTTATTGTTTTTTAGCCATCCCGAGACCCTCATGACTATCCTTGTGAACCTCATATGAGTCACAGCCATGGATTTGGGAGCCACTGCATTAGATGGATTAGGTAATCTGAAACTGGCTTGTATTAATTAAGGATGATTCTTATACTCGTAGTCTTATCTTTTATATTTCAGTTATACGGTGTGCGGATGGTATTCGTTCATATGATGGTAGTCTTATGAAAAAAAATAGATATATTCGTAAAATATGTGTCAGTTTTTCTCAATGTCATGTTCTGTCAATCTCACTTGATTCACCCACATGTGGTTTCGATGACAGCATCCAAGGACCTTGCAACCTGTTCCAGGCCTCCGTGAATATTTACCATTTTAGGCCCGTGAAGACTATTTTAATCCTAGCTCTCAGCTGGGCCTTCGTGTTACACCTGAATTTGTTGGACTCTTGTTATACCGCGCCCCACACAAAGAAGTCGAAGAGGTTGCAGTCTGTCAAGTTGGGAGGCCAAATCTCAGGTGTTGTGATGTCGAATAAGATTTCCAACAGCCAGGCCCGAGTTTTCCGGCTGGTGTGACAGAACGCAGATTCTTGCTGTCACATATTAGGTCAACCTGCAGCTACCCAGTTGATCAAAGGCTTGGCCACCTCACTCAAAACACAGATTTAGCCGTCTGTGTTCGCCAAGACTTTCAGGGAATAAGTCGGGTGGAATGACGTCACTTTCACTGGTGAGGGCAGCAAATACCACGAATGTCCCTGGATATTTTATATGCACGACTACTGGGCACGTCCTTGGCTGCGCCAGCGATCTATGTATATGTTGTTCTGGGATCTGATCTTCTGGTTATAGCAGAAAGTATTCTCGGCAGAGAAGAACCATAGCATTCTGGCTCAAACAGGTGTTTCAACTTTTTATTCAGCTTCTTGCTATGCTTGAGTCGCTTTTCCTGTAACGGATTAGACAAAGATATCCCTTCCTCATCTTGTAAGAAGAGTTAGGAATGTATTTATGCATCACTAGCCTGACGAGCTTTTCATTTAATTCAATGACAAAGTTTCTGGGAGCGTTGTTTATGATATTCTGGATTCCAGTGAAGAATTCGGGCGTTTTGATGGCGTCAGTTTGTCAACCATTAATTTGCCTCTGTTGTCGACTCTTAGTCGAATATTGAATAGTTTAGCTCCTTCCTGACATTTTCCAGCATCTTTCTTCTGACGTTGAAGAGCCTGAAATATCACTTTTGTCATTCCGGCGCAGATTCCAAGAACTCTACGCCTCTTCTACATTTTGGGGGTTTAAAATTTTGCAAGATCAATTATTCTCAAAATATAAGGACAAAATAGTTATTTGGTTTAAGAAGCAAAAGACTCACACCGAGGTATGAAAAATTATGTAGAATGAGCAGTTGAAGATTAAAACTAAACGTCCAAACCATAACACACACACACAAACACATACACACACGAATGAATGCAATGTCCCGCAGAAAAAATGAAAAGGTGCTTCCAAGTACTTTCGAACTTATTCAGTTAATTCTCAACGATAGCCACAAAAGAAAATAATATAATAAGGGTATATACAAGAAATCACCAATGAAGAACATAGGAGAGGGATGGGTAAATTCACATTAAGATTTAGCTATAACAGGTAATAAGGTCAAACTGAGAGGCATATGTCCGAAAATAACCACTTAAGTAATTGGAATTCAGCAAAATTTATTATTCGCTCAAATGATTCAATTAAAAGAAACTTTGTTGAATGTTTATGTATAAACCAATTTAATGTCTTAAACACTTCCCCTGGCCTTTTTAAAATTTATGTTATGAAAAAACTCATTCTTAAGAAATTAGCTTTGACTTATGTTCCTAAGTTATTTGGCAATTTTCATTCTTATGGTAACCCGATTTGTCAATTTAATTATTGCATTGATTTTGTATTAACATTATCTCATTTCTCTTCCTCTCTCCTTGTCACTCTACCCTTCGTTTCAATTTACTTATCGTTTCTCTCCTAATCTCCATCTTTAGACTATCGCTTTATCCGTTAATCGTTTTAACCCTTTTGGCACTTTTCTGGACTTTCTTGCCTCAGTTTGAGCTTGCTACCAGTTATGGGTAAATCTTAATGCGAATTTATCCATCCCTCTCCTGCTTACTTATTGGTGATTTCTTGTCTAAGATTAAAATTTAAAATCTAAAAAAAAGCAGCCATGGCTAAATTTTTATAAATTTCCTGAACTTCTGCAATTATAATAATTTTAAAATGAACTCTAAACTAAATTTCCCCCCTTTCAAAATATCACGTTGCTAAAATATAGTTATAGAAGAGAAGATATATAAAAATAAATTTTCTGAACTTCACCTTTTGTAATTCTGTGGGTTTTAAAATTCACAAAATTTCGATACTTATATTTATTTCTGAACTTCACTATTTTGTTTTTTTATATTATAAAAGAATTATTAGAAATAACTTTGCTAAAAAAAACATAAGTCATAATTATTATTCAAATACTAAAAAATATCCCCTTCTTAAATTATAGAGTTAGTAAAAAGTAAATGCTATTGCACTGAGTGTCTATATTTATACTAGCCTATGCACTTATTAATAAGTGTTCCGAAATGAAATATGTTTTTTTTTCTTCAGATGAAGAATTCTCTGATGAATTTAAAAGCTCTACAGTCTTGAGTCAGTTTGCTGAAAAATCACCTTGGAAAGATGATTTTGTCTTGATTGAGTTCGAGACAAGGAAGAAAGTCAAGGTTTGTTATGAAGGCAAACTGCAAAGTAATGATGAAGATGATAACGGGGATTTCAATGTAGGATATCTACGACTATCTCAAAACTATGGCACTGGAAACATATTCCGATATCCTGATATTCAGGACGAGTCTATGGTAAATAAGCCACACATTTGGGGGGTGTTTCCTACCCCTCATACTCAGAAAACTAAAAGATCTTGTTTATATAAATTTGGCATTTCATTTCAAAATTATACTATGTGATTGGCCTAATGGTTTCTGTTCTAAAATTGCAACATGAATGGAGAAAAAGACTCCTTTTTTTTAACTCAATATAAATAGGAAAAAATATATATCTTCTTATTTTTTATGGCAATAAAAATTTCTGCCTGACTCCCAGTTATTATTTCCTTCTAAGTAAAACATTAGGGTTTCTAAAATTAGAATGTTACATATGGACGGGCCCTTCCATCTGAATGTACGGGACCACCCTCTTGCTCGGGAGCATCCGTGCAATATTATAATAATATTGTGGAAATCATCATTCTCTTATTTATTGGTATAAGACTACATCATTATTGCACAGGTTAGAGAAAGGGTGATAGAATATACGAATTAAAAAATAAATCATAGAATTTTATTTATAGTATTATTGCAAGTATTTTTTTGAAAATCGTACAGACCCTCCCGGTTCTCATCTATATATCTATATAATATATATATATATATATATATATATATATATATTAATATATATATATATATATATATATATATATATATATATATATACATATCTAGAATGATTTGCAATAAAGCAATCATAATTATGGGGTTAAGAAGGCAATTTTGGGTTAAATAGCTCTTCATCGAAGCCCTTGGAAGGAAACCTGCTTATATTCACGAGAAAATAGCGCATAAAATAAGCTTTTCTAAGACAGCCGCGGTGAAAAGCTTATTTTAATCGTTATCTTTCGAGCTCCTTCCGAGGGCCTCGATGAAGAGCTAGTTAGCCAAAATTTGCCTTCTATATATATATATATAAATTATATCCAACATACCGCGAGAAAGAGAAAACTTAATAATCTTTTCTTCTGTAATAGTTATTTCCTACTTCGAAAAAATATGTGCTGGGGTAGGATTCGAAAAAAGCACACTGAGGCAGTGTCAATCAGTTTGATCTTAATTCTAAATAAAAGTGAGCCTTTAACCACTCTGCTGCACCATTTTAGGCCACTCCGACCGCCTAGTGACTTGGCAGCCCATCAGCATGGCCGCTCTACATTAAGCACGGCGTAGAATTGAGAGATTTTGAAAGAGAGATGGAGTTTGTGAGGAAAGTGTGGGTGGGAATGAAGCCGGTTCTTAAAAACCCACCACCGGGGTTCATGGGTGATGGAACCTTGGAACCCTCCCCCTTAGCCCCAAACTGGGATATTTAGGTGAGAGGAAGCTGGTCGGCGTCTACTCTGTGAAATTAGAGGCCAACCAGAGAAAGTTGTGGAAGAGGTTGCAGTAAAAGAGAGGGAGTAAGGTAAGGAGACAAGATGTCAGAAAGTAGAAAAGGCTAAATTGGGACTGGACTGGGCGTTGAGTCACGCCAGCACGGCGGCTAGGAAGGCAAATCGCCGCGCCCATTAAGGGGTTAACTATTTCTATGCCCCCCTAAGCTTTTCCTGCAGCATTTTACTGTCTTACTACCCAATCTCTACTTCACCACATCACTTCCTTTTTTCTATTCACATTCATTCCGATTTTATCCTGCCGGCAGGAAATGAATGACCGCTGAAGAGTGAAAAGGCAATCTTAGATTTGCGCGAGGAGATTATGTTAGTCGAAAAGAGCGTGGAACTCTCATAGTGAGGAATTTGATGGGGAGGGGGGGCTACGAGATCATTTTGTTCCGAGAGTTTTTGCGTTATACTACGCCAAATGTGTACTGCGCAAGCAAGCTCGTAATGACAAACGGCTGGTGATAGATAATACCGACTTGTTGCTCTCTCTAATCCGATAATGTCTGAAAAGCTTTCTAAATCTAGGCAGTAAATCACTTTAGTAAGGCATTAATCGTGTTCATTTGAAGCTAACCATGGTTTGACCAATATTGTCCTATTACTATACATTTTCCTTCTGATAAAGGAGCTTTTTAATTTAGTTTTTGATAAACTTCACCAAGATTGGAAGGGCGACTCTCCTGTTACTATAATTTTGTTTTTCATCGAGGAAGCCACTTAAAATACGCGATAGTTGTTCGAGTAGTAATTCAATGGACAGTATTTTTAATACCTTATTTATTCTTGTTTTAATTCCTACTCGTATTTATACAATCCCCCAAATTTCTATTTAAATTAAGGGTATAGAAAAAATTTCATTACCCATTCAATATACACCTATTTTTTTTTGCTTTGAATTGTAAAATAAAAAAAAAACTTCTAATGCCGAGAAAATTAAATTGAATTAACATAAAAAAAGTAGAATGAATAATTATTTTAGTATCATTTTGGGCTGCTCTCAAATTTACTTATACAAAATGCAATTTACTTCTCTTTTATATAACACACTTTGAGTTTAAAATGTAGTAAAGTTGTTTGGCAGTGAACAACTTATTCCTGTTGATATACCAGTTACGGGAGAAAGGCATAAATATTTATTAGTGTTAAGGTTCTCTAGCTTAAATTTCGGGGTCCACCATACCCAAAATTAGAACTTGTGGAAATTATCTAGTGAAAAGAAATTTGACAAAATGCCAATCCATCCTGTCTCATTTGCGTCAATTTCTCCTTATTCTCTATGTCCTAGATCTGTTGTATGTATCATAAGTTTCATTATTTATGTCTTGATAGCCGCATTAATATCTAATTTCTTAGGACTATATATTTTGCCTTTCTCCTAAGAGATATTTTTCCACCTGTACGACATGTTCACTGCCTCTATACACCATATTATTTGTCGTTATAACATCCTTATAAAGCCCTTACCAGCCTTTATTAAATTGATTGAGGAGACAACTGAGCCAACACCTTTGTTGTTTACAGAGAAAATGTCCCGATGTTTATATTTGAGATTCTAATTTCCTTTTTAAAGATGCCAGCATTTAATCACTGGGTTACACTTATTAGTCGTAACATTTCAAGCCAATCGGCAGAAAATTAGATAATGGATTAGTATTTAATGGGACTACTAATGCCAAACTATTAATAGATGCCTCTCTGCTACTAGGCAACTCAAGACCGTGCTTTATTTATAACGAATAAATAAAAACAAATGACGGGACTTCATCCTTTTCTGAAAAGATGCTCGTGAAGAAAAAACTAAAGCGAAATTAAAATATGAATAACTCATATTCCTAGTAGTATAGTTAGGTCTCAATGGCACCAGAAGGAAAATAATTCAAGACCTGCCCCAGCCCAAACCGTTATATACTAAGACCGATTGCTTTGTCCAGTTAATATAACTGAGAACTTTCGTCTTTATTTAACCAACCGAAAATTTCGCGGGAAGAAAGGTGCAAATTCAAATCCCTAAAAAAAAATGCGACACACAAATTAATTTTCGAGAGTACATTTTCTTTGGAACAATTTTAAAAAAGTGGGCCCATTAATAGGTGTAGTCTTATCTTGCTCCTGACTCTCACTAGCCAAAGAATCAATCTGCGTTGATATCGTGATGTAGGGTTTGTTTGTTTTTTTTGTTTTTTTGACGGAGCCCATCTGGCGACTGCCTGCTTGGGCATAAGTCGCCATACACGACACAGCTTACTACTAGGTTATATTAAGAAACAATGAACAAAAAAACAAGAACACTTAATGTGAAGAACAAATAAAAACGCTAAAAAGGACAGCGGCTAAAAAAAATAAAACAAGAAAACAAAGCAAAAAAGCAAGAAGGAGGCGCGCTCCGGCGTGGGGGTAGCCCCAAATCTCCTCCAGCGCATAACATGCAACCTACATAAAAACTACTGTCAAATAAAGGGGAGGAGGCCAGCGTCTTCCCAAAAGTCATAAAGTCCACAAGTCGGTGTAAATGAACCCGTCCAGAGTACAAGGGACAAGCGGTAGCGAACCTGCTCACCCCAGTATAGAACAGGTAACGTGCGCAAAGATCGCCCGGAATGGGGCATTCAACAAGAATGTGCCGAACAGTCTGGGGGACAACGCATTCTTCACCGTAGAGCGCAGGTGAACGCCACATCAAAAAGCGGAGCGTTCTGTAAGTGTATCCAATTCTGAGACGACAGAAGGCAACCTGAAGCCGTTGTGGCATTGGGAAGTAGGTCCAAGGGAACAGTCACGGCGCAATGGCACGAATCTTAAAGGAACCCCTCAACTGTTTCCTATCTTCTTTGCAAAGCAACACGGAGAGATGCCCGTATTCCTGCCATGTAATCGGTGTGGAGAAGAGCCAAACGCTGGTCTGGTAGCCCAGTTCTCGCGGACTCCTTGGCACCGTCATCGGCGTGCTAATTCCCCTCAATTCCTACATCTCCGGGAACCAAGCAGAAGGTAATCTCTAGATCCGCCCGGCTCTTAAAACCGTGGCGTCACGGATATCGCGAACCAAGAAGCCCAGAGATTCTAATGGCCCGAGAGTACTCGGGGCGCTTTGCGAGTCACTATAAATCACACTCTAGTTTCCAAACGGGGCACGACGAGTTATCTCCCGGACCGAGTGGTGTATTTATTGCAACCAGCTCAGCCATGAAGACAGACGCAGCTCCTGGCAGAGCACAGCTGACTTCATTCATAGGGTATACGGCGTGGAAATCGAACTTCCTTTTGGGACTTGGAGCCATCCGTATACACTAGTACGATTCCAGCGTGACACGAAGTGAGCTCCAAAATGGTCGAACGCAATACTCCAATACTTCTGTTTTGAGAGGAGAAGCGTGGCGACAATTATCAAAGGTAGTACCCTCCAGGTTGGCGTCCTGGGCAGAACCAGGGGCACCACCGGCCCGAGATCTATAGTTATCTCTCTAAGGAGTTTCCTAGACTTAAACCCAAAGGGCCTAGGGTATGACTGGCGTCCCTCGGCGGCATAGGCACCATCAAGATCAGCAGCAGATGCATTGAGAGCTGTTTGCGACGGAGGGAGGCGCCGTGATCGCACGTACAGGCGAATAATGCACTGTGCACGCGCAAAGTGAGTGGCATCTTCCCAGCATCGACAAGTAGGCTCTCTATGGGGGAAGTGCGGTAGGCACCGGTTGCCAGGCTAGGGCCGCTGTGGTGGATAGAAACTGAGCACCCCATTAAGAAATAATTCTGAAGCAGGTTGGGGCTGGAGATGGCGGCAGAAGTAAACCATTTTTGCCTGGGCCAAAGTACACCAAAGCCTGTTTGCTTTGGCATAGCGATAATTGCAGTTCAATGCCTTTTGAGTGGACGCCCCAGAGTTGGCATCTGGGTCACGCCAAAAGAGATCGAAATGAATGAATGAATAGTCCTGATAAAAGTTGCTGCAAAGCCCAAACGGACAATCCTGCAGCCAAATTCAAAGACAAGCAATTTGCAGAATAATTCTCAATAAAATATTGATATCTAGAAAATATAAAAAAATTTAACTATGAAATTAAAAACAATAAAATGGATGCATAAAATTCTAAAAAACATTAACAGATATAACATAGTATAAAAATAAAGTAGTAGAGATTTGGTAAGGGATAATATATATATATATATATATATATATATATATATATATATATATATATATATTTATATAAAGTCATAACAATATAAATTTTAACTAAAAAATATTCGGTGATGAGAGGATAGATATCACGAAGTGGAAGTGGGGCTGATGGGGGTGTCTCCAAAGATGCCGCCTTCTTAGGCCATGGCATCCGCCTTTCCATTACCTGGGATGCCCACATGGCTAGGCATCCAGCACAAAGAAATCTTGTGGAAGGAAGAAAGATAAAAAAGCCACCGCTGGATCTTGGAAACCAGTGGATGGCTAGAACCAAAATCACCCAGTGTCTCCAGAGAACTGATGGAGTCAGAGAAAATTGTAAAACAACCAGATAGCATTGGAGCAATAACAAATAGTGCAGCAAGAATTGCAACAAGTTCTTCTGTGAAAAAAGAAGATGCACTTACTAGGCGAACCAAGGCTGTCTGTGATGGGAGAACAGCAGCATCTCCAACTTCATCCGATGACTTGGACCCATCGGTGAACACAAAGTTGCTAGGTCGATGATGAGAGGAGTGGTGATTGAACATGGTTCTCAAGGTTACAGGCAAGGAGTGATTCTTGGGCCTGCCAGTAAGCCTCTTGCATACCGATACAGGTGGTATGACCCATGGGGAAATCTTTGGTATTGAAAATGGAATAATAGAGATCTCACTTAGACGTTCTGTGTGCTCGGCCATGCGCAGAGCAAAGGGAAGAGTCAGAGATGGAAATTTATCATATGAGGCCACTGTTTGCAAATTGAACGTGTACTCATATACTGGTGACCATGGCAATTGTTCAAGTCTGAAAAGATATTTCAAGGTTAGACTTGAGTCTGTGAAGGGGGAAAAAGAAGAATACCGTTCTCTGCATAGAGACTCTACACAGGAGAGGACTTGAAGGCTCCAGAAGCCAGGCGCACACCCTGGTTACGCACAGTATTCAATTTTTCAAGAGTGGACAGCGAGGTAGAAGAGTACACCTACGACCCATAGTCCAGCTTTGACTGGACCAATGCTGAATACAAAAGCCACAGAGTACGTCGATCACTTCCCCAAGAGATGTGTGACAGTAATTTCATTTATGTCCATTCTCTTCAGACAAGTCCTTTTAAAGGCGTCGAAGTGAGGCCCCCAAGAAGACCTTGAATCAAATCTCACCGCTAGCAATCTGAAATGGGATTCAAAGTTTACACGAATACCATATAGTGAAAGATGGGGGGGGGTTCCATTTCACCAATCTATGATTGTAAAAATAGGCAGCCTTGGTCTTTACTGCAGAAAAGCGGAAGCCCTTGGAAGAAGCATTATTAGCTACAGTATTTATAGCTTGTTGTAGCTTACGGATAAAAAATGGAAGTCTAGGCGATGAACAAATGAGTGCTGAATCATCCACATATAGAGTCGAGGAAATCTCAGCTGGGAAATTTGTGATAATGGTGTTGATGGCCACAGAGAAGCAGGTAACACTGAGGACACTTCCCTGTGGCACACCCTCAACTTGGTCTACGGGCTCTGATAGGGTGTTTCCAACTTTTACACGTAGTGTACGCCGCATGAGGAATTGCTCGACAAACCTGGGGAGAAAACCCTGCAGACCCCAATCAGGGAATTGCTTAAGGATACCATGCCTCCAGGTGGTATCATATGCTTTCTCAATATCAAAGAAGACAGCAACTAAATGCTGTCTCTTTGAAAAAGCATCTCTTATATATTATTCCATTCTAACAAACAGGCCGATGGTACTCTGCTTTTTTATGAACCCTTATTGATAGGGAGATATGATGTAGTTTGTCTCCAAAAACCATACGAGTCTTGTATTGATCATTCTCTCAAATAATTCACATGGACAACTAGTAAGGGCAATGGGGCGGTAATGGATGGGTTCTGTCCCATCCTTTCATGGTTCTCGGAAGGGTAAGACCACAACCTCCCTCCACATAGAAGGAAAGCAGCCCCTAATTCAGAGAAAATTATGGATGTCCAGCAAATGTGAGAGGAGGGATGGATGCACATTCCTAATCATATCATAGGAAATGCTATCCGATCCTGGTGCAGTCTATCCATAGTCCTTCAGTGCATTATGGAGCTCATGGAGAGAAAAGAGCCGATTATAAGGCTCATTATCCATGTTAGGCTCCAGAAGGTTGATACAATGCTGCTCTTGTTGTAGTCTAAAGCACTGAAATTGGATGGAATAGTTATCTGGGCTTGAAATATTAGCAAACGATCTGGCCAAGACATTTGAAATATGGGACAAGTCTCCCAACAGTTCTTGGCATGAACAATGTTGGGAGCTGTAACGCCATTGGATTTCCCCAATAGTTTTTTGACCCTCTTCCAGATTTTGTCTACAGGGGTTTGTCAGCTTATTGACGCTATGTAACCATTTAAGGAGATCTTTAAAGCTCGTCAAACTGTACGTCGCCGTGCTACCCTTGCTTGGTTACGAGCAATTTTATTTAACATTGTGGGGTATCGGTGGTAACGTCGGCAAGTCTGTTTACATTCAGTGACAGCTCTCGAGCATTCAGCAGACCACCAGGGTACTTGTGGTCCATGAGCAGCCGAGCCGGAGAGAGGGATGCAGGAGTTAGCTACATGGTTAATGTGGGTTAGAAAATTGTCAAGAGCCACGTCAACATCTTCATGAGGGAAGGATCCATCATGGGTCGAGAGGTGCCTGAACTTAGGCCAGTTTGATTTTTTCGTATTCCATCTTTTGCTTCGTGGTAGAGGAGGACCACTTGTACATGGTGTTATTAAAATAGGGAAGTGATCGTTGCCTTGCAATTTAGGATCCACTGTCCAGTCAAAATCAGCTCTACAGCTTGTTGAACAGAGAGTCAAGTCCACACAACTAAAGCTGTTTGTCTGGATGTGAAATAATGCGTGGCTGCCATTGTTCAGAAAGAAGACATCAGGGTTCTGCTGTTTTAGTTAACAACAGGGTTCCCCACAACCAACTGTCTCTTAATACAGACCTGCAGGCAGTTGCTGTCCGCCTTTTTTCCATTCGCCATTATTCAGTCTGTTCTTTGTATCTTCCTCCTGGCGAGGAAAGAGATACAGAAATCTTCCAATCATATTTCCTCTAGGGTTCTTGTCATGGTCCCCCCAAAGGGGCTGTTGAACATTACAATCGCCGATCAATAAAAAGGGAGGCGGGAGTTCGGCAATTAAATTAGCTAACTTTGTAGGGGTCGAAGTAGTTCCGAAGCAGTATCAACAAGGGGGGTTGGAGTGATAGTTGTTTATATTCTATGTAATCTGCTACCAATCGTGTTGCTCTAAAGATTATGTGTGCCCTATCTCGTTTTCTTTTTATTTCTTGGCAGTCTTCGTTCCACAAAGGTTTAGAACGGTGTCTTAGTTTGGAGCTAGTCTTTGGGATGCATTCTTTAGCAATTGTTTGTAGGGCCTTTGTAAATGAGGAGATGTTCATTTTCTTATTATTTTGTTCTAGGGTCGATTTTATATTAGCTGTTTTGGTTGCAAAGGCAGTCGAGTTTGCACGATTATAGTTCAATATCACTTGGGTTTCGGGAGGGCTTGCGCTTGGAATTCGATTATAATAGGGTAGTGATCACTACCACAGAGATTGGATATGTGATCCAGTATGGTTCTATGGGAAAGTTAGGAGAGGTAAGGCTTAAGTCTATCTGTGAAGCGGTGTTGGTCTGTTGGTAGTAGTGAGTTGCGCTATTGCGATTTAGGATATTAAGGCCATGGCTTTCAATGGTATCTGTCACAACTCTGCCTCGGCTATTTGTTTTTGAGTCAAACCAGTAGGGGCTTCTTGCATTGAAGTCACCTAGCAGTAACAATGGTTCAGGTAGCTGTTCTATTAGTAGTTCTAGCTCTCGTTGGTTCACGGAAAGATTGAGCGACAAGTAGAGTGAGCAAATGGTGATGAGGTTTGTATTTTATACTCTAACTGCTATTGCGTTTAGAGGTGTATTTAAAGGGTTGCGGAAATATGGGGGGTATCATGGCGAATGTATTTTTGCTTGCCTTTGGTTAGAGCCGTCAGAGGTGAATGCCAATTATATTGGCGGTTTAGGAAATTTTGCGGATTAGTACACATGGTTTCGCTGAGCCATATGCATATCGGTTCTTGCTCTGCTATTAATTTATGGAGAGATTCAAAGTTGGCACGAAGGCCGCGTATGTTCCATTGGTTGAATATTTGCTTGGTGTTTCTGATATTTTTACTTATCTTGAAGGACCTTAGGGCTCCAAATTCGGTGGAGCTGCCGGTTTTAACGGCTGGTTTAGGTGTTGTTAACCTTGAGGGCTTTTGCGATCTCGTGTTAGAGCTGTTCGAGTAGATTTGGGTAGATGTCTTTTTACTTCCTATGCGGTTTTCTTTTGTCTTCTGGGGGCGTTGCAGTTTGGGTTTTATATTGCATGATTTTTATACTATTTGCATTCCTCTCTGTGAAACAGGGGAGAATGCTCGTTGTGAAATCTGTTGTGTGGGTGTCTTTATTGGTGATATTATTTTGTGTCCATCGCTTGAGTTAAGTCTCTCAGTTATTCTAGGTTTTTCACTTAATGCGGAAGTCCCCCTTGGTCAGGATTTAAAGGTGGAGACCTAATCGGTGGAGAGTCTGCTAGAAGCTGAGCATCCAGGTGGGCCTCTGTAATCTGAGTTTTTTATATCTGTTTAAGTCCATCTGTATTACAGTGGTGGATTCTTCAGGTGCTGAGCAGTGTGCTTCTTGGGTCGTTGGATGAAGAACGAGGGATGCACTAAGGGGTGATGTAAGTAACTGATCTTCGTAATTGACTGCTTCCTTACTAAAGCAGCTGTTCTTTCTGGTCACTTTTACTTCTGGACTTTTTGTTAGTGAGGTGGAAGATGCTGATTTGGGCGATTCTTGTCTAATTCTTTTATGCGATTTCTTGGGAGTTTCTAAGTGAGGGTACCCGAGATTTAAGGATTCGACGATTTTGGATTGCTGGGATTTAGGGCTTTCTAAGGCTTGTTGTTTTTTGAAGTTTTTTTTGGGAGTCTTGCTGGTTTCTGCTATTTCCAGAGTTCCTTCTGGAGCTTTTGGTTGAGAGGTTGGTCTACTGGTAGAGGCTTTAGGGGTGAGGGTGTCTTTTGTAGCATCAGCATAGCTGGGTCTATTTAGAGATCTTTTTTCTTCTGACATATCGGCCAAAGCTTGGTACCTGCAAATGCCGTAACATACCATCCTAATTGGCACTTCTTGGTGAAAGAGGAATTGTTTGCATTTTATTCTAAAAGCATGATGGTTTTCTTCTACAGTTGATACAGTGTTCTTCTGTCCTGCATTTCTCGCTGCTGTGGCCCAGCTGGGAGCATTTAAAACATAGTTGTGGGTTCGACGTGCAGTACTTGGCCGGATGACCAAACTCAAGGCATGACATGCACTGGATTGGGGAGAGCAACTCTTCTTGTATTTGTATAGTTGTTTCAGCAAATCTAATTGTGTTTGGGATGGTTTGTTGTTTAAATATGATTTTAGCGATTTTTAGTGGGATAGGGCGGTTGGGTAATTTCTTTTCAAAGATCGAGACGCCCTCTATTTGGTGGCTGTCATGTTCAAAAAGCTTTTGTATGCCTTTACATATAAAGGACTCTGTGTTCTTTGGCCCAGGCATAAACCTACTGAGTAGGACAGTACCCACTCTAGTATTATGCCCGTTTTTGTCAGTGGAGTTAATTTCATGCTCACCTAAGACGCTGAGGGCTAGTAATTATTTGGAAATTGCTTCTGATTTTGCTTTCACTGTGGCCTCAGTTTGGGGCAAGTTAATGGAGAACTCTGGCTGTGCTCCTCCAGTGACTGCTTGCAGTCACTCCCGTAGTTTTAATGCACAAAATGGGTTATTGGTTGTAGTTTTAATAGTTATATATCGGGACCAACAGGTTGGACCGAATATTTTTTTGAGGTTGCTAAAGGTTTTTTTTTGTTTTGTTGGTTCGTTGGATTAAGTGGTTATTTGTTTTTTGTAGGGCTATCCATGACCGAAATTATTCATTCGTCACCCCTACCCGTGATGGCCAACACTGACCCCAACAAGGGAACGACACTGCTGAGCGCCTTTCGATTGGCCCCAGCCGCTATCACTAGGTGGGATGGAATACGCCTTCTCAGCCACTCCTTGGGAAACCCCGAACTAAATCCTACAAGTGGCGTGGTAGAAAGGTCGGGATGACGGATCCGGCTTGGTGACTAGCTTAAGAGTGGTTAAGGTCACCACGCCTACATCGGGTCGTAGGAATGTTCAGTGCCGTAGTCCCCAGTTATTGGCTGGGACCTAGATGAATTGCCTACCATGGCTAACACGCGACATCTGCCCGGGTTAAAAGTCCGAGTAATCCCTCTCCTAGGTGGAATGTCAACCAAAACTATGAACTCCACCTGCCCAGCCAGGTTATACTGCCTGGC
Source organism: Ceratothoa steindachneri (assembly GCA_963969495.1). Lineage (NCBI taxonomy): Eukaryota > Metazoa > Arthropoda > Malacostraca > Isopoda > Cymothoidae > Ceratothoa > Ceratothoa steindachneri. Next base: position 13,233,623 of record OZ018323.1, on the reverse strand, counting down.
ACTCAGTCGTTGGACACAATTTATGTATAAGCAGGGGCACCACGAGCAGGTAATGCACCAACAATTGGGGTGCCGATGCTAAATAGCCCTAAAGGCTATATATTGCGCATGCAGCACAGAAACCCTCCATCGCCATGAGGTATCATAGGCCTTCTCAAGAGCTAAAATCACCGTGGCGTAGTGCTGTCTACGAAGAAAGGCCTCGAAGACGGCATTTTCCAGGGGCAGCAGAGCGTCCGACGTGGAGTAAAACTTGCGGAAGCCGCTCTGTTCAGAAGAGAGATGCCCTCTGAGCTCCCAAAAAATCTAATATAACATTTACCAATTTTTCCCCTTAACTTGCACAAGCAAGAGGTTAGAGAGATAGCATGCTTGGAAACCGGCCCGGGTAGACTGATCTCTCCCCGGTTTCAGAAAAGCGAGCACAGAAGTGATTCGCCAGAAATCTGGGAGGAGACCCTCCACACAGATCCTGTTGAACAAATCTACCAGAAAGGCCATGCCTTGTTCACCCAGGTCTGGATGTATGGCGTAAGGCACATCGTCCAGACTATGGGCTGTGTCCACGCACGAAGCAAGAGCGGAACGCAACTCATTCAGAGTAAACCTGTCGTTGAAGGGTTCTCCACCTCTGGAGGCAAAGTCCAGCCGGCGGCCTTCCACGACATCACATCGGTCATTGAACGCTGGCGGAGCAGAATTCCGGCTAGAGAATGAGGAGAAATCGGTCGCGAAGGATTATATAGGCAATGAGTTATTTGCAGCTCTGGAAGCGTCTTCATTGCCTTTTATCCCTACATGGGAGGGACACCAGTAGAGGGATACGTTACCTGAAAGTGACGTTATCTTTCTTTGAATTTAAATGGCTATGAAAGTGGTTTGGTTTGTGATTTTATAATTGTAAGCGCACTGTTTAAGTCTGTAAATATTGTAGTTTTATTGGTACCTGTTTTGACTGACTTGAGACCTATGTAGATGGCATGCGGAAGTCGGACTGCTCGTATGTGGTGCGGGAGAATTGCTGCACACGTCACGCCATCCACCGACTTCGATCTATCTGTGAAAATGGACCGACATGGTTGATGGATCCTTTGGATAGCACTACGGACACCATTGTAGATTTCGTAGATGGGAGAGTTATTTGACATATTACTGAAGGTTGAATAATCAACGGGGAAATAGTATAGTAGTTGTCAATGAGGATGTTTGTCTCTGGCAAGTTTAAACTTTGTAAGAGTTTTTAGCCCCACCGTGTAGGTGACGTAGCTGCGGGTCCTTGGGTTGTCCGCTGGTAGCGTATACTTAGTATTTGTTTTAGTTCGTTGTGATGTCTGTAAACACGTGAAAGGTATTTGAGTTCTGTAATTTGTCTTTGGTGACCCAAAGGTAGTATTCCAGTCTCGACGGAAAGGGACGATGTTGGGGTTGATTTGAAGGCACCGGTGGCTAGACGGAGGGCTTGGTTTTGTACACGATCTAATTCCTGGATTAGATATTTTGATGCTGCTCCGTAAAAATGACATCCAAAGTTTATTTTGAACAAGATGAGAGTCTCGTAAAGGTAGAGGAGGATGCTTCTGCCTACCACGCAGTGAAGTTGCGACAGTTTGGTCAGAATGTTTGTGGCTTTGTAGCACGGTCTTTTGAGGTTTAGGATTTAGGGTTTCCATTTAAGCCTTTGATCCAATGTGAGACTTAGAAATTTCAAGTTATTTTGAAAGGTGATTGGGCATCGTTCAAGTAGCAATGAGTTATGCGAAATTTGTTTTTTTCTTGTAAAGGTTATGGTTGTTTTTTCACTTAAAATTGTGAAGGCATGTTCTACTGAGTAGTTCTCTACTTTGTCTATTGCTTCTTGTAGGCGATTTGATACTTCTGTTTCGCTAGTGCCTGGGAGCCAAATTACCAAGTCGTCCACATATAATGAGCATTAAATGGTAGGTGGATTTGAAGAGTCAAATTGTTGATTGCTATTATGAAGAGGGTTGTACTGAGCATTCTTCCTTGTGGTACTCCTTCGTGTTGGCTAAGTAGTGTAGACTGGGCTCCATGGAGATGTATTTTGAATTTTGTATTTTTAGGAAGTTTTTGATGAAGAGTGCGAGTGGACCTCTAATTCCTAGCTTGTGTATGTTATTGAGTATATGGCGTCGCCAAACCGTATCATACGCCTTGGCAATGTCAGAAAAGACCGCTGTGATAATTTCACTTCGCTGAATGCTCGGCCGTCGTCGTGGTCAAGCAGAGTTAAAGGATCTATTGTTAAGCGGTATTTTCTATTGGAATATTGGTTTGAGGACAGAAGGTTGTTTGTTTCTAGATACCATTTCAATCTAACATTGACCATACTTTCTAATATTTTGCATAGGCATGGTGTCAAGGAAATCGTTCTATAATTCGATGGGTTTGATTGATCCTTTTCAGGTTTTAAGAAAGGGAGGACTAGCGCTTGACGCCAATCATCAAGGAAGTAGCCATTTGTCCAGATGCGGTTATAAATGTTCAATAGTAGCTCTAAGGCGTTTGGGTAGATTTTACTTATGATGAAGTTTGAGATTTCATCATCTCCGGGGGCTGTGTTTAGGCTTTCTTCTAGGGATGCTTGTAATTCATTTATAGAGAAAGGATTGTTGTACGGAGGATTCTATTGATTGAGAAGACTAAATTTGTTAATTCTGTTAGAATTTTCAGTGTTACACAGGTCTCATTTTAATATCCTTTAGAAATGGTACTGAGGGAATGCCCTATTATGTTAGCGACTTGGGTTTGATTGCTGATGGTGTTTCCGTTAATACAAAGGATAGGGAGGTGAATAAGGCTGCGCCGTCCTGATATCTTTTTTATTTGTCGCCGAATTTTTGCGATAAGGGTATCTTTGTTAATTTTAGACAAAAATTGTTTCCAGGAAGCTTGTTTAGCTTCTTTAAAGGTCCTTCAGGCAATGGTAGATGCTATTTTATAGTCCATGTAATTCTCTAACATTTTAGTTCTTATGAAATTTCTGTGAACTTTATTACGTTTTCTTTTATCATCTTGGCACTTTTGGTTCTACCATGAAGTAGTGCGCTTGCTGGTGTTGTTGTTATTCTTTGAGATTTGCTCCCGAGCTGCTTTCTGTAGTTCTGCCGAGAATTAGCACAAATTCCTTTCTGGATTGGGTTGGATTTGGCTGTCGTCAATGTCAATGCGGTCCAATTTGCTTTATAATAATTCCATCGTTTCCCGGAAAGTGGGGCTCTTTGAGCAAGAAAATGAATCAATATTGGGTACTGAACACTACCACATAGGTCTAAGTAAGCGCTCCAATGAGTTTCTGTAGGGAAATTAAGGGAGGTTTGGCTTAAGTCTATGTTAGACAGTGTGTTGGTTTGTTGGTGATAATGTGTTGTGGTATTTGTATTTAGGTTGTTGATGGATTGTCACTCTATTAGGTCTGTTATGATGCGTCCTCGAGTATTTGTTTTCGTATCGTTACTGTAGTGGCTTCTGGCGTTGAAATCGCCAAGATGAGAAATGGCTCTGGTAGTTGGTCGAAGAGGGCTTCGAGGTCGGTCCTTGTGGTTTAGGGCTAGGTTAGTGGACAAGTATATAGAACATACTATTATTAGCTCTAAACAATGTACCCGAATGGCTATATCATTTAGGAGCGTGTTTAACTGGTATTTACGTGTGTAGGATATTTCGTCGCGTGTAGATGGCGTTGCCTTTGCTCGAGTGAGTTGTAAAGAAATGACAATCATATTCGTTATACAGTTGCTGCTGCGGGTTTGAGTGCATGGTCTTACTGAGACAAATGTACACTGGGTCTTTTTCTGTGATTATTATTTGCAATGATTCAAAATGGCCCGGAGGCCACAAATATTCCATTGCAGGATTTGAGTTTGTTTGTCATATTCAACGGGCTGTAGATCTATTTAGGAGGCTTGGAGGCTTCGTATAGGGTGGAGCTACCGGACTTTGTATACAGTCTGTGTGTAGTTTGTTTAAACGTGCCTGGTATTATCCGCTCCTGTAGGTTTTTGTCCGTATTGATAGTTTTCTTAGTGAGAAGTTCTTTATATTTTACTTCAAAGCACTGCAGCTTTTGTTTTGTGTTGCGCTGGATGCTTAATAGAGGCATTTCTTTTCGCTATCGGGTAAGAATGTTTCTTGTGAATACTGTATTGATAGTGGGGCTGTATGTCTGGAGGCATTCTTATTGGTATTGAGTTCTTTGTTTATTACCAATTCTTCTATATTTGTAGTTAAATATGTGGACCTTGGTAGAGAGGTTGGTATTCTATGTGTTGATATTTAGGAAAGGAGTGAGTCTTTGGAGGGCTTTGTACGTCCATTTTGTGTTGGTGTGCTTGAGCCAGACAGTACTGTTTTCTAGGCTTGAGATGCCGGGCAATGGGAGTCTGGTGTCAAGGGTTGTGGTTTTATGAGTTTGTTGTGAAGGGGTGAGGGTAGCTCGCTATCGTAGCATATAGTTTCTATGCTCGATGAGCCGTTTCTTTAAGTGGCTCTAACTTCTGGGCTTTTAGTTGGTGAAGAAAAGGAAGCGGCAGATTTAGGGGATTCTTAATAGCTCTTTTTTTGTGATTGCTCTTTAGGTATGTCTGTTTCGGGGTGCTTAGCAGTTGGTGGTTCAGTTTGGATGTGGTAAGGTTTTAACTTTGGGCTTTCTAGTGGTCTTTTAGTATTTTCCTTGGATATTAAGGTTTTGTGGAGGCCTTTTAGGTCCACTGTTGGTTTGGAAGTTAATTAGGTGGGTGGAGCATTAGGGTTTGAACCGACGGTAGAATAAGTTGGAGCACTTAAAGTTGGTGTACTTCCTTCCTCGGCCGGGTGTTTTAAGGCTTGGTGCCTTCGGATGCCAAAACGGACAGTTCAAATCCGTACCTCCTGATGGAAGTTAAAGTGCGGACATGTTCGCTTGAATGCGTGGTTGTTATCTCCACAGTTAATGCATTTTTCCTTTGCTTTTCATTGTTCCCTGTTGTGTTCTTTTTCGCTGCATTTTAAGCATAATTGTAGATCAATTTTACAATATTTAGCCTGGTGACCAAACATCAGGCACGATCGACATTGAATTCGAGTGGGATGGTCTTCCTGTATTCGGATTGTTGTTTCTGCGAATCTGATTGTTTGTGGAATGGTTTGTTGTTTGAATGTGAGTTTTTGCGATTTTCGGCCGAGTTGAACGTGTGGGCGATTTTCTCTTGAAGATGGACACAGAGTCTATTTGATGGCCGTCATCTTCTAACAGCCTTTTATCCCTTGGTCTATGAAGGCCTCCGTACTTTTGTGTCCGAGCATAAATCTGTGTAGTATTACCGTACTTACTCTCAAGTAGTGATTATTTTTGTCCGTTGGTTTTATTTTATTTTCACCTAATGCGGTGAGGGCCAGTAGTTTTTTAATATTTTTTCAGACGTGGCTTTAATTGTAGCCTCTGTTCGGTCATGATTGATTTAGAATTCTGGTTGTGTTTCTTCTATAACGACTTGTAGTTGTTCTTGCAGTTCGAGTGCACAGAATGGTTTATTTCTTGTGGTTCTAAGCGTTATGTATCTGGACCAACAAGCCGGTCCGAATATTATTTTTAGGTCCTTTATTTTTTGCTTTTTGCTGTTGTTTTTTGTGGAGTTTTTGTTTATTCACTTTGTAGAGTTGGTGAGTCAAGAATAGTATCCGTGGCCAATAAGTGAAATTCAACACCCTTGCCCGTAGCGGCCCATACTGACCCCCAAAAGGGACTGGCAATACTGGGCGCCTTTTACATAGCCCCGGACGGTACCACTAATCGGGGCGCTATACGCCTTAACCGCTTGCCCTAGGGAACCCCGGACCAAACTCACACATATATGGTAAGCTGATCAGAGTATTGGATCAAGCTTGGTGACAGACTTCTGAGCAGTTAAGTTCACCACGCCGAACATCTTTGCGTCGGAGTATTCGGTTGTTCGATGTAAAAGACTGCTGGGTCGTGATCGGGGAGGCCCATGGGCAGAAGAAGAAGGGACAACAAAAGGGTAGAGAAAAGGTGGTTGTAAAGCGATGACGGAAAAGCAGGAGCACAGTGAGGGAGAAGTGGTACAGGAGACGGAGATTAAGAGTTAGCGAAGGAAGGAAGAGTGGCTAAGCTGGGGCCGGACGGGGCGCTGAGGCCCATCAGCACGGCGGCCAGGAATGCAAATCACCGCTCCCCTTACGGAGAAAAGTAGAGTTAATGGGGTTTCTGAAGAGTCTTTATTATTGGGCATGATTACCTCTCAGCCCCGATATGGGATGGAAGCGTGAGAGTGACCTGTTCGGCATCTACTGTATGAAATTAGATGCCGACCAGAGAAAGTTACGGGAGAGGTTGTAGTGAAAGTGAGGAAGTAGTGTAAAAAACACATGCTGTCAGAAAGGAGAAGAGGCTAGGCTGACGCCGGACGGGGCGCCGAGTCCCGTCAGCACGGCGGCCGGGTAGGCAAATTATCACGATGTAGGGGACACCGGACCCCGTCTTTTTTCACGACAGAGCTTCAGCCTGCCTTGTTATTTCCCCTTTCCGGCTTCGACGAAACCAACTTGCCCTAGGAAATGCATTTCTTCTATATAGCAGAAGAGACGCCCTACTCCCCAATCAAGACAGTATTCTTCCATCGTTATTCTAATTCACCCAGAGCTTTTAAAGACCTTTTGGTTTCCGAAGTAAATCAAATCAAGAGGTAGTAGTCGATCTCACAATTAGTTCTAGAGGCTAACCTCAAGAACACTACCTACAGGTGAGTTCTAGGATATTATACATTTGAAAAAAATGGAATATGTTGCAAGTAATTTCACACGGATATTGTAGCATTAAAGTCAATGACAAAAGGAAAGGAAAAGAAATATGAAGGCAGCCAACTAGACGCAGAAGAAGCGAGAAAAAGGGTTAGGTTAGGAGACAGTAGTGGTTGACGAGCAAGTGTGTACAGGAAGAAACTAAAATGAGATAAAAAATTGTCATCCGAAATGGTGTTGCTGACACCTGTATTGCATCTGCCATAAGTCGCTATACATCTAATTGCAAGGCCTACTGGCAATATCAGTACTTGGAACAAGAATTAACGAGGTGAACTGTATAATTTGTATATCCTCATTCCTTACCTAGTTTTATTAATATAGATCTTTTCTGTCTTTTCTAGAGAAAAAATTAACCCCCGTTTCCCTTTCGTAAAATGAGGAATAATTTGGACCTCATTTCTAGTGGTTCAGTTATAAAATTCATTCAATGTGATAATAAATATGATTTTCATCGCTGACATCTGGTCGTTAAAATTTCTCACCATTGCGTGACTGCCTTCAGTCGAGAGCGGTTTACCAATTTTGAAAGCTTTTCGTGTTTTGAGGGCTCTCGTGATTTCTTTGATGCATGGAGTTAAGCTCTTGATGGGTTTTATTTTCATTTTTTCAGATTTTAAAGAATTTCCTTAGAAAATCTTACCAAAAGATTTTATTGCACTCAAAGGTGTGACTTTTTTTGGTGGGAAAAAAGAAGATTAAAAATTTCCAGGAGGCAAACTTTGGTATGACTTAAAATCATTAGAAAAAGAGTGCTTTAAAGAATTTCACGACATTTTTATGTATTATCGATTAATCTGTGTGAAATCTAATTTATTTTTTTAATATACTTTAGGGTGGGGCTATTTTTCACTTTTTCAAATCTGTTTGATGGGTAGTGTGGAAAAAGTGCCAATTGGTGAGAAAAATTCGATTAAAGACGTTTTGCTTTATGATCATACTTTTAACCTACGTATCGAGCTTGTAAGACAGAATGCACTAAAAATAGCCGAAATATAGATAATACCCCAAATATTTATATGCGGGAAAATTACTTGCGGGTAGTACTCATAATGATATATATATATATATATATATATATATATATATATATATATATATATATGAAAAGAAACTCACAATTTGCCCGTGAGTCAAAATTATGATAAATAACACCCACTAGAAAAATGTAAAAACGATATATTTATTTGTGTATGGGAAGTCTTTGCGATTGTTTGTATGTCTGTTAGACAGAATGTCAAGACTTCCAAATTGACACGGAAAGCTGTTGAAAACCCATTTTTAAGGATTCCTGCAAAACCTAACGGAAAAAAATCTCCGCAAATTTTAACATGTTTTAAAAGCACGTTCTTTGGAACGAATTGAACTGAAGGAGGCATAAAATAAAGAAGCACATTTCAGTGACATATGCACGCATGTCTGCTCTCAATTTGAGAAAATTTTGAGATCAGCTCTATTTTCAAATGTGTCAACTAAACGCGTCAAAGACATGGTAAACAAGTAATATCACGGTAGGTAAGATAATCCTAGTTACAGAAGGAAACTTAAAAAGTTCAAGGCTAGCTGTAAATACCTATTAGACATTTCATCCTGTAAATGCCCCCAAAATATTTGCACATCTCCAAAACGACTCAAAGTGCCCACAAAAGAGAAACAATTTCTTAATGATTAGAGGAGTGCAAGAAAAATGGTAATTGAAGGAATCTATGCCATTACAACATGAAAGATATCAAAACAATGATAAGAAAAGAGATATAGTAAGAATACAGTTCCATCAGCAGGTGATAATGCGGAACCCTGAACAGCAACTATCCTGTAGTTACATCCCCCCTAATCCAAATACAGCATTTTTGAACAGAATGCTCTGTCTATGAAACTAAATTAAGTGTTATCAAAAGAAAAGGATAACAGCAAACTGCTCCTCTTTTATTTGTAGTTGATTTTTTTTAAGGAGCTCATCTGGCGACTGCCTACTTGAATCAAATGTCACCGGACTTCAGCAAAGCCTACAACAAGACTATAATAAAAAAAACAACTAATACATTAATAACCAAAACTATAAAAAAACAACAAAAAAAACATAAAGGCAACAAGAAAGCGGGTTCCTGCGTTAGGGGTAGGCCTTCCCCCTCCCAGCGAAGGAACATAGGATCTATAGCAGTCACATAAAGTGGAGGAGGCCAGCCTCTTCCAAAAAGACGCTTAGACAACAAGTGTGTGTATGAACCAGTCCAGAGTACAAGGGACAAGTGGTAGTGACTCCGCTCGTCCTGGTACTGCTACAGCTAACGTGCACAAATATTACCCAAACTGAGAAATTCAGTAAAAATGCGCCAAACAGTCTGGGGGACAACTTAGTCGTCACAGTGAAGAGCATGCGAGCCCTCCATCAAATGGTGGTGCGACCTGTGAATGTGTCCCAATTGGAGACGATACAAAGCAACCTGCAGCCGTTGCGACATTGGGGAAGGTTCATGGGAACAGAGCGACACAAGGGCACGTAAAAATAAGTTCACCTTGACCGTCTCCCATTTTTTTCAAGCCTCCTTGAGGGCAGCCCTTATTCCTGCCATGTAATCCGTGTGAGGAGAAGCAAAATGCTGGTGTGGTAGCCCAGTCCTCTCAGCCTCTTTGCGGCCCTCATTCCCCGCAATTACTACATGCCCAGGGATCCAGCAGAAGATAACTCTATATCCGCCCGGCTCGCCAAAAGTGTGGCATCACGGATATCGTGAACCAGTGGATACAGAGATTCAAATGTCCAGAAAGCGCTTTGCGAGTTACTATAAATTAGAATCAGGTCTCCAAATCCGGCACGTCACGTTAACTCCCGTACTGAGCAGTGTATTGCAACCAGATTGTCCGTGAATACAGAGGCAGCGCCTGGCAGAACCACGCTGTCATCAAAGAGAATGGATAAGGAGTAGAAACCGACCCCCTCTTGCTATTTGAAGCCATCCGTATACACTGGCTGGGTTCTAGCGCAACACGAATTGTGCTTCAAAAAGGCCGAACGCAATACTCCTATCGCTGTACAACTTTTGGGATTAGAGGCGTGGCGAAAAATAGTCAAAGGTGGTACCATACAGGGTGGGTTCCTGAGAAAAACCAGGTTCACCACCGGCCTGAAAGCTATACCTAGTTCATGAAGGAGTTTGCTAGCCCTAAGCCCAAAGGGCTTAGGTTATGAATGGAGTCTCTCAGCGGCATATACACCGTAGAGATCAGCTGCAGATGGAGTGAGAGCAGTTGGTGTCTGACGGAGGCGCAGGGCTCGCGCGTACAGGCAAATATTGCACTGTGCACGGCGCAAAATGCGTGGTATTCCCCAGCATCAACAAGTAGGCTCTCAATGGGGAAAGTGCAGAAGGAACCGGTCGCCAGGCGAAGGCCATTGTGGTGGATCGAGTCCACCTTCTGCCATACACGCTTAACTGGCGATGCATAAGACTCGCATCCGTAGTTGAGCTTCGAACGAACATAGGATCGATAAAAGAGTAAGCGAATAGCCCTATCAGCGGCCCATGAGCTGAACGTCACGGAACGAAGAATATCTAAGGCGCGGGTATAAGACACCCTAAGGCTGCGAGCGAATATGAGCCCCTCAGGTGAGACGTAGGGAAAATACAAAACCAAAGAAACGGGGCCAGTCCACCACTTCTAAGCGCACCCCATTGAGAAACAAGTCTTGGTGAGGGTGGAGCCGTGGTTGGTGGCAGAAGTGCACCACCTTACTCTTGGACAAGTAAATGCGAAACTGTGTGCGCTTGTATAGAGAGAGACGCCTTTTAATGCCTGTTGGAGTCGATCTTCTAGAGTTGGCACCTGGTTAGTGCCAAAAGAGATTGAAATGCCGTCAACGTATACAATAGTGATAACATCTTTCAGCAGCACCGAGGTGGTGCCGTTGATACTCGGGGCAAAGAGTGTGACAATGAGGTCACTTCCCTGCGGGACACCCTCTTCTTACTCTATTGGGCCGAAGAGCCCCCGTCTGTATGCGTCATAGACGCTCTCAAACAATTTAGGTCTAAAGATTGGGAGGCGTCACCTCGCCTCCATCGTGTGGAGACTCTCCATGAAACTGTATTGCTTTGCGGTATCATAGGCCTTCTCCAGATCAAAATAAACGTGGTGTATTGCTATCTACGATGGAAGGCCTCAAGGACGGCCCACGGAGATGAGGTTGCCGGAGAAGAACTCATCGGCCTTATCAACCGACCTAAACTCCTCGACTGAGATAAATCAGTCATTTCCTGAGATGCCGACCACCGAGCCAACGCCAAGCACCTCCAGGTTGGGCTCTCTGGCGGCAGTACTCCAGAAAATGATATTTGAATGGGAAATTGATCACTACCATGGAGGTTATCGACCACCTCTTACCCCAAAATCAAATTATGTGCATCCAGAGAGCACAGATATATCGAGAGAAGAAAATTAAGCATTTCTCGAGCTGTGATGCGTAAACTTATCCACATTTAGGACACCCATCTTCAGCTAGCGATTAGGTGAACAAGTACTTCACCCCTGGGATTAATAGAGTAGTCTCCCCCGATGGTATGTCTTCCGTTCACACCTCCGAGCAAGAGAAAGAGCATCTGCAACCGCGCCACGACACGGCGGAAGTCCCTAGCGTCAAAGTCAGCTGACGGTGGAATATACGCGGAAATAACAGTATGCATCTTATCCAGGTGCAGCTGCACAGCTACTGCCTGAAAAGAGGCATCTAAGGCGAAAAGAAGAACTGAGACATCATGCCGGGTGTAAATCGCGCATCCACCCGCCCGACCCCTATCCCGTGATGGTGGTGGGGTCGCAAAAGCATTATACCCCGGGTATGCCGGCAGGGGTGACTCGCCCAGCATTGTGCCCTGCGAAAAGTTTGCTGACTGGGAACGGGACGAAACGAGTCACCACAGATCTTCCCAGCTGTCCCCAAGTCAGTGGCAATTTCATTAAAGGAATATGCCCTCCGGGCGTAGCTCGGAGGAGATGCGGGGGGCCTTCTTCAGAGAGAAGACTCTCACGGGAATGGCCGTACGCTTCCAGGAAGCAGAACTTTTTTTTCTTTTTTTATGCGTTTTATGCCCTCTTTTACCCATTTATGGGTATAAACAGGCACGGTATTTTATATTGATTATGGTGATGGATGAAGTGAATTGAAAGAATGGGCGGTGGTAATGAAATTGTGCATGAATTAAAAGGTTAAAATTGCAAGAAGTGAATTTTCATAATTTATCAGGTTGTGCTTCTTTTCTTTTTCTAGATATTAGTATATAATTTACTTTCATTTAAGTATGCAATCAGTGCTTTACTTGTTTGGGGTTCGTCGCCGAGGACTTTATTTAGTGTTAGGCTGTTCCCCAAATATTTTTTCCAGTGTTGGTGGAATCTAGCACAGGTTATTAGTATGTGCGGTATAGATAGCTGGGCGTTGCAGGTAGTGTATTGTGGTGGGGGAGAATTTGCGAAGCGATAGCTGTGGGTAAGCTTTGTGTGTCCTAGTCGTAAGCGTCCTAAGACTACTTCATCTTTTCTAGAGTTTCTTTAAGACTTCTTCCAATTGTTGACGCCATCTTCAATTTTTTGTAGATGTTGATGGCCGTGTACATACCATTCCGACTTACACTGGTTTTTAACTGCCTCGACAAAGAGGTTGTAATAATATTTATGGTAGGTTGGTTCAGTGGGCAATGAGTTAACGGCGACTGTTGACTTTGCAGCTCTGTCAGCGTCTTCATTGTCTTTTATCCCTGCATGGGAGGGAAACCAGCATAGGGTTACGTTACCTGAAAAGGGCGTTATCTTTCTTTGAATTTCAGCGCTAGAGGGTGAGTTTGGTTGCGTGATTTTAGCATTGTCAGCGCACTGTTTGAGTCTGAAAATATTGTGGTTTTATTGGTACCCGTTTTGACTGACTTGAGACCTATGGAGTTCTGCTGAGAGGACGAAAGCGCAATTCGGAAGTCGGGCTGCTCGTATGTGGTGCGGAAGAATTGCTGCACATGCACCCATTCTCTTGACTTCGATCCATTGTTTATTGGTGGTCCTGGAAAATGTTGGATAGCATTACGTGCGTCATTGTCGATTTTTAAGATAGGAGAGTTATTTCTCATATTACTGAAGGTTGAATAGTCCACTCGGGAATAGTATAGTTGTTGTCAATGAGATATTTGGCTATTGGAAGTTTAAACTTTGTAAGAGTTTTTAACCCTTACCGTGTTTGTGATGTAGCTGCGGGTCCTTGGTTTATCTGCTGGTAGCGTATTTTTTTGTATTCGTTTTAGTTTGTTGTGATATCTGTAAACACGTGCAAGGTATTTGAGTTCTGTAACTTGTCTTTGGTGACGCAAAGGTAGTATTCCGGTCTCGGCGCAAAGTGACGATGTTAGGGTTAATTTGAAAGCATTGGTGGCTAGAGGGAGGGCTTGGTTTTGTATAGGATCTAATTCCTGAATTACGAATTTAGATGCTGCTCCATACATATGACATCCGTCATTTATTTTGGACAAGGTGAAAGTCTTGTAAATATACAGGAGGGTGATTATGTCTGCTCCCAGTGTTGATGCGATAGTTTTGTCAGAATGTTTGTGGCTTTGTAGCAGTCTTTTGAGGTTAAAGATGTGGGGTTACCATGTAAGCCTCTGATTCAATGTGAGGTCTAGAAATTCTATGTTTTTTTGAAAGTGATTGGGCGTCTTTCAAGTAAAAATAGGATATGTGGAATTTGTCTTTTTCTTGTAAAGGTTATGTCGGTTGTTTTTTCACTTAAGATTGTGAAGCCGTGCTCTATTTAATAGTACCCTATTTTGTCTATTGATTTTTGTAGGGGATTTGATAATTTTGTTGCGCTGGTGCTTGGGAGCCAAATTGGCAAGTCATCCACATATAATCATTATATAAGGGTAGGCGTTAGTTGGAGAGTCAAATTGTTGATTGCGATTATGAAGAGGGTTATGTTGAGCACACTTCCTTGTGGTACTCTTTCGTGTTGGCTTAATTGTATAGACTGAGCTCCATGGAGCTCTATTTTGAATTTTATATTTTTAAGGAAGCTTTTGATGAAGAGTGCGAGTAGACCTCTGATTCCTAGCTCGTGTATTTAATTGAGTATATGGCGTCGCCAAACCATATCATACGCCTTGGCAATATCAAAAATGACCACTGTGACAAATTTCCTTTCGCTGAATGCTCGGCCGACGTAGTGGTCAAGTAGGGTTAAAGGGTCTCCCGGGCTGTGATTGGGCTTTCTTCTAGGGATGCTTGTAATTCGTTCATAGGGAAAGGATTGTTGTACGGAAGGATTCTATTCTTTGAGAAGCGTAAATTTGTTGATTCTGTTAGAATTTTCAGTGTTAGAAAGGTCTCATTTTGAGATCCTTTAGAAATCGTACTGAAGGAATGCCAAATTATGTTTGCGACTTGGGTTGAATTGCTGATGGTATTTCTGTTAATACAAAGGATAGGGAAGTGAATAAGGCTGCGCTGTCCTGACATCTTTTTAATTTGTCGCCAAATTTTTGCGATAGGAGTATCTTTGTTAATTTTAGATACATATTGTTTCCAGGAAGCTCGTTTAGCTTCTTTGAAGGTCCTCAGTGCGATGGTAGATACTCTTTTATAGTCTATGTAATTCTGTAACGTTTTAGTTCCTAAGAAATTCTCTGCATTTTATCACGTTTTTTTTATCGTCTTGGCACTGTTGGTTCCACCATGGAGTAGCGCGCTTGCTGATGTTGTGGTTAGTCATTTGGATGTGTTTCTGAGCTGCTTTCTATAGTTCTATGTGAAGTAGCACATATTGGCCTCTGGATCAGGTTGGAGTTTGGTTGGCGTCAATGTGAAGGCGGTCCAATTTGTTTTATAATAAGTCCATCGTTTCCTGGAAAGTGGGGCTCTTTGAGCAAGAAAATTAATCAATCTTGGGTAGTGATCGCTACCACATAGGGCGGAGTAAGCGCTCCAATGAGTTTCTGTGGGGAAATTAAGGGAGGTTAGGCTTAAGTCTATGTTAGACAGTGTGTTGGTTTGTTGGTAAAAATGTGTTGGGGTATTTGTCTTAAGGATGTTGATGTATTGGCGCTCTATTATGTCTGTTATGATGCGTCCTTAAGTACTTGTTTTCTTGTGGTTCCAGTAGTGGCTTCTGGCGTTAAAGTCGCCAAGGATGAGAAATGGCTCTTTTAGTTGGTCAAGAGAGCCTTGAGGTCCTCGCTATTTAGGGGCAGGTTAGCGGACAAGTATATAGGTCATACCCGTTATGAGCTCTAGACAATGTAGCCAAACGGCTATAGCATTTAAGGGCGTGTTTAACTGGTATTGCGTGTGTGGGATATTTCGTCGCGTGTAGATGGCGTTGCCTTTGGTCGAGTGAGTTGTAAAGAAATGAAAATCATTGCTGTTATTCAGATGCTGCTGCGGGTTTAAGTGCATGGTCTCACTGAGACAAATGTACACTGTGTCTTTTTCTGTGATTATTTTTTGCAATGATTCAAAATGGCCCGGAGGCCACGAATATTCCATTGCAGGATTTGAGTTTGTTTGTCATATTCTTCGGTCTGTAGATCTATTTAGGAGGCTTGGAGGCTCCGTATAGGGTAGATCTACCGGACTTTGTATACAGTCTGTGCGTAGTTTGTTTTGACGTGCCTGGTATTATCCGTTTCTGTATGTTTTTGTCCGTATTGTTAGTTTTCTTAGTGAGAGGTTCCTTATATTTTACCTCAGGGCCTGCAGCTTGGGTTTTGTGTTGCGCTGGATGCTTAATAGAGGCATTTGTTTTTGGCTAGCGGGTGAGTTGTCGTTGGGAATACTGTATTGATAGTGGTTCTGTATGACTTATTGGTATAGAGTTCCTTGTGATTACGCTTTATGTAAGTTAATTGGGTGGTTGGAGCATTGGTGGTTGAAGCAACGGTAGAATAAGTTGTAGCACTCAAATTTCGAGTACTTCTTTCCTCGGCCATGTCTTTTAAGGCTTGGTGCTTTCGGATGACAAAACAGACAGTTCTAATCCGTACCTCCTGATGGACGTTGAAGTCGGGACATGTTCGCTTGAATGCATGGTTGTTATCACAACATTTAATGCATTTTTACTTTGCTTTGCATTGTTCCCTGTTATGTCCTTTTTCGCTGCATTTGAAGCATAATTGTGGATCAGTTTTACAATATTTGGCCGGGTGACAAACATCAGGCACGATCGATATTGAATTCAAGTGGGCAGTTTTCCTATATTCAGATTGTCGTTCCTGCGAATCTAATTGTTTCTGGGTTAATTTGCTGTTTGAATATTATTTTAGCGATTTTCAGTGGAGTTGAGCGCGTGGGTGATTTTCTCTCGAAGATGGACACAGAGTCTATTTGATGGCCATCATCTTCAAACAGCCTTTGTATCCCTTGGCATATGAAGGCCTCAGTACTTTTGGGTCCAGGCATAAATCTGTTGAATAGAACCGTGACTACTCTCAGGTTGTGATTATTTTTGTCGGTTGGTTTTATTTCATTATCACCTAAGCCGGTGAGGGCCAGTAGTATTTTTGATATTTTTTCGGACTTGGCTTTAACTGTAGCCTCTCTTCGGTCAGGATTGATTGAGAATTCTGGTTGTGACTCTTCTGTAACGACTTTTAATTGTTCTCGCAGTTTGAGTGCACATAATGGTCCATTTCTTGTGTTTTTTAGCGTTATATAACTGGAGCAGCAAGCTGGTCCAAATATTATTCTTAGGTCGTTTATTTTTTGCTTTTTGCTATTGTTTTTTTTGTTGGATATTTGTTTGTTCATTTTGTACAGTTGGTGATTTAAGCATATTATCCATGGCCAATAAGTGAAATTTAACACCCCTGCCCGTGGCCGCCAACACTGACCCGAACAAGGGACCGGTACTAACGGGCGCCTTTTACATGGCCCCGGCCGCTACCACTAGGCGGGACGCTATACGCCTGCACCGCTACCCCTTATGAACTTCGGACCAAACCCACACATAGCATGGTAGGTTGAACAGAGTAGCGGATCAAGCATAGTAACAGGCTTCTGAGAGGTTAGGGTCACTACGCCTAACATCGGGTCGTAGAAATGTTCAGTGCCATGGTTCGCAGTTTTCGCTGGGACCTAGGTGAATTGCCTACCATGGCTAACGAGCGACATCTGCCCGGGTTTAAAGTCAGAGTTGTCCCTCTCCTAGGTGGAATGTCAACCAAAACTATGAGCTCCATCTGCCCAGCCAAGTTATACTGCCTGGCATTCGGTCGTTGGACACAATTTTTGTATAAGCAGGGGCACCACGACCAGGTAATGCGCCAACAATTGGGGTGCAGAGGCTAAGTAGCCCTAAAGGCTATATATGACGCATGCAGCCTTGAAACCCCCAACAACTTCAGTTGTGTTGCCTCCTGTGAGTCTAACGATTGCGAAGGTGCGCAGCTCTTTCGCCTTACCGGAAACCGTCACCCTAGAAGAAGGAGGGGGATCCCTATTTTCACCCGGGGCTGTTTGTAAGCCCTTTCTGCCCCCAGCTCTCCTAAGGGAGCGCTTTTAGTGTGTAGAACCAACAGAAGGTTCAAAATTTGCACAGAAACGAACGTGCTTGTGTGCCTGGAGGAGCCTATATTGAGGCATAAGACATCACAGGAGAGTCTTGCATGCAGAACTAAGTCCCTAGCCTCGAAAATGAAATACGCCCCAATTGCTTCGAAGAAGCAATGGCCTTGGTGGTTGCAATAGGAGCACGTACGCGGGTGGAGCTTAAATGCCTAAACGCGGTAGCGTTACCAACCGGCACGCACCGACTCGGGGAGCTTGTCACAGTTAACCATGACGAACAGTAGGTGTTGGACACGAGGGCTCTAATGGATCATGTTGCCCTTAGCTAACATGCTGCTCTCAGTAAAGCGAATAACGAGGAAAGCTTTCAAACCAGCGAGACGAAAATGTCAGGTAACCTCTGAATGAGGGGGCACTGGCGTAATCGAGGCTCTGCACACGTTTGGTCTTAGTCTGTGAAGCCCCACCCAGGAACCACCGGGGCCGGAGGTGCTGATCTTTCCTTGGTCGCATATCGAAACGGCAGCGGCCTTGCCCGACCCCTTGGCTCTTGTGGAGGGGGAGGAGCCCAAGTTTTATTCGTCTTTTTTAATTTTTTCTTTTTAGGAGAGGAGGATGGCGAAATGAACTCGCTTCCATTCTCCGCCAGCAGGAGCCTCTATGCCACATGCGCCGGCCTCGGAAAGATCCTTCTCCGAAATGGAGAAGGTCCTGACTGTCACAGGGGCAGCTGCCAGGGCAGGAGATCCATTCTACCATTTGAGGAAACTCCTCTCGCCTAGTGACCTGGCAGCCCATCGGCATGGCAGCTTCACCTTAGCTATAGCGAAAAATTGATAGGCTTTGAGAAGTAAGAGAAAGGCGAGGGTGTGAATGAAGCAGGTTGTTAAAAATCTACTACCCCAAACCGGAGCTCAGAGTTAAGGGAACGTTGTACCTTTCTCCCTCAGTCCCTATCAGGGACAGTTGGGCGAGGGATTTTTTTGATTCCTTTCATTTCGGAGCCCATCTGGCGACTGCTTACTTGGGCATAAGTCGCCGTACTCACGACAACCTATTACTAGGCTACATTAAAATAAAAATATGTATTACCCCCCAAAAATAACAACAACAATAAAAAAAGGAACGTTCCATCGTCGGAGGAAGGCCCATCTCCCCCGGTGCTGGAACGAACAACCTAAAAAAACAACAACAACAAAAAAGAGTAAAAGAAAGTGGAGGAGGCCAGCCCCCTCCAAAGGTCATAAAGGCCACAACTCAATGTGCACGAACTCTTCCCGACTACAAGTGACAAGCGGTAGCGACCCCGCTCTTCCCGGTACCCTGATAGGTAGAGTGTGCGAAGATCACCACGACTTAGAGATTCAACAAGAATGTGCCGAACAGTCTGGGGGACAACGCAGTCATCACAATACAGCGCGTGCGAGTGTTCCATCAAATGCAGTGCATCCCGCGAGTGTGTCCAATTCGGAAACGACAGAAAGCAACCTGAAGCCGTCGCGGCATTGGGGAGTAGGTCCATTGGAACAGTTGCGGCGCAATGTCACGCAACTTTAGGTTAGGTTAGGTTAAAATAGAAACAACCATTAACCATATCCTCCATAGATGTGCCTGTGAGTTTTAGGTTCAGTTTTAAGATTTTATCCTTCCCCTTCTTTATCCCAGACATATCAATATTAATTTTCCAAGTAAATTAATGCAGTTTTAGTAATGTTAACCTTAAATAAAACATCTTCGTAATTTTTCCAATCACCTTTTTTTTCCAACACACTTATTCGCATTTTAACTTTAAGGACAGCAGGTAGATTCATTTTATCCAACTTATTCTATAAAGTTTTTCTAGGACCCCTGGTCAAATAGTCCTTTGGCCTTTATACGCCCATTT
Source organism: Ceratothoa steindachneri (assembly GCA_963969495.1). NCBI lineage: Eukaryota > Metazoa > Arthropoda > Malacostraca > Isopoda > Cymothoidae > Ceratothoa > Ceratothoa steindachneri. The sequence continues at coordinate 13,214,380 of OZ018323.1, read as the reverse complement.
AGATCTACAACTTTGATTCGTGCCACTGGCAAAGCGACGCCTGCATTAAGCTTTGAAATCAATACCTTTGTTTCACTTTTCTTTCCTTCTATGTTTTCGGTGGAGAAGCAGGCTAGAATGATGCCTACCATTACAAGTTAGGCATTACAAGCAATTGTGATTTTTGGGGGTAGGTTGGGCAATTGAAAAATATGCGGTTCGGCAAATAGCTGCACACTGGGGAAAGAAAGTCTTGCCTTGGTGAATTTTCCCTTGAATACCGTTTGTTTTTATTATAATTACTCTGGGACAGACATTTTTCATTTATTGTAAAGGCTGATGCGCGTGCCTTTGCACTTTTGGTTAAGCCACCTTTTTCTGCATGCCTCTCTACATCCCTATGGTTCAATAATTGAATTTCTCGCTCTAAAGCTTTACGGAACTGGTCAAGATTACAATATTTCATATCTTCATTCACTTAGCTGTGCATTTGGTTTCTTATGTGGGGAGGAAGTTTCTTCATAAGCACAGTGAAAAGACCCGCGCTGCTCACGTCTTAACTCATTGCTTTTAGACTTCTCAAATGGCATTCATAAGCATCACGATATTCACGCAGCGATTGCGAATTATATTGGGGTTCACAAAGGTCAAGAATAGCATGTACTTGGAATTGCACCATTATTCGTTTGTCAACATAAGTCTTATTTATTAACTCCTAGGCCTTGAGATAGTAAATCCTTCTAAAAGACTAAGCGTTGTGCCCTTTGCTGGCCTATAAGCTATTCAAACCTCCGGGCATTGGAAATATAAATTATGTGAATGGTATTATGATAGAATTGGAAATTAGTCCATTGAAAAATGTCTCAGTCAAAAAGTGGTAGGTTAATTTTGAGCAAAATTTACATACTTTGAGTGATTTTGGGATAATTTACCTTACCATATGCTCCCTTCGGCCAAATGTATCGCTCGCCTAAACTTTGTCTATTTTAGAGTCATCAATACGCTCCTCTCCTATACCATCATAGTCTCATTTCTTCTAGTATCCAGTCATCGAGAGACAAAATTCTATCGAAATGAAACATTAGAGAGTCAAGTTAGGTTTTTAGAGTCACTAGATCCGAGGAAGCATCTTTAGTTAATGAATGGATACTTTTAATATCCGGTTGCCATGGCTCTATGGCCACCACAAACCTTAATGAGAGACATTTCCGGGTCTAACAAATTTATCCAAAAGATTATATTTTGAATTGCGCTACTCTTTCTTTAGCTACCAAGGGAGCATTTATTATGCTATGAGTACAAGATTTTCACTTAAGGAAATACTTAGGAATGGTGACATGACGCTTATATTATATAATATATACATTATACACTACGCCTAATTTGCACCACAAACCTCTAATTGAGGAAAGTAGGTTCCTAGGTAGGTAGGAGATATGAAGTAGAATTATAGTTAAACAAACGAGCCAACACAACAAGGTTGTGCTTCTCACAGTTATAACTTATGGAATGACATCGTCGCAAAATGAATGGGCGAGATGAACTCGTTTTGTGCGAAACATTATCACATTTGAGATAATATTTTCTATAGATTGGTCCATCTATAGAAAAAATAATGAAAAAAAGTTTACATAGAAATAGATGTTAATTTTACTATATGTCGGAGCTATCTTATTACTTTTTCGACAAGAAATATAGAATGAAAACATGATGGGAGACCACATTTGGGGAAGTGATTTACATTACAAACGGAAATCAAGGATAACTGTGCATTTCTAACTTTTTTAGAAATTTCTTGAGGAAGTTTCAATAATATTATATAATTTGATCTATGTGTTTGTTTATAGCCATATAATAGATGAAAAAAAACAACATAATTGGTTATTGTTTTGTAAATATTTCATCATACCCCACAAAAGCAAATTTAAAAACAAATAATAGCTATTGTCTATTGTTTTACAATAAAAGTTGTTGAAAAATAATACTGGCGAGGAACAAAAATTGTGTTACATTCTTTAATTATATTTTAGTTTATGGACTGTTTTTCGAATTTTATTTTGAGAAACTTGACAAAAACAATTTTAGCAATGAACCTGTACATAAAATTCCAAATGCTTACACACAAGTGAATTATTAACAGGTATATGACGCTGTCTTCCAGAAATTTCAGTTTGTCCATCAGCACAACTTTCTTATGTACTTCTACTTACAAAAATTGTGCGGAGATGCCTTTATCATTTACTTTTGTTTTAATCAAGTAACAAGGGACTATGACAATGCTCTTGATCTCAGATTTTGAAAGTTGAGGACAGTTTTGAAGTAAAGCTTTAACAAACTCTCGGCGCCAGCAATTAGTAGTAGAAACATTTTTTGAAGTAATTCTTTAACTCAGTCTTAGCAATTGGGAGTTAAAGCATGTTTTGAAGTAATTCTTTAACTCAGTCTTAGCAATTGGGAGTTAAAGCATGTTTTGAAGTAATTATTTAACTCTCATCCGCAACAATTGGTATTTAAGTGTTGGGATATAAACCTTCAACAATGATTAATCCCCCATCCTTTGGGTTTTGAGGCAAGTTTTGAAATAATACTTTAAAACCATCTCGGCGCGAGCTTTTTTGGAGTTGAGAAATGTTTGGTAGTAATTCTTTAAAAAACTCTCGGCGCCAACTATTCGGTAGTTCAGGCATGTTTTGAAGTAATTCTTTAACTATCCTCTCGACCGCAGAAAATTGACATTTTAGGTATATTTTACAGTAATCCTTTTGAAATCATCCTGCCACAGCATTTGGAAATTGAGACATGTTTTAAAGTAATCTCTAAAAATTCCTCACGACCCCAGAATTTGTGATTTTTAGCCGGTTTTGGTTCAATCATTAAACAATCTAACCTGTCTCGAAATTTGTGATATAAAGCATGTTTTAGATTCATCCTTTAACAATTTTCTTGCCCCCAGCATTTGGCATGTGAGGCATGTTTTTAAATAATCCTTTAACAATTTTCTTGATTTCAGAACTTAAGATTTGAGGCAATCTTTTAATAATAATCTAGACCAAAGCTTTAGTGATTTGACTCATGTTTTGGCGTAATCTTTTAAAAATATTCCATGGACAAGTATTTGGGACTTGAGCCATGTTTTGAAGAAATCCTTTTACAATCATTTAGGCTCAAACCCTTGGAAGTTGAGGGATGTTTTAAATTAATACTTTACCAATTATTCAGCACCAGGATTCGGGATTTGATGCATGTTTTGAGTAATCTTTTAACACTCCTCTCGGCTCTAGCATTTAAGAGTTGAGGCTGCTTTTGAAGAAATAATTTCTCTAACAATCCTCTCACCAAACATTTGGAGTTGAGGCCTGTTTTGAAGTAATTCAATACACATCATCTCAGACTAGGCACATGCTATTTGAGGCATGTTTTGATGTAATCTTTAAACTATATTCTCTTCCTCAACATTTGGGATTTAACGATGGTTTTGTGGTAATCCGTTACAATTATGTCAACCCTAGCATTTGGGTAATGAGGAAAATTTGGAAGTAATCTTTTAATATCTTCTTTACCCTAGCATTTAGATTAGAGCTAGTTTTTTGGAATTAATCTTTTATGAATCGTCTTATCCCCAGTATTTGCGCTCTGAGACATGTTTGGAAGTAATCCTTTTCTAATTTTTATGACCGTAGCATTTAGGTTTTGACGAATGTTTTACCAATTCTCTCATCTCCTGCATTTGGTAATTGAGTCGTGTTTTGAAGTAATCGCTTCTCTTCTTTTTTATCAGAACATCTGTGATTTGATTTATACTTTGAAAAATCTTCTAACAATCTTCTTAGCACAAGCTTTTGGGAGTTGAGGCATATATAATGTAATCCTTGAACATTTCTCTCTGCACCAGCGTTTTAGATTTGAGGCTTGTTTAAAGTAATCTTTTAATTTTCCCTTCGATATCAGCATTTGAGAGTTGAAGCAGGTTCTCATAAAATCATTTAACAAAGCTATCGGCCTCAGCATTTGGGATCTAAGGCGTGTTTTGAGGACATTCTTTTAAGAATCTTTTCGTCACAGGATTAGAAATTTGAAGTATGCTTTTAAAGTTATAGTTTAGAGCTATCCAGAAAAAAACATTTGGAATTTGCGGTATGTTTTTAGGTAATTGTTTAGCAATCCTCTCGTCCCAAGCCTTTATGATTTTAGGTATGTTTTGATGTAACCATTTAACAATCCACTCTATCTCAGGATTTAGGATTTAAGGCATGTTTTGTACTACTCCTTTAATAATGTTCTTAGGCCCAGCATTTGGGATTTAGGCAAGTTTTAACAACTACTGCGCAACAGCATTTGGGGTTTTGAGGTAGGCTTTTAATTAATCCTTTAACAGTATTTTTTACCCGAAAATTTGCGATTTATGGCATATTGTAAAGTAATCCTTAACCAATCTTTTCTGATATAGAATTTGAATTTAAGAAATATTTTTAAGTAATTTTTTAACAATTATCTCTGCCTCAGCATTTTTTATTTTACCCATGTTTTGATCTAATCCTTTAAAATCATCTTGGCCCTAGTATTTGGGATTTGAGGCATAATTTGAAGTAATCGTATAATAATCATTTTGCTTAAGGCATTTCAGATTTAAGGCACGATTCAAATTAATCCTTAATCCTCCTCTCGCCTGCAACATTTTGGAATTGAAAGGTGTTTTGATATAATAATTTATTAAACTTACCTGCACGAGCATTTGTTATTTGAAGCACGATTTAAAGTAATTCTATACCAATTCTCTGAAACACACCATTTATGTTTCGAAGAATATTTTGAATTAATCCTTGAACAATCCTCTCGATCCCAGCATTTAGAATTTTAGAAAGATTCTAAAGTAATCATGTAAAAATCTTCGCGACCCCAGTAATTGTTTTGAGGAATATGTTAAATAACCCTTTACCAATTATCTAGACCACAAGCATTACGGATTTGAGGTATGTTATGAAGTAATCCATATAAATACTCTCAACAGAAGTATTTGTGATTTTAATTAAATAATTTAACACTCCTCAGAATTTGGGATTTAAAGTCTATTTCTAAATAATTCTTTAGCAATTCTCTTATCCTTAGCATTTTTCATTTGAGTCATATTTTGAAGAAATACTTTAATAATCTTCTCGGTCACAGAATTATAGATTTAAGGCAACTTTTGAAGCAATCCTTTAGCAATTAGCCTGAACCCAGTATAGGAATTTTGGGTATTTTTGAAGTTATCTTTAATAATCGTTTCGGCTCTAACATTTGCTATTTGAGTCATGTTTTAACCTAATAATTTAACGATATTCTTGGCCCCACAATTTGGGATTTGAAGCATTTGTGATGTAATCATTTATCAATACTTTCAGTCCCATGGTTTAGGATTTTAGGCATAGTTCAAATTAATCCTTTATAAGTCCTCTTGGCCCTCAGCTTTTGGAAATTGAGGTAGTTTTGGAAGAAATCCTTTAACAATCATTTCGGTTCGTAGTAAGCTTTTAACTAATTTTCTTAGATTAGATTTTTGTGATTTATATCACTCTAATCATCTTATATCCTTTGTCATTGTATTTAATTGGGATTATAAAGAAAGTTACCTCCTTGGCTTAGATATAGCTATAGGAAGTACTTTAATAATTCAATGTTTCAATTACAAATTGAAAATAGACGAAATGTTTATATAAATGTACGGTCACTTTTGATGTGTACAAGATTTCATCCATCATATTACCTAACATACTTAAAAGGGACAATCAATTTTTGCATATTTAATTAGTATTAATATTTATGCAATTAAGCAATATTTTCCAAAAGAGATCAGCTGTAATCATAGTGGGAAATACATATGTTGGTCTCGGCAAGGAGCAAATAAACCTTAGTTTGTCAAATAAATACTTTCCTATTCTTAAAATGAAGATAAATCCTTAAGTAATCCATTAAATATTAACTTTATTCAATAAAATATATTTAATTGTTATTATAAGTATCTAGGACGGGTTGCCTGAATAGAAGAATCGACTGATTTGGCTGAAAGGCCTCCATTCCAAATCGCCCTCTACTTCTTTCATATGTTCTCTGCAAAGGGGAGCGGAGGAAGACTTGTAAAAGGTTACAGCTGGTATCAGGACGAGCGGCAATTCCTGTCAGCCAGAGCCACGACTCTGGGGGTATTAAACCAATCTCAGAAGCCTCTTTTCTCCTCTCTCTCTAGATTGGGGGCTGAGTTCTCAGGCTAGTCGCTGACATTGTAGGTTCGTGCGCTTTCCCGTCTTCACGACCAGGATTTGCATTGGCTCTGTCTTGAACACATTTTCACTTCCTTTAGATTCACTACTTTACTGATTATTCCTTATGATTTTGTTTGGCGAGATGTCCTCGTTGTTATTCCGCTTTTAATTCGAGAAAGAAACTCGTTAATTTATATTATCGTGGAAATGATGTTGCTCTGATCGACATTAGTGATAATTATCTGGAGCAAGGAAAGAAAGATGAAGTAGAGTTTCCCAGCCGACGTTTTCACGCAGAAGAATTAATATCACTTCCTGCCATTACTGATGAAGTCTACTGTACGCTTTTAACTATTTGATATTTACAATTAATATTTATATACCTTCTTATATATTGCTCCATTAGAAATTCTAATTTTACTTTAAAAATATTTGTCAGTGTTCGATGAATCTCATTTTCGAATATACAGGATATTTGCAAAGTCACTGTAGATTATTATATGGCTCATTTATGTATAATATACGTCTTTTATATCTCTAAAGTGAAATATAATAAAGTATTTTTTACACTGATATTGGGACCACCTCTGATATCAGATTCTACCAATACATATATAATAATGAAATACAAAATGAGATCGGACCGGTGCCTAACTCAGGAAATATGGCAAATTTATTTTAATTCATATCTTTTCTTTAAATTTTCTTTTCACTCTTTTTACTTATTTTTATTGCATTCATTCATTTCATTCTATATTTTTCTTTGTTATACACTTTCCTCCGTAGCGAGGCAGGTAATGAGTAAATACGTTTGGTAATGAAAGTAGAAGTAGGGTGTGTGATTCTCTTCACAACAATCTTCCACTATGTATTTGCTCGCGTGGGCTCCAATGTTGCTTATGTGTGGTGCTTAATAATACAAACGCATCCGCGATGGTCACATGTGGCTTTGAGTGATGTCCACGCCGACTTTGGCCTCACGAGGGAACAAAGATTGAATGGAGTGGTGAGTTAAATGTGATTGTATATCTTTCTTGGAAGCTATTTTAGGTTAGGTTTTGTGGAAAGTTGACGGGTATCGCTAAAGTAGTATATATTGTAGGTTATTATAATCTTATTTTATTTGAGTGGGTGTTCTTCGATATAATATAGTGCGTGGTTTAGGTTTGTAGACGTTGCAGCTAGGTTTTGTGATCATCCCATTTTAAAGCGATCTTTGACCTTTTGCACTTTTATTTCAGTGTAGATTATCTATGGGAGTAGTAACTGTATAACCTGTTATTCATTTTAAGTGTTTAGTTTTTATGGTTTGGAGAGAGTTGAGAAACTTCGAAAGAGTTTAAAAACCAAAGCAGTAAATGCATACTTTACTACAGAGCGTATAATTTGTTTATAAAGTGTGTTTGTGTTTTTTTTTTATATTTGTGTGTGATAAATTTGAAAGCGTTGAGTCTTGATACGCTTTTTTATGTTTGTTTCATGCTGTAGGAATATCAGTGATGTTTTGTATGTCACACCAAATATTGAGGGAGGGGTTGAGGATGTTATTTATTGTTACCCGATACGGTTGTTCCCATGTATCAGTACTGATGACGGTAGCTGTGATTTTGGTTGCGTTATTTTGAGTCTGTTGGTGGTGAATCAGTGTTTATAGTGTTTATGTAGGTTTCAAGAAAATAAGTAGCTCTTTTTTTTCGTTGCGTGCAAGTGAGAGTTGTCTTCTACATATTAAAACATGTGCCTGGGATAAGTTGCTGTGATTAGGTCATGCAAGTAGACTTTAAAAGTGTGTGGAAGAGTAGAAACTCTTCGAGGACACCGGTTGTAAAATTTCTGATCCATGACGTTGGTGAGTAAATGTTACCTGGCCTATCTTCCACTCAAATAGTTGGAGACCAAATTTTGTGTAGTTGACAATGTTAATTTTCTCTAGTTTATTGGTCAACATGTAAAAAGAAAAAGCGTAGAAAGCTTTGTTTTTATATGTAACAAGCAGTGTTTTATATAGCTGTGCTAGTTGATCCTAAAATGGATTCTTCATGTTAGGTCCATAAGAAGGGTTGTCAATTAATCAAATGGTCGGGAACCAGGTAAGATAGTATGTGCTAAAGAAAGATTAGAGGGTCTGGTTTAGGATGCATTGCTCTAGGACTTTGGAAGAGTCAGAGAAGAGGTGATGAAACGGTAGGATGAGTGAATTCAGTCACGTTTTGCGGCACCGAGAAGAAGCCCACCCTGCCCTCCCAGCCACCCATGAGCGTGCTTACTTCTTGTTATTATTTATTTTTGTTCTTTCTTCTTTTTTGGGGGGTTTGGTTTCTTTGGTTTGTGTGTACTTTTTTGATCTTGCTTGTTTTTTTTTTAATGTAGTCTATTAATAGGCTACAATTGACTACGGAGACTTATGCCCTTGGTGGCGCTCGCCATGAAAAACTCATCACAATATTTTTAGTCGCGTGCACTTGACTCTTTAACAGGCATGGGCATGCTTGGCATGCGTGCCGAACGTGGTATGCCAACGATTTCTTACCAGGACGCAAAGCTAAATGCTCACCTAAAAAATAACTATCCTCAACGTTTTTATACAGGAGGTGCATGCAGTACAACCTGTTCTAAATTATCTCGCATGAGTCATACAGAAGTGTCAAAGATGAGAGAGAGAGAGAGAGAAAGAGAGAGAGAGAGAGAGAGAGAGAGAGAGAGAACAGACACCTGGGCAAGCCTTTTTGTTTCCGCTGATGGAAGTACGAAATCATGAGACGCCGCGGTATCCTGAAAGCTGGCCAATAGGGAAAGCCGCGACAAGCTTGAGAGCCCGAAAATGTCCGATTGAGAGTCCGACGATGTTTTGCCTCGCTGGGTTAAGGAACCTTCCTGTGATCATGCTAATAGGGCGAGACTACCCTTGCCTGCCGATGCCTCGGACCCTAGAACCATACTCTTCTGACGGAGGGGGGAAAACTCCACTCTACCCCACTATAAATCCTACGGCAACAGAGTTGGTAGGCAGTTTCCGCCACTTTTCCGCCCCTTCAGTGTCCGCCGCCTGCCCACCCAGTCAGTATCTGCTGTCTGCCTACCTACGTCAGTACCTGCCGTCTACCATTCCCCGTTCTCATACACTACTCGCGTTGCGTTGGACTAGGCACAATTCCTCGCTGAACACTTCAAGCTCCGGGTAATTTCGTTTAATTCGCGTGAGTCTACCCCGTACTCGTTGTTACCCTCTCCTCGAACGCAACGCGCTCATTCTCGATTCATATTCTAAACCCAAAAGCAAAATCTAAGTTCATCCCTTTAGTAGTCATTGTCAAGAGAATACTATTTGAACTTTGCGGCAAGGCAAGGATTACTCCCTCGGACCAAATTTTCGAGGTAATAGAAACGCGCAACTCTTCTGTGCAAGTGCTCTCTTTACTACAAACCCCCCAGTTTAAGCCTTCCTCGACGGCTTCGTGTACGCTCAATGTCATTTGAACGTCCCTTCGATCAGCATTGTTCGTGTGTATGTACGGCGTCCTTCCCCCAAGTCCCGCCCCCCTTTAATTCGCTGAGACTCGTGTACGTCTAAGGTGTTACATAGCTTGTTTCAAAACCCCTTTTAACTCTTGTAAAAAGAATATTAATTTGCATACGAGTAAAGAAATTTATGTGCCCGTTTCTCTATTGTGCCCGAACCTACAAGATGGCCAACTATTTGGGCAACCTAAAATTGGGTTAATTTTCACTCTGTCTGTATCATAACTCTCCCACGAACATGGGCGTCATCTATCTCGGCTGAGCAAGGCAGGAAGGGTTGAACTCAACCCTATTCTACGACATACATATATAGTAATATCTATTATATATTAAAATGTATCTTCAACTTCTTTTATATAGGAGGCGTATCAGTGATGCAGAAGCATATGACATTGTTTAAAAATAAAGGGTCCAGAATTCTTCTTTCTCTAGTTTGGATTTGTTGTTTTCTCCTAAAAAAAGTAAGATTCACTTCTGTTTAATAGAATATTTAGTTTTTTATATAAAATAACTATATTTTCTCCATGATAGTTTTGTATAATTAATAGGAGATTACGAATTAATAAAAGAATATCCTTATTATAATATCCTTTTATTGTGTTTTACTCGAGTCAAAAGTTTAAGAGATTGGGCATTGTAATATTTTGGAACGTGAAAATATTTTGTAGCAAAGATTTGGCGTCCGATTTTGGCCCGTACACATAAAAAGGTTGCTCACCCCTGCATTAGAAGTTACTATCTCGTTCCGTAGATCTATCTAAGGAGTTTGTAACCATTTTACTTTTCAATGAGCTTTTTGGCAAGGAATATCGTAACTTTTTGTCGTTTCTAAAGAAATTTGAAACCCTTCTTTTGTTTTACATTCTCATTTGAATGATATAATGACTAAGGTTCTCCCAAGGTTAGTCCTAGAACTATTGAAAGTTGTGAAAGTCGTAAGATCGTATGGTGACAAGGTAATAGATCCGAATGTTTGAGAGCACACGACATAGGAATGTTGACCTTGTTTCGCTCTGAAACGAATTTGTTTAAATCATTATACCTGAGATCAGTTTCTACAAATAATATTTGCCCAAATAATAATATTTTTCTGGTTTCTGAACTCCTTTATTTACTCTTTTTTTTAATTTTATCATGTCTAGTTGAAATTCATTATTAGGTTATCCATTTTTAGTAATCTTCCTTAAGTTTATTTATGTCGGTCATGAAAAATACATAAATAAACCAAATAAAAAAAATTTAATACAATTTATAAACTATTTCTCTACGTATATAAAAAATAGTTTCAATCCAACGAAAACAAACAAACTGATTTTTGATATACCATATTTTTTATTGTTTCGTTGAGCGTCAAGTAAAAATGTGTGGCAATAACTTTGTAAATATTAGGAAAATGTTTCATGAGAGTTCTTATTTGGAGTGTTGATGGTCCTTCTTATCGGTATATTCTACTCTTAAATCAGGATCATTAGAAAAATGATCGTGCGCCTCTGGAATAAATGGTATGCAATAATGATATTAGTCTTAATCTAAGGCTTAATTTTCCGGTTTCGATGAGGTTTTGATTGTACTCATGTAGAAGAAGTACCAAATATTAATCTCCAAAATTATCAAGCTCTAATTTAGTTTGAAGTACCCTGAAGTTGAGTTTACCCTCTTTCCTCGATCAAGGAAACTTGACTTGAGAAATCAGACTTTGCAAGCCTTCGTGCTGGTCTGACTGATGTAAGACTAGCGGTATGCGAAGAGGTTGAGGATTGGTGGAACAATTTCAAAAATAAATTCATGAGTCTTCAATCAAGTTGCATCCCTCTGAAATGCCTTCGTCGGTCTTCTGTTCAACCAAAGTGGTTTAATCAAGAAATCAGCCAACTGCTTAGGGAGAAGAAAAATGCGTACCGGCGATCGAAGATCTCGGGTGCTTTTGACGAGGACCGGAGGCTAGCCAGGAAAGTGAAGTCCAGCATAAAGGCGGCTAAGCACACTGAGGAACTCCAAGTGGCGAGACTCTGCAAGGAGAATCCCAAGGAGTTCTTCGGCTATGTAAATAGCCGTAAACCAATCCATCGTAGGATTGGGCTCTTAGTGGACGAGGAGGGTGCATTAACTCAGTCAGATGCAGAAAATGCTAACCTTCTCAATGACTACTTCTCCTTAGTGTTTACTAAAGAGTGTGGTCCCATCCCCCAGCCCACGGATTCCTACTCGGGGGAAAAGCTGGAGGCAATGGACTTCACCGAACGAGAAATAAAAAAAAAATCGCTGACCTAAGGACGAATAAGTCCCCTGGACGGGACGGATTTCTACCCAAGGTGTTGAAGGAAGTGTGCGATGAAGTATCATGACATCTGTGCGCTATCTTTAACATGTCAATCCGGACCGGATGCGTTCCTAGAGACTGGCGTGAGGCGGAGGTGACTTCGATCTTCAAGAAAGGAGACCCCAGCCATCCGCAAAACTACCGACCTATTAGTCTGACTTCGATAGTCGGTAAACTCATGGAAAGCATCATGGTGGACAAAATAACGTCGTATTTAGAGTCAAACCTGCTACTGAGGAGTTCCCAGCACGGCTTCCGAAGGCAACGTTCATGCCTGACGAACCTTGTGGAATTCTTCCACTTCGTGTTCAGTGAGCACGATGGGGACAAGGCGGTGGATGTGGTTTACTTAGACTTTCAGAAAGCCTTTGATAAGGTACCACACCGCCGCCTTCTCCGGAAAGTGCGAGCGCTGTGCATAGACGGAAAAGTAGCCGGCTGGATCAAGAACTGGCTAAGTGGCAGACAGCAACGGGTGGTGGGGAATGGACAGGCTTTTGAGTGGGTGCCCGTTACTAGCGGGGTGCCTCAAGGTTCTGTCCTTGGACCACTACTATTCATCATCTACGTCAACGACATGGACGGTGACATGGTTGCCAAGATTTCCAAATTTGCCGACGATACCAAGCTTGGTATGAACGTTGCAAAGGATGGAAATACTGCATGCCTGCAGGAAGATCTTGGGAAGATTGGGGAGTGGTCGAACACGTGGCAAATGCCTTTTAACGTGAACAAATGCAAAGTAATGCATATCGGCCACAGAAACCCCTAATCTCATTATATCCTTAAGGGCACTGCTCTTGAATCAAGTGACACTGAGAAGGACTTGGATGTTACTATCACTAGCCACCTCAAGTCCTCGAAACAGTGCATCGAGGCAGAGAAGAAAGCCTAAAGGATGTTAGGCTACATAAAGCGCCAGTTTGGATACCGTAACAAGGATATAGTACTTTGTCTGTACAACTCCCTCGTTCGGCCGCACCTGGAGTATGCCGTACAATTTTGGAGTCCTTCGTTTCAAAAGGCCTCGCAAGGTTGGAACGCGTACAAGCTAGGGCAACCAAACTGATTCCCTCTATCTGACATAAAAGTTATGAGGATAGACTAAGGGAATTAGATCTGTTCTCGCTGGAAACCGGTAGACTTCGTGGTCAGCTCATCGAAGTTTTCAAAATACTTCAAGGGTTCGACAATGTTGACTACCAGGATATTTTCACACTGAGTGAGAACAGAACGCGCAATCATGGCTTCAAACTTGAACTGAAGCGTTACAACCGCAATCTGTGTGGAAATATTTTCACCTACAGTATCAGCGGTAAGTGGAACGCCCTTCCAGTGGAAGTTGTCAACAGTAAATCTGTTGACCAGTTCAAGTCAAGACTAGACAAAGTCTTGAAAAGTAGCCGTTTAGGGACGCATAAAAATTGAGCAGTAATGTGCCTGCTCGATTGCTAGTCCAAAGGTACCCTCTTTGAATGGACCGTAAGGTCTCCTAGGGTACATTCTTTATTTGTTGTTGCTCCTTGTTGTTACTCCTCCTGGTCTGAAGGGGATTTGTTGATCAATGGGTTAGTGGAAAATTTTCAGGCCATTTTATGTTCGTTTATCGGGTATTAGCTGTAAAGTCTCTGGGCTAACGAGTGGTTCTAAAAAATAAAAAACTAAGGTTAAAACTGATATTAGTTCCAGGCCTGGATGTGAGATACTAATTTTTTGAGGGCAGAAGTAATACAAATTCTCAGACTTGTCTGTGATGCTTAGTAAAGTTGGGAATTTGATAAACGCAAATATATATATATATATATATATATATATATATATATATATATATATATATATATATATATATGCGGTTAAGGTAATGGCAAAATTAGACAACTGCTCTGCTTCAGGTCCAGCAGGTGATCCTATCCTCCTTGAACTGGAAGACAACACTTAGGGATGACCCATCCATGGGTCATCCCCAAGTGTTGTCTTCCAGTTCAAGGAGGATAGGATCACCTGCTGGACCTGAAGCGGAGCAGTTGTCTAATTTTGCCATTACCTTAACCGCACCAATTTGTCTTGGATATTTTTTCATATATATATATATATATATATATATATATATATATATATATATATATATATATATATATATATGGTGTGTGTGTGAGAGAGAAAGAGAGAGAGAGAGAGAGAGAGAATTAGTCTAAGTATTTTGGGTGAGCTCTGTCCTAGATATTTTCAACTTTGGCTGTGGCAAGGAATGAAATGATCCTCTTTTTGATGTGATAATTATAAATATTATCTCTTTACTGCAACGATAAATGACAATACCTAACTGATTAAATTGATCTTAGATAAACGTTTTGGAGAAGTTTTGATAATTAAATTGACTGCAACTACATTTTAAATCAATGTTTTTTCTTACTCGAGGCAAGAATTTGCATGAAGATGATAGGAGCAGTAATGCGAATACAATTGAGCTACAAAGAAAAGAAGTACTCTAGTAGACCTTACGGTCCACTCAAAGAGGGCATCTTTGGCGTAACAGTTGAGCAGGCGCAGTTTTCTAAAGTGTCAATTGACGCCCTCGAAGACACTCGCACAATAGTTATGTGCCTAAACGGCTACTTTTCAAGAATTCGTCTAGACGCGATTTGAACTGCTTAACAGAATTGCGGTTGACAACTTCCAAATGTTCCAACAAGGATATCGGTGGTAACGCTTCAGCTCAAGTTTATTGCCGTGGTTTCTGGTTTTGTTCTCGCTAAGCTGGAAAATATCCTTGAAGTCTACATTGTCGAAGCCTCGAAGCATTTTAAACACTTAGAAAAGCTGACCACGCAGCCTTCGGGTCTTCAACGAAAACAAATTTAATTCCCGTAAACTATCTTCATAGCTCTTGTATCTGAACGAGGGAATCAGTTTGGTTGCCCTGTCTTGCACACAGTCCAATCCCGTGATGTCCTTTCGAAACGAAAGGATTCCAAATTTGTACGGCATACTCCAAATGCAGCCAGACAAGAGAGTTGTACAAACATAGTACAATCTCTTTCTTCCGATATCTAAACCGTCGCTTTATGTAGCCTAACATCCTTTGGGGCCACTAGTGATAGTTAGACCCAAGCCCATATCAGAATCAGTGCATGCTAGAGCAGTGTCCTTAAGGATATACTCAGATTAGGGGTGTCGGTGGTCAATATGCATAACTTTGCATTTGTTCACGTTAAAAGGCATTAACCACGTGTCCAACCACTCCCCAATCTTCGGAAGATCTTCTTATAAGCGGGTAGTATTTCCTTCCTTTGCAATGTTCATACCAAGCTTGTTATCATCAGCAAATTTAGAAATCTTCGCAACCATGTCATCATCCATGTCGCTAATATAGATGATGTGCAGTAGAGTCCCAGGACAGAACCTAGGGGAAGAACGCTAATAACCGGCACATACTCAGAAGCCTGTCCCTTTAACACTACCCGTTGCCGTCTAACTCTTAGCCAGTTCTCTATCCAACCTGCTACGTTTCTGCCTATGCCCAGTGCACACAATTTCAGGAGAAGGCAGCGGTGTGGTAACTTATTAAAGGCTTTCTGAAAGTCTTAGTAGATAACATCCAGCACCGAATCCCGATCGTGCTCACTGCAAACAAAGTGGAAGAATTCCACAAGATTCGTCAGGCATGAGCGTTGCCTTCTGAACCCGTGCTGGGAACTCCTCAATAGCAAGTTTGACTCTAAATGTGACGTTAATTTGGCCACCATCATGCTTTCTGAGTTTACCAATTATTGATGCTAAACTAATAGGTCGGTAGTACGACGGTTGGCAATAGTCTTCTTTCTTGAAGATAGGAGTCATCTCCGCCTCACACCAGTCTCTAGAAACGCATTCAGTCCGGATTGACATGTTGAAGATTATGCCCAGATGCCGTGACCTATTTGTCTTTAGATCATTTATTTATTTATCTACTTTGCTTTGGTTGAAGTCCATTTCCTCCAGCTTCTCACCCAAGTAAGACTTCATAGGCTGGAGGATGGGACTACACTCTTCACTGAACACTGAAGAGAAGTATTCGTTCAGGAAGTTTGCATTTTCTGCATCTTTGTGCTTTAATGCTCCATCCTCATTCACCGAAGTGCCAATCTTATGAGATGTAATGTGATCCATAAATCATCAAATTTGAAGGTGAGAAGACTAATACTTGAACATTAACTTCAGTTTTATACAAGAATATAAAAGAACTATTTGGTTAAGATACTTTCCAATTCACCATTTGTGGATTGAGACTCAATTATTAACTGAGAGAGGAGACGTCTTGGGGGTATCGGTGGTGAATATGCATAACTTTGCATAGTAGTATTGCAAAGGACATTGCTGACTAGACCGTGGAGCTACTATTTTGGGAAAGCCCTAACATATAGAACAAGAGAAAGTATAGCATAGATGAAGGCTCTCCTCGTCCACCTCTCCCACTTGCATTTGCGGGCCAGAAACCTGAAACGATACCTGAATATGCTGAAAAAAATAACACAAACGAAAGATTTTTATAAAAAAGTTGAAACCTACTTTACTCAGATATATAATCTATACTAAAGCGGTACTATCTAGGTCAGGGTGTGCATTATCTTGTCAAGTCGAGAGTTGATCTGTTCGACTAGCGAACTGTTCACCACTTCTGGCGCTAGATGGTTCCACGTTCCGTAGATTTTGTACGAGAAAAAGTTTCCGCAAATGCTAGTATGGAATTAGGATAATTCCAGTTTGTAACCGTGGTTACGTGTAGCATTTGGCGTTCAACGTAAACAGCCTCCTGGGATCTATGTTTTTACGTATTCAACTCTTCGCATTATCTCAAAAGTTTCAATCAGCTGGCCTCTTAACCAGCGCGTCTACAAGGAGAACATCCCCAGTTTTCGTAGACTATGCTACTAACTTTTATGTCTAAGGGAGAAAATCAATTTTGTGGCTCTGGCATTTTTACCCTTTCCAGTCGTTCAATATCCTTCTTCCTAAGGGTTGAGGGACCAGAATTATACGGTGTATTTAAGGTGTGACCGGACTTGAGAGTTATACAAGGTGAGAACAATCTGCTTATTTCGGAAGCGAAAATGCTTCTTTATGTACTCCAGCATTCGCTGGACCTTCTTTTCTACCTGGAGGCACTGTTTGGAGAACTTTAGATCACCGCTGATTAGCACGCTTAAATCTTTCTCAAGGTTAGTGGTATCTAGTTGTTGCATATCAAGGGATAGTTTTCCCGAAGGTTACCATGGACGATGTGTATTAACTTGTACTTGTCAAGGTTAAATGGCATCTGCCACCTTTCTGACCACTCGCCTATCCTAAAAAGAATATTTTGCAGGCGTTCCGCTCCTTTTCGTGAGCTCACACTACCTCTTAGCTTGCTATCGTCAGCGAACTTGGCTATCGAGCATAGTAGTCCGTCGCTTATATCATTGGTGTAGACGATGAGCAATAGAGGCCCAAGCACTGAGCCCTGGGGCACCCCCACTACTGCCTGGCGTCTATTGAGAGGTTATCCCGTTGATTTTTACACGTTGCTTCCGTCCCAAGAGCCATTTTTCTATCGATTCGGCTACCTTGCCGGTAATGCCGCGCGCGCGGACTTTATTTATCCATCTGCGGTGTGCTACCTTATCGAAGGCTTTTTGAAAGTTCAAGTATAAGATATCCACAGCTAAACTACGGTCCTAGTCACTCAAAATACCGTGGAAAAATTCTAGTAGATTAGTGAGACATGAATGATTCTTGCAAAATCCGTGCTGGGAATCCAAGGTCAGATTGTGCCAGGCGAAGTGCTGCACTATACGTTCTGCTGTTATTCCTTCGAGTAGTTTGCCTACGATGCATGTCAGACTAATAAGCCGGTAATTACCCGGGCATTTGCTGTCCCCCTTCTTCTAGATGGGAGTTACGTCTGCTATTCTCCAGTTTCCAAAGATTTGTTGAAAATGGTGGTGAAGTATGGAGCAACCTCTTCACTAACTTCTCAGGAGACTTTAAGAGGAAAGCCATCCGAACCTGAAGACAAATACAGGTTTAGGCTTCCTAGTCTGGCTACTAATTCGCTTATCTCTAAGCTATTTCGCATCGATTTTCGCCCTCTTCAAAATGAACCCCTGGCCTTGGAGGTGGACCGTCAACTTTCTTTGTAAATACAGAGGCAAAGTAGCCGTTCAACACGTTGTCGATGCCTGCTTCTGACTTCCTTAACACGCCATTATCATCTCTCAGTGGTCCTATGCTATGGCAAATTGGCTTGCTGCTATTGACATGCAGGAATAATTCTTTCGGGGTCTCTTTACAGAGGGAGGCAAACAGAAATTCTTCGCTGAGCTTAGCTCTGCGTACCAGTGCTTTAAAATGTCTACGCTTTTCCTTATTTTGAAGAAGCCTTTCTTCATTACGGTTAGCTTTCCAGTTATTGTAGGCAGTTTTCCTGTTACTTATCACTGCGGCGATGCCTCGATTGAACCATCTCGGTTGCAGAGAATTGCTACTCCTCCTCATGCTGGGGACAATCGTAGACTGTTGGGTCATAAAATTTTTCATTAAATGCCAACCATTTGCCTGAGGCTCCTTCTCCTCTTGGAGGCCCAAGCCGAGCTATCGCATCCTAAAACCTACAAAGTTCCTGCGTCGGAAGTTGGGTTTAAATATAGCGACGTGAGAGTATCTCTCACATGTAATATGGACGCAAAACGTGAGTGTGCGGTGATCGCTCCCATCCAGACACTCTCTCTACGTTGAGTCCGGATACCAGGTTGTCCTCGGTGGTAAACACCAAATCCAACATGTTCTCACCTCTCGTTGGCTCCTCTAGCCATTGTGCCAGGAAGTTATCCTGAACGAACTCAATCATTCTTCTCTCTTTCACATCGCCTGTCCAGTTCCTCCAGTCAGTCCCGCTTTAGTTCAAGTCACCAATGACCAAATTCGTACGATTATTAATGAGGTCTTCTGACTGTATTTGCGGCCTGTAAACCATCACTACTCGATAAGAGAAGCTGGTACAATCTATGTCTCTCCCTAAAATTTCGTGACCAGATCCCACATTGCATTCGAGTGCGTGGAACCAGTTCCGGACGTATACCAAAACTCCGCTTCCCTCTCGACAAGGTCGGTCACGGTGAAACATTGTATAACCGGGGGTTGCAAACTCACCTTTGAAATCTCTCTTTCCAGTATGGATCCACTTTTCTACGTTCTCCACGATATCTATTCAATTATCGGAGGCTAATAGAGCCACAAGTTCGCCCCACTTGTTCCGTCTCGACCTCGCGTTAAAAAATAAAACTTTTAGGTAATGCTGGCTTTTTTCTACGCTCCCTTCCTTAATGCGTTTCCCGACGACTGGGATGCAGTGTTGTCCTCAGAAAGGGATTTATTACTATGATCTTCCTCTGAGTTGACTGGATCTTCTTCACCTGGGACAGATTTTTTTTTTGTCACTGGCAGGGCTTCCATTACTTTCTGGTTTCGGTGCAACAGGGCCTCTTGCAGTAAAATGTCTCGCATTAACATGTTCTTGCGGCTCGTCTTGAGTCTTCTGTTTGGTGTTACCCGTCGAGTTGCCGCTTGGATCTTCGCGTGCAACCTTCAACAACCAGAAGGCATTCCTTTGATTAACTTGGCCAGAAAACTTCTTCTTCAGGCGTTTAGGTAGACCCCGTTGTCCGTGTATAGATCATCTCGTCCGAAAAACAAGTCTACCACGTCTACAAACTCAACTCCTGTCAAGGCACAAAGGTGACCCAGACGTTCGTTAATGCCAAGAAGTTTGCTATTTGCGTGCACTGTAGCAAACTTCCTAGGTAGCATCCCCAGGAGTATGGCCTTGCTTGTCTTGAGAAAAGATCGTCTGCAATCTTCATCGATGTCAGCACTATATGTTTCGTTAGTCCAACTCTACGTCATCTAAGGAAAAGGTCGTTTCTAATTATCCTTGATGCAAGTGCGGATCTCCTGAAGAAATTCCGTACATTCCTAACTTCGTCTTGTAGGGCCTCGTTATCCCTCCCAATAAGTTATCGTACTTCCTATATGTGGCACTTTCCCCCACCCAGGTGGTACTAAAGCCCTCGAAGCTGCGAGTCTTCCACCACTACGCATTGCACGCCCTAGTCCGACAAGACAGCAAAGCAATTTAGGGTTTTCAAGGTCTCATTTACCGCAGGGGAGATCGTCACTGGTGCTTCCATTGCAGCTACTACCTGCCTTTTCTTCTTTCCTCTTCGTTTCTTTTTCTTCGAATTCTTCCTAAGATTTACTGCAGCAACTTCAATACACCAACGAATATCTCCGTACCTAGGCCATTCAATTTGTAATTGTTGGGCACCAGGCATTTTTCTCTATTTACTTTTGTGCTTTTGTCAGCTGACTAGTGGCGCGCTAATATCTTCGATGCTTGTGACCACTAAAATGAGAGGGAAAGCTTTATGTTGGGTCTCGCGCCGGCCGTATCAGCCTACCCCGTAGGCTTTCCAGCCCCTTCCTAGCAGACCTTCTCATTCACCTGCCACACTAGCCAAAAGGGTTTCCCCATAGTCTAGACGGTCGAAAACGTGGCGCAGCTTAAGGGCCGCAGCCACAAGTCATTTCTCACTGCTTTATCGCCAGGAGTGACAGGAGGAGAAAAGCCAAGGTCGGGGCCGTACTAGGCCCTACCGAGCGGCCAAACTCTTTGCCCAGGCATTTAAAGGATATCTGACCATGACTAGTGACCTAGCCCGAGACCTTTTAGTTAGCCTGGCAGCCAACTAGGTTGGGAAGTTGTGACCAGTGAGAGCCCAGCATAAGTGGTGAGCTTTTCAGGGCATACTAGCCTCAGCACATTATTTCGTCCCCTGTTGGCCTGAGACTCCGTCCCAGTCTCTCACAACCTGTGAGCGTCAAAAGGTGTTATTTATAGAGGTTACAAAGCCTCTGTTCTGGTGCATGAGGTAGCCACCAGGTCCTTACTTGTTACTAGCAAAGAGAGGATATATAAGGATAGATGAGAGTTGTTAGTAGGGGTGATACACATATACACACACTTATACACCTACACTGATATACCGAAGCATACATTTATACAGAGAGTCACGATAACTCCCCTATTTTATATATTGAGATGAGTTGAGGAAATATTGGAAAGTTAACGAAGATAGAACCAGACAGGACAAAGGAGAGAGTAAAGGAGAAACCAAAGATATAGAAAAAGAAACAGATAATTTAGATGAGAGAGAAGGAGAGAGAAAAGAGAGGAAAAGAGTAAAGAGGATGAGTCAATGAGATACACTGAAAGAGAGAAATAGCTTACTGGACAAATATATGGAGATATACATCTTTCATCTATACATATAGAAACAGTTACAACAATATATACACATGCATAGAAACAGCGAGAAAAAAAGAGGAAAGGGCTAAAGGGGGAGCGAAAGAAAAGAGGGAGCGAGAGACAAGATAAGGAGACATAAGAGAAAGAGTTAGACGGATATATAAGAAAAGATAATGGAAAAAGGACAAAAGACAGAAAAATAAGACAGGGAGGATAAAAGATTAGGAGAAAAATAGGGAGCAGGTAAATAAAGAGGCAGAAGAGTAAGCAGAACAGAAATATAAAGAGGGGGCGGGAGTGAGATGGTGATAGATAGATCTATAGATAATTGAGAAAAAAGAGAACAAGAGACTAGAGTAAAAATGAACAAAAATAAAGAAAATTGAAAGTTAGAAAAAAAAGAGATGCTGAGAGAGATAATAAAAGGAGAGCGAGTGATTTGGAGAGACGAAAAGAAAGGAATAACTAGACAGATATATATGGAGGTATACATCTTTCATCTATATACACATACACATAGGCAATGTTAAAGCACGTATATACAGACATATATACACAAAAAAAGAGATTCACGAGAGGAAAGGAACAGAAAATAAGAGGACAAAAGTGGAGAGAATAAACAGAAAGAAAATGGAGAGCGAGAGACAACGAGAGACTTAGAAAGGGACAGAAAAGGAGATAAGAGAGAAAGGAAAAAAAGACAAATAAGAAGCAAGATGAAAAAAGGGAACGGGAGAGAAAATATATAAAGAAAGGAAAAGAGAGGTAGAGAGTGAGATTTAGATGATGATAGATAGATAATTGAAAGAAAATATAGAAGGATATGAAAGACAGTGAAAAAGCAGACAAACGAGTAAGTTGAGGGTCAAAACAAGGAGAGTGGAAAGAGATAATGAGACTAAGTGATGGGGACAGACAGAGATAGAGAGGAGAGAGCTACAAGGAACTACAAGGAAGAAGAGTACCCTAGAAGACCTTAAGGTCCATACAAAGAGGGTACTTTTGGCGCAATCCTCGATGATATCCGTTGGCAACCTAGAAGATCACAGGCGAGGATCTTAACAGTGATTTTGCCAGACTTTACCTAGTCTTGAACTGAACTGGTCAACAGATTCATTGTTGACAACTTCCGTCTGAAGTGCGTTCCAACTACCACAGATAATTGATGTGAAGAATTTCCCACACAGATCACGGTGGTATCGCTTCAGTTCAAGTTTGTAGCCGTGATTTCTTGTTCTCCCCTCGCTGAGCTGGAAAATATCCCCGTAGTCCAGTCTGTCGAAGCTTTGAAGTATTTTAATCACTTCGATAAGCTGACCACGTAATCTCCGGGTCTCCAGCGAGAACATATCTAGTTCCCTTAGTCTATCATTATAACTCATATGCCTGATAGAGGGAATCAGTTTGGTTGCCCTGGTTTGGACGCGTTCCAATCTCCCGATGTCCTTTCGAAACGAAAAACTCCCAAATAGTACGGCATACTCCAGGTAAGGTCCAACGGGGGTGTTGTACAGACAGAGTACTATCTCCTTGTTCCGATATCTAAACTGTCGCTTTATATACCCTAACATCCTTTGGGCTTTCTTCTCCACCTAAATACACTTTTTTGAGAACTTGAGGTCACAGATGTGCATCACTTTGAATTTGTTCACGTTGAAAGGCATTTGACACGTATCCGACCACCCCCCAATCTTCCGAAGGTCATCTTGCAGGCAAGAAGTATTTCAATCCTTTGCAACGTTCATACCAAGCTTGGTAGCGTCGGTAAATTTAAAAATCTTGGCAACCATGTCACCGTTCATGTCGTTGACGAAGATGATTAATATTAATGGTCCAGGGACAGAACCTTGAAGCAGCCTGCTAGTAACGGGCACCCACTCAGAAGTCTGTCCATTCAGCACCACCCGTTGTCGTCTACCACTCAGCCAGTTTTCTATCTAGCCTGCTAATTTTCCGTCTATGCCCAATGCACGCCTTTTTCAGGAGAAGGTGGCGGTGTGGTACCTTATCAAAGCCTTTCTGAAAGTCTAAGTAGACCGCATCCACCGCCTTGTCCCGATCGTGCTCACTGAAGACGAAGTGGACGAATTCCACATGATTCGTCAGGCATAACCGTTGCCTTCGGAACCCGTGCTGGGAACTCTTTCATTAGCAGGGTTTACTCTGAATGCGACGTCATTTTTCAACCATGATGCTCTCTATGAGTTTACTGACTATCGAAGTCAGACCGATAGGTCGGTAGTTCGAAGGTTGGCTAGTTGCCTCCTTGCTTAAAGATAGGAGTCACCTCTGCTTTATGCCACTCTCTAGGAATGCATTATGTCCGGATTGAAATGTTAAAGATTGCGCTTACGTGTCGTCACAATTGATCAAGCACTTCTTTCAACACTTTAGTTAGAAACTCATCTGGGCCAGGTGACTTATTCGTATTTGGTCAGTGATCTTCTTTTCTATTTCTCTTTCTGTGAAGCCCATATCCTCCAGGTTTTGCACCGAGTAGGAATCCGTTGGCTGGGGGATGGGACCACACACTTCAGTAAACACTGAAAAGAAGTTGTCATTGAGGAGGTTATCATTTTCTGCATCTGAGTGCTTTAATGTCCCCTCTTCATTCCTCAAAGGGACAACCGTTCGACGCATTGGTTTACGGCTGTTTACATATCCCAAGAACTTCTTGGGATTCTCTTTACAAAGTCTTTCCACTCAGAGTTCCTTAGACCGCTTACCGCCCTTATGCTTGACTCCACTCTCCTGGCTAGCCTCCGGTATTCGTCAAAGTCATCCGAGATCTTCGATTGCCGGTAGACATTTCTCTTCTCCCTAAGCAGTTGCCCGATTTTTCAATTAAACCACTTTGGTTGAACAGGAGACCGACGAGGGCATTTCAAAGGGATGAAACGAGATTGAAGACTCATGAATGTTGTTTTGAAACTGTTCCACTAGTCTTCAACAGCCTCACACACTTCTAGCCTCGCGTCAGTCAGTCTAGCATAAAGATTTGCAAAGTCTGCTCTTCTCAAATCAATTTTCCTCGATTTACTAATTGCAGGCCCTGCCTTGGGGACTTTGACTACAAATCTAATTATTCGGTGGTCACTGCCACTGAGCTCTTCGCGAACAGAGGTCTTCAACGATGTCATACACATAGGTGAAAACCAAGTCGAGGATATTATCTCCTCTCGTTGGCCCTCTCACCCATTGAGTCAGGAACTCGTTGTTCGCTAACCCCATGAGTAGTGTGTTCTCGGCACAGGGTTCTCTGGTTTCCCAGTCAACATGGATATTGAAGTTACCCATGATGATACACACTCTGTCTTTTACAAGTTCGCCCAACAGCGGGTACAGACTCCTGTCCGGTTCTAAGAGTTGGGCAGGGGGTCTGTAGAGCACCAGGGTCCTCTATCTGGCAGCACATATCTCTAGGTCAACACCTAGTAGTTCATGGTTGGATACGATGTTGCAATTCGTCGAGTTCAGAGTATCCTTGACATACAACATCCCACCACCACCCTCTTTGTCTGGCTGGTTAAAGGGATATATGTAGGTGTACATCTTTCATACATATACACATACACATTGTCACAGATACAACACCAATCTACACACATTCACAATCACAGAAGGGGAAACCAAGAGGGGAAAAAGAAAGAGAAATAGAGGATAAAGGAGGTAGAGTAAAAAGAGGCAGAGATTAAGGGAGCGGGATAGTAAATAGAGATACATAAAAGATAGAGATAGAGTTAGCGAGAGACAGAAAAAGCTATAAGACAGAAGGGACAAGAAAAAAGAAGAACGATTCAGGAAGAAAGAAAAGAGAAGAGGAAGGAATGAGGGAGTGGGAGTATAAGAAAGACAAATGAATAAGAGATAGAGAGGAAAAATAGGTATACAAACATAGAGAGAGAAACAGATAGGAAAAAATGATAGAACGAGAGGACAAAAAGGAGGGATGAAAACGGGCAGAGAAAGAAAAATGAGAGTGCGGGAAAAAAAGGGAGCGGGAGAGAAGATAGTGATACATAATAGCGGAACGGTTAGTGAGAGTTAAAAACAGAGATAAGAGAGAAAGGACAAAAAGACTGAAAAAGTGGCAGGGAGGGAAAAAAGAGAAAAAGAGTTAGATAGCGAACGAGCAGGTGATAGATAGATAAATAGATAGATAGATGGATAGAAAGAAAAATGGAAAAAAGATGAAAGAAATTGAGATAGTCATTTAAAAAAGAGAGCAGGAGAGAGTGAAGATAATGTAAGAGCGAATTAAATGTTAATAGTGAACGAGAAGCATATGTAGATAAATGGGAGGATAAATAATAAAGAGGGTTGGAGTTACATAGAGTTAAATAGATACACAGATCACACGGGCCTTACGGCCCAGACTAAGGTGATCTGGCCTTAAATCTACTGCCACTTACACATAGAATAGTAGAAGTAAAGGAGAGAGAGAGAGAGAGAGAGAGAGAGAGAGAGTAACAAGGAGTAACAAGGAAAGTAAGTACCCTAGGAGACCTTACGGTCCATTCAAAGAGGGTACCTTTAGGCTAGCAATCGAGCGGGCACATGGCTGCTCAATTGTTTTGCGTCCCTAAACGGCCACTTTTCAAGACTTTGTCTAGTCTTGACTTGAACTGGTCAACAGATTCACTGTTGACAACTTCCACTGGAAGTGCGTTCCACATACCGCAGATACTATAAGTGAAAAAATTTCCACACAAATTGCGGTTGTAACGCTTCAGTTCAAGTTTGAAGCCGTGATTGCGCGTTCTGTTCTCACTCAGTGTGAAAATATCCCGGTAGTCAACATTGTCGAACCCTCGAATTATTTTGAAAACTTCGATGGGCTGACCACGCTGTCTACGGGTTTTCAGCGACAACAGATCTAATTCCCTTAGTCTATCCTCATAACTTTTATGTCGGATAGAGGGAATCAGCTTGGTTGCCCTGGCTTGTACGCGTTCCAATCTCGCGATGTCCTTTCGCAATGAAGGACTCCAAAATTGTACGGCATACTCCAGGTGCGGTCGAACAAGTGAGTTGTACAGGCACAGTACAATCTCCTGGTTCCGATAACCAAACTGGCGCTTAATATAGCCTAGTATCCTTTGGGCCTTTTTCTCCGCCTCAATGCACTGTTTCGAGAACTTGAGGTCACTACTGATTGTTACACCCAAGTCCTTCTCAGTGTCGGTGGATTCCATAGCAGTGCCCTTAAGGATATACTGAGATTGGGGGTTTCTGTGGCCGATATGCATCACTTTGCATTTGCCCACGTTAAAAGGCATTTGCCACGTGTCCGACCACTCCCCAATCTTCCCAAGATCTTCCTGCAGGCGGGCAGTATTTCCATCCTTTGCAACGTTCATACCAAGCTTGGTATCGTCGGCAAATTTGGAAATCTTCGCAGCCATGTCACCGTCCATGTCGTTGACGTAGATGATGAATAGTAGTGGTCCCAGGACAGAACCTTGAGGCACCCCGCTAGTAACGGGCACCCACTCAGAAGACTGTCCATTTACCACCACCCGTTGCCGTCTGCCACTTAGCCAGTTCTCGATCCAGCCGGCTACCTTTCCGTCTATGCCAAGCGCTCGCACTTTCCGGAGAAGGCGGCGGTGTGGTACCTTATCGAAGGCTTTCTGAAAGTCTAGGTACACCACATCCACCGCCTTGTCCCGATCGTGCTCACTGAAAACGAAGTGGAAGAATTCTACAAGGTTCGTCAGGCATGACCGTTGCCTTCGGAAGCCGTGCTGTGAACTCCTCAGTAGCAGGTTTGACTCTAAATACGACGGCACTTTGTCCACCATGATGCTTTCCATGAGTTTACCGACTATCGAAGTCAGACTGATAGGTCGGTAGTTCGACGGTTGGTTACGGTCTCCTTTCTTGAAGATAGGAGTCACCTCCGCCTCACGCCAGTCTCTAGGAACGCATTTGGTCTGGATTGACATGTTAAAGATAGCGCACAGATGTCGTGATACTTCATCGCACACTTCCTTCAACACTTTAGGTAGAAACCCGTCCGGTCCAGGGGACTTATTCGTCTTTAGGTCAGCGATCTTTTTCTTTATTTCTCCTTCGGTGAAGTCCATTGCCTCCAGCTTTTCCCCCGAGTAGGAATCCGTGGGCTAGGGAATGGGACCACACTCTTCAGTAAACACTGAAGAGAAGTAGTCGTTGAGGCGGTTAGCATTTTCTGCATCTGAATGCTTTAATGTCCCCTCCTCATTCCTCAAAGGGCCAATCGTTCGACGGATTGGTTTACGGCTGTTCACATATCCAAAAAACTCCTTGGGATTCTCTTTACAGAGTCTCGCCACTCGGAGTTCCTCAGACCGCTTAACCGCCCTTATGCTGGACTTCACTTTCCTGGCTAGCCTCCGGTATTCGTCAAAGTCACCCGAGATTTTTGATTGCCGGTACACATTTCTCTTCTCCCTAAGCAGTTGCCCGATTTCTCGATTAAACCACTTTGGTTGAACAGAAGACCGACGGGGGCATTTTAGAGGGATAAAACGCGATTGAAGACTCATGAATGTGGTTTTGAAACTGTTCCAAGAGTCTTCAACAGCATCGCACTCCTCTAGCCTCGCGTCAGTCAGTCCAGCGCGTAGACCTGCAAAGTCTGCTCTTCTCAAATCCAGTTTCCTTGATTTACTAGTTGCAGGCTCTGCCTTGGGGACTTTGACTACAAATCTAATTAATCGGTGGTCACTGCCACCGAGCTCTTCGCCAACAGAGAGGTCCTTAACGATGTCATCCTCAGAGGTGAAAACCAAGTCGAGGATATTGTCTCCTCTCGTTGGCTCTCTCACCCATTGAGTGAGGAACTCGTTGTTCGTGAACTCCAGGAGTAGTGCGTTCTCGCCACAGGGTTCTCTGGTTTCCCAGTCAACTTGTGTGTTGAAATCACCCATGACGATACACACTCTGTCTTTAACAAGTTCTCCTAGTAGCTGGTACAGATCTCTGTCCTTTTCAACGAGTTGGGCAGGAGGTCTATAAAGCACCAGGGTCCTGTATTTGGCAGGACCTATCTCTAGGTCAACACCTAGTAGTTCATGGTCGGATACGATGTTGCAATCCGTCGAGTTGAGAGTATCCTTGACATACAACATCACCTCGCCACCCTCTCTGTCTGGCCTATCTTTCTGGAAGAGCTGCTAACCGGGAATCGTGAATTCACCTTCAAAGTCTCGGCTTGAGGTTTTTATCCACGACTCCGTTATGGCCACCATCTCCGGTTCTTCCGTTGCTACGAGGCCACGAAGTTCTAGAAACTTGTTTCTGATAGAGCTCGCATTAAACAGAAGAACTTTTAGGGAGTCCCCGACTGTAGGACTCCCTACGCTCTTCCGTTTCCCGCTTTCTTTCTCTGTGGCGGGATCACTCCACTCTTTGTGACTTCAGAAAAGGTCGTTCCTGGAGTAACACGGGTGTACTGGCGTACGTCCTCCTTTACTCGGGGTCTGTCACTTCTTTGGGTCCGCTCCACAACATCCTGGATCATGTTTGCGAGTGCAGCTTTCCCTTTAAAGGAAAGATGCACTCCGTCCCTTTTGTACAGGTCATTCCTCCCGTAAAAGGTGCGGTAGGGGTCTACAAAAAAGACTCCTTCCGCCGTACATAGATCTCCCAGGCGTTGGTTTATGGAGACGTTCCTCACGTGAGCATTGCGGGATGGACCTCGTCTTGGGAGTATCCCGACCACGACACGTCTGCGGGTTTTTAGCCCACAGTCGTCAACTCCTCCCATAACCGTGGTCAGGATCTTCCCGCTGGCGCCTACATTTCCTCCTCGTAGGTAGAGATCGTTGCCACTTGCCATGAGGGCAACTACTGAGTTCTCAGAGATGTGAGATTTCTCAGCCTCCACCCTTATTTCTCCGTTCCCCTTTCCTGGAAGGCAGCTTACCTTCACACTGGTGCGAAGGCGGGCCGCTAGCAAGGGTTGTAGATTCCGCGCTTGGGAGTCACCGATCACGATGACCCTCGCGCATTTGGGTTCAGAGGACAGAGGCTTTCCTCTCTCTCTCTCTCTCTCTCTCTCTCTCTCTCTCTCTCTCGATATATATATATATATATATCTACAAAGAGCTACAAGGACAAGAATTACACTAGGAGACCTTACGGTCGATTTAAAGAGGGTACCTTTCGGCTACCAGTTGATCAGCCACAGTTCTGCACAACGACTTAAGTGCCCAAACAGCCCTTTTTCAAGACTTTGTCCAGTCTTGACTTGAACTGATCAGCAGAATTTCTGTTGACAAATTCCACTGGAAGAAGGTTCCAGCTACCGCAGATACTGTATGTGGAAAATCTACCACACAGATCACGGTTGTAACCATTCAGTTCAAGTTTACAGCCGTAATTTCTCGTTCTGCCTTCACTAAGTTTGAAAATATCTGTGTAGTCTACATTATCTAAGCCTTGAATCATTTTAAACACTTCAATAAGCTGACTACTCAGTCTTCGGGTTTCCAATGAGAACAGATCTAACTCCCTTAATCTATCATCGTAACCTTTTTATCTGATAGAGGGAACCCTCTTCCAGTGGAAGTTGCACACGGCCCAATCTCGCAATATCCTTTCGAATCGAAGGACTCTAAAACTGTACGACATACCTCAGGTGCGGTTGGACAAGTCAGATACAAACACAGTAGTATCTCTTTGTTCTGATATCGTAACTGGCGCTTTATGTAGCTCACCATCCTTTGAGACTTTTTCTCCGCCTCAATGCACTGTTTAGAGAACTTGAGGTGACTAGTGATTGTTACACCCAAGTCCTTCTCAGTGTCGGTGGATTCAAGAGCAGTGCTGTTAAGGATACAATATACTGAGATTGGGGGTTTTGGTGGCCGATATTCATCACTTTGCATTTGTTCTCGTTAAATAGCATTTACCACGTGTCTGACCACTCCCCAATCTTTGGAAGATCATCTTCATGGTGGGCAGTATTTTCTTCCTTTGCGACGTTCATACCAGGATTGGTATCATCGGCAAATTTAGAAATCTTGGCAACCATGTCACCGTCCATGTCGTTGACGTAGATGATAAATATTAGTGGTCCCAGGACAGAAGCTTGTGTAACACCGCTAGTAACGGGAACCCACTCAGAAGCCTATCCATTCCCCACCCCCTGTTGCCGTCTGCCACTAAGCCAGTTCTATATCTAACTTGATACATTTCCGTATATAGTCAGCGCACGCACTTTTCGTAGGAGGCGAAAAACAGATAGACGGAAAAAGAGGAGAGAAAAGGAGGGAGATGATAGGTAGAGTAAGAAAAGGCGTGGAATTAGATAATAAAGAGAATGAAGGGATGAAATAAGTTAGAGTGAAAAGGAGAGAACAAATAGATACAGGAAAGTTAGAGGTAGTAAATGAAGAAACCCGAGGAAAGAAAGGAAAGAGAGATAGGGATAGAGAGATGATAGATATGGGTGAGGCGGGAGAGAGAGAAAAAAAAGAGAAATTATCAGACAGTGACAAGCGAAAGATCCAAGTAGTCGGACGTGGAAAAGATAAATAGATATAAGAGAGAAATGATTAGAGACGGACAAGGAAAAAAGCCTAGTAGTAGTACTTGGAGAAGATAGATAGATAGATAGACAAACATAAGAAGAGAGAAAGGGGAACAAAGAGACGCGTATATAGAGATGGAACGGGGGAAAAAGGAAGAGAGGGACAGTAAAGAAAGGACATGATGTGAAATATCCCAGTGTTCTTTAAAAAAGAAAATAAATAAAAAGAAAATAAATAAAAAATAAAAAAAAATAAACTTAGCTGTAAGTATGCTTGATTCGTAAGACCAGTTTGGCTGTGGTTATTAAATGAGCGCACTAGTACTTCACTTCACCAATATTAGTAGTAACGAAACTTGAGGAGAATTTTTTTTTTTTAAATTCTTCCGAGACACAACTAAAATAATTTAAGGAATAATATCTGAGAGAGACAGAGAGATGATAGACATAGAGGAAGAAATGGGAGGGCAGGAAGGGAGGGAGATGAAAAAAGGAAAAAGTAAAGTAGAAATGATCAGAGACCGACCTGGGAAATATAGCCTAGAAGTAATGACTTGGAGAAGGTAGATAGATAGAGATAGACAAACATAAGAAGAGAGAGAGGGACAGAAATGCATATATAGAAGAGGAACGGGAGAAAAGAAGAGAGAGAGAATCAAGAAAGAAAGGATATGATGTGAAATACCCCAGGGTTCTTAAGAAAAAAATTAAAAAATAAATAAACATAAAATGAAAAAGACTTAGCTGTAAGTTTGCTTGTTTCGTTAGTCTAGTAAGGCCGGCTGTAAGGTTGAAGGATGTCCTTGAATAGTCAAATATTGAGCTGTGATTATTGAATGAGCTCACTGTAATACTTCACTTCGCCAATATAAAGTCACAAAAATTGAATTCATTTTTTTTAAAGGCAGCCAAGACACGATTAAAATAATTTCAGGAATAAATTTAGAACAAAACTGAACCGAAATAGTGAATAATGCCATTAGGAAAACGTAAGTCCACACACACACACAATGAATTAAAAACCCGTAAAGCAACGCGCAACACATCATTCCTCGGGAAAGGTTGGCGCAAGAGAAAAGAGTGAGAGAGAGAGAGAGTGTGTGTGTGTAACAAGGAGTAACAAGGAAAAGAGGTACCCTAGTAGACCTTACGATCCATTCAATGAGTGTACCTTTGAGTGAACACTTAAGCAGGCGCAGTCCTCTAAATGGTCAGATTGACACTCTAGAAGAGCATTCAAGCCACACTTAAAGTCTCTACGCGGCTATTTTTCAAGACTTTGTCTAGTATCGACTTGAACTGTTCAACAGAGTTGCTGTTGACAACTTACACTGGAAGTGAGTTCCAAGTGCCGCAGATGCTCTATGTGAAGATTTCCCACACAGATCACGCTGGTAACGCTTTAGTTCAAGTTCGTAGCCGTGCTTTCTTGTTCTGTTCTAGCTAAGCTGGAAAATACCCTGTAGTCTACAATGTCGAATCCTCGAAGTATTTAAAACACTTAACTAAGGCGATCACGCAGTCTCTGGGTCTCCAGCGAGAACAAGTCTAATTCTCGTAATTTACCTTCATAACTCTTGTCTCTGATTGAAAGAAAGAGTTTGGTTGCTTTGGCTTGCACATGTTCTAATCTTGCCATATCCTTTCGAAGCGAAGGACTCCAAAATTGTACGGCATACTACAGGTGTGGTTGGACAAGAAAGTTATAAAAACACAGTACTATCTCCTTGTTCCGATATGCAAAACTGTCCCCTTATATAACCTAACATCTTTGGGCTTTCTTCTCCGCTTCAATACATGGCCTCGAAAACTTGAGATCACTAGTCATAGTTACACCAAAGTCCTTTTCATTGACGGTGGATTCATGAGAAGTGCCCTTAAGGATATACTGAGATTAGGGGCTTCGGTGGCCGATATGAATCACTTTGCATTTGTTCACGTTAAAAGGCATTTGCGGCGTGTTCGACCACTCCATAATCTTCCAAAGATCATCTTAAAGGCGGGCAGTATTTCCTTTCTTTGTGACGTTCCTACCAAGCTTGGTATCATCGGCAAATTTAGAAATCTTCGAAACCATATCATTGTCCATGTCGTTGACGTAGACGCTGAACATTAAGGGTCGCAGGTAGAACTTAGTGGTCGCAGGCACCCACTCAGAAGCCTGTCCATTCAACACCACCCATTGCTGTCTGCTACTAAGCCAATTCTCTATCCAACTTGCTACATTTCCGTCTATGCCCAGCGCATGAACTTTCTGGAGGATGTGGCAGTGTGGTGCCTAATCGAAGGCTTTTTAAAAGTCTAAGTAGATAGTATCCACCGCTTTATCCTGGTCGTGATCACTGCAGACGAAGTAGAAGGATTCCACAAGATTCGTTAGGCATGACCGTTGCCTTCGGAACCCGTGCTGGGAACTCCTCAATCGCAAGTTGGACTCTAAATAGGACGTTATTTTGTCCACCATGATGTTTTTAATGAGTTTACCGACTATTGAGGTTAAGCTAATAGGTTGGTAGTTTGACAGCTGGCTAGGGTCTCCTTTCTTCATGATAGGAGTCACCTCTGCTTCACGCCAGTCTCTAGGAACGGATCCGGTCTGGATTTACATGGTGAAGATTGTGCTCAGATTTCGTGACATTTCATCGCGCACTTCTTTCAACACTTTAGGTAGAAACCCGTCCGGGCCATGGGACTTATTCGTCTTTAGATCAGTGATCTTTTTCTGTTTCTCCTTGGGTGTAGTTCCTTTCCTACAGCTTTTCTCTTAAGTAATCACCCGTGGGCTGGGAGATGGGACCACACTCCTCAGTAAAGACTGAGTGATTTAATGCCCCCTCTCCATTCACTAAAGGGCGAATCGTGCGATGGATTGGTTAACGGCTGTTTACATAACCAAAGAATCCCTGGGGATTTTCCGTGCAACGTCTCGCTACTCGGAGCTCTTGGGTACGCTTTGCTGCCGTTATGCTGGACTTCACTCTCCTAGCTAGCCTACAGTAGTTCTCAAAGTCTCCAGAAATATTTTACTGCCAGTACACCAGTCTCTTCTCCCTCAGCATTTGACCAATTTCTCGATTAAACCGCTTTGGTTGAACAAAAGACCGACAAATGCTCTTCAAAGGGATGAATCGTGATTGATGACTCATGAACGTAGTTTTGAATCTATTCAACGAATCTGCAACAACTTCACACACATCTAGACTCCCATCAGTCAATCCAGCACGAAGACCTGCAAAGTCTGCTCTCCTCAAATCAGGATTCCTCGATTTACTAGTCGCAGACTCTACCTCAGGGACCTTGACTATAAATCTGATTATTTGGTGATCACTTCCACCGAGCTCTTCGCCTACAAAGAGATCTTCAACGATGTCATCCTCAGAGGGAGTAAGAGAGAGAGTGTGTGTGAGTGTGTGTGTGAGAGTGTGTGAGAGAGTGTGTGAGAGTGTGGGAGAGAGTTTGAGAGAGTGTGTGAGAGAGTGTGTAAGAGAGTGTGAGAGATTGTGTGAGAGAGTGCGAGAGAGTGTGTGAGAGTGTGTGAGAGTGTGTGAGAGTGAGAGAGCAGTTGTTGAGGTGATGACCAGTGTCTGCGATTTTGATAATTATTTCCGTAAGCGGAAAAGGGCGAAAGAAGTAGGTAGGGAAGAGAAAGAGTATTAAAAGTTTATTTGAGCGCAGGATCAATGGTTATCTAATGGTTTTTAAGAAGTAAGTAATTGGAAAGTTTGAAATGTAGGGATTCATCATTTCGAAATGGAAAAAATTCCATACGATAAACTGACACTTACCTCCAAGTTAGTACAAATCCCCCCCCCCCCCCGATCCCAAAGTCAACATATATATGCATTAAAAAAGCATCTTTGATTACAGCACGCACAACAAATTCAAAGTATTTTAGACAGTATCACGTGTAATGGAGAGCTGTGCCTGTAAGTTTCCCTACACATCATTATTATTATTATTATATTAGTTGTTTTACCACTGTAGACACCATATGATGATTCAACAGTGAGCATTTCTCTACACATGAATATTATCAGGACTTCTTATATATTTTTAAACCGTCAGCAGTTTCTGTCATAATCTCGTTTACGCCTTTTCTTACATCATAATTATATACTTCCTCTCAATTTGGGGGGTTGTCACCTTATCTAGCAATGTCTGACCAAAAATACCTCTTAAATCGTCATTTATAATCCTACTTATCTGGATATTTCGTGATCTTACATATCAAAATGTCAGTGGTGTAAAATAACGGTTTAATACCTTGGTCACTAAATAGCGCTCTGATTGTCCCTGAGAATTTCCTCTCTTACCTATTTGTCATACCAGTAAGACTCTTGTATTTCATTATGATTCACCATATACTCTAAATAGTTAAAACATCGCACTTACAGCAAATACAACGCAGGCTAATATCGCACTATGTCCACCTGAAAACATCGGCAAACCAATACTTTCTCAGCGAGTCCGAATCTCTCTTCCTCTTAGCCATATCCCTAGCCTCACACTTTTACCCATTATTCGATCTGGTACTTTTCTCAGAACTCATTCTCTGAAGATATAATTAAATCTTAATAGGCATCATCACACATATTTACTTTACTCCAGGAAACCACAACTTATATTAAACCATTCACTTTTATCATACTTCACATATTCGAGCATAAATACTTTTCAAACAGTCAATCAGTTTGAAAACCGACTCCAGAAATTCTTAGAATTTGCTCTAGCGTGACCCTTACAACTCATTTCGAACCATTCTCAGTAAGTGTCTTAAGGCAAAGATGTATAAAAGAAAACCTATTTTAAGCGAAAAATTTATTTGGTGAGAGAAAAAAGTTAGATTAATTTCTACAAAGTAAAATAAATGGAGCGAAATAAAGCACAAAATAAAATTAACCTTTGTAACTCAAATTACACTTAAAACCGGCTGATTTCAAAGCAACAGCCTTTTCTCATCTCCTCAGATGATAATTTATGTACAAAGGTTACTGGATATTCAAGTCTTTGATCTTCGTAAGAGGATCATACAGAAATGGCCGTGGCTTTTACAAAACATTTGACACCGAAGGATCGACATAAGACAATGGAAAGCAATGAGGAAACCTTGGATGCTAATATTTAAAAAACCTCATCGAAAAAATTGTTTGGAACCATGACTATTATTTGATAGTTACTCACTAGCTGAGTAGAAAGACCTAATCTCATTTCAGCTAAGTTAATACTAAATGTCGGATCGAAATCAAATCATCGGAAAGATTAATGCGGAAGCC
Source organism: Ceratothoa steindachneri (assembly GCA_963969495.1). Classification (NCBI taxonomy): domain Eukaryota; kingdom Metazoa; phylum Arthropoda; class Malacostraca; order Isopoda; family Cymothoidae; genus Ceratothoa; species Ceratothoa steindachneri. Next base: position 13,178,208 of record OZ018323.1, on the reverse strand, counting down.
GCCTTGTTCTGTAGCGACATCTCTTAACGACATCAGGTAGTTCTGTAGGTCCTAACTAAGATAAAAATAGTAAAAGGAGTAGATATTTGTAGTAAAAAGCATACTATAGAAGAAAACAAGTATTCTCTATGGATAGAGCACGATTTTATGGAGATAGGAATAAATCCATCTAAGGAAACAGGTTGCATGGAGAGATTGAAAAAATAATAAAGAATATTTGAAAGAAAATTCAGAAAAAGTAAAAAAAAACAATGTCATGGGAAAATCATCCAAAACTCAGAGGCATTGGGGAATATCTTTCTCTACCAGGATTGCTCTATTTAAAGATATAAATTCAAATTCTGGTCAATTGAGTAAAGCCTTGAAATTACAATAACAGTCTATAAGGTTGCGGCAGGGCGCGCATCCCTGAAGGAAAATTATTCGTCCATCAACCACTAGATGAGGTCGTGAAAAAAGAGCCCTCATTTTGAGGCTTATATTTCAGTTACGGAGCACGAAAAAGGTCCTGTTCTTAACAGCGAAGACAAGTAGGTTCATGAGAAGTAACCTACCACATTTATCATACATTCCCACGTCCTCCTTTGTCTAGTTAGATGAAGTACCTTTTGTCCATTTTATTATCACTTAACTTCACCCATCTCAGTCTGATACTTTTCATACGACATATGGCAGGATTGTTGTTGATTCCAGGCTTAATATAATAATAAAAAATATAATAATATCCCACTTAAACACGATTTGAGTGGGTAGAAAATTTTTTTCAGCCCCCTCACCCCTTTTCGTGGAGGATGGTTACAAAAAGGTGTATAAATTCCTTTAGTAATGGAAGAAATCCTCTCCAATAAAGAACAACCCCGTCCATTCTATTAACCTGGGTTCATAACCAAAACTCCAATGGCGGTCGTGAAAGCCAAAAAAAACATTAGTAAATCTTCATTAAAAGGGTTCTTAGCATCCCGTTAGTAGCACAGCGCTGGGAGGTTGGCGGGTTGGAGGGTGGGGTGATGGCGCACTTAATATACAAGATGACCCTCGCTCTGGCGTCTGTACTGACGCTGCGAATGCGTGTTCAGCTCGTTGAAACCGGAGCTGAAGGAGGAAGATGAACGATAATGGCAGATAAAACGGGAGAAAAAATGATCCGGGTGAAAATGGAAGATGTAGGGGAAAAGGATCACAAAAAGAATGGGCTTTTCTGAATTTAACGAGAGGCGACAAGTGCATCAGACTTTTCATCTCTTTTACATGAAAGTTATAATAAGGCACTTAGAAATGGTATTTCCTTGAAATTGTGTTTTGGCTTAACATTTACTTACACATCCATATGTAACGAATTGCTCCAGCTCCAGGTCTTTATATATCATCTTTCTTAAGTTTAATTAATATAAATATGTATATATATATATATTTAATACCGAAAATAGTTCCGGTTCAATAAACTTTGTGCTCAAAAAGTGGTTTAATTGTACATTAATTTACTCACTATTGGGGAAAACAGTTTCTTCATATATATATATATATATATATATATATATATATATATATATATATATATATATATATAATATATATATATATATATATATATATAAATTGCAAAAAGTCACACAGGAATGATGAAAAATGGAATCCAAGTACGTATGAAATTTATTCAGTTTATTCTCGTGGAATTAGAATGAATTATTTTACAAGAATCATATACAAATATAGGAGGAAAATAAATGACACTCCTCCAAGGTCAGGCCTGTGCAACGTTTGGCACGCTTGCCGAACGTGGCACGCCAACGACTTCTTACCGGCATGCAAAGCTAAATGCTCACCTTAAAAAAACAAGATCTGCTGACAAAACGTCGCGTGTTCTTCCTTGTTCTGATTTATGACCTTACGACCTGCAAAACTTTAATAATTCCTGAAATAACCTTGAGAGGACATTGAAAATTATATTATTCGGAAGATAATGTAAAACATCAGGGTTCCAGATTTTGTTGGAATCAGCCAAATAGTTACAATGTTATAATCAAAACAATAAATTGCAAAACGGGGACCGACTGACGGACCGACTGACCGACATAGCGAGAAATAGAGTCGCCCGCGAATAGATTCGCACGCGACTAAAAATAAATAACTATATCTTCAACTTGTTTTATATGGTAGGCGCATGCGGTACAACTTGTTCTAAATTATCTGGTATCAGTGATGCAGAAGCATATCACATTTATGGAAAATAAATAAAGGGTCCAGAATTTTTATTTTTCTAGTTTGGATTTGTTGTTTTCTCTTAAAAAATGCAAGATTGACTTTAGTTTTATAGGTTATTTAGTTTTGTAGATAAAATAACTATATTTTCTCCATGATAGTTTTGTATAATTAATAAGGGATTAAGAATTAATAAAAGAATATGTTTATTATAATATCCTTTTATTTTGTTTTACTCGAGTCAAAAGATTAAAAGATTGGGTATTGTAATATTTTGGCCCGTGAGAATATTTTGTAGCAAAGATTTGGCCGATTTTGAGCCGCACACATAAAAAGTTTGCCCACTCCTGCCCTAAGTGCAACAATGGGTGAATATAAAACAGAGTGTGCGTGAAAAAAATAGGAATACATTATCAGTAAAAAGGGATTAAAGTACGTACAGAAATGGAAAAATCATATAGATAAAAACTCTAACAGAAAATCAAAGTGTGAGAGTGTTTGTGCGAAATGTAAAAATATAAGTCATATAACTATGAATAGATATATATACAAATATAAATTCATTATTCAATAAACAAAAGAAATATGAAAATTCAAATAAATCAGAGGGCTAATAAATAACCGGAACAATTTCATTTAAAATAATGCCTAAATAATCACTAAGGATTTAACAACAAATTGCATTACCACCGTACACTATTTTTCGCGCAAAGACTTATATCCCGGAATCCAGAGTCAATTAGATAGTTGGTGTTTAGCGAGAATGACAAACAGAACTCATCACAGAATATTATGCTTCTTGCCAAATTTGAATCAATTTTTCATCTTTTATCAAATAATTTACTGATGCTGCAGCCAACATGGATTCTACTCAAGTATTCAAGGCTCTTTATTCCAAGTTTTTATATTTTTTTTCATCTCTCTCAGCTTTGTTCAGTCTTTATATGCAGTCTCTCTACTTCATTAGCGGTTTTCATTCCTTTCTCTCCCCATTTTTATTACAAACCAAACTTTCCTGTCTCAAACAATTTCCTTGATTCTCTTCTTTACTTCGATTTTTCCTTCCGTAAGTATCCCGTAACATATCTTCATCATAATTTAATTTCAATATAGTCATCTTCTCATTTCATCACATGATCATGCAACTGCATTCAATTTTCTTTGAAATTTCAGTTACCTCCAGCGTTTCCATAAACATCGTATTTCCAATTCTGTCTCCTCAGATAATGAAGTAATTCAATCTCCATATCCTCATTTTTGCAACATACATCTTTATTTAGTAATTCTTCACTCACTAATTTCCGATCCATATGCCGTTTCAATCTTAACTACTGTTGTAAACCTACCCTTTCAATTTTATAACACTTCCATCCCGTTTGAGTTTTATTATTCTTTTCAGCATCAAGCGATCCCTTCTTTTCAAAATTACATATCTTAAAAAGAATGAATTCTTTGACTTCCTATAGATTTTTATTAGGGATCAATATTCTACCATTATGGTTTATACGATTAAGCTACAAATGATCGGTTGACTTCCAATTCACTTTTTTTTCTACCCAGCATGTCTCCCGTAACAAAAGGTCCTGTATCACAAACTTCTTATATTTCTTTCAAGATATCCTTAATCTTTGGGGCTCATGTTGTGAACTAGGTAGGCTTGTAGCACCAAAATTCCAGGATTTATTAGGCCCAGCGAGAAACTCAACAAATGGACGCTCGGTGGATCTATCAAATTCTATAAATGGCTATTTGTGTAAATTAAGGAAATAATACGCCTCGTGTAATAAATAAAGAAGCAATGAAAATCATGAAAAGAAACAAAATATATTTATTGTGCATCTATTAAATAAATATAAGGATAGCGGTTTGTCGGAAACCGCGCGGACAGCATATAAATACGCAAAGCTATCAAAGGTCAGCACCTGAACAAATACAAGCCTTGCGCTCACACAAAGATCCGCAGGCCAAGAATAATTATCAGCAAAAGGTCAAAACAGGCAAGCTAAACAAATCCAGGCTTTAACCAGAAAGATTTCACAAAGAACTGTAAGAGACAAGAGATTCCTTATAATTAAATTAAATCTGAGACATGGGAAATATGTAGAGAAAATAGTTACACATAGCTGTCGGAACTCCGTCAAATGGGTAGAAGTAACGAACAAATTAGATTGCTGGGTCCGTCCCGCGGACAAGTCAAGTTCACGCCCCTTGGATACGTCACACAATATATATATATATATATATATATATATATATATATATATATATATATATATATATATATATATATATATATATATATATATATATATATATATAATATATATATATAATATATATATATATATATATATATATATATATATATATATATATATATATATATATATATATATACAAAGAGAGAGAGAGACAGTCAATATTCGGCAGTAAATTCATTCGATCATTAAGTCAAAGCGTTACGAAACCCCTTTAATTCGCCTAAATCCTGCCGTCTCTAGAGTCGAAACTTCGCGTAAAACAGAAGCCTGCACATTAATCGCAAGGAACTCGAGACGTTTCCGCTTTCCCCTTTTATCAGGCCAATTTAAGAATAATATATTTTTCTTTTGTCACATCCTTTCGAAGTCCTTTACATATTCACTCCAATCACGAAGACACTTTCGGTGAACCCAGCCAATCTAATCTCAAGCCTCGGCCAAACGAATTTTCCTCTGCACTGAAGCCTACCATAAGAATGTACTGCGATCCAACCAGAATTATCATTTCATCCTCCATAAACTGATGACCCTCTTTTAGGCCGGAGAGTGGGTGTGACGAAGAAATGGACGCATCAAACCATTGATAGGCAAGACAAGGAGAAACGGAGTTCGTAAACGCTATTACCATCAAACCACCCATTTTTAATAAGACACCAGTTGCAGGTTGGTTCCGGATTTTGGAGGCCTAGTTTCACATTTCAGGAATAATAAAAAAAAGGAAACTAAATTCTTTAATGTATTGTCGTCATTTCCTTCCGAGACCACCGACCGTCTACCGGCGGCTATAATATCTACCCCAAAATACCAGCTTTTATGACTGAAGTGATTGGGCTTTTCGAAAAGACTAAACTCGATCTCTTTGAGAATCTCATTTCATTTTGCACTCCCTCAGGTCGACCCTCTACCAATTTAGGAGAACTAACAAGAACTGCGCTACGGGAAGGATTTGGTGAGGAGTTTGTGAGACACAAGTTTAAACAATCAGTGCTAGTCCACATCGGGCCTATAATGGCCACACAATAGCAACTAATCTTGGAACAATTAGGAAGCCTGGCGGATGAACTAATGACATTCTATAGAGCGCATTGCTTTAATGTAAATACATGCAATGAGTCAATAGAACGCAGTGCCGTTTCCTTCTCCGATGCGTATATGCCTAATGTTAATAACAGTACATGTGATGATGATATGAAATGAAGGATATGTAAATGAAATCTTCAGCACTGGATTCATGATTTTTTTATTTTTAGATATTTTAAAGTTTTCAGATGTTTCGAGCTTCATCTTGAGATACTTTCCAATTCCCAATTTATATTTAAGCACCGCCACATCACGGTAAACCTGAGTTTCAAATGAAATTTAATATGTACATTCAGCTTACATTACATATCTACACACTAATGTTTCACATTACTATAGAGTTTTACAATTTTGTTTTAATTATATACAGTTGGTTAATAGTGTCTTTATATTAAAAGTCTCATTATTAAAGCTTAATCATTAACGCATATTTTAATCAATCTGAAAAAATAATTTTCTCAAATTATACAGTATCATAATTTCATTGTTTTTCTTATAGGTATTATATTGACAAGTCTTATAATAATGATAAAAACGAGTTTTTTTATCATATAAATAGAAAATTAATGAATGAATAAGTATAAATGTGAAAAATTATAAGGGTATTATTTCGGCAATCTCCTACTAGGTTCCAAAGGTTGCTTTTTTCTTATTAAGCGTCATGTGTCTATGTTTCTTTTATCACTCTTCCATCTATGTATAGATGGTAACCAGATTTGGGGTGAGGATGCGTTACCAGTGTATGGGTGTCGGCCGAAGGTGGTTAAGGGGGCCTTAGAGTCGAGCTTACAGTCGAAGTGTTCTATCGGTTATTGCTTGTCAGACGGAAAGACTGGGAAGAAAAGAGGTGGTTTTGTAGGCTTAGGGCTACCTAAGCTCGGGCAAGCAAAATAGTTTAGTTTTCTGTGGTTCGTTTGTGCGTTCACGTCTTTACACTTAATATCCGTGTTAATGTTTATTGCTTCTTGTAATTCTCCTTCTGCGTCAGATTGTTGAGACTATTGACGGATGGACTGAGGACGAGGTAGGACTCGTGAGGCGATTAATAATAACACTACTAATACTAAACTGAGAAATGAGAAGAAGAAATAAGAGTGTTTCAGCCCGTCTATTTATAGCAACGTCAATTAAGGTGGCTTGACTTCTCTTCTCTTAAAATAAAATCGGGGCGGAGCTTATCGGGTGCATATGTTCTCTACTAAAACTGCTGGGGGGATTCAAAGGGTTGTGTATCTTCAGTGTAGACAAGTATTTGCATTTGGCCACTTGACTGAGCTTATCAAGCCGACATCAATAGCAAGATTGATTTTGTCCTTTTACAGGTTCATGTAAACTCTGTCTGGTCAGATCATATTCCGCTATATGTGTGTCCAGCTGTTTTCCACTGACTCCGTTACCTTTATTCAGACCTTCGGCTTACATCTGTTTCCTAATGTGTATATCTTTATACATTCGCATGGAAAGCCAACGATTTCGCTTGTATCTGTGCAAATATATTCTGTTTTGCATTGATACATATTAAATTGCGATTTAGCATTATTTAAAAGTATTTGATTTGTTCTACATGAATTCATTGTTACAATATGGCATATTATTTCATTGTTCGATTTTTGTGCCCAATTTCAAGAGTTCATATGGTAAACGGCGTGCTCATTTGTGAGGTTCCTTATTGGGTCTATTCCACCTTGCAATTGGACGTCACATATGTGATTAGAAAAAAATATAGAGAAAGGATTGCATTGCAATTAATATTATATATATATATTATAATCAAGCAAACTAAACAAATATTATATTCTTACGTTTATTTTCCTTTTAAAGCTATACAAAAGCCTACTTTAGTTAATGAGAAAAATAAATTAGCTAAGGGCAAAATAATGAACTGTTTACAAAATGACATTAAATTTGAAAAATATCAATGAGGCTGTTCACTGTTTTGCGTTAAAGAAAAAGGTATATTATAATGTTGAAGCTCTTTATTTGTATAGTATTTGCAACTTACTCAGCGGGACTAGTATAAAATCTATAGGGAGGCAAAATTCTGGTAAAAGAATTATTAGTACATTGTAATGCATGAACCTTCCTCATATTTTTAGGGGGTCTGGCAGTAATTATTGGCGCTTGTCATTGCTTTTGTAGTATATGTATGCTTTTGACCTTAGGTGCAACGCTTGCACATCAACTCATAATATATAACGGCCATTTTAGCACAAAATAAAAAAATAAGATCATTAATACCACATAGATATTTGAATCTACCTGGTATTACTGATCTTATTTTGCATTTATCTATCTTTTGTCCTTTTTCACTCCTTTTTTTTCAATAGGCTGTTAATTCTACCTAGGATTGGTTTAAATGCTTATTTTGGGGTCTCTCTCTTCTCTTTTCCTTTCCCATATATTAAAATATTTTATTTTCTTTCGTCATCCATTAATGATGAACTTGAGTAAAACTTGAAAATACTTGGAATTTTTTTTTTGTGTGTGTGCTTTGTTGCATTTACTGCTTACTCACCTAGCATTTTGTGAGTTTCACACACACACACACACACACACACACATACACACATTCAAGAGCAACCCTTGTCTGAATTTCACCGACGAAGTGGAAGATGAAGGATTCCTTCCCTTCTTTGATATCTTCAAAAGTGCCCAAGAATCCAAATTTGTAACCCAAGTATACTTGGGCTTCTGTTTAAACGGTTCTTCTGAGTGTCCTGAACGTTACAGGAGATCAGTAATCAATGCCATAGCCAACAGGAAAATTTCTCATTTATCCTCGTGGACGGCTGTTGATCACGAACTTAAGAGGGTTTCCCCGAGTTCTCGAAAACAACGGCTACCCACAGAAATCCATCGACGCCATCATGAAAGAGAAAATGAACTTGGCTGCTGGTCCTGGCGTCAGGTCTAGTCTGAAGAAGAGTAATATCAACCTTTATTACAAGGCCAATATGAACACCGGCTACCGTGAAGAGGAAAACGTTCTCAAAGCCATTCTCCATTGCGGATGACAAAAAATCTTCCAAATAGATAAGCGGTTGCTCGCAGCCTTAATGTACACGGTTCGAATCCCACCTCAGCTCGGATTTTTGCGAAGTAAGAAATAAAATATTTCCGAAGAAAATTTATTCCGTTCGCTTTTTCCTGCGGTAAAGTTGGAATTATTTTACCATTCTCTCGCGCTCATGAGAGATATTACACACACACACACACACACACACACACACACACATATATATATATATATATATATATATATATATATATATATATATATATATTTAAATTTAAGGTGGACCATAAGTCCCAGTACACTCCACGTGCAACTTTTTTTTATAAATTTGTTATTAACGGAAAACAAATGTAATTTTTCTTTATTAATTGTTGTATTAAATAATTTTTAATATTTTTTAAAGAAAAACAAATGTTGGCCCATGAGTCTCAGGGCACTACAGTTAAATAGTGCCCTAAGCAATGTTGGGCCGAAAAATTATTTTATTTATTCGTGAGGTGATTAATTGCCTTTATAAATTATTTATATTTGTACGTATTATTTGAAGATAATGATGGATACAATTAATTATACGATTGAAGAACAGTTGGTGGCTGCGGTATAGGTTCATCAATGATCCCTTAATATCCTGAGTCTGGCAAGCATTTGAAAAGCTTTTACAGCAAAGTTCAGAAAAGAAGCACCAGCAAGACGCAACCAGTAGGTGTGGGTACAAAAGCTATTTCAAAGTGGATCTGTCTTGGACCAGAAAAGAAGTGCAGCTTTTGCCGCACGATCGCCAAGAAAGTCCACTGAGAAACGTTCAGCCGAGCTGCAAATTACCTGTACAACAATGTAAAGACACTTGAAAGAAGACATGGAAATGAAGCCATTTGGACCAATTTACGTGAATGAGCTGTCAGAGAATGATATGGTCAACCGCCCACGTTTTTGTGAGACCGTCATGGCACAGCTCCCTGATTCTCCACGTTCTCATAAAATGATAATATTCAACGATGAGTGTGCTATTTATCCAAGTGCAAATTATCGTAACGTTTACTCGTGGTCAACAAATATCCCCTACTTTCAACAAGAGATTGCGCAAAATACCCCATATGCTATGATATGCGCAGGTGTGACATCAGAACATTTGATTGGCCCATATTTTTTTAACATGGTGTTAACCAGGAGACATATGTAGCAATGCCGAAAGACTGGCTATTCTCTCACCTTAATGACTTGGGAAAATGAATACAATCTTGTTTCAGCAAGATGGTGCCGCTGCTCACTAGGCAACATCAGTGGGGAAGGTTCTTAATGAAACATTCTCTAGCCTCTGGATTGGCCGTGGTTCAGATGCCATAAGCTGGCCAGCGAGGATTCCAGATTTGTTGAGTGCGACAACTCCTTGTGTGGTATAATCAAAACTGAAGTTGCATCAAGAAGATATAACACCATCAATGAACTAAAAGACACAATTAAAGCAGCTAACAAACCATTTCTAGTGAGACATTATAAAAAGATGACCCCCAAAACATGGTGGTGTTTGCAGTTATGTCAAGACAAAGAAGGCGCGCATACTGATCCACAAGACCATTGAGGTAAGTAAGTGTTTCATATTAGTGACATTTGTTTTCCTTTAATGAAATATTATTAATTAATTAATACAACAATTAATAAAAAATTACATTTGTTTTCCGTTAATAACATTTATACAAAAGTTGTAAGTGTTCTGAGACTTATGCGACACCATATATATATATATATATATATATATATATATAAAAGAGAGCAAGCCACAAATTCCTCCAGAAAAAGAGGAAGTAAGAAAGAATCCCGCTATTGTTTACAGCCCCGAGGGTGAAGGAAAGAAAAGAGCAAGATGGAAAGTATTGAAAAAAATATGAATATCAAAGAGTCCTATAAAAATTAATGTGGTTATAGATGAACTAGATCTCTGAAAGGATCTATATTTCTGGATAAAGGGTGAGGTTCATGAGAACTTATGGCTTGGCCCGCTCTATGCCGTTCCAGTAATTTCCGTCTGATAGTTGCATATCCAGAATGAAATAATCTCTCATTATAACCCATAATTTTTAAGCTTATCATTTTTTTAATTAATCATTCCTTTTTTCGCTTTTTTATGTTTTGCTCATGTATGTATATCCATGAATTAATGATTTTTTTAAGCTCAAAAACATAAAAAAGTTAGAAAAAGGAATGATTAATTAAAAAAAAAATGATAAGCTTAAAAATTATGGTTTATAATGAGAGATTATTTCATTTTGGTTATGCAACTATCAGACGGAAATTACTGGAACGGCATAGAGCGGGCCAAACCATAAGTTCTCATGAACCTCACCCTTCATCAAGAAATATAGATCCTTTCAGAGCACTAGTTCATGTATTGGCTAGATCATTAGAAATTGGAAGGGGTTTCGAATTTTCTTACCTTTTAAGTTCATAACGATTATTACTTATCGAATTTATACCATTATCTCTTAATATATTACCAACAATACGAATATAAACTAATGGGAGATGACGAAAATCTGCCTCTTCGCTCCTTTAAGAGGCCAAATTTTCTCAATCCTAACTTTGCATGATATCACATTGGTCGAGCAAATTACTTAGGAATTGGAGGCAAAATGTAGGCTAAGTTTTATTTGTAATCTAAAGGAACCTTTGTTTGGTTTCAAGTAGAGATCTGGAAGATACTCATCAAATTCATTTAGCATTTATTAAGTTTTTACCTCCCATTTTCTTCCAATTATGTCTAAAAAACGTGGGAAAAACAAAAATAAAAAGGAGCCAGAAGAGTTTTCCCCTAAATTTACGAATTTCAACTTTATTTCCAAGTGGTAATAATTCTTCTTGCTCAAGTCTCGTTTGATGGCGTTTTCACTTAAAAACTGCAAACGTCATCAGTTTTGTGAAAAGTTTACGAATCTCCGAGAAAAGCCTCTTGAAAATAATATTATTGTACATTTTCTTGAACCTACGATAATATAATTATTGTTAAAACTTTTTTTCAGACTCATTCACAATTACAATTATTACGAGTTATTAAATACCAGAGCCACGTAGCAGTTGAAACTAAAGGCAAATAAGAAATTATTAACCTTGATTCCAATTATTAATATTTTCACTTTGAGAAGTGATTTTTTAAATTATAAATTTGTTTTTTTTATTTTCTCCATTTACTTTCGTTTCACTACTAGAATATCCAGGATTTTTTCAACTAAGTTTAACCCTCTGAATTATTTTGCTTCTGAGCCTGCGATAGCTGTGACTCCATGTTAGCGTACAGGTTGTAACGTTGATATGACGTTAATTTTGTGATTTAAATTTATTACTGTTTCAATTTTACAAGCAGTTTTATTTTTCAACGTAGAGGATAAGTTTAAAAATTCTTTATCTAACGCTTCTTAAGGTAGCAACTTCTCGATTCCGCGCAATTTGAATTTAAATCATCTTAAATAGTTTTGGCAGAAACTATTGTATTGTAATTTTCTACAGATCTTTATTTTTCCTTTTTTAATATTTATTTTTCATATTTTCTTCCATTAAGTTTAGGTTGTTTAGACTAGTTTTGTTTTAGTCATAAATTCATGCCTGCATATATGCCTGTATGCTCTTCTTCTCTCCCTACCCTTGCGATTTGCGGCGTGAAATGCGCCTATGTGGGACTCATCACACTCTTCCTTGGTGCACAAGCATTCGGGTGTGATGGGACTCAAAGTAGAAATCTTTTCATCCCGAGCTCATCTGCTAGTGTGTTTTGTACTTATTCCCGCTTTTCATTTATCCATTTTCTTTTATGTTGTTAAATAATTACGAATAAGCGAAATGACGCTTATCTGCTAGTGTGTTTTGTACTTATTCTCTCTTTTTATTTATCTATTTTCTTTTATATTGTTGAATAATTACGAATAGGCGAAATGACGCTTATCTGCTAGTGTGTTTTGTACTTATTCCATCTTTTTATTTATCCATTTTCTTTTATATTGTTGAATAATTACGAATAGGCGAAATGACGCTTATCTGCTAGTGTGTTTTGGACTTATTCCCTCTTTTTATTTATTCATTTTCTTTTATGTTCTTGAATAATTACGAATAGGCGAAATGATGCTTCAAACCACAACTAATTTAATGAATAAATCAATTTCTATTATTCTAACCCTGAGTATTCGGGGTGCATTTCAATAGCTCTATCGAATTTTAAACTCATAATCAAAATTATTCTTCCTATTAATTCAATCCGCTGATTTTAATGCATCCTCCATTCAGCCAATCTAGCATTAGAAAGATGAAAGAAATTTATCGATAAGTTGAAAACTCGTGAAAGAAATATACCATTTAATCTCTGGAGCTTAAGATCGAATCAACGAAGGCGACATTCCACACAAAAACAGTCCCAAGTCAACGAAAAGAGGGATTCTTCCTATCACAACCTTGATTTTAGAGACGTTCCCTAATGTTTCGAATCAAATTATCTTGGCAAGATGAATAGAACTCAGTATATGATCGGTTTCTTTAAATGGATGGCGATTGTTGTTTGAAGACAGCAAAAAGTTGATTTTAAAATTTTATGAGGTGATGTGTAAGAACGTAGGATTCGTCTTTTAATTGTCATGAATCTATGTATAGTGGGTTCTTTTTCAAATCCCTTTTGAAATAAGATTTGATTTCCTTGGGGGAATTTTTTCTTATTCCGAACGGAATATCAGAATGTCATGTTTGCTTGGTTGGAGCCCTTTTATATATTTTTTTCGACCATGGATATATATCAGGCATATATGGAAGCGTAAGGATGGATTACATCTTCCGTTTCTAGGTTGCTTCTGTTTTATGATAATGACACGTAACTTCGTTCAATCTAAATTTCCAAGGTCGTAAGGATGGTGAGGATTAGCCAGGAATTTTGTCTAGAGACGGCCATTGATTCTTGTGGATTTGAGATGCGGTACTCTTGACTTCTTTAGAGATGGGCAAAGAAATCTATCCTATTTTCGGCTATATTGAGAAGAGTTTAATAAAATCAACATTACCTTACCGCAACATTAGCTTGATATTAACACGACTAAATCTCGAATCTTTAAAAATACCAAATACAAGACGATTTAAATCTATTCAAACCAACAACCATTTTTGATATTTCTCAATAATATTAAGGACTTCGGATTATACAACTGCAGCCAAAGGTGTTCTAACACCAATAAAGTTTTTATTTGCATATACATATTAATATAGCAGTGAAATCAGGACTAATAAATAGCAATATGTTCTAAACGCGCCAAATAATCAAAAGTAACGAAGAAAAGACAAAACATGTAACATCAGCAACCCATAAGAGATAGGCAGATAAGGCTCTGTAAAAATTACAGCAACCCTAAATTGAGACAGGAAGCTTAGTAACATGTCGAGAGTCACTTGGCAGTGATGAGAGCATTTATTTTTCGATGCATGCTATCCGCGAGGGTTTTCTACACTTGAGTGGTGAGATGCTGGTCCACTCTTCGGTGATGACTACCTTCAGTTGCTCTTGTATGGTAGCTGATGATATTTTGAAGCCTTTTTTAGGTCCCGCCAGAGGTTAATCAATAGCCAGTCCATCATCGTGATATCTTTGTCCCGGAAGCACTGTATGGTGACATGGGCAATTGTTCCGATGGATAATTATATTCCCGGAATTTATGGAGAGGTCTATGGCTAAATGCAGAGAGTAATTTATTAAGACACGTTGGTACTCCTCTAAGTTTATAGTGCCATCACATATGGTGAGACAACCTATTACAGAAATTTCGATGCAGCCCATACCATTACAGAACGGCCACCACGCTTTAATTTCGTTATTATGCCCACTCGATTACACTGCTCCCATGAACTTTGTGGGCTCTAAGGTTGCCTGGTGTTGAGAACATCTGGATTGTGGAATCGTCGGAGCTGAAGAAATGTCGACACTGACGCAAAGTCAAGTTTCAGTAAACATGTGCCCAAGCCATTCCGTTTAGATGCTGCTGAAGGTTAATCAGCCGTTTCAGGTGGACTATACATGAATTAATTTGTTTGAAAGCAGTCCATGAAGGACTGCTGTAACGGAAGAATGAACCTGGCCGCCATCTACCCATTCATATGGCAGCTGGTCTGTGGGTTTGTTAAACAGAGACCTATGTCACGTTACGTACTGACCTTGGATAGTCAACAACGAGATAGTTCTTGGATGTTCCCAATGTCTCCTATCCTCCTCAACACGTATGCAATATCTGAATGTGATCTGCTGACCCTCAGGGCAGTATTTTTACAAATGAGACCTTCCTCGTGCAGTATGCGTATCAGAATTATTGCTTCTACAGTCAGTGCCGAATTCATTGTGCTAGTCGGTCATAGGCTTTAGAAATTTGACCACCCTCTCTTCTAGCCCATATGATTTGTTATAACCTATGGTCTAAAAGGAAGCAAAGGCATGCTTTGACATATCCGCAGTGATTTATTTATACAGTACATCAAAGAATTCGTGATGGGCAATGCCATTGGACCATAGTCTAGTTATTCAGTAAACTGAGGATATTCATAATTAAACATTGTTACAAAGTTTAGAGAGTCTTCAAACGTAATTTTACTCAGCAAGCAGGTTAATAACATTATCATAATTCAGGGATTTTGGTGAGATCACACTCAATTGCAAGTGTGGCAAGACTGTTTAAATTTTCGGGCATAATATTAACCTCAGGTAGATTTTATCCTACTAAAATAAGAAAATGATCCTTCTCCACTACAGTTGTTTGCCAGTGTACAAAGGAAAATCTTTAGAGAAATGGTAAGATTTTTTTAAACAGCTCCCAGCTAATTTGTAAAGATGAATTCTGCCAAGCCACTTATTCTGTTGATGAGTGTTTCAATTTGAAGGCAGGTGTGCACGCAAGTGCATGGCTTCACCGACTGTCCTTTGTTTAATGTCACAGTCATAATGGCTGCATTAGATTCAATGCTTGACTCTTCAGGTCCTCTTTTGAAAGTTGTGGTAATTTTCCAAAAAAAGAGAAGTAATCAGACTATAAATTATGACAAGGAAGCAATTAATGATAAATTCATCCCTTGTACTAAGTATTGGCTGGTTTGCTTGTTTTTCACCAAATGGGAGTTTCCTTTTCTATTTTACAGAAGTAGGCTGATCATATTCATCATGTCCAGAGAGGGCTTTGCTTACTTCTTCATATTTATCAAAATCCTCTCTGCATTATTTTACAAATGTAATGAAACTGTTGTAGAGAGAAACCATACTGCTCATATCCACTCAAGCACTCTGCAGGCATGTTCTTACTGCTTTAAAAGTATCCAGTATTAGGTTCCACAATGTGACCATAATGGCAGTCTATATAGTTTGGCAGTAATGCACCCTCAATTTGTATGACTGGTTTTTGTGACATATCATCTGCAATGGCTAACAGAGCTTGATTGATTTCTTTCCATGAATTTCTTAAACATGTAACAGCCTCTTCCCTAGTAGACCATCTGGTAGTTGATAAAGCTTTGACAACTGGTCTCTTCTTCAGGTATGAAAGCAGAACCTTCCATCTATGGGTGGAGGCAGAGAAGAAGTTTTACAATGTTTAGACAGTCTCCTAAAATTCTGGATATCAATATCATGTTTCTCAAGAATTTCAGTCACAACATTAAACAACTCCTCTGATTTATGTTCAGGGTTCTTGATGAAGCCAAAAAATTTCTTAGTCGGATGATTATCGTGGTTTACATATCTAATGATGAATGACAGCTGGTACACGTGCAAAAAGTCTGGTGTAGAATCCACACTAATTGAGTGATACTTCGTTGGTAATACTTGATCAATTCTTTTTCCGTGACATCTATTAACTCATTGCTAGTTGCTTTGGACAAGTAACTTTTCATGTACCAGAATCGCCACATCGTTTGATGTGTTCAGCAAGGAAGGGATCAAATTCAACAATAAGCTCTTACACCATTAAATAATTTCCATTAAAAGGTAAATTATGTGATTCAAAATGTTCACTAGTGCCTCTGAATGCTAATCCCCTGGAAGAGAAGGCTTTCACAAGAGCAACTACTCTCTACAAAACTTCTCTTCAATATTGCTTCTCTTTTTGTTGCTGATTAATCAGTTGTTAATCACTTCTGTTCCCTAAGGCAGATCTTTTTCTAAGCAACAAAACATTATCCATATAAACTTTTAAATCATCGTGTCCTTTTAAACGTTTCTGTGCGTTTTTCCAGTCACAGAATCCTGAAAGTTAAGAAAACTGACATGTACCACCAAACAGGTGACAAGATGTGCAAAACACTGCTCTAGTTTTCTTTGAATATGTCAGCCAGAACCTGTGACTGATTTCACTATTCTTCAGTTTCCGATAAAAAATGATTTGGACAATCTTGATTGATCACTATATTTTCGTGGTGATGGTGCAAAATCTGCTTCAGCATTCTAAAGAATTCCGTTAAAAGAAATATGATCTATTATTTTATTGTATATTTCTCATTTAGCTGAATCATCAGATGTTAGACTTTTTTTGAGGGATACCTCTTTCTCACTGTTTTGCTCGGCACCACTTTTATCAGATTCAAATTCATCTTTTTTTTCTACTCTATCCTCTGAATCCACATCATTGATGGGCTTACACTGATTAGCAGTGGAATAATAAGGAGCGAAGAAAGTATCTAACTTTGGTGTAATGGCCAATTCATTTTTGAACGCTTTGCTTTTTTCTTGGCAAGTTATCTCTAGGCATTTCCACTGAGTTTATTCTTTTCCGACATCTTTAATCTGCGAATAAAAACAAAAAACAATCACAAGCCACAAGGAAATAATATGAAATAAATGTAAAAAAACGTGCTAGTGGCACCACCAAAACTAGGAAAGTTGAAAATAACAAAATACAATATAGTTTATGGTTTAAAAGAAGCCACACACTATAATAATAAATTGTTTATGGAGTACATTTTACATGAACTTATAATGGAAATGAATATAATTTTTAACTAAAGTTTAATTTTATGAGAAATACAAAACAGAAATAAATTATTTAATAAATGTAGAAAAATTGATATAGTTATTGGATTAAAATAATGATGATTTTGAACATAAATTGGCAAAAGTAGGTCAAGGATAAATGTATAAGATAGGATTATGTTATAGCAACTGACTATACAAAAGAAAGAGTAAGAATTTAATGACATCCTATTTCTTTCCTATAGATCTGAAAATAAAATAAAGAGAATGACTTTTTATGAATATAGCAAAGTCAGGCAATAATAAAAATAAAATACAAAAATAATGTATTCTGAATACAATTTGGCAAAACCTTTGGTTTAATATCAGTTAAAGCAACTTTGATTGAAGTGCTTGAATAAATCAACAATATAAAGTCTGTCAAATCGTTTAGAATACTAAAGAATAATATTTAACTCGAAGAAGAATAGAAAATCACAAAATATTACAAAATAGAAATGGCCATCTGACTTGTATATAAAAGTATATGGTCAACCAAATTCGAGAATATTAGGTTGGTTCTTTGTCAGGCATTTCTACCGCTACAACAAAATTATGCAACAATTTTCATAAACTGCCGCTCATGTCATTCTACCGCTCTAGGCTCAAGCCTAGAAACCCTATATGGGAAATTCCGCCCTGACTACGGTATAGTTACGTGTTTTCGCCATTACCATCCCATTATCAGATTTCTTTGGCATGGAATTTTCTATAAATCAAGAAATGTTATGTTTATATGAAGACATTTTACTTTCCAGATGTATTGGACACATTCATGTGAACCAGTATTTTCCAACCTTGTTGGTCCATGCCCCACCTAAGCTTCTTAAAATTTGCTAGCCCCCCTGTGATGTAATGTAAGAAATTGAAACAATACTCTGTAAATGTAAAGTTTATTGCATTAATAAATCATTTGAAAAAATATATAATCTTTCAAACAAAATAATATAATTAAAAAATCAAATCGATGAAACAAAATAAAATATAATATCAGTAAAAAAACTATAAAACATAATATATCAACCTTAAATAAATAATCAATTTAATGAGATGATTTTGCTTGATGTTAAGCGCAAAGTGCATTTATTTGAGGCTTAAAATTTCTTAGTTTTAATCTTAAATCTCCTCGTTTATGATACCAAGTGTAATTCTTTTTTTCAGTATCAAGTCAGTTACAGCACTGAAACCACATTCTATCAAATATGAGGATGGAACTAGTAATAGTAGTTTTCATGCTTAACTTACTGTATTTTGATATTTCATCTCCATCTAATTACAAAGCCACATCATACTCCATTTAATTTTTAAGAGGGTTTTAACAGAATCATCAGTTTTTTTCTGACAGCTCTTTTTGATACTGCATAGCTACATCAAAGAGGTACACTAGTAATAGTTGAGTTATCCAAGCTGAAAAAATTCTTTCTTTCAGGTCGGAAAATCTGTATTCCAAATCAAAAACTAGTGTTTTCAAATAATTATCAATAATAAAAGCAGCAACATCAGTTACCTCGCATTTATTAAGACAAGAAAATTGGTGAAATTTTGGGCAGACACATTTTCTGTGATAATTCCAAAAATGTGATGAAACCGAATATCTTAGCCTTTGATTCTACCGGTGTTATATTTTTCCTTGTAGCTGTTTATCTAATAATTCATTTAGCCCCAAATATCTGATAAATAGCTGATATATGCTTTACCATCAATACTTACAAAGAGATTCATTTCAAGCTTGTCATGTAAATAATAGCTAAGAATACCGAAAAGTTCCATAAGTCTTTCAAGCAATTTCGCTTAGATAACCACATTACCTAATTTTGAAGCAACAATCATGCATGGTATACATTCATATACTCGCAAAATTGCTTAAAGAGACGTCCACATTTATCATTGGTTTTTAAGTAGTTAACGCACTTTACTACTGATTTTAACATTTTATCTTGAACACGTAACATTATTTTGGATACTTAAGTTTGTCGGCGAATAACTCAATGCACAAGCAGCATTTAGGAGTGTTTTACAAGTACTTCATTAATCTTAAGCAGCTAGTTTTCTTGCCCATCATAACTGGGGAACCATGTGCTGCACAAGATCTAATGTTGTCCATTGAAATCTAGTTTTTATCTAAATATTTTTCAAGCCTACTATATATATCTCTTTGCAGCAGTGGTACTTTCCATTGATTTACACAATACAAACTCCTAAACAAATTTCTAATTATCGATATATCTTTCATAGGGCAATATCAAAGCTTCACTGCTTAAAACAGTTCACTCATCCATATGTATTGAGAATTTCCTAGATTTCAGTTTTTCGATAAGTTGTATCTAAATATCTGCACTCATTTTATCTATTCTACTGCAAACTGTATTATTGCTGAGAGGCATTTGTTAGTATCTTTATCATATTTTCGCAGAATTGTTTTGATAAAAATTGATATTGCTGGTTTAATTATATTTTCACCAATACTATTAATCTTTGCGGATTTTGCTATATGGAGAGAAATCTTATCGCTGGCCTGAAGAATATAATTATTGGCTGTGGGTTTTGCCAAAAAAAATTAATGTAGATCTTTTTCAAACTTTACTTTTAGAGTTTTAAAATAATCTAATGATAAAGTAATGTGAATTTCATATTTAGCTATGAAATGTGCATCCAAACGACCTCTTTTCATTGATTCGTTCGTCAAACATTGTTGGTATAATAGGCAAAAATGAAATTTTTCATCATAAGTAGCAGGTGTAAATGAAAACTGAAAATATTCTTCAAAATACTGCTCATACCACTCAATGCCTATATAGGGGTGTTATCTTTATTTTGGCTGATACGTGTAAGTAAAATTGCCAGATATAAAAATTAGAAATATGGGACGCTCTTAACCCTTACTTTGCTAAATTATCAAGCAATTTTCTACCCAAGTAAAAAAATATCAGCATTTAATTTCATGACTTTGAAAGATCAGAAGAAAATCAAAATTAATCAAAATTAAAATTGCAACACTTTCCAATAAAACAATTCTATGAAGAAAATCAAATTCTTATGCAAAATTTAAAAAATCCATCAAAATGTTGACATCGTCATATGAGGACAGCAAACTAACCGTTAAAATATATCTCTACTGCATATATATATATAAATATAAATATATATATATATATATATATATATATATATATATATATATATATATATATATATATATATATATATATATATATATATATATATATATATATAATTTATACATGACTAAACACCCAGACCAATGCATTATATAAAAGTAGATTAAAGTTAAAAATATAAAACAACAATTTTAAGGGATTATGATTACGAGAAAAGCAAAAGTATAATCATTAGAAAATTATTTAATTCAACTATGGACTTTAAAAAATTATAAAGTGATATCCTTCAAAAGGGTTTATTTACTATAAAGAAGAAACAAATATTCTTATTATTTAACACAGGCAAAACAGACAACTAAAAGAAATTCTAAAAAAACCCTGAAATCATTGCAACGTTCTTATTCAAGAGTAAGATTATAGAAATGTACAGGAAATCATTTTGAAAATTATTATTTAATAATAGAAACAATAGAAAATATATAATAAAAATTTTGTTTCAAATGGATAATACACCTAAAAAGAAAGCCGAGAACTTTAATACATACAAATTTTCTTAACAGAGAGCACGAGAATTGAACATGCACCTTTAGTAATTCCTAAAGTTACTATAGGAAGTGGAAATAGAATACGAAATGTGAAAATGACCTAAATTCGCGATGTCTGGAAACTCACTGTATAGGGCCTAAGTGATTTTAGACATAATTCTTACGTTCTTGTGATAGGTTAAGCTCAAAAAGCCCTTTCCAATGTTCTCGAAATATCTACTCAATTTTACACGAAATACCTAAAAATCATGTCACATAGTATTTTGTGAGTTTTACCTCACAAGGGTTATTATGCAAAGGCCATTGCCCCCAAATAGGTTCTAAAACCTCCCTGCTACCGTTGCCCTTAAAATCAGTGAACCACTACACCAAAGTTGAAAATTGACAAGTGTGAATGATGAGCATTGGAATGTCATATCGTAGCATAGCCTGTGCCAGACACACGATGACGTGTAGCAGTGCTATTCTGGGAGCTTTCCGCCAGTGATGATACGCAAGGTTGTCTATATGTAATAATTTGAAATAATAAACCTAAAATTTGTTTATATAAACATAAATTACAAATTGCCACCTCTGAATTGTTTGTAAACCTACACTAACATATAGAAATACTCAAGGAATATGAAAAAATCCAAGTTCCGAAAACCTTTGGCCCAGCCGTGCATCTACATATTAGATTTTTCTTAATTCCCACAACCGTGAAAATTGTTCATTATTCCTTCTCTTTTAGAGTAAATACCCTTCTAATTAAGAATGATTAGACCTATAGGTATTTTAAAAATTTCTTCTCTCTGAATAGCTTTAACTCTTTAATGTTTATTACCGTTTATCTCCATTTAATTTTGCAAAAAACCCCCATATTTAGCGTGGGAGACAAACTAGGCAGCGCTACCACATAAGACAGTTGTCACAAGACTTACGTCACTCACATATCGATCGCTGGTTTTAATGAAAAAAAAAAGAAAAGAGGAAAATATTCGGGATGAGAAGAATTCTATGTCATATTTCAAGATTTTTATCATCCTATGGCCTTACGAATATTGAAAGCCAGCATTATATTTTCCTCTTATGAAAATATAATGCTGTATTTCTTACTTTCTGGAATATATTCAGATATTGGAATATACAATCGCAGGAGAATTCATAATTATGTCGCCTCCCTATTCGTTAATTTCAGAATTAAAAGGCAAGGTTATTGTATCGCTCTCCAAATAACAGTCTGAGTCGCGTTCATTTGAGCATTCTTTTCATTATCAAGTCCATAATTATTTCGGGATAGATAGTACTGCAGCCATTTCTCTTCGTATTGTTTGAAGTAGTTCTGAATAGATGTTGTCATTTTCTCGTAATTCTCCGATCTGCAAAACTTCGTTAGTTTTCTCTCTCTTTTTCTTCCAATTTCAAATCGACACACCATCGCGGAAGATTAAGAACAATTCATGATAAATGCCTGTCATATGGGTCTCAATGAGCTTTACAATGTCTAATCAAAGTGCCTTCCTCTTATTTCTACTTCCTACAGTCACTAATTTGTTGAAAATCTTTTTTTTCTAAATTTGATAGACGATTCTTTGTTAGTTCTCGTTTGGGATAAAGCAAAAACAAACAAAGACTAACTACAAACTGGCACTATTTGTTTGTGTTTGTGATGCTTTTCTTTGGTTTATTTATTAAATTCTAACATCAGTTTTATTAATTAAATATACTTGTATGGCTTTGGGTTTATTATGAGTCAATTTTACCCCCGCATTTAAGCATACAGTCGGCCTCTAATGGTTAAGCCCCACCTCAACTTCATATAGAGAATCAATTGTTTTTAGCAATAGAGTCCTAATCTTCCTTTGGATCTTCAAATCAAAATATTTCCTAAATTCTAAACTGTATAATACGACCAAATATAAAAGAAGGTGTTTGGTTTTAAACGCTTCAACCTCTTTCTCTCTTATAAAGGAGCTTATTTTATGGTCATGCCGCCATTATATAATGGAAGAAGTAGAGGGAAATGGCTCCATCATACGGGAAAAATATCTGTTGATAACGTATGTTATATTGATCTAAATTTGCATAACCCATATCCATTCGTAGATTCTACCTGTAGGTTATGATATACCAATTTTGGATAACTTATATTTTCTTTGACTAAAGTTAGGAAAGATGTTTTGATAGAAATATATACATGCGTTCTGCTCCCTCAGAACACTCACATGTAAAATCTGAAGCTACAAACTGACTCACTCTGGTTCCCTAAGCGAGAAAACTACATCTCACCTTTTTCCGTGAACCTACACGACGATAGGTCACTTCACTCCCCACCCTTACAGAGGCACCCAAGATTCCTGGTAGTTCACGAGCGTAGGGTCCTCTTCAACAAGAAGCTCTCGTCACCGCCTTCTTTCAGCAGAATCGTGACGGAATTGTGGGATCAGGTCGGTCCCTGGAGAACCTACCTCATCGTCTCCACCCCTTACCTCACTACCTTCACTCACCAGCGCCACCCGAACAACAGGTTCCAAGTTAACCCTTCCCTTTCACATTCCCCAACTTCACCGCGAAGCTTACCAACATTACAAGTGTATATATATATATATATATATTCTTGTTTAGTGTTCATTAAAACTTTATTTTCATATTGTTGTGTATCTAACCTCCTTTGGGTCGATTGCTGGCAAAGTTCATTCCTATCCCTCCATATCCAACCTCTAAGCACTCGGAGTTAATAAAGCCATTCAGAGCACGGGCCGAACGAAGTATAAGGAGTAGTACGACGACCCCTCCGCATTCAAGATAATAGGATATATATATATATATATATATATATATAAGAGTCGGGGAAAACTCCAACCACCCCTCGGCCTATTCCTCGACAATATTCCTTTCTTTTCTTACTTGTATGGGGCTCAAGGAAATCCATATTTGGATTGCAACATGATCCATTTGAAGAAATAGGTCTGGTACAACGTAAAAAATCAATGTAACTCTATTAATTTTCAAATAATATGGTTATATTGCTGCCTTTACTGATATATGTATAAATAAGGAGCTCCCCTGACCTTACATAGGCTCTACTTTCTATTGGAAGATGCAAAGCTCATCCATACAAAGCTTAAGAATTTTTCACGATTCTGCAGCAGGTCAATGTTTAGAATATAAAATAATCCTTATATTGTTCGATCTTGTACAATTGAGGGAAAGTAATATCTTCTCTGCTATCGCCCAGGCTAAGAGAGCACTGGTCCGTTTTAAGATTATTTTTCTACATGACCGAAATACCTTGGTTCGTTATATGTATGCTCCTGTGCCATTTTTGTCGCAGGTATAACATACTAACTCTTTATTCGGTTATACTTGTAGTTTCACATTTTAAAAAATAAAACTTGTTAAAATCACATCATAACAAAAAAATAGGCTATGTGGTCAACAGATTACATTTAATTTATTTAGGTTTCGCTAAAAATTCTTCAGTTTTAGGTATAAACGTCTGCTAGCGTTACCTAATGCCACATACTATATATTTAAATAGTTATGGTCTAACCACCCTGCTTATGTATATTGTATGTGTATTTAGTATGGATAAGCCAAGACCTGAAAAGCATCGAACCAGTTAGCACAAAAACTTAGGAAGAAAACACAATTAATGCGGTTTTGGGGCGAACAAATTTATTTTCAATAATTTGTCTCTCATTTTATGTTTGGTTATGTAAGTTCACGTTATTTCACACCTTGGGGGAAATGGAGGCTTCTTTATGAATTTCGATGGTGGTCCTAACAAAATCGCCCATGGGTAATCTTCATTCATGAGAAAACATTATTTTTAGCATGAAAGTTGAAAATTACTTGATGAGAGAGACGTATACTCGATATCACCCTAACCACATAAATGAGGACAGGAAAAGTGCCAGGATTATTTGTGGTAATTGGAAATGATTTTCATATTACGGTCGCAGAGAATTCTTCGAAATAAATGTGCTCTCACAGCTTATGAGTGTGTGTGAATTCTGGATTAATGGCCGAATGCTAAGAAAAATGTGAAATGCACTTTAATCAGATGTAGTGTAGCTTCACAATTATTTATAAATTTATTGTATGCAAAAGGCTAAAATGTAAAATACATGGGAATTTTTTTTTTTTGTTCAAATGTGCATTTTACATTTGTTTTAGCATACGGCTGTTATACTTTTCCCGTCTTAGTTTAAGAAAGTAGTCCCATAACGGTCGTACATGATCGCTCTAGAATTCACATGTAATTAATATCGGTTAGATACATAGGTGGGCGCGATAACCGATAAAACAATAATTGATAAATCCAAAATTATAATACAATATTGATTATTGACTATATATAGCGTTATTGAATAATACAATAGTAAAGATATTTGAATACTGTTTTTTAGTTTCTTACCTGGTGAGGCTCTCCTTCATCTCCTCATAGGTTTTGAGGATCCTCCTCACAGCTCGGAACTACATATTTCTGCCAGCTCGTGAGGTTTTCTACACCGCAGGTGAAGTATACGATCGGTCGCTTCGGGAAGAGTGATGGTGGAAAAATATTAATGGGAGGTTTGATGTCCCGTTGTTGGTTTGAGGGGAAGAAGTTTTGAGGTTTTACGGGGCTCGGAAACTTCGTTGGCTTCCCTGTAAAGGGGCGCGAATCCTTCCTTCTTTCCTGGTAGGGGGATTAATGAGAACTTCTATTCTCCTTGGGGTACAAATCATGGCTGGAAGCATAGATATCCGCTTCTTTGGTACATTCTTTAAAGGACTGGCACCGACGATCCTTGACGAACGCGCGCATCTCCGTCGGGAGAGACGCCAAAAATTGATCCGGCAACACGAAGTCTGTTAAGGACTCGTAGTCAGGAGCAACTTTTAAAGATTCTAACCAGAGTTTAAAATTCCTCTGGAGAATGTATCGAATTGATGGAACGTCTATCCGGGTTTAATACGACCTCCGTGAAGTACCTGTCTGTAGAAATCGGGAGTCATATTATGAGCGGCCGATAATTCAGCTTTTAATGTACTGTAGTCAATTGTACACTCCGATGGTAGGGAAATAAAGATGTCGCGCAATTTCGAATTTAAGAGGGGCAGTAACCTCACTACGTATTCGGCCTCCAAGTACAGGTTGTTAATTTCAAGGATTTTTTCGAAGTGCGATAAAAATGGTCCGAAATCCTCTCCATCCATCAAATTGGGGAGCTTAAGTGGGGAATTGGGCGGAGCTTCTGAACGTGCACTCACTGTTTGTGTTTCAGCTTATACGCGTGCCATTTCAAGCTTATGGTGAAGCTCGGCTTAGCTTCTTCGTTCCCCTCTTTCTCTTTCTTCTCGTTGAATCTCTCTTTCTCTCTCTTCTCCTTCTCTTTGCCTTTCTTCTCTTAACTTTTCTCTTTCTGCTCGTTGCTCCTCTTGGATATACTAAATCAATTCTCTTCCGGAAAGTCCCAAGGATTCTCCTTGCGCTTTGAAGATTTCAAACTGAGTCATATTTGTTCTTGGTAGGCAGTAGTCAACCAGCTAATTACCTTTGCGGTAAGAAGTATGCCTTCTAGAGATTTGGCCTACTTAAATATGGGCACTAACCTATTCCAAATTTGTTTCTCGACCTAGATAACCAATAACTAAAACAAAAAACAAAAAAAACACCAGAACAAATTATTATACCACTTCCTTGAGCTACTCCAGCTTCTTAAATTTGCCAAAGGGGATAGCAATCGTTAAAAAAAAGGAATTAATATACTCTATTCTTATAACGTATAACACTATGCTTCACTCCACTGAGACCAGTGTTTGCAAAGATATAGCGTTACACCCTACACACTTGACACCAAATTTAAATAGAGTATATATATCTATATATATATATATATATATATATATATATATATATATATATATATATATATAAATCGTAGAAAAGGCTCCCGACGATATACTATATATCTATTCTTTGTGGGTATTATTCTATATTAGAGTGAGCGGATTTAATCAGATGGCCGAGTATTATTCTACGTTAATAAATAGGACTGGAGAGGGCTTATTTATTTATCTTCAATATACTTAAGAAGTGAAACGCAGCCCAAGGATGAAAAATATTGCCAGCATTAACAAAATATAATTTTATTTATTAAACTAACAAAAATAACACATGGAAAATAGTTACATGACCGGGGATTAAAATGCGAGATGCACATGAAATGAAAAGGTCATAGGATAAATTTGAATAAGCGGTGGATTAAGATTTGGAAGGATTTAAAGGACAAAACAAACAAGAAAGGAAAGGGTCGACTAAATCCGTGTTAAAGCACGGAGTTACGTTGGCAAAAAAGTTAAATAATTAAATGCCATTCGTAGCTTACGTATTTATAAGGTCGGCGTGCAGGTGAAGATGATTTGAAGAAATGGCTTTGCTTCGACTAGCGATTTTCTTCCCAGGAGGAGGGGTTTTTAGGGGGTTGTCCTTAACGAGGAGAGAAGGACAGACTTCGAGGAGTAAGAGCAAAGTGGGGCTCGGAAGTACGAGCAAACGTTGAGACAGGATATTAGAGATGTTCTGGATAAACAATTGGGGTTATTGGGGTAACCAAGCGTTCTCTTGAAGAACGTTAAAAGAAGGGAATTAAATTACCAATGACGTGATATCAGGGGAGCGAGAACCATTTCTTGTCGAACGGGCTCGAAAAACAATGACTGTTCTAAAGTTGTTTTTTTCTGAACAATTAAACAACAGGGGGGGCCCTGTTGACTTGGCGTCTCGAGGGGCACGAACCTTGACACTCGATGATATAGTCCTCTTCTGGACAATAAGGGGGTTCTCTAGGTAGAGAGTTCCTAGGTGCACAAGGGAGACCGGATCGGCGTGATGCCTGACGAAGATTATCGGGATCTGATTCAAATGCGAAATTGTATCGCATAAATAGTCTGAGCCAGCTCCTCGTGGTATGAGGCAATGGGGAACTTCCATGGAATTTCCCTCTAGCGATTCGAACACTCTTATCTTCCCATAAGCTTAACTCAATCTGGCCAGATCGACACCTGCAGGCAAAGGGCTGATTGAACCTCCTTGATTAAACTTGGAGCAGGGGAAGATTAGACTGGAGAAATGTTAGGGCGATAAGAACGCCATGCTACTCCCTTCTCGCAGGATACACGTGGGAAGCATGAGTACCAATATGTGATAGAAGCGAGGCGTGGCAGCCTCATGCAATTCTATCACACGTTCGTACATGATCACTCTAGAATTCACATGTAATTAATATCAGTTAGATACATATGTGCGCGCTATAACCGATAAATAGATAATCGATAAATCCAAAATTATAATACAATATTCATTATTGATTATATATATAGCATTTTTAAAATACAATAGTAAAGATATTTGAATAATGTTTTTTAGTTTCTTACCTGGTGAGGCTCTTCTTCATCTCCTCATAGGTTTTGAGGATCCCCCCTCACAGCTCGGAACTACATATTTCTGCATCCAAGGCACGCACGGCACGCCCCTGTGCTAGACTGGAACCAAAATTGAACTGAAATTATCGATTATCGCTAGTTTGGAACAAAAAGTATCGGCGATACCGATTAATCGATAACGCAGAACAAAATATTGGATAACCCAATATCGTTATCGCGATTACGCCCACCTATAGCTTAGATATAAAAGTTCAACCATGATAATTGTTTTGGTGAAGTTGCTCCAAAGTCCAGTATATTCCAATTTGAAATGTGATCACGGAAAATTAGATATGATTGAACACGTGTCTTAATGTATATAAGTTATTATATGTAATCGAGTATACAAAAACAAATTAACCTTTGGTCTTCTGTCTATATAACGTACTTAATGACGAAGAATTATCTAGCTTTCTTGATTTTAGGCTGAGCATTGGCTTGACTGGTGGTGTGCAAGATTTTAATGATCTTTTGGTCAGGCGTCGTGATACTGTTGTCCTGAAGACATGAATTTTAAGTTTCATTTACTTCTCGGAAAATCCATACCGCTGGCTTGTATCGGTTCCTTTTTTAAGATGCAACGATAGCTTGGTCATCTCTCTTTGATGTTTTTCTATTCCTTCCTGTACAAATTCCACTGATACAGTAGTTAGTGCTATCGTAACGTGATATAAAATTATTTACGACACTTTGGGGGCATTTAACCTCTTCAGCTATAGCTCTGATGTAGATTTGATGGTCTTGAAGTAGCTTAACAGTTAGTTCCTGGGTATAGGAAGGTGCATTGGGTCCCCTAAGCAAGTTTGCTTCTAGGAACCTAAAAGATAATGAGTGAAAGGGCAAAGAATCTATGGAGGTAAGTTACTACCATAAATTAGTTAGTCATTTCATAGATTTTTGGAAATAGAATCACACTGTCTGGTTCATTTTGAAAAGCATATTTTGAGAATAAAAATAATCTTTTGCGAATAACTTGCAGTTTTATCCAACATAACATGTATAATATACATTTAAAACTCATAGCCTTGCTTAGTTTATATCTTTAATTTATGCTGCATTACTTACCATTATTTGGTTTGAAGCTACTGTAAGATTTTGTATGGAAACCTAAGTGTCCGAATAATTATGGTCGCTACTGTATGTATATATATATATATATATATATATATATATATATATATATATATATATATATATATATATATATATATATATAATGAAAACGGAATAATTTTTTTTTTTTTATAGTTATTGCTTACTTCGAAAAAATCCGAGCTGGGTGGGATTCGAACTGTGGACATTGAGGCAGCGAGCAACCCCTTTGATCTCAATTAAACCGCCCTTTAGACCACTCGGTTAAAGGGCGTAGCCGAGTGGTCTAAAGAACGGTTTAATTCAGATCAAAGCGGTTGCTCGCTGCCTCAATGTCCACAGTTCAAATCCCACCCAGCTCGGATTTTTTCGAAGTAAGAAATAACTATTTCCGAACAAAAATTATTCCATTTTGTCTTTCCTGCGGTCAAGTTGGATATATATATATATATATATATATATATATATATATATATATATATATATATATATATATATATTTATCCTGAATGTATTTTCTTGCATCGGCTCCATCTTGACTAGATCTGGAAACCTATAGAAAACCTTTAGTTTATAATGGTTAACTCATCGTATATGAGAAGCCTCTGTAGAAATCTCCCATTCTGGTTAATCAGTGTGAATATTTTCCAAGATAGTGTAAAGTAAATTTCGATGTTTATATTAAATATGCCCTTAATTTTTGGAATATATGTAAATCAAACAGAAAAGTGTTTTGTGGCTGCTTAAAAAAAATTGTATTGCTTCCATTAACCACTTTCTTACAACGTGTGGTCAGCGCCAAACAGCAACAATTAAAAACTACCTACTCCCACCCGGTCTCTGTTAGGTATAAAAACACAGCCAGACATCGTTTTCCAGGCCAAATGGCCCTTCATAGCGATGAGGTGCAATTTCCTGCATCATCTCAAAGCAGGCCCCTTCATAGACACCCTTTGCAGTCTTTAGTCAGAGGACCCAGAATGCGCGTTTGACTCCTTCATCAATGGTTTACTGAATCAGCCAATCATAACAAGTGATTATATATTCAATTAATGAGTGGGGAGTACTTGCGTTAATCACTGGTCAACACCTCTCCCATTAAAAAAAATTCAGATCTTAGCCGCCACGTAAACGACTAGTGTGATATATTAAAGGATTCCTCTCCTGAACTAGCAAAACATGTCTGCTCTATAAGTTGCCGGGAGGATCAGTTTTTATGAGTCTACCACTCGAATGCAGTGACCTTTGGTTGATATTTGCTGTGCCGATACTGGTCCTGAGGAAGTGACCTTCCTTTCTCAACCACATCATTTTCCTTGCAAATGTGAGTTTACTCGTAAAAAGTCTGAAAATCTTGAAAATAAAGCCGTGTTGAGCTGTCTGAGAGATACAGCTCACCTTTTTCAAAGAGATTTTTCTGAGTTACAAGTACGTCCATACGTTGTTTGTTTTCATAAACTTCCTGTCCCTTTCTCAGTTTGAAACCACGTCCTAACTTCTTGCTTGGGTACTGAAGTGTGTATGTACTATAGTGTAGGCTTTTGTCGTTCGAAGCACACGATAGTTGATTCTTCTTGGTCTCATGTAAACTCGAGAGGTGTAATTTGCAGGCAAGGTTAGTGCTCAATGAATTAGAAGTTTAAATCAGAGTTTCCCTCTTCCTAGATGGGACGCCTTTAACATTGAACAAGTTCCATCTAGGCGACCATCGGGTAGGGCGTGGAGGTACTTCCATCCACATTTCTTTCAGGTAGAGGTTGCCACCCTTTCACTACTCAATCTCATTGAATTGGATAAAAATTCAAGTTCAACGTTAATATAACGTGTCGCGGGGGCCGGTATGCAGCTCCAACTTTTTTCAATGACAGGTGTCAGCGCGCTGTTCTCTGGAAGCTATTGCTGCCCGCAACAAACGACGTCCTAAAGCAGGGATGAGGAACCTGTTTGTGCATAAAGGCCATCTTACAATTCATCATCACTCATACAACCGCCTAGAAAAAAATTTTAAAGTTATTTTATCCCTTAAGCAATTTATTAGTAATCTAATAAAAAAAAGAATTTTATAGAAATCGAAAGCATATAATAATTTCAAATATTTCTATTTAAGTAAGTACTTTTTATACAAGTAATATGTGAATGAAAAATATTGAAAACGTAGAATTTTCAAATATTTTATTTATGTAAGAAGTTTTCCAAATAATAAGTAAATGAATAATACTGAAAGCATGACATTTATAAATTATTTTAGTTAAGAAAGAAGGTTCTTTGTATTGAAGGAACGAGTAAAGGAATAATAATCTTATAAAAAGATAGCATATAAACATCGAGAATATAACATTTTCAAATATTCAAT
This sequence comes from Ceratothoa steindachneri, assembly GCA_963969495.1. Classification (NCBI taxonomy): domain Eukaryota; kingdom Metazoa; phylum Arthropoda; class Malacostraca; order Isopoda; family Cymothoidae; genus Ceratothoa; species Ceratothoa steindachneri. Next base: position 13,146,087 of record OZ018323.1, on the reverse strand, counting down.
ATACAGTAGGCAAGCATGTACATTTTTATGCAAATTAATGACTTCTTTGAGTTTGCTTCTTTTGAGAAAGCATTTTGATATCAGGCTCTAACATAGTGGTTCTTAGTCTCAATAGGTCCTCCAAATGCTCGTCTGTCAACTGTGTTCTCAGTGAATTCTTGATTTGCGCCAGGTACGAAAATGTGGATTCACAACAGTATGTTGAAGAAAAACAGGAAATCAGTCATCGTGCCTGTTCACGAAGACGATGATATTCTATGACGTTTTTCAAATTTCGACGGGATTTTCTCTCATGTCGAACAGAGACTACAGGATATTATCCTCAGACATTTCAATAAGCTCCATTTGTAACTTTTCAGGAACCTCTGATACATTAGCTAAGTGAGGTTGAGAAGCGAGTTTCAGAGTGCTGTAATGCTTTTCAAAATCATTGAATCTTTTATTGTATTCTTCTATCAATGAGTCTAAAAGCGACTCATATTCTTAAAACTATCCATAGATATCTTCATTTTTACTCACTACCTTCTTAAGCTGGGGAAATTATTCTTCTGAAAGTTTTGATTCAGCCAAAAGGGACTTGAAATACAACAGTTTCTTTCTAAATGCCGGATTTTTTGCCACATATCATAAATACATTTATTTCTGCCTTGCAGTGACATGTTTAACTCCTTTTGTTTTGACATAACATCACATAAAAAGGCAACATCTCTGTAAAAATTTGGATCTGATAAATCACAATACTTGTTGTTTTCTTTGAAAAAGTCAATGATTTGCCTTCGTAAAGACATAAGTTTGACCAATACTTTCCCTTGCGACAACCAGCGTACTTTTGAGTGATATGGCAAATCTACACTAATTACTTCGTCATCCATCATTAGCATGTTTCGAAATTGACGATGCTTTGAGGCATTCACTCGAATATAGTTAACAATGCTTATAACTTTTTGCAAAGTGTCATTTAAAGTTACAGAGTTTGTACAGAGATTTTGTTGATGTAAAATAGAATGAAAAGAAATCAGTACATTTGGTTCTTGAGTTTCTCTCTTAAGATGTCCAATAAATCCCTAATTTTTAGCCATCATAGCTTGGGCAGCATCAGTGCACACACTTACCAAATTAGTAAAATTTAGCCCTATTTTATGACATGGCTCTTTGAAGTTGTCAAAAATATCTATCCCCCGTATCCTTCCTTTAAGGGTGCCTAAAGCAAGCAATTATTCATATAATAGAAAATCATCTGTTATGGCTCGAATAAAATACAATAATTGTACTGAATCAGTGGAATATGTTGATTCATCCAAAGCTACTGAGTAATATATATTCTCTTTTCTTATTATATTTTTCAATTGTTCTTTTACATTACAGGGCAATTCATGTTGTCGATCTGTGTTAGTCCTTCTTGAAAGAGGCACCTCATTATATTTACTTATCAGCTTTATCGGGTTCTATACATTCTATCACTTCTAAAATACATTCATTTATGAGTGCTGAATCGCTGAATGGCTTACCTTTTTTCTAAGCAAATATGCATTTTATAGCTTGCTTCTGTCGTAGCATTCCCTTGATGTAATATCTTTCAGTTTTTAAAGTGCTATCTTTCGATGCTCACCCTCTAATTTGGCATATTTATTGTCTTTATAAAGAGCATAGTGTTGCCGTGCTTTGAATTTCTTAACTGTCACAATTGCAGTATCACAAAGCAAGCAAGACATTTTGCCTCCAGTATTCACCTAAAAATATTGCAGTTCCCATTCTCCATTAAAGATCCTGTTTTCTTCTTTAAAGTTTTGTTTAACTTTTTTGACATAATTATGGGCCAAAATGAAATGTATTTATTCTGAAAAGTCATAAAAAAGGTTAATAATGAATTAGTAAGGCCAACCGCACACTGACCCAGACAAAACAGCCTTAGGTAAGACATCGATAAACCTGCACCTACAACCATGTTATAATATCTAGAATTATTATTATTATAACAACAACAATAAAGATTAGTTATATTTTTGCGGTGATTAGTATTATTATTTATTATTACCTAATTGTTACAGAAAATAACTCAGTCTCACAAAACAAGTAGGTATGAAGTAAGCCCCGACCACACAATTACTGAGTAGAGTACGTAGTTATTCGGAGTAGCACAGACCACAGTGAGGAGGCGAACGAGACAGGAACTCTTCCTGTATCATACGTGAAATCACTAACTTCCACTAGGCTAGTGTAGCTTACATGGAAACAATGCCTTTATATAGCAGTTGCTTTAAGTTTAGGTTCACTGGATTTAAGAAAAATGCTTTCAATTTCTGGGAGCGACATCACTAAACACATAATTTTTCTTTTGTCTGTGTGTGTGAATAATGATTTTAGACAAAATGTTCAATGTCAAAAAAGAAATATATATCAAAAGGCCATAGAAGGCTGCACCTGATGGTACAGAAGGCCGCAGGTTCCCCATCCCTGGTCTAGAGGGTGGCTCTCCTTCACCTAAAGAAGACGAACAGAGAACTGACAGCTCCAAGAGTTGATGTTGGGCCGTATGTTATAGCAACCCCCCTCCCCCCCACAATCCGGCTCCAAACGACATGCAGATGGAAGTGGCGAGAGTTGGAGAAGTGGGAAAGCATAAAATGATAGAAAAAGAGGGTGCTTTTAAATCCCCAGGTCTGACTAATCGGGCCAGCCACCTTGGGAACGAACGAAACATATCCCTTATTCTACTCCTGTTGTCCCCCCAAATTCTCTCATTGGTTACACCACCCAAATATTTTTCAGTAAAAAACTTTTCTTTTCATTATTGAATGCTTCTGAGTTTGAAAAGCCCCCCCCCCATCCAAAATCAGTAATTATGTTAAAATACATAAATTCTCTTAAAACATATTCTTTTTGAAATTATGTATTCAAGAACAGCAAGGCAAAGGAGAAAATTCCTAGGCAAACGGTTGAAATGAATGAATTAATCCCATTAAAACATAATAAATAATAATAATGTGTTTTAACTATACGATTAATTGAAAAAAAATAACATATTGAGATTTGGGATTTCATATGATTTTTAAATAAATTTCATAAACTTGCATTTGATGAAACCTGTTTCTGAAAATTCAAAGCGAGACTCCTTTTCCCAAACCATTTAGAAAGAGGCACAAAACCAATTGTCTATGAGCTACTCCTCGCCACTTTACACGCCTATTAATAAATATATTGACATGTCTGTCATTAGGTTAACTAGAAAGAGGATAATCTGACCAGTATCCTTCTATCCATTACTAAGATATACCCCAAAGATAAAAACTGATCCACTTTGAGTGGTTTGCTTCATTTCAAACAGGTTGTCTGATTCAAAATAGCTGAGCGATTTAAATTTCCAGAACTTCCCTATTTCTCTCGTTTTAACACCAGCCTTGTCACTTTATTTACAAACTTATTTAGGAAATGCTCAGGTTAGTTTTCGTCATTTTGTATTCAGTAAATACTATTAAAAAGTATAATAATAATCGGATATATTCATTTCCTTTCCTCTCGAACGAAGTCTTCAATATTCATTTGAGGCATCATCCTAAACTTTAGGAAAATTCAATTACAATGTCATCTTTATCTGGTGCCAATTATTTGAAGTTCAGATGCGAATATAAAACTTTTTTAATATATTCACACTGTTGTGTAATTGGAAAGGTGTTACTTCCAGGTCGCTCACTTCACCTTTATTGAAAAAAAGATATTGAAACTTTTCCTTAAAAGTTAACTCTAATTTTCAAACTTTTTTAATTCAATTTCATGGCAGATTTGATTCCTATCTTTTCGGAAACTTGTCTGATTCGGGGGGGATGATGAAAAGGGGTTTTATAATCTTGGCTATGGATAAGTTTAAAAACCTTATGGAGCATAGCAGAGGGAAGCTGAGCCGTTTATTTATTTTGTTATCAATGAAAAATCTTATTCTCAGATTCCACGCCCTGATGAGGAAAGCCAAACTTTCATGCATCAGAACGAACAAATGATTCAGTAAATTGTCATTTAGAGTGAGAAAAAGGTGAAAATATGAAATTATACAAGATGCTACCTAATTTATAGGTAAATGATGCTCGAAAACATTGCACACTCTTATCGCTATCTGCTTTAATTGCTTTGCGTGGGATAAAAACAATTATAAAGCCAGAAACGAAAGCTGAAATTCTTAACTCAAAGATAATATCTTCGTCAGATATTTATACTTATGTAATGGATACTACATGAGTGTTATGGATTGACTTATTTACATTATACTTACTGTCATATTGGTGATATAAAAAGTAAAGCAGGATGTCTCTTTGTAGACTAAATTTAATTAAATTAATATTTGTGTGAGATATTATAGTTAGCATTTTAAAAAAGACGTCTTCAAATTTTAAGTAAAATTGACAGTTTTTTGCTTCTATTATGAATAAAAGGATACAAAAGTGCATAAATTTGTATAAGATTCAAGATAAAAGAAATAACCATAATATCTACTGGTTGACGTTTGCGTAATGGTACAGTACCTCTTATGCGTTCGGTCATTTAGTGTAGTGATATATTTACTATTAACACAGTCTAAACTATAAAAAATATATAACTCTAAAACGATTTACTATTTCTTAGGAAATGGATATATTTTTATTTTACCAAATTTAAATAGAAAATATAGGGCATTTAAATTGGTTCATTTTTAAGGAGTTTGAATGCATAGAAACGATTTTATAGGTAGTTATATCAGAATCCCCCAAAGTATATTCTATATATTGGGAATATATATGTATTTAAAAAGAAAATTGCAATTCTAAGATATCTAATATATTAACACTGGTCTATAAAGTATAAGGAAATAGACATTCCTATACGAAATCGGTCACCTGATTCGCAAAACAACCGACATTTTGACATATCAGGTCAAGTTTTTGTTATTGAACCTCCTTATTTAAAATATTTGGTTTGAGTCAAATTTGGTTCCTATGTTTATTATTCTGTGTGTGAGTCAATATTAATATGTATATAAGTATACATGGGAGTTGATGACCATATGTATATTTATATGTTATAAATTAGTCACTATGTATGTTGCAGTGAACTAAGCATTAGAATATGAGCAAGATGTTCTCCTCAAGAAGGTGTGGCGTTAATTCTACACATATGTTTTGTTATGTTTGTGGAGAATACACATTACTTGAAAATCGAAGAAACATGAATGCTTTCGTTGAAGGAGGGTATATGGCATATTTTGGAGTCAATCTGGGAGACCATGATAAATATTGGGCAAAAAATACTGTCAGCGAACAATGTACATAAAAGTATGAGGTTCGCAAAACCAATTGCATGGCAGGACCCCAATAAGGACGTCAACTACTGCTATTTTGTGCTTTAGATTTGAAAGGTATTTACCTGAAAAACCGAAAAACGTTTGTCTATCTTAACCTTGCCTCTACGATCAGACCGCTTCCACACGGTGAAGAGCTCTCTGCTCCTATCTTAAGTGTCTTGCTTTAGATAATTTTGCCCTCAACCGAAGAAGATGTCAGTAGAATTCTTAGAAAAATTGGCATTGAAGAATACAAACAAGAGTAATGGCGGCTTTTCATAGACACATTTAAACCTAGTTTAGAATATGTATCGTTGCAGGACGGAAATTTGTATGACTTTGTCCACTCGGCCACTCAACAACTCTGAAGAAAAAATATATATAAATTAAGTTGGTTTGGAGGACGATAATGTATCATGATCATAAATAGGTCATCTGCTATGACTTAAATATGGTGAATTTTCTCTTGGAACAGCAATCTGGTTATACAAACTACCCATGCTTTCTTTGCATTCGTACAGTAGAGACCCAGTGAACTATTATGTTAAGAAAGACTGTCCGACAAAATATTGGAAGAACATTTAGTTGAGCGTGATATCATTTTCCTCCCTTTGCACATCAAACTCGGATTGGTCAGGAAATTCGTAAAAGCTCTTGACAAGAATGGGTAGTGCTTCAAGTTTATCTGCAGTCTATCTTCAGGTTTGACGAAGTAAAAATTTAAAGCAGGGATATTTGATGGACCACCAATCTGTAAGCTCTTGATGGATACAAATTTCGTGCAAACGATGAACAAAAATAGAGCATCAGCTTGGCGAGCTTTTGTGGATGTAGTTCAAAATTTACTTGGGAATTCAAAGGTAAAAACTATAAAGACTTCGTTACCAACTTAATATCCACTTTTCGGATATTTTGCGAATATGAGCATAAAAATGCATTTTCTTTATACTCATCTTTATCGTTTTCATGAAAATCTCGGAGATGTTAGCGACCAACAAGGCGCACAATTCCATCAAGACATAAAGGAGAGGGAAACTAGGTACCAAAGACGCTGGGCCGCTGTGATGATGGCAGACTATTGCTGGTGCTCAACATTCACGGTGCACAAATAAGCGTAAATTTATTCCTTAAGTTTTATGCCAAAATCTTTGACAACATTCTTTTTCCAAATTTGAAGTTTTAAGTTGTGCTTTGTTTGTTTATGATTTATGCCCTCTTTATTGCTTCATATTATTTACATCTTCTATGGGTAAAATACTCTGTTAAAGAAACAGTCTTGTTTAATTTCAATAAAAGTTATTAATATCAACTCATGTACACTGTTGAAAATATTTTTATGCGCATTTTTAGCATATAAAAGAGTCAAAATAGAAATGAGAAGAGTCAGAAGTTATTTTCAAATTTAGCAAATTCAAAATCACTTAAGAATTCGTCGAAATATTCCAGGCACCAGACAAAATATTTTACTTGTTGTCCAATGTCATAAACTAAAATCATATATAATCCTTACAGCAATTACTTAAATATTACGCATTCAAGCTACATTAATCAAGTGGTTGTGCTACGAGGGGTGGTCAATAAGTTTTGGGAATCAGTAGGGCAAAACAGAGGAAGGGGGATGGCTGTTTGTGGGGGTGTTAGGACAAGTTATGACAAGTCAGGACCTGCAGCCACACGCTCCTGCCTTAACTATTTAAGAAGCAGTTTTTGTTCGCACATCGTCAGTCACAATTTTCAACAATGGTGAAGGTTAAGCACGCGCAGCGATCAAATCTTTGACCAAGGAAGGCAAGAATGCAAAAGAGATCCAGGAACGCATGGTTGCAATGTACACCGACACCGCCCCTTCCTATGCAACCATTGCTCGCTGGAATAGGAGGTTCCGCTATGGTCGTGAGTCCCTTGAAGATGACCCCCGTCAAGGACGCCCGTCAGACGTGACCAACGAGGACAATATGGCTCGTGTGGAGAGGATGATCCTCGAAAATCGACGGGTGAAGTTCGAAGAAATCGAACGAGAACTTGGAATATCACATGGAAGGGTTATCAACATCATCCATGACAATTTGGCCATGGCCAAGGTCTCTGCCCTTTGGGTCCCTAAAAGCCTCACCTCCCATGATCGACTTCAACGTCGTCAAAGTCCCCAAGGCCAGAGTTGCATAAGCTGCCCTGTGCGAGTGCGGATTCGAGGAGCTCAACCAGCCCCCCCCCCCCTACAGGCCAGATCTGGCCCCTAGCGACTACTTTTTATTCCGCCAGCTCAAGGCTGCACTCCGTGGACACCGGTTTGGGGACGATGAAGATGTCCAGTTTGCCGTCCAGGAGTGGATTGAACAGCAGTCGGAAGATTTCTGGTTGTCGGGAATTTAAAACTTCAGGGACAAGTGGCGCATGTGCATTGAAGTCGAGGGTAGTTATATTAAAAAATGATAAAACACTTTTCCTCATATCTCGTTTCCTTATATCCAAATTGCAAAACTTATTGACCGCCCGTCGTAGGTTTATTTAGTCTACGCTGACCGCCAAAAAGTGTTGGCACTATAAGATGTTTCATTTTAAAATTTTAATTTAGTGTTCAATTTCTATTCGCCCTTTCGCGTCTATGTTATTATTGTTACATTCGTTTAATGTAACTTGTTATTTTGGGGGTTTTATGAAAAAACGAAGGATTTTCTTGAGACTACAGAAAGTAATTTGTTTGATCGGTTAATATCAAATACAATATTTTTTTAATCATTCTCTCTTAATCCTAAATTATTTCCACTAATTTGATAGAACTGTTTCTTTTGAATTTTGTCGACTTTGTATCAAAATAAATATTCCATGGATAAAATGGAACTTTTATCTAAAATTTAAAGAGTAGATGACTCCAAACGCCCCTGTGCATTCGCAGACCACAGCATAACGCCATTCAGCCCTGCCTCAACGGTTCCTTCGATAAAAAACTCCATCATACTCACATTGGTAATTAAAACGCACGCGATTCACACCCTAGGGTTGCCTTTTTAACTTCGCCATCAAACACGAAAACCTCCGTTATGTTCTTTTCTACTTTTAATGGACACTTTTGGTGAGTTGAAGGCAACATTTGTACCTTTGTTAAAGATGTTCTAATTACCGTGAAGGAGTAAGGTAATGTGGAGCCCTCCCACTTCATAGCTCACCTGAGAGAGAGCATTTTTATCAGCGAGATTGTAAAAATAGCCGAGAAGCTCGTTGAATATGTTTTTTTTCAATTCATTGAGGTTTAATCGAATTATCCTAGTAATTACTTTCGTAGCTTGTAGATCTGTGGATAACATGGCCTGGCACTAGAAATGTGCATCGCTGGAATAGGAAGAATTGTAACAAATCCCCACGCGTATATATATATATATATATATATATATATATATATATATATATATATATATATATATATATATATATATATATATATATATATATATATCTAATTGTCAATAAGAAAACAATGGCGAGGAGTAGACTTAAATCCAACATTAAAAAAATCTTTATTAAGATTAAGTAGTGCAGCGTTTCGACTTTACGGTCATCTTCGCCATCGAAAATTGACTTTACACTAGAAATGAAATTGAATTTGGAGTCAATCCTTTCTGTCGTCCTTTCCATTTGCAGGTTGGTCAACATTTACGGCTTGTCGTCCCGCAGAGTATTTTATTTAAATTTATTCATAGCATAAGTTGATTTGACAATTAAAAGCCTTGATTTGAGGACTGACAACAAAAGCGAGGATAACCTGAAAGAGCAAATTGCATAAAGCTGCAGTATAGGGGTATGCGGACGCGTTGTACTGAACGGAGTAAAGGCCTAGGATAGATGTAGTTCGCCCTTCCGTCCTAAGACAAACAATCGAGCGAATTCCCCCCAAAAGTGATGAGACAAGTTAAAACGTTCATTTTTATTCGCTTGATCGTCCTCCATCACCTTTAACGAAGTATAAAGAAGATATTACGGCAAAATATCTATGAAACCTGAGCAGCCATGCCATTGATTAGGCCATTACGGACCTTGATTTTCTATGTGACTGTGAACGTTTGTGTAATTCTCGTGATTGCAAGATCGAAAAACGCACCACTTTCGTCGGCTAAGTGATATTTTACCATTCCTATACTTATCTGCTATGGTTTATTCTTCATGCGGCCAACCAACATTTTCAACTCATTCTGCAGGAGTTTCATTTTTGTACCCTCCGTCCTTTGAAAGTTGAGTGGAATAAACACCTTTTTTCTTACCAGTTACAGACAAAAGGATGATCTGATTGCACTCATCCTAGACGTATAGCGCCGGATAAACCTTCCTTACTGTGCATAGTTTGAGAAAATCCATAAGGCCGTTATACGGCTCTAGTCTACAGATCACTGGCCCTCTCAACTCTATGTTAAATGGAAGGTTATAGGCTGGTGATGTTAATCCAGTGGGTAATATAGTGTTTAAACGCTCTTAATATCCTAGAATGGTAACCCTATCCATACATATCTCTCAGATTTTACCTCTTGACTCTTCGGTTTTCTCGATAAGGTTCTTTCTTTTCACAAGATTACTTTGCAAAAAGACAATATTTCAAAATGTGTTATCTTCACTCTATTATGTGTACCACTGCAGCAAACGGAAATTATTCTTCTACCTCTTACTTTGCTTGCTATCTTTCTTATTCCCAAGAGATTTCCAGCACGTGCTCTAGAGACCTACGTTTAGTAAAGCTCGCAGTCCATCCTGTAGGTAAGTATTTGGTCAAACTTGTGGTTACTCACTTGAATAATATCCACAAACATTTGGTGGAGGCTCTTTTTCCTATTGGCAAGTCTTCTTTGCTTCTGTTGTTGATTCTTGTGATATAAAACATTTGCTTCAGAAAGAAGTAACATACGCTTGTTCCTAGCTACCTCACGCTCATGCCAGACATGTTCTTTATGCAATTTCAGGCATGTAAATCTCTCGTTCCGTGTTGGCCGTTCAAGGGACGAGAGTGGTTGCAGAGAAGATAGACATAGAAGGGAAAAGGTTTCGCCTTTCGACTTAACTCGACTTTCTTCGTCCAATTGCAAAACAGTTCTGAAATGTGTATCCAGGTAGAATTTTCGTTGCCTACGAATATCGCCCCTATATTCGTATATTCGTTTATCTAATGACCTTCTGGGCTCTTCTAAATAGAACGAGGGGCGATTTAGGGTTTTGAATAGAAAATATGGTATATGAGGATGACCATTCCCAGGAAACCAATATGAGTGCTCTTCGGACACTTGATTACTCTGCTATACAGGGTGTACCCCACGCGACTAGAACCTATGTGAACAGAGTTGTCTATTTATGGGAAATCGTTGACTACTTTAAGAAAATAGAGCTGGACAACCAGGGATCAGTCAAGATTGAATATTTAGGGTGATGATAAAACAGTGAAGGACCTCGAGCTCCCCTTTAACTCTTCGTCACGTTCAAGTGTGACAGTTTCCCTGAGTTAGTACATGCTGGCTGATATCGCTACCGCGCCTAAAAGTAGGTTTTATTGCCGCCGAGGTGATATCACTAACAGCGGTTCCTCCGTATAAATCGTATTTGCACAAGTGCTAGTCCGGTTCAACTCGAAATCTCTGCAAACTGCTTAAACGTCTTACTTCATAAATTTGTACTAACTAAGTACTGGTATGTAATTGTCCTCATGACATGACAAGTGGGGTAATTGTAATTGGAAATTGTAATTGGAACGAGTTGGTGCCGACAGACTTAGGAAAATATTGAATTTTTAGAGCAGAGAGGCTCCCCCCATTGCATATAGTTTTTTGTATTTATGCTCGGGCCCATGATAGAGTGGGCATTTCCAGCCGGTTATTATGGCTCTTCTTTATTTTTGTTAAGTAATATTTTGATTTTGGTTTGCTTTAATTTTTCTTCCTCATTAATTTTAAATTTAAGCGGCTCTGCCCTTGGTAGCAGTAAGATAATTGTCACTTCAAGTCACTTAGTATCGACAAAAAAAACAACATTATGTGCAAGTATAATGTCGTAGTATGACATCACATTATATAAATACCATATTATATCTATGGGGAAGGGACCAATATCTTAAAGGAACAGAACGCCACGAGTTTCGACGCGCGGAACAACGAGATAAGAGTGCAACGAAGTCAGGTAAAATTTGGGCAATGGCAAAGCTCAAGGTTATTTAAAGAGGCATGTACAAATATATAATTTTATTTACATAAAAATAAGAGAATTAATAGGAAAAAATTACCTCAGAGAATTAATGGGCAAAATTACATCAGATAATTAATGGGCAAAATTACATCAGATAATTAATGGGCAAAATTACATCAAATAATTAATGGGCAAAATTACATCGGTAAACGAGGGGGGGGAATCGTAGTTATGCGTCAGACACTGAAGTTAAAACTAAATGTATTACAGAAGGAGACTATTCAAATGGGGAGGATTAACTCAATTGGGATACTGAAGGGGGAGAGGGGTTGGCTTACGGAGGATTCCAGGTGAGACGTAAGGGTAAGGCTTCACGGATGTCTTCTGCACGCGAGGCGAGGGCACTCGGAACTTTTGGAAAGGAAGTTAACGTAATGACGGCTCTCCAAAAGGGGGGGGGGCGGTAACGTCCGGTCCAGGGGAGAGTATTTCAGCCACCCGAAAACGAGGGGCGAACGAGGAGGGCTTCCACAGGAGTTGATGAGTGGAGTTGGAAAAATCGCTCGGTAGCGATCGTCAAATGGAATTACCTAACTGGCTGGGGCTAATTCCAACACACAAATAGTTCAGCCGTCACTTTGCTTTGTTGTTAGCACCTGACTTGGAACTAGGGGAATCTTCTTGGGTCCAGGCGAGACTCCTCAACTCTGTGTCTTCCGCATGGAAGACGAGCCATATATATATATATCTGAGGCTCTCCCCACAGGGGTGGGGGGAAACAGCGCTACTCTCGAATTGCCTTGAATCTTCACGCCAAAGCGATTCTAACCCGCGTAAATGTGGTCATTGGTGGACGCGGTTCGAGGCTACCGCTTGTGGAAAGGGGAGGGCAAGGCTTACCCATTTAAGCCTAACCAACATCTAGAATCTTCTCAAGCGCAAGGACATCACTTCCGTCCTCAAAAAGAAATTCCACGTGGAATTCCCCCACATTCAAGTATGTCTGGAATCGAAGAGTGGAGTATTTTCTATAAAAGGAAAACGAAGTAGAGGCCAAAGACATGTAGGTTCATTGTTTAGTAAGACCTGAAATTGTCAGATTAACAGTTTTACGCTAGAATTCCGTGAGTTATGTGGTTGATTCAAACCCATATTAACTCTCTTTTAGCAAAAAGTATAAAATTTCTTTTGAATATTATCTCCATTACAGGACGGAAGGAGAAATTTTATAGTGAAAAAGAAACAAAATGGAGAATCTTGATCTGCCATCGTAAAAGAGAGGTGTGGGGATATTATAAAAGCAGTGAAGAAACCGAAGGCATAGAGATAGTAAATGCTCAAGGAAGAAAGTGCTGCAGCATTAGAGAAAGTAGTCAGGAAGGAAGTTAAGAGTTATTTTGCCTATGCTGATGAGAAATATAAAATGGAAAAAGGTGATCGTAGAAGATTAGTTTGTCACTGAATTTGAATTATTTCCAGAATCTACACGTGAACCCTAAGGTTTGTCTAATGTAGAAAAAGATATTAGATTCAAAATATCGCCCTTGCTAGTGTAATTAAGGGCTTGGAAGCCAACCACCTCTTTGGACATGGATCTATCGGTCTAAACTAGCAGGAATTCAACGTGGTTCGGTGTGCTGCAGCAAGGTCAAACGCAATACCCCAAGCGCTGTAGAAGCTTTGGGGGCGGAGGCTTGGCGAAAAGTTGTCAAAGGTAGTAAGTATCCTACAGGGTGGCATCCTATGCAGAACCAGATGTTCTACCGTTCCGTGAGCTATATTGAGCTCTTGGATGAATTTCTTAGCCAGAAGCCCCAAAAGCTTAATCATATGCCTGGCTCTACTAGGCAGCATATACATATACCGTTAAGAATGAGTGTGGTTGTAATGAGAGCAGTTGGCGACCGACGGAGAAACAGTAACTCGGCCTAAAAGTCCATAATCTACTCTGTATATTTATGGGCAAAAGTTTTGAGAGTGGTATATTTTTCCTTATAAGAAAATTAATAGAACTAATTAAACATTGAATTTTGTTTTATTGTGTTTTTATCATAATTTGAACGTGAAATATACAAAAGATTATAGCTCAAACCCAATACATTAATATATGTATAGTCAATTGATGCGCGCAGTCAATATTTACAATGATATATGTCGTAGAATGACTCCCGACGATACTATATATAACACTATTCGTTGAGGGAACTTCCTTAATTATCTCTAGAGTGCGTTTTACTGTCTTGGCGGCCGATATTATGTATCTTCAAAAATGCTTAAGAAGTGGAACTGAGCTCAAGGATAATAATATTGCTATCATTAATAAAATAGAGTTTTATTAATAATAACTATAAACAATACACAAAAACGGAAAATATTGACAAACAGAATGGAAAGGGTCGTGGAGACTCGGGCTAATCCAAGGATTTAAGGGATCAAAAAAGGTAAAACAAATATGGAGTTAAAGAGATGGGATGGTTCGATAAACCATTTAAAGCACAGGATAGAATTGACAAATAAGGGATCAATACTCAAAAGGTGACGCTTGGCTTACGTGACTTCGTTAGGGTGCAGTCGAAGGTACTTGAAAGAATATTCGGTCCGCTGGCGAGTTCCAGCAGAAGGGGGGGGGGGGATGAAAGGATCCTGACGTGGCGTCTTGGGAAGGAGAACCGTTCTCGACGAACGGCTTGACGAACAATGGCTGTTCTAGGTTGTTCTCTTCTGAACAAAGGGGGGATGAGAACCGTCTCTTGTCTACGGGCTTAAGAACAATGGCTGTTCTAATGTTGTTCTCCTTTGAACAACAGGGGGGGTGAGAACCGTTTCTTGGCGAAAGGCTCAAAACGAACAATGGCTGTTCTAATACTGTTCTCCTCGAACAATAGGGGGGGGATGAGAACCGTTTCTTGGCGAAGGGCTCAAAACGAACAATGGCTGTTCTAATACTGTTCTCCTCGAACAATAGGGGGAAGATGAGAACCGTTTCTTGGCGAAGGGCTCAAAACGAACAATGGCTGTTCTAATGTTGTTCTCCTTGAACAACAGGGGGGGATGAGAACCGTTTCTTGGCGAAGGGCTCAAAACGAACAATGGCTGTTCTAATGCTGTTCTCCTTGAACAGCAGGGGGGGAATGCCTTGGGGACTTGACGTCACTAAAGGCTCGAACCTTTGGTACTCAAGGAATATTGTCCTCCTGGACAAGTGATGGTGAATCTCGAGGCCGAGGTCCCTTGGCGCACAAAGGGAGAGAGGGTCGTGGTGATGTTTCGCGACGAAAATCTGGATCTCCAATCTGATCTTAGTGGTAAAGAGTCCATATAAATAGCCAGGACATCTCCTTGGCGTGGGGGAGAATGGAGTAAGAGCTTGGAGGGAACGCACAGCTGGGCCGGAGAAAAATGCCTTATCTGTCCATAAGCCTAACTCGATCAGGCGAGGTCGGCGTATGGGGGCGAACGGGGGGACGATAACCTCCTTGTTTAAACATTGACGTCCGGCAGCTGTTGATAAGACTCCAAGCCTCGAATCGAAGATGCACGTGGGCCTCCTCGAGGTTTTAACTAATATGGGATAGGAGTTGAATTTAACACAGATTCAACTCGTTCTATCACAATATACTTGGCATTCAGTAGTGCTACAATTTCTTTTGCCGTTCTTGAGTCAAATTTTGGATATCTTGACTAATATTATTCATATTTGCTTAATAAGCATCGGAAAATGCTAACATTTGAATAACCTATCTATATCAACCGCCAGTTTGATTATCACTCACAAATTCACTATTAAGTTGTAAATTGGCGAATTCATGGGCCAAGTCTCCAAAGTTCGATTTGATTGTTAACAAAGAATTTTGTTATTGCTTATGCTTAGTAACAATGTGCACCATCACGCTGTAAAATTCAACTATCACCTCTAAATTGGTCCTAAACTGTTGGGAAAAGCTGCTGATGAAGCACATTTTGGAACTATTTGAGTTCAAGCAGGGTTCCTCGGCAAAATCTTTAGTGCTGCAGGTCTTCTTGATGAGAAGTAGCCCCAGACATGTAGAGGCTCCAGATGCTTCACCGTGGGCACGAAATAGTAAATGTAAAAACACAAATCTATTTTCCTACTAACCAGGAATCTTCCATACGCTCAAAACAAGCGAATTGGAGCTTCTTCGAAGAATGTTACTTGACTCCAGTCTTCAATAGTGTTTCTTTATACAAACTACATAAGTGGAGCCTATCCATAAGGTTCTTCTTGGTAAGATGAGGCTTGTTTTCAACTCTTCTTTAAATGAGAACTTTGTTTCAAAGTCTTCTCCTCATTGCGCAAGCTATAACGTTTATACCTGCTGATTTCTAATCGTGAGCGAGCTTGACACTGTCAGCAACCTAACCCTAAAATTGGACTTTAAAAAGAGATGATGTTGGAGTTCATTTGAAGCTTTGGGTGTTCATTAGTCTTCTTAAAAGGAGTGTAATCTCTATTTTAAATTCAGTAAAAATTCTAAAACACGGCGAAAAACATGGAATGAGTATGGGAAATCCTTTGTCACCCATTCTGTGCAATCATTCTATGGAACATTTCTTAAATGTCTCTACTCCCCTATGTGAACATATTCCCAAATTTTGTATGATACATATATGATGATGACGTCATATTGATGTGGCGTTTAAATCAACTTGAATCTTTTGACAACTTCTTAAACCACCTCAATAACCTACACCCTACCATAAAATTCAAAGTTAAATGGGAAAATAATAATTGTTTACCTTTCCTCGATGTCAAAATTGTAAGAGTAAATGACCGATATACCTTCTCTGTATATCCTAAAATCACTAATTCCAATTCTTACATCCATTTTAACTCTTGTCACGATATAAAAGTTAAAAAGGCCATTGTAATGTATATGTTTTTGAGAGGTTTTAGAATTTGTGACTGATGTTTCTTGTCCGACGAAATTACTCTCGCCACCTGTACATGTATAGAACTAAACTATCTCCTCCATATCATCAATGAATGCTTATCCAAGGCCTAGTCAAACTTCTATTGCCCTAAAAGTAGGAACCCAGATACTAAGAGAAACTGTTCTCCTTTCCATTTTTTACATTAATGAAAGATTTAAATAGAATCCTTTCCTTAACTTCACCACTATTAAATACCTTTCGACCATTAAAAAATCATTCCCTACCACCAAACCTATAGAAGGAACCAATGAAGCGAAGCAGGAGTTTATTTAATCCCCTGAAAGAAATTAACTGCCCTTTATTTTACATAGGCGAAACAGGAAGAAATCTGGATAAGAGAATGTACGAACACAGAGGAGATATTACACTGGGAAACAGAGCCTCTAGTATTTTCACACATACTAATAACTTTAACCACCCGATAGATATCCCACTGGCCAAACTAATCTATCCGTGTAAGGACTTCTGCGAAAGAAAGGTCATTGAATCCACCCTTATAGGTGAAATTCCCAACTTTAAATTTTCGGATAGGCAATTCAAATGCAGCCCCCTTAAAAGATATCCTCAATAAACTTAAATTCACACCTCCTGATTAGGAACTCAAATTGGATCTTTGTAAACTATATAAAATATATATATATATATATATATATATATACATATATATATATATATATATATATATTTTATTCTTGGTGGGACTGCATGTATTCTTAGTGTTCGACTGAGGCTGGCATTACAAACTTCATGCCGAAACTCATCTCGAGATAATAAATACTACGCTTCTCCACCGTAGCTTAATTAACATATATATATATATATATATATATATATATATATATATATATATATATCGCATTCAAATAATAAGCTCCGATTTCAATTTCACACCCCATAACTTACACATCCCTCTTTGTATAATTTATTTAGGGTTCATGTTCGCACATATCGATGACTATGTAAACTGTTACACTTGAGAATTTGAAGAGCAGCTCGGTCTTCCAATCGCACTGCAGTTATGCGTGTCAGCTGTATAACGAGAAAACATATCTCTGTTTAAATTTGTTAACTTGGTCTTTGTCGTCTAGGTATCCTTACAGAGCCCTACAAAAACTTTTAGCAAGGTGCTCTCTTCTGGCACAGTTCGCGCGACCAACCACCTGCTAAACCTCTCGAGTTCAAAATTCCTCTTCTGGCTCTCCAAACTAACGAGCCCGGTAGCTCCCACGCTCATTGTGAACAATTATGTTAGTTCATTTCCCCATGGCGATACCTCTCCCCAGCTTACATATAAAATGGTATGAGCCTTAATCCGCTTATATAGGATCACATTACTATCTAGACGAACTCGAAGCAGCCAAGCTCCTCAAGTGGATTACTAGACTGTGATGAGTTAGGCCCAGAATGATGTGACTTGCTTTCACTCTCTGCAATTCGAAGACTGGCCTAGCAAGGAAGATATTGCCTCTGTTGTCCCAGCTCTCTCGCTCCAGGGAAGGCTGAACTGTACATTATATGTATGCGCTTATCTACAAAGCGGACTTTTGGCAGAATAATTCAAGGTAGGAGAAAAAGAGGCTCGTATAGTCTACGGCCATTCCTGCAAAGACCTCTTCCTCAAAAAGGGTTCACTTATGCTCTATAAAATATATTTAAGGGCAAATTCCTTCATTTGAATTAGTGAGAAGCTTGTCCCTTTTTTATCCCATTTAGATCTCTGTCACCAGGATACCATTTTGTATGCATTGTCTTTACCCAAATTAACTGGGATAAAGGGGTTGATGCACCCTACATCTTATAGATGGTTTCCGTGCAAGTAAATCCCTAATTTATAAGCGATTTAGGTCTTCATTCTTCTTCGGCTCTCGAAACCTATGAGAGGTAGTAGCATTCAAGAACGACTCGGTTATTAGGTATTCCGTTGCCTTTGTCTACATATATGCCGCATTCCCAAAATTCGTAAAGCGGAATTCTAACACAATTTGATGCATTTGTTAACGCTTTTTCTCATACTTGTCAGGGCCAAACTATTACGGAACTGGTCAAGGATTGTAGAACTAATGCTGGTTTAGAAACAAATCCCATCAAACAACGATGTCTTTTATCTTTCAAGCGTCTGGATGAACTCCTCAACCGCCAAAGGAAAGAGGCCTTGAAATCTCGAAATGCAATATCATGATGGGTTGATGATTTGTACATAGAACTCTTTTGGATAAGAGTATCGCTAAAAGAGAGTCTCAAACATTTCATCGCAGAGCTTTCAATGCAAATTTCTTTCGGCCACCATGGAACAAATTTAAACTCTAAAATTCGAAGTCATAATCACATTAAGAGGATACGTTTTAGTTTGGAATGACTCAGTCAGGGTGGTTTTAAAATGCACGTATTAAAAACAATTTCTCCTTTTGATACGATAATAAAAATTAGGCCCAAAAATAATAAATGAGAGGTTAAGAGAACTCATAATCCAAAGTTTGAAACAGCTATACCTCGAAAATCCTCAAGAAGATTTCGAAACCTCGGAAAGAGGTACAACCATAACTGGCTGAAACGTAATAAAGCCATAAATAGCCGATTGGCCTAACTTCTAAAGGGGCCATGACAAAGTAAGCCCATCATAATTTGTTCAAATAGTCTTTTCATCTCGCAACCCCCTTTAGCGATTTCTTCGTTGTTTTTAAAAAATCCTAGGGAAAAGGAACCTATTGACCAGGGGTGGGCAACCTTTTTGAGAGTGCGTGCCAAAATTGGCTAAATATCTAACACACAATTTTTTCACGTGCCAACCAAATTTTTTGGAGAAGATATTATTTGATATCTCTCTAAGCATTTGAAGATTTTTTTTTAAATAATAAAGAATCCCCCAACAGCAGTAAAGACACAGTATTGTAAGTCATTATGTAAATTATGTAAAACTGACTGAATGAAAAAGATTATAACAGGCTCTATGAAAAGGTTCTTTGTGTGGATTTTTCATTAGCCTCTAAGTATAACTTTAACTGCCATACCATTCACACAATTTAACGACTATTATTAACATCAACACAAAAAATTAACATTGATATTTTTTTCGATTAATTAGTAATTATTTTTTTCCAGTGATACCTTGGTATTACTAAATCACAGTAAAAGGTTACTAACAGATAATCTTTTGTTTATTTTAAATCCCTCACAATTGATGTATAAAAAGAAAAAATATATTTATTTACCTTCAAAACTACATTCAAACAACCACTTTTAAAAGAAAACATCAGATAAAACTAGAGTCAGAAAACTTGTTGACTCTTTCTATATATTATTTTTCAGCGGGATTTCTGTTGTTGTATCACTGATGACAGATTTTATATCGGGTTTATATTAGGTAACCTTGAGAAATATGCATGCACTACTAGTTTCATCCATCAGGTTACTCCTCTTACGAAACTCAACAAAGTTCATCCCAGAGAACAAAGATGAATAAGCATATGTAGACGAAAACATGAATAGTAATGCTGTTGCAAGGTTCTTTAAACATATAATTTTCTGGAATAGTATTCTAAATCCTTAATAATTCGTTTTCCGCATTTTTCTCTGTTACTCCCGTCTCTAATCGCTCCTTTTTCACTATTTCCTAAGTCAACTGTAAGATCAACAAATCTTTTGTTTCCAAATTGAGCTACTTTGAAATTCAAATCAAGTGCATTTCAAATCATCCATGTCTATCCAATGTGAATATTTACAAGTTTAGTTAATCTAGTTTGATACTGTCGGGAAACTAAATGAATTTTGCTGTCTCTTCCAGTTCTCTAAACCTAACAAATCTTGCAAAGAACTGCCCAACACTTGCCTCAATAATTTTTACAAACAGCTTTTGAAGACATTGGCGGTCTGTTATGTCATCTTTCGGGAGATCATCGATGTACCTCTTTGTATTTGAAAAGTATCTGAATTTATCATCATTCTACATCCTTCTTAAAAACCTCTTTAAAAAAACAGTAACCTGTGTTTTCGCGTGCCAGAAATAAGTCATCGGCGTGCCAAGGGTTGCCCGCCCCTACTATAGCCACTAAATCTAGCTAGTCCAACATTAATAGATCGTCCCTAGAAAATAGATTTTTTTTCTTTCTCCTTTAATATTATCCCTAGCTAGTTTTCCAATGGGACACAAAAAATTATGAGATCAACTCCAAAATTTTCCCGCACAGGAAAATATTTCTCCAGAAGTAAAGAATCCGGTAAGTTGGTGGAAATTTAAAATGAAAAAAAGTCAAAACGGAAGTAGAAATAAGAGAAATTGCTTCATTCAACGAAGCTTCGTCTATTATATATATATATATATATATATATATATATATATATATATATGTATATATATATATGTATATATATATATAACCATCACTTGTGGCTCCAAGAAGCTCGCGTGTTAAGAGCAGAGGCCACACCCCAGCAAACTGCTCAACCAGCAGGCTAAGCCAGGTGAGGGTTGCTGTAAGGAGATCTTTTCCTCAGGGAGAATAACCTCACCCGACCTGTGAAGTACTCTTGATTGGGATAGGTTTAAGGGACTCAACCCAGGATAAAAAAGCTATGAGTGAAGTCCCACATTGGGTAGATTTTGACAAACTGGATATCCGGCAGACCTCTGAAAACTATGCAACTTCTTGCAGCCGATGGTCGTCCTGATTAGATCTTACCACCATCAATTCTGTGTGATGTTAAACTGTGGGGATAGGCCTAGCGCAAGCCCCTCTTAACGTTAATACACTCACTGCGTAATCACAGCTCCACTCATCTTTCATCTTTTTCTCATATCTTTCTTTCCTTCATCTCTTTCATTCTCTCTTTCACTCAATCATCCCCTCCACACACTCATCCCTTATCCCTTCATTAACTCTTCATCATCAAAGGTACCTCGGCGACAGGAAAAGGTGTAAGGGGTAGCCCATAGGTGTGGCTGGGAGCTGCCTGCTTGATTTCTGCACGTGGGCGGTGTTGAGGGGATCGCTGCTGGCTGAGTTACGAAAAGGGCTGGCTCAGCTTTCGTGTGCTCACAACATGCCTGAGCAGCCGGAAACAGAAGCCTTACTGCTCATCCATGAATGGGAAGGACCGTTACCAAGACTCGGTTTAAAAATGGCAGCCTTACAATAACCTGGGCAGAAGACCGCATCTATCAAGGCATCCCTGACTGCGGTCGTGAAGCTAAGAAAAGAAAAATACCATTTAGAGTTGCAGAGTGGAATATCAGAACTTAATTAGATAATGAACCCCAAACCAGACCTCAACGTAAAACATCTATTATAGCCTATGAACTAAACAGATACAATGTTAACATTGTGGCACTGAGCTGGCCCTGAGCGCAACGAGATTACCAGGCAAAGATTGTTTAACGGAGGTTGGTGAGGGATATCCAGTCAACTGGAAAGGCTATGATGAATACGAACGGAAAATCCATGGAGTAGGCCTTGCCATGCATAACAAATTACTCGCCAAAATAACTGAATCGCCAGTAGGTATATAACAAAGACCGATGATATGGCGTATACCTCTTGCAAAGCACCGCTTCACCACCAAAATTATTGCATATGATCCGTTACTATACTCCAGTGATTAACAAAAAAATACATTTTATGAATCGCTACATTCAGCACTAGTAGCAGTACCTAAAGGAGACACAATCCCATTGCTTGGGGATTTCAATGCAAGAGAAGGAAAACATGTCCATCTCTGGCCACGTGTCATTGGCAAACATGGAATGGGGAACATGAACAGTAACGGTCTCAGACTGCTAACACTCTGCTCAGAGCATAATCTTGTAATAACTAATACTACATTTCAACTTCAGAACAAATATAAAACCACTTGAACTAACCAAAGCTTCAAGCATGGGCATATAATTTGATTTTATAATAACCAGACAGAGTGACATTTACCTCACACATGCTCCTCAAAAAAGTTAAATACCAACAGTTTGAAAGATCAAGTAAAACGAAATGCTTATAGAAGCTAATTATATGTAAATTTAATGCAAGGCCACGACCCCTCAACTGTGACATCTAGCGACGTCTGGGCTTTCTTCATTCCACTCTGAAACAGTGTGCAGAGGAGACTCTGGGTTTTCAACCTCGACACCATAAAGAAAGGTTTGACGAAAATGCGAAAGATATTCAAATATTACTGACGCAGAAGAACAAGGCCCATGGTGCCTGGCTCTCAAACCCAAGTTCCGCACATCTGAAACTACCCTTTGATAATTTATGAAAGGAAACTTAACTCAAGCTTGTTGATATGGAAAATGAATAGTGAACTAACGAGGCAAAGAACCTGCAACATCTTGCTGACAACAACAACCAACATGAGTTTTACAACGGCCTAAAGACTATCTATGGGCTTGTGAAATGCAATATAGCCCCTGTCAGATTACAAGATGGCAATCTCCTTAAAGACAAAACAGCCATTCTAAATCGCTGGGGACAGCAATTTCAAACCCTACTAAATAATAGAAACCTTATAGAGCCAAACCTTTTAGATGCAATTCCTCAGGTGCCTCTAGCAATGGAAATGGACGAACTGCTCATATTTGAAGAGACTCTTGACGCTATAAAAATATTAGAAAATAATTAATCACCTTCCCCAGATGGCATTCCCTCTGAACTGTACAAAGAAGGTGGCTATTCCTTGCACTCAAAGATACATTAGCTCATGTCGGTCATCTGGAATACTGAATAACCTCCCGCTGAATTTCTGAAATCTGACATGGTGTTTGGGTGCAAAAGGAAGGATGATCGAGCACTCTGTAAAAATAGCAAAGGAATCTCTCTACTGGTATTGGCCTCTAAAATTCTGACAAGAATTATACTTGTCAAATTATGTCGCCATATATCAGCGTTGAAGTCGGTGTCAAGAAAGGATGTGCCATAGCCCCAGTGTTATTCAACATCTTTATATCTGTTATCACCTTACTCATTCGGAACGCAATTCCTCAGGTGGTCAGGGTTGCTATCCACTACTTGCTCTACAAAGATCCTTCAATGTCATAGCAGTTCTTTACAAAGCAATGGGTCTGAAAATGAATGTCAATAAAACAGATACTAATGCAACGACAGAATCCAGAACCACGTCTAACTTTCCACATTAACGGTGATGACATTAAACAGGTCACAAGTTTCAAATATCTGGGCAGCATCCTGTCGGATAAGTGTAATATAGATGAAGAGCTCTGGAACAGAATAAATCAAGCCTCTGTAACCTTTGGAAAACTGCGCATAAGAATCTTCCAAAATGATAACCTCAGCCTACAAACGAAGATAGTAGTCTACAGAGTTGTATGTATTACTATTCTATTCTACGGTGATGAAACATGGACTGCTCACAGAAAGCATATAAGATAATTGGAAGCATTTCATATAAGAAATCTGCAGAAGATTCTCAAGTTAACATGGAAGGACAAAGTTGCCCATATAGAAATCCTTCAACGCGCCAGCAGAACCTGAATTGAGACCAAGCTTGCACAAAACAAATGCAATGGACTGAGCATACGAGTATAATTCGCATGAGTGATGACAGACTACCTCGACAAATCCTTTATGGACAACTCCCACTGGGACACCGTAGACCAGGTGGGCCAATGAAACTTTATAAAGATCAAGTAAAAGCAACCCTAAAACGTGTAATATTGAACCCCTGACTGTGAAAGTCAAAGCCAGTGACCCACCAGCATGGAGATCAACGTGTATGGAGAGACTTTCGCACCTTGAACAGTCCATCCACAACGTGAGAGAGGCGAAAAGACAACGGCGCCACAATGCACCAGTCCAGCGGAACAAATAACCCCGAAATAGAGGGTCATTTCTGTGGCAGAGTGTATGCATCGCGCATCGAGCTACATAATCATCTTCGATGGCAAAACCGACATCCACCATAAATTCATACCCATAAATTCATCTCCATTTTATTCGAGTGAAGCTTGAGTCGTCTTCGTATTCGAAGGACAGCCATAAGGTAAGATAAGATATAACCCTATACTCTCAGAACGTCATATTTTGAATATTTTTAATTTTTTTTAAAAAGTATACAAGTAAACTGATATGAATTTTCAATGTATTCTTTACCGCCCTCCTTCTCCCCCCCCTCTCTCTCTCTCTCAAAAGAAACCAGAGAGAGAGGTGACGCCCCCTTGTCGCGGGCAGAGAGCTTGTGTGGACCTTTGACTTTTCGAGCTATGTCGGCGGGGGTACCTCTTCTGGGTACCCCTGGCAGGGCTTCTCTTGTCGATTTGGTCAGAAATGAGGTTCCAGACTAAGTGCGTCATCTTTTCTTTTTTCTACTCTATCCTTCTCTTTTTTTTACTTTTATCTTACTTCCCACTTATACAAAAAGAAAAAAAAACAACAAAAAAAGCCTACTCCTATCATGTCACTCTTTCCCTTTTTTCCCTCTATCTACATATAAGGACCTGGCAGCTACCTCACGCGTCAGAAGAGAGGCTTTGGAACCTCTATAAACAACGCCAATCGACGCTCACTGGTTGCGAGAGACTAGGACTAGAGGGGTCCTAGGCGTTGGGGCACGATGAATGGGATGAGGGTAGTGCCCCGTTAACCCCTTCATTGGCGCGTAATTATTGACCGTTCCCAGTGCCCGTTGACGGGTGCCTCTGGTAGCATTGGTCCGAGGTGACGGCCCTTTGTTCCCAGGTTGGTTGCCAGGCCAATAAAAAGCCTTGGGTCGAGTTCCTTGGTGTGGCGGGATATCCATTGAACGCTACTCCGAGATCCTGGCCGTTGTGAAGGGAACTAGTAGGAGTTTAGTAAGGGGTGTGCTTCGTTGTTTTTCACCTGGTGAGAAATCGTTGGCCCCTTCGGGGACCTTCTGTGCTGCTTGGTTGGGAGCCACGGCACGCCGAGGTTTGACGACTCGGTCGGACGAACAGCAGCACATGGAGCGTGCCTTCTGGAAGACTCCGAAACGACTCCGATCAATAGGCGGGAGCGACTCACGCGGGGAGAACTCACCAACCTCTTTATATATATTGATTGGTCACAAGCTTAAGAAATAGAGTGTTCAAAATGGCAGGAAAGAAAGGTCCAGCAGCGCTAAAATTCACGTGTGCCACATGTAAGAAGGACAAGTGGTGCGTTGACTTCCCGGAAGGCTGCTATGCGAAATGCCACCCAGACAGTGTATGCAACACTTGCATTTTAAAGAAGGAAGTGGAGGAAGTAGTCGCCTACTACAGGGAAAGAACTACAGACCTCGAACAGAAAATCGAAGGCTCAAGGAGGAGCACTCCCACCAGATCCGCAGGCTCGAAGAGAAATTAAACGATCTCTCGAGTCCTGTGGCAAACACCACCTCTGCAGAGAGCCCGTGCCCGAATGTGGCAGCGACACCAAAAGGAAAAAAGAAAAAAAAGACAAAAAAGGGAAAGAAAATAGAGGAAGAGAGAGAAATAGAAGAAGAAAAGGTAGAAGAAGTTAATGAAAAGGATGACAAGGGGAAAGAGATGATAGAGAAGAAGAAGAAGAAGAAGAATAAGAGGAAGAAGAAAAAAGAAAAGCCTGAAAAGACCATGATGGGGAAAAGAGAGGAATCGGAGAGCTTGCATCAGAAAATAAAGAATCCGAGCTCAGCAGGCAAATGTGCCAGGGTCACTCTTGTGGGCGATTCCCAGGCGCGGGACCTGCAGCCCCTGCTAGCGGCCCGCCTTCGCACAAGCGTTAAGGTAAGCTGCCTGCCAGGATGTGGTAACCACCACATCAGAGTAGAGGCTGAGAAATCACAGATTTCTGAGAGCTCAGTCGTTGCTCTGATGGTCAGTGGAAACGACCTCTACCTGAGAGGAAGTAGGGTAGGCCCTACAGATAAAATCCTCCACACGGTCATGGGTGTCGTGGACGACTGTGGGCTGAAAACCCGCAAGCGCGTGGTAGTCGGAATGCTCCCGAGAAGTCCAACACGGACCGCTCACTCGATGAATGTGTCTTTAAACCGGCACCTGGCAGATTTGTGTACGGCAGAGGGGGTCTTTTTTGTGGACCCGTACCGCACCTTTTATGGTAGAAATGATCTCTACCAAAGGGATGGGGTACATCTTTTCTTTAAAGGCCTTTCTGTCGAACATGATCCAGGATGTCGTAGAGAGGACCGAAAGGAGTATCCGGCCCAGAGTGAGGGCGGACGTACGCCAGTATGCCCGTGTTACTCCAGGAACGACATTCTCAGAGGTCTCAAAAAGGGGTGCCTCGCCAACAAACAAGCCGGGAAACGGAAGAGCGTAGGGAGTCCTACAGTCGGGGACTCCCTGAAAGTTCTTCTGTTTAATGCATGGTCAATCAGGAACAAGTTTCCTGAGCCCTGTGGCCTCGTAGCGACGGAAGAACCCGAAATGGTAGCCATAACAGAATCGTGGATAAAAACCTCAAACCGAGACTTTGAAGGCGAATTTACGATTCTTGGTTACCAGCTCTTCTTGAAAGATAGGCCAGACAGAGAGGGTGGCGGTGTGATGTTGTATGTCAAGGATACTCTCAACTCGACGGATTGCAACATCGTATCCGACCATGAACTACTAGGTGTTGACCTAGAGATAGGTCCGCCAAATACAGGACCCTGGTGCTTTATAGACCTCCTGCCCAACTCGTTGAAAAGGACAGAGATCTGTACCAGCTACTAGGAGAACTTGTCGAAGACAGAGTGTGTATCGTCATGGGTGATTTCAACACACAAGTTGACTGGGAAACCAGAGAACCCTGTGGCGAGAACGCACTACTCCTGGAGTTCACGAACAACAATGTCCTCAACCAATGGGTGAGAGAGCCAACGAGAGGAGACAATATCCTCGACTTGGTTTTCACCTCTGAAGATGACATCGTTGAGGACCTCTCTGTTGGCGAAGAGGTCGGTGGCAGTGACCACCGACTAATTAGATTTGTAGTCAAAGTCCCCAAGGCAGAGCCTGCAATTAGTAAATCAAGGAAACTGGATTTAAGAAGAGCAGACTTTGCAGGTCTAGGCGCGGGACTGACTGACGCGAGGCTAGAAGAGTGCGATGCTGTTGAAGACTCTTGGAACAGTTTCAAAACCACATTCTTGAGTCTTCAATCACGTTTTATCCCTCTGAAATGCCCCCGTCGGTCTTTTGTTCAACCAAAGTGGTTTAATCGAGAAATCGGGCAACTGCTTAGGGAGAAGAGAAATGTGTACTGGCAATCGAAGATCTCGGGTGACTTTGACGAATACCGGAGGCTAGCCAGGAGAGTGAAGTCCAGTATAAGGGCGGCTAAGCGGTCTGAGGAACTCCGAGTGGCGAGACTCTGTAAAGAGAATCCCAAGGAGTTTTTTAAATATGTGAACAGCCGTAAACCAATTCGTCGAACGATTGGCCCTTTGAGGAATGAGGAGGGGACATTAAAGCATTCAGATGCAAAAAATGCTAACCTCCTCAACGACTACTTCTCTTCAGTGTTTACTGAAGAGTGTTGTCCCATTCCCCAGCCGACGGATTCCTACTCGGGGGAAAAGCTGGAGGCAATGGACTTCACCGAAGGAGAAATAAAGAAAAAGATCGCTGACCTAAAGACGAATAAGTCCCCTGGACCGGACGGGTTTCTACCTAAAGTGTTGAAAGAAGTGTGCGATGAAGTATCATGACATCTATGCGCTATCTTTAACATGTCAATCCGGACCAAATGCGTTCCTAGAGACTGGCGTAAGGCGGAGGTGACTCCTATCTTCAAGAAAGGAGACCGTAACTAACCGTCGAACTACCGACCTATCAGTCTGACTTCGATAGTCGGTAAACTCATCGAAAGCATCATGGTGGATGTGGAGAAATGGCTACATTAAGCCTCCTGGAGGAGTATAGGTACATTCAAGCCCCCCTCCCTTCATGAGGAGAAACGTGGGAAAGGTAGCCGGCGAAAATGCTTACCATGTGTGATCTCCTCGCCGCTGTGGGCAGTTGGAGCTAACATATGTTTGAAGGCGACCACCTAAGGTCCTTAAACGACGCTCTAACGATCGTATTACCTACGAGACCCATAAACCCGTGGTTAGGAAAAAAAAACGGTGCGAGTCAGAAGGCACGCCAAGTAGCGGTGCGGTTGCGAGCCTATAATTAGCGAGCTGACTTGGGCACCCCAGTGCCACCTCAGGAATTCTCGCTCTCCCCAGATGCTAACTCTCCATTCGCTTCCCCCCCCTTTTGCATCTGTGGCCTGGTCACTTCCCCCTTTAGATGGGGCGGCAATCCGCCTATATATAAGCCCCGCAAAGAAAGAGAAGATGATTATCAGAAGTCGATACGCTAGAGGTGGATTAGTTGGTGAAGATCTGTAAGTTAACAATAACATTTATATCTCTATTGCGATAGTAGAAGTTTAGTACGTCCCACGTTTTAAAGGAGAGTAGAAACCATTATTCTTGAACCTAGGTCATATGTGTTTGTAGATGACAGTACATTAATTTAATGTTTTATGCTAAACAAATAGGGTCGTGATAAAAATACTAATTGGCAATTGGTTTGTTTATTGGAAGCCTACTTGTTTATGTTTTGTCATTGAAAAATCTTTGAGGCCAAATATAGAAATGCTTTTACTGTTGGTTTGTAATATTTAATTTAAAATACATGTTTATTTTTGGTAGATTCTGGTGTTTCCTCTTATCCTTATGTGTTTAAAAATAGCTCTTCCTTAAGGACTAAACCACTAAAATAGCACTCCTAGAACAAAGCCTACTTCATCATAGAAGTAACTCACGCCCCTTAAAGCATACCGCTACTAAAAGGGTGTCAAAGCGTAGAGTGATCAAAGCCAAGGGTCATTCTACGACATATTATAAAAGTGGTGTCAGGTCTAGAGGTTTTATATTAGAAAGAACCCAGCAGTGTCTATTTAAGGAAGAGCTAACACATAAAAGAAACACCAGGAATAATAGAATATTTGACGAGTGGGAAATTGGTAAAGTTAGAGGGGGATATCATCTAAAGGTAATTGTTAGGCCAAGTGGTAAGTTTCGGTGGTGGAATAGGTAATGCTTGATTAAAAACAAGGTAGATGACTGACATAAGCGCGATGGCATTGTTTGACCTTTATCGGAAGCAAGGTCAAAGCCTCGGACTGGAAGGAACCGATCTGAGTTCGTTTATTCAGGAGAAAGAGAGAAACGAAAGAGAAGAAAGAAGAGAAAAGATGAAAATGGAAGCAGAAAAGACGAAAATGGAAGCTGATGAAAGAAAAGAAAAGACGAAAATGGAAGCTGATGAAAGAGAGAAGATAAGGGCCCACGAAAGAGCTCTTAGTAAAGACCAGTTAGAGGTTCAGTCAGTGTCATCTAGAACAGGAGTGTCACCAGCGGCCAGCATGAAACTTCCGGAGTACAAGGACGAAGAAGATTTATGCTCATATCTCTCCCATTTTGAGAAAATATTTGAAGTCAATAATTGGGACATAGAAGAAGATGGGGTCGCCAGACTGTTACCGCTACTCAATCGTAGGATGAGAGAGATATTCGTATCTTTACCCTCAGAAGCGACTGTGGACTATTCCACTCTCAAAGCCGAACTTCTTTCAGCAACAAACCTTAACCCGGAAGAATATAGGATGAAGTTCAGGCAGTCTCGTATAAGACCTGGACAAACATACAAACATTTTGGCTTTGAGCTTCGTCGAAGCCTACAGTTTTGGATGGAGTCAGAAGGGGTAGAGAACGAAGTCGCTGCGGTCGTCGACTTCATGCTTAGAGATCAGTTACTAAGTACACTACCCCAGGAAATCCGTGCATTCGTTAAGGACCGAAAAGCTTCTACCTTCAACGAGTGCCTGGACGAGGCTGACCTCCACGCGGTAAATCATCGGTTATATCCAAGGGAGTACAAGAAAGAGAAGGCTCCCTCCCCAAAGAAAAATGGGCCGCCACCCAGGCATTTACAGAAGAAGCCCTTTAAGTTCTCAGCCGCAAAAGGAACTTATAAACCAAATTTTGGAGGAGAAAAAAATCAAAAAGAAGTTAGGATTCCACAAGGATCATACTCTAATACCGGCACGTATCCCAGGAAGCCCGTCACTTGTTATACCTGCGGGATAATAGGTCACCTGAGTTTCCAGTGCCCACAGAACTCCCGACTGAGGGAGACCTCGAGACAACAGGTGCAAAACCTGACTGCCGCGATCCCAGCAGGACAAGCTGATTCGTCCTACGTCCCCGCGCCAACATCCGAAGGGCCCCAGCAACAGGTAAACTTTCTATTCAACAAAAGTTCGCCAGGCGGCCTACAATTTGAAGAGGGCACTGTTAATGGGTGCCGAGTATCCACTTTAGTTAGAGACACCGGATGCACGTGCATAGTGGTATCCGACAAGTTGCTGCCCCCAGTAAACCCTGCCCATAAGAAATTCGCAATCGTCCACGACTTTTTAGGACGCGACAATCGATTCCCCGTCGTGAGATGTCATATACCATGCAGATATTTCACCGGTTGGACGGACGTGGTAGTAGCCCCGATTAAGTTCTGCGCAGTACTAATCGGACAAAAACCCCTAATTCCCCAGCAAGAAGTGGCCCAACAAGTAGTCACCCGGGCACAAGAAGCCTAGAGGAAAGAGCAACCTGCTAAGTTGACCCCGAGGATTACCCTCGAAGACAATGGGTTCAAATTGACTTCCTTCGCCAGTGCTCAGAAGGAATGCCCCACTATTAAACCTCGATGGGAGAAAGCTATTAAAGGTGAAATTCTCCAAGTGAAAGGAAAGAAGCCTATCCAGTATATCGTAGAAGACTCACTTCTCTACCGTACTATCAGCGAGGAGGATAAGGAGAACAAGAAAGCACTGTGTGTACCTCAAGAATACACGCAAAGAATTTTGAATAACGCGCATGATGGAATATTAGCCGGACACTTTGGGCACAACAAAACGGCGCAGCAGATATTCCGACACTTTTATTGGCCCCAGGCAGCCAGGGAAATTGTGGCCTATTGCCGATCATGCGACGTGTGTCAGAAGGATGCCTCCAGAGGACGGGTACCTCCCGCTCCCTTACAAAAGGTGCCCGTTATAACCGAACCATTCTTTCGAGTGGCAATTGATTTGGTGGGACCAATTCACCCCCCTTCAAGTGGAGGACACTCCTACATCCTCACCCTAGTGGATTGTGCCACCCGGTTCCCAGATGCCGTGGCCCCTACGGAAGATTGACACTATTTCCTGCGCGGAAGCATTAATTTCAATTTTTGCACGAGTAGGCCTGCCTAAAGAAATTCTATCTGATAGAGGGCGCCAATTCACCTCAGAATTGATGGAGTATTTTAACAAACTTCTGTTAGTCAAGCCAATTTTTACGAGTCCATTTCATCCAGCCGCTAACGGAATCTGCGAGAAATTAAACGGGACTCTCAAAAATATATTGAAGAAGTTGTGTCAAAACAACCCTACACAGTGGCACAGATACCTGCCTGCTGCCCATTTCGCCTGCCGAGAAATACCTCATCGGACGTTGGGATTCTCGCCCTTTGAGCTATTATACGGGAGAAATGTGCGAGGTCCTATGAGTATTCTTAAGGAATTATTTTCCAACGCGAAGCTCGAGCAAGAAATCAAATCGTCTTACGCCTACGTGATGGATATGCGTGAGCGCCTAGAATACTGCTCTGGCTTAGCTCGAGAGAACGCCGAGAAAAATTTAGCCAAATACCGGGACTATTTCGATATGAAAGCAAAGGCTCGAAAATTAAAGGCAGGAGATGAAGTCTTATTATTACTCCCGACCGAAAATAATAAGTTATGGGCCCAGTGGAAGGGACCGTTTAAAGTAATCGAGGCACGGGGTCCAGTCGATTACTTGATAGATAACCAAACAGGGCGAAGAACCTATCACATAAACATGCTAAAAAAATATCACCGCCGCGCGTGCATAAAGAATATTACCCTTCTAGACGAAGAAGAACCGATGGATGCCGTTTACACGGGTACGCCCCTGCAAGTCATACACACCGTGTGTGTGGAACAAGACGAGGAATACGAACTTCCCTCGCTCTCACCTACCCCGGAAGACCCTCGGGTGGATTTAAAGATAAATCCCCACTTAGAAATTCAACAAAAAGCGGAAATGTTGAACTTGCTCATGGAATTCCCAGAAGTCATTTCTGAAAACCACGGATGTGCCAAGGATTTTATCCATGAAATAAAACTAAAAACTAATTCAGTGGTTCGGAGCAAACCATATCCTTTACCAATCCACCTACAAGAAGCCTTCAATAAGGAAGTCCGGAATTTACTAAAATTGGGAATTTTAGAGCCATCGGAGTCCGATTATTGCTCCCCCATAGTAATGGTTAAGAAACCTGATCAATCATTTCGGATGTGCGTGGACTTCCGAAAATTGAATTAAGTGACCGTGTTCGACGCCGAGCCCATCCCACTAATAGATCAAAATCTCCATTTATTTGAAGACGCTAAATTCATCACCGAATTGGATTTGTGTAAAGCGTACTATCAAATACCTCTCGCTAAGGAGTCCAAAAAAATGACGGCTTTTGCGACCGAGAGAGGTCTGTTACAGTTTACCAGGCTACCCTTCGGACTACTTACAGCCGGTAGCAATTATAATAGGATGATGAGGCGAATTATCGCTGGACTAAGCAACGTGTCGTTTAACTTCGACAACGTGTACGTAGCTACCCGTACATGGGAGTCACACTTACACGCCCTACGCTCATTGCTGGAGAAATTGAAGGAGCAAGGTCTAACCGCCGGGCCGACCAAGTGTTATTTTGCCTACGAATCCATTGACTACCTGGGATTCAAAATAGGAAAAAAACACTTGACTACCCAGCAAGAAAAAGTGGACGCCATAGTCAAGATGCCCCGGCCGAAAACAAAGAAACAACTCCGATCGTTTATGGGAGCGGCCTCGTTCTATAGGCGTTTTGTACCAAACTTCGCTTCCATTGCGGCCCCACTGAATGATTTGTTAAAAAAGACAGCGTCAGACCCTGTCACGTGGAACCCCCATGCAATAACTCAGTTGGAGGTTCTAAAAGGAAAACTCGTAACTGTGCCCATTCTTCGCCTACCAAATCCCAACAAGATCTTCGGCCTTCGCACGGACGCTAGTCGGGACGGGTTAGGCGGAGTATTGCTTCAATACGAAGATGACGAAACAGCCTATCCCATAGCTTATGTCAGTAGGAAACTGTTGAGTAGAGAAAAAGCCTACGCTACTATCGAAATCGAAGCTTTGGCCATAATATGGTCCATAGGTAAATTCAAATATTATCTAATTGGGCGCGAGTTTAAGTTGGAATGCGACCATAAACCGTTGTCATACTTAGGTAAAAATAAGTGTAAGAATGGAAGACTCCTGAGATGGAGTTTACTCTTGATGGAGTACCAGTACTCCATTCACTATATAAAAGGGTCTAACAATTGTATGGCCGACTCGTTAAGTCGGAACCCTGTCGACGATTAAGGAGCAGCCCAACTATTGTATTATAGCAAAGTTAAGTGTAAATCAGTAGAATTGTAAGTAAGTAGGGGCGAGTAACCCGAGTGGTAGGTAAGAAAATCCTAAGTTGGCACAGTAATATAGAAATTAATGTAAGGTCAGGTGAAATGTTATCGAGGCATTCCCGAGTGAACTAGAATTTATTGTATAATATAGTGTTCCGTAAGTTACCCATGTATATTATTGTAAGCGTCGGATTGGAACCCCCCCCCCCTCCCGTTATTTTCTTAAGAATGGAGGTAAATGTGGAGAAATGGCTACATTAAGCCTCCTGGAGGAGTATAGGTACATTCAAGCCCGTCTCCCTTCATGAGGAGAAGCGTGGGAAAGGTAGCCGGCGAAAATGCTTACCATGTGTGATCTCCTCGCCGCTGTGGGCAGTTGGAGCTAACATATGTTTGAAGGCAACCACCTAAGGTACTTAAACGACGCTCTAACGATCGTATTACCTACGAGACCCATAAACCCGTGGTTAGGAAAAAAAAACGGTGCGAGTCAGAAGGCACGCCAAGTAGCGGTGCGGTTGCGAGCCTATAATTTGCGAGCTGACTTGGGCACCCCAGTGCCACCTCAGGAATTCTCGCTCTCCCCAGATGCTAACTCTCCATTCGCTTCCCCCCCCTTTTGCATCTGTGGCCTGGTCACTTCCCCCTTTAGATGGGGCGGCAATCCCCCTATATATAAGCCCCACAAAGAAAGAGAAGATGATTATCAGAAGTCGATACGCTAGAGGTGGATTAGTTCGTGAAGATCGATCCATCGGCTAGACAAGAAGATTATTAGAAGTCGATTCGCCAGAAGAAAGATTAGTTCGTAAAGATCAATCCTTCAGCCATACAAGACTATTTCCGTGAGAAACGATAGGATCAGATTGAGAAAATCGATCCCCCCCTTTCAGGGCCGTATTAACCTAATTAGTCAAGTTCTATATCGGTGCCATACCGAAGAAGCCTTTTCCGTCTGCAAAGAAGCCTGACTGAAGAAAAGCAAAGCCGCTCACACTCGAGTGATTCTCACATCTCAAGCACCGTAAGAGTGAGAGGAGAAGAACCCTGCCCCAACGAGCTCCCGTTCTTTAATTACGTTGAAGAATCATCCCCCGGCACAGGCGACAAGCAATCCCTCCTCGAAAATTTCAACCAGCGGCCACACCACTTCAAAGCGAGAGATAAGTCCTCCAGCGACATCCGGCAATCCCTAATACCTACCTGTAAGTTAACAATAACATTTATATCTCTATTGCGATAGTAGAAGTTTAGTACGTCCCACGTTTTAAAGGAGAGTAGAAACCATTATTCTTGAACCTAGGTCATATGTGTTTGTAGATGACAGTACATTAATTTAATGTTTTATGCTAAACAAATAGGGGCGTGATAAAAATACTAATTGGCAATTGGTTTGTTTATTGGAAGCCTACTTGTTTATGTTTTGTCATTGAAAAATCTTTGAGGCCAAATATAGAAATGCTTTTACTGTTGGTTTGTAATATTTAATTTAAAATACATGTTTATTTTTGGTAGATTCCGGTGTTTCCTCTTATCCTTATGTGTTTAAAAATAGCTCTTCCTTAAGGACTAAACCACTAAAATAGCACTCTTAGAACAAAGCCTACTTCATCATAGAAGTAACTCACGCCCCTTAAAGCATACCGCTACTAAAAGGGTGTCAAAGCGTAGAGTGATCAAAGCCAAGGGTCATTCTACGACAGTGGACAAAGTGACGTCGTATTTAGAGTCAAACCTGCTACTGAGGAGTTCCCAGCACGGTTTCCGAATGCAACGATCATGTCTGACGAACCTTGTAGAATTCTTTCATTTCGTTTTCAGTGAGCACGATCGGGATAACGCGGTGGATGTGGTCTACCTAGACTTTCAGAAAGCCTTTTATAAGGTACCACACCGCCGCCTTCTCCGGAAAGTGCGAGCGCTTGGCATAGACGGAAAGGTAGCCGGCTGGATCGAGAACTGGCTAAGTGGCAGACGGCAACGGGTGGTGGTAAATGGACAGTCTTCTGAGTGGGTGCCCGTTACTAGCGGGGTGCCTCAAGGTTCTGTCCTGGGACCACTACTATTCATCATCTACGTCAACGACATGGACGGTGACATGGTTGCCAAGATTTCCAAATTTGCCGATGATACCAAGCTTGGTATGAACGTTGCAAAGGATGGAAATACTGCCCACCTGCAGGAAGATCTTGGGAAGATTGGGGAGTGGTCGGACACGTGGCAAATGCCTTTTAACGTGAGCAAATGCAAAGGTATGCATATCGGCCACAGAAACCCCCAATCTCAGTATATCCTTAAGGGCACTGCTCTTGAATCGAGCGACACTGAGAGGGACTTGGGTGTTACTATCACTAGTGACCTCAAGTTCTCGAAACAGTGCATTGAGGCAGAGAAAAAGGCCCAAAGGATGCTAGGCTATATTAAGCGCGAGTTTGGTTATCGGAACCAGGAGATTGTACTGTGCCTGTACAACTCACTTGTCCGACCGCACCTGGAGTATGCCGTACAATTTTGGAGTCCTTCATTGCGAAAGGACATCGCGAGATTAGAACTCGTACAAGCCAGGGCAACCAAGCTGATTCCCTCTATCCGACATAAAAGTTATGAGGATAGACTAAGGGAATTAGATCTGTTCTTGCTAGAAACCCGTAGACTGCGTGGTCAGCTCATCGAAGTTTTCAAAATACTTCGAGAGTTCGACAATGTTGACTACCGGGATATTTTCACACTGAGTGAGAACAGAACGCGCAATCACGGCTTCAAACCTAAACTGAAGCGTTACAACCGCAATCTGTGTGGAATTTTTTTCACCTACAGTATCTGCGGTAAGTGGAACGCACTTCCAGTGGAAGTTGTCAACAGTGAATCTGTTGACCAGTTCAAGTCAAAACTAGACAAGGTCTTGAAAAGTGGCCGTTTAGGGACGCAAAACAATTGAGCAGCCTTGTGCCCGCTCGATTGCAAGTCCAATGGTACCCTCTTTGAATGGATCGTAAGGTCTCCTAGGGTACCTTCTTTCCTTGTTGTTACTCCTTGTTGTTACTCCTTCCTCTCACTCTTCCTTCTTCCCCCCTCCCTCTCCCCCTTCCTTCTTCTTCCCTCTCTCCGCCCTCTTCTCTCTCCCTCTCCCACTATCTCCCTTCTTTCTCTCTCCTCTATCTCCCTTCTCTCTCTCACCCCTCCTTGTCCCAAATTTTACCTCTCTCTCTCATTCCTCTCCCTCCCTTCCCCTCCCCACAATCCGTCCACACTCTATCTCTAAACGCTGTAATCATTTTCTCTCTCCACCATCGCTCCCCCCACTCAATTCATCTACCTTTCTACTCCCACTCTCTCTCTCTCTCTCTCTCTCTCTCCCCCCCTTCTCTATCCCTAATCTCTCTCTCACTCTCTCTCCCACTCTCTCACTCTCCACCCCTCTCTCCCACTCTTTCTCTCCCCCTTTTTAACTCTATTTTTGTCTTGCGCATAGCTGAGTGGTCTAAAGGGCGGTTTAATTGAGATCAAAGCGGTTCCTCGTTGCTACAGTGTGCACGCTTCGAATCCCACCATAGCTCGAATTTTTTTGAAGTAGGAAATAACTATTTCCGAAGAAAAATTATTCCGTTTTCCCTTTCTTGCGGTCTGTTGGATATATATATATATATATATATATATATATATATATATATATATATATATATATATATATATATAATATTTCCTCAATGAGACATGTAAAATTTTTCATTTAATTAAATACAACGTTTCGGGTACCTTACCCATCTTCTGGTGAATAAGA
Source organism: Ceratothoa steindachneri (assembly GCA_963969495.1). NCBI lineage: Eukaryota > Metazoa > Arthropoda > Malacostraca > Isopoda > Cymothoidae > Ceratothoa > Ceratothoa steindachneri. Next base: position 13,108,400 of record OZ018323.1, on the reverse strand, counting down.
TAGATTTAGAACAAGTTTAAAATTACGAAAATTATAATGCACACAAGGATTAGAAATAAATTATTTAGTTAATTAAAATTTTGACAAATCGTTTGAAAACTAATGAAACTTTAGATATGGATCAATTATGGGTACTTTAAATATGGATATATAAAACACTAGTAGATGCAATTATTGGTTAACACAGATATTAGTCACTTAATGAAACAGAAATAGTAATAAATTATTTAATTAATTGAAAATGTGAAAAAATCATTTGAAAACTGTTGACACTAAATATCGATGCTTTAAATATAGATCAACATAAAATACTAATTGGGGCAATTGATTGGTACACAAAAAATATTAGTCACCTATAATGGACGGCAAAAGCAGAGACTGAGGAAAGATTATAGAAGGAACCGATTAAAGAGTGGTAGGTTGTGAAAAAGTTTTGAGTGATTTATGAAATGAGAAGGGGAAAAGCAGTTGAATCATAATTTAAACTGGGATTTAGTTGGTTTATAAATAATAATTCAAGAATGCTGAGGGAAGAGAAGTCCTTTGCCTTTCCTATAATTTGAAAGTTTTTGTCGGAATTTTCTGTCCTACATTTAATTGAATGATCTCGAATGGGAGAAGTTTCTTTTTTGGGCAAGGTGGAGCTAGTGCGAGAGCTAATACCAAGATGAGGACAGACCCTAGCTCCAAGTGAGCGAACAGTGCTGCAAATGTAGATCCCCTGGTGGCACCAGGAGTGAATGAATTTATAGACACTTGAACAGCTCATTTCAGGTGGGAGTCTCTCTTTAGTTCTTAAAAATTGCCCAATATGAAAGTTGTTAAGGAAAACTATTTTGAAGTTGTTATGTTTGTATGTGTGTTTAAATTCTGATTCAACTGCTTTTTCCTTTCTCATTTCATAAATCACTCAATTTTTTCACAACCTACTAATCTTTAATCGGTTCCTTCTATAATCTTTCCTCAGTCTCTTCGCTTTTGCCGTCCACTAAAGGTGACTAATATTTTTGTGTACCAATCAATTGCCCCAATTAGTATTTTATATTGATCCATATTTAAAGCATCGATATAAGTGTCAACAGTCTTCAAATGATTTTTTCACATTTTTAATTAATTAAATAATTTATTACTATTTCTGCTTAATTAAGTGACCAATATATGTGTCAACCAATAATTGTATCAACTAGTGTTATATTTATCCATATTTAAAGTACCCATAATTGATCCATATCTAAAGTTTCAATAGTTTTCAAACGATTTGTCAAAATTTTAATTAAATAAATAATTTATTTCTAATCCTTGTGTGCACTATGATTTTCGTAATTTTAAACGTGTTCTAAATCTATCTTATAGACCAGAAGATGGGTAAGGTACCAGAAACGTTGTATTTAATTAAATGAGAAATTTTACATGACTCATTTTGGGATTTATCCTCAACCTAAAAATAAGCCTTCTTAGAAGCAAACCTATAGAATATATATATATATATATATATATATATATATATATATATATATATATATATATATATATATATATCCATAACCCTATATTTTAAGAACGAGAATTTTTCAAGGTGTTTGAATAGGATTTTTTCTTTTAGTTCGGTTGTCACCTAAGTATATTTCAATTTGGTATCAAAGTTATTTCTAATAATTCCTTTATAATAGAAAAAAAAAATAAAATGGGGAAAGTTCAGAAATAAAAATAAGTATCGAATTTTTGTGAGTTTTTTAAAACTAAAAGAATTACAAATGGTGAAGCTCAGAAAATTTATTAAAATTTTGGCATGGAAATTATTATAGCAAATTTAGATAAGGAAAAGAAAAAAGAATCATGATAGGCCGTAGGACACAGACCGAAGAAGAAGAAGAAGAAGAAAAAGAAGAAGAAGAAGAAGAAAAAGAAGAAGAAGAAGATGAAGATGATTAAGATGAAGATTATGAAGATGAAGATGAAGAAGAACTACAGAACTACAGAACTACAGAATCTAGGACCAGCAAAGACCCTAAGGTCCGCTCGAGGCTAGTCCGCTACACTAAATCAAAAACTACGATACACCCTTATCTACGAGTGTATCTCTAACATGCTATTTTTTTTTTTTTTTTTTTTTTAATACTATCTACTGTACACACTTATCTACATGTGTACATTATCGTGCAATTTTAACTAAGCAAACTAGGGGTCGGGGGAGATAGAAAGTTTTTCTTCTCATCTTCCGCAGCCACTCGACTGCTAGTGGTGAAAAGCTAATTTAGGGATAGAGACTACTTATAGGATAGGCGGAAAAGAAATGGGACATCTAAGCTACACATGCAGAGAATCGCCGGCATCATTTTTAGTCATCATAATTTCATATCCTTAAACCTCCGCTCCAAACTCTCTCTCTGCAAGGACGTTTTAAATTCACAGTGCTCAACTACGTTATATTTAAACTATTCAAATGCACGTCGAGACGATTTTTGAACATATTAACCGAAGTGCTATCTACTACGTGGGTGGGCAGCCGATTCCAATTTTGAGTAACTTTAAATGTAAAATAGTTTTGGGCTATACTAGTGTCAAAACGCTTGTTCACTAATTTTAACCCGTGCTGACGAGTATTTCCCCTATGATCCAGTTCGAACAGATTGCGAAAGTCAACGTTTGAGAAACCCTTTAGTATTTTAAATACTTCTATTAGCTGGCCACGTAATCTTCTGCTTTCTAGCGATGGCAAATCTAAAGCCCTGAGCCTTTCCTCGTATGATCTATTCCTCAGCTCTGGAATTAATTTCGTAGCCCTACGCTGCACTCTTTCTAATTGCGCGATATCTTTCATTAAATATGGAGCCCAAAATTGAACAGCGTATTCGAGAAGTGGCCGCACAAGGGATTTATATAAAGGTAAAATTACATCCTTAGATTTGAAGATGAAATTGCGCGCGATATAACCCAAAACGCGATTTGCTTTTTTACACGCATCTGCACATTGCTTCGAGAATTTAAAATCGTCTGAGACTAATACTCCCAAGTCTTTTTCTAATTTAACCGCATCGAGGACTTGGCCTTTCATGGTATAATCTACTCTTAAATTATGGCAACCCAAGTGCATTACCTTGCATTTGCTTAAATTAAATTCCATTTGCCACTTGTCCGCCCAATTGGCAATCGAGTTTAGGTCCCCCTGCAATTTATCGACATCCGATCTTACATAGGCACGATTACCCAGCTTCGTGTCGTCCGCAAATTTCGAAATCCGACTAAGTATGCCTTTATCTAAATCGTTAATATAAATTAAAAACAATAAAGGGCCTAAAACAGAGCCCTGCGGTACCCCACTACTAACGCTGGCCCAATCTGAACATTCCCCATTTATTACTACCCGCTGCGAGCGATCTTTCAGCCAATTTCTAATCCAGTTTAAAATCTTACCAGTCACCCCAATCGCTTTAACTTTCATTAATAACCTTTGGTGGGGGACGGTGTCGAACGCCTTTTTAAAGTCTAAATATATTACGTCTACAGCTTTGCTTTCATCGTACACGCAAATCATTTTAAGAAGAAGAAGAAGAAGAAGAAGAAGAAGAAGATGAAGATGAAGAAGAAGAAGTTGAAGATTAAGATGAAGAGGAAGAAGAAGATGAAGAGGAAAAAGATGAAGAAGAAGAAGAAGATGAAGATAAACAAGTAGATGAAGATGAAGAAGAATGATGAAGATATAGAAGATGAAGAAGAAAAGAGTGTTGAGGGTGTTAAAATAAAGTCTATAAAGGGGATTAAAAAATGCGGTTAAGATTAGCAAATAAGGCCGTAGGCCACACCCGCAGGGGTGCCTGTGTAACCAAGCTCTTCCTCTGTGGAAGAGAACAGTGGCTTGTATATATATATATATATATATATATATATATATATATATATATATATTTATATATATATATATATATATATATATATATATATATATATATATATATATATATATATATATATATATATATATATATATATATATATATATATATATAAATATATATATCTTAAGAGAGCAGAGGTGCCAGGCGTATAAGTATTTTTAGTTTAAATAAGCAGGAACACATTCTCAAGGCTAGGACAGTATCAATATAAACAAACCAGGCAATTGCTTCGCTACTAAGATAAAAATTTGAAATCTAAAATAATGCAACCATGGTTAATTTTTTAGAAATTTTCTGAACTTCACCATTTTTAATTCCTTGGGTTTTAAAAATTTCATAAAATTTAGAAACTTATTTCTGAACTTTGATAAAAAACATAATTCATTACCAAATTAAGAGAAATTATTATTCAAATACTCCCCCAAATCCCCTTCCTAAATTATAGTTAGTGACAAATTTTTTTTAGGAAAGTTATCAGATATTTATAAATTAATTATATTTTAAATGGGAAGCAGCAAACATGGCACTATTCAAATTATAAAAAATGCGGGCTTTTAACTTTTAGTGAATGGGAAATATGTTTTTGCTTTTAAAATAAATACTGAGATTAATTAGTGTGGGGTATCTTCGTTGTAAAAAATGGAGATAATAGAAATATTCGAAAAATATGGTTTGTTTTTTGGGGGAGTGGATTTGACGTGTGTAATTCGTGGGTGATTATATGTAGTTGTGTGAAAAGTGGAAATGAGCTTGTATCCGAGTTTAAAGTGGGGTTTGTAAATCCAATATAAAGAGATTCCAGTGTACGGAGTCGGTGTTCGGAGTTTGCTGTATCTCTAATTTAAAGATTATTTAAGTTGAGTTTATTGTGTGGATGTTTGTTTTCGTAATTTATTCGAATAGGGGAGAATTCGGGAGTAGTGAACGGGGCTCCAGCTCTATTGCTGATGCCTAAATGTCCGCAAATACGGCTATGTAGTATGCGTTGTGTCGTTCCCAAATATACCTCGAAATTACCTCTCGAGCTTGTGAAGTATATATATATATTCATCAGGGTTGCTGCTGACCAATCTAATCTTCAATTTCACCACGAAGATAAGAGCATGGACGACGGTGAGGTACGTGACTGAAAAAAGAATGAGAAGCAGCCATATAAAATCCGGAAAACCATTACAAATACTATAAGATAAGATCAATTTGTTATTCACGTTAAACTTATGACCCATATTAAGATCGCAGTCAAATACTATCTAAAAAAAAATAGGCTAAAGTAAATGAGCTAAAGGGTTTTGCTTTTTTTCTATAATAACATCTAATAAAGGAAATTTATTGTTACGCTCTAATTCAATAGTATATTTAATTTTGGTATCGAACGAGTTTCTAAAATTGAGAAAATTGGCGAACTTATTACAAGTTATTAAAAAAAGGAAAATGGGCCATTTACATAGTTACGGTAAAATAGGGTTTTAAAATCTGTAATGCTTTGTTTCATAAACAAGGTGAATCATGAAGAGGTTAGCTGCTATTGGTGCTATTGGGGTTCTCATTCCTACTCTGTCTATCTTTTTGTAGACTTTGTTAGTGAATAAAAAATAATTCTCATTTAAAATCAATTCAAAAGGAGTCATGAAATATTTACAAAAGTTGTCACTTTTGTTAAAAAATAGGTTGGGAATAATGTTAATTGTTTCATTGATAGGAACATTCGTAAAATGTGAAGATGCATCATAACTGACTAGGACCTCTGAGGGAGCAAAGTTGTTTGAGATTAATTCATTAATAAAACATAAATGTTTCTCATAGTGTATTAACCAACGGCGAACCATGAGAGGAAATTAGCACCATATTTGGAACATTTGAAAGTAGAAAGGGCAAAAGAGGCTAAAATTAGTCATAAAAGATCATCAGCTTTGTGTAGATGGATAGACCGTCTAATAAGCCAATCCCAGAGCCACTAGAATACAGAAGATCTTATGTTTGTTGGTTAATAATTTTAGAGGATTTTAGTTTAAAAAAAACTTTGGTAACTTTGTATTCTAGTTTTAAAGCTGTTTTTGCCCATGTTTTATAAAGTAAATTAAAATTTGAATTGTCTGTAACTATTGAGTCCATTGTTTCTACATAGTTAGTTGTATTTAGTAAAACAACCCCATTGACTTTAGCAGCTTTAGTAAAAGCAATATCTGGATTATTACATAGGGAACTCAAAGTTTTAATACACTGTTTATGAACATCATATATTTTTTTTCTTCGTAAGTATGTGAGAAAATTTGTGTGCCAATTTTGAAAAGTCAGATTTAACTATACTGTAGTCACCTTATATGGTAGGAAGGATATTATATTTTTAAGTTGGAGAGTTTAAATTGGAAAGCAAAAGATAATAAAACACTTCTCGTGGAGACAAGAGATAGCTAGATTGATTTTTTTACAATTTCACCATTGGAGATAAGATCAAGTTGTCTAAGGCCTAATTTGTTTTGAACCTTAGTTACTGATAATTTAGGATGAGAAGGCATATAAGATCTGAAAAGGAAAAAAGTGTGTAAATTAACTTTAGTGTTTATAATTGAACGATAAGCTATCTCATTACCTATCCCTGAATTCGATTTCATTGTTTAGCAAATAATTCAAGGATTACTTGTATAATTATTACTGATATAGGGATTTCCGATAAAATCTGAAATAAACAAACTTGGGATAGACATTACGATTTCTACAAATTTCGAGAAAGGTACACTCAAGAGAAGATTTCGATACTCTTCTTGATAACTTAGAAAATGTTCGGTAATTCGTCAATCCTTCAGTTCCATATTTCTTGTAAATATAGTTAAAAGAGTTGCTGATGAACGATGTCATCTTAAATTTCACGACGAAGGTAAAAACATAGAGGAAGCTCAGTTAGATGTGATATATTTGGCAATGAAAAGCACAATTTTGGACGTATCATACATCTTCAGTTTGTAAAATCTGAAAAGCCAATAAAAATGGTATAAGAAAAGATAAATGGGCTATGGATGTTAAACTTATTGGAAAATCTAATAACATATGTGAAAACAAAGATATATTGAATTATTTTAACAGGGGAGGGGGAGCCCAAGATGTAATGTAAGGCTAACTCAGTGCAACTTCAAAAACGAGAAAGATCAAAAAAGTAATTATTGTCAAAATTAATTAAAAGGGAGTGAAAATATAAAAGCTAAAAATTATGAATAAACAAAATGACCGATATTAAGATCATATTCAAATAAAATCTTAAAAGTAATATGCAAAAGTAAAAGATCTAAAGGAGAAAAATAACAAATGCATTACAGAAAAGTAAAAAATTAACAAATTTAAATAAGCAATATTAAAAATTATATAAGTTAAGGTAATGTAGATAATGGATGGAAAGAGTTAAAAGCTAAAATCAGAGATTTAAAAGACAAAAGAGTATTAAACGGAAAAACCTTTACGTATTTATCATATTGAAAAGCCGAATCAGGCAAAAGAAAACACACAAAGATAAATTATTAAAATATAATGTGAAACAGCACTCTACCCTGAATTTCGAGTGTTTTATGCGAAGAACTTGTAGACTACACCTTAGAAGATATAACCTAAGAGCTGGCTGATCAAAGATCAGTCAAGTTCGAGTTTGTGATGAGAAAAGAGGCAGGAGCCTCGATACAGGCCCCTAAACTCCTCGTCATGTTGAGTTGTGAAATGCTCCCTGAATCTGTGCATGCTGGTTGGTATAGCTCCTGCGTTAAGGAATTCGTGCGACTACAGCGGAAGTGCTGCTACTGGCGGCGCTTTGGCCATAAGAATTACTTATGTTCAATGAAAAGTCGGGTATACCCGAAATGTGTGTAAGTTGCTCCAAGGACTTACACGAGAAGTAATTATTGTTTATGGTCAAGTGTATCTATTGCAGACACCCTCACTCTGCCTCCTCGAAGCAATGTGATGCTTATCTTTTGAAAAACGATATTCTGTCCGGACAGGCTGCAGATCGTCTCCCTTTCGCAGGCTAAGGACTTGGTCCATTCGCAGCCAGCATCAAAGGATATTCGGCTCCTGCGCTCTCACCCAAGGCTAGAAATGGCTACTGCTAGACGCAGAACACACGTTTCTAAAGGCACTCGGCCTGTCAAAGGTTTCGGTGGGTGGGAGGAAAAGAATCGCATTGCGAGCCCAACATCCTCCAATAAGTCACCAAAGGTGATAATGTCATAAGCTGCCAATACGGACAACAACGCCTGGATTTATCCCTCTGAGTAGCGTACGTCCATTCCTGTAAGGTATTTCGCTTCGATGACAACCCCAGCATCTCATTCCAGATAGGCCAGGTAGATTATGTAGGTGGATGAGTCCGTTGAGTTTTACTCCGACAACTTCATCGCCGTGAGCCTAGAAGCTACGATTTCTATAACGTTTCTCCTTTTGCATCCTCTCCGCTTTATTGGTAGTTGGACCAGTCTTAGACCGCCTTCAAACAGAAGTGAAATGCCTACGTGCACTATAAGCGCCGACAAAACGATTTCACTGTCCGAGAATTTCTTCGAGTTAGGGCTAGGTTTTAGTATATTTCAAGTCACACCAGCCGCTCTTCCTGGCTGGTATATCTGTCTTCATTTAACTGGAAGACGCCTCTTGCAGAGCTGTGGAAAAAGAGTCAAAAACTTCAGAGAAAGTTAACGTAATCTCGCACCCCCCCTAACTGGTGGAGTTTTTCGCGACTATGTCACACGTGTCATCCTTCGACATGTTTGTGAGCCAGGCATGGCTTTCCTCTTATATTCGTTCAAAAGGATCTGTACCCAAGGTACCTTCCCAGACTCCTGACCAATGGATACTGTGCTCCCTTTTCTCCACCCAATTTATTTAAAGTTCTGTGTATGCAAATTGCTGGAAAATTTGGTAAATGTTATATGAGCCTTTTTACTGGATAGCCGAAGCTAGCTGTCTTCTGCATAATGGGGCTTCCGCAAATTCCACTCAACGTCGGATGCTCTGCCTCGACTCAAAAATGCCCTCTCAAGGTACCCTTTGTAAACAACACTATACCAGTATCTCCTTACACTTGTATAAGGCCATCATATTACATGACGATATGGTATCATGGAGACTCTCCATACGATTGAGGCCAAGGGACACCTCCAAATCGTTATTTCTGAATTTTTGCGAAATCGTTGCTTCCACGAACGAGTGAAGGAAGCCTTCTCCAGCTCAATGAAGGAAGAGGGCATCCTGCAAGGAAATCTTTTCTTAGTGTGGCGGAATAAATATAACGAGGATAAACAGACGCTAGTTCTTTTAAACAGCGTCAACCGTTACCTTCCATATGGGACGATACTTCCCACCCTCCCCTTTGCTTTGCTGTTCCAAAGATCCCCGAGCGTCGCTCGCAAAGAAGAATTACAATCAGCAGATTTCGTAGAAGAATGGGATAGCCTTTAGAATAAAAATCTATGAACAAGCTCACTGTCCCCTCCGATTGTTAATGTATATTTTCGATAAATAGACGAAATTTAACTTTCTTCATACGTAAACCGGAAGGGCGAATAGTCCTAACGTTGAAAATTTATGCTCTAGGAGAGAGGCTTTAAGGTAAGCCCTTGTCTCCCCTCCCCTCCACCCAGGGAATAATCGACGTATATATAGTTTGATCTAGAGAAATGTAAAGAGGATTGGAGTAGCAAGCAAGAGAATAAGAGAAGTCCCTGAGTAAAACAGGGAATCAAGAAGACAATAGAACCGAGCTGGTTTTCCTCTTCGATGCCGTTCCTTTGGTCACTTGAAAGAGTAGACCAGTGGTATCGAGACACACTCCCATACCATTTTCGTCCAAAGAAATTCCCTATCTCATTTTTTCTGAATAAAAACAGAGATAACCCTCACCATTGAGGAATATCAAAGTGAATTCCCAGTTTAGAAAAGATTCACCTCTTGGTCAAGTCTCATCATCGAGATGCCAGCAAGTGTAACACAGGGATTGGAACAACCCGTACATCCACAATCCCCTTGCTTATATCTTCAAGTCAAGAAACCTAGCCACGCGCTGCCCATCTACTTCAGGATAAGCATCAGCTGTTTTTCCCGAATTGACTCACCAAGCGTCTCTTTCACGCAGAGAGACGATCAGCTGTTTTCCGAGCCAGTCTTACACAAGCGAGAAGGCTCCCGCCCAACTCGTCTCTAATCATCGCATCGAAGAGGTTCTCGTTTAATGTCACCCAACTTCAGACTCCCTCTTAGATAAAGGTAAAAGGAATCCAAAACTTATTCATGTTGTTAGTTACCATTCCGTGGGAAAGTGAATTTTGCGTTAAGCATCGCGTATTACTCATTGATAGTGTAGCAGAATGCCACTTTTTGATCACTCCACTCTTGACACCACTTTTGTCGCGTTATGCTCTGTGGTACGTGAGGTACTTCTTGAATGAAGTAGGCTTTGATCTAAGAGTGCTAATTTTGTGGTTTTGTTCTTAAGGAAGAGCTACTTCAACACGTAAGGATAAGAGGAACACACAGGAATTATCCCAAAATAAACATATATTTTGAATGTAACACTTAACTATGACAAACAAACAGTTATCGCATTTCTATCCTTGTCCTAATGCTAAACTCGACTATTCCGGTTGGCATCTAGGCCTATCACAAAGACTACGATGACAAAAATAAACAAATAGGCTACATGTAAACACACCAATTTCGATTAGTATTTTTATCTCGACCCCTTTTTATTAGCGTTAAACATTAAATTAAAGTACTCTCGTCTACTAGCAAATATGACTAAGGTTCGCGAACAATGGTTTCTATTTTCCTTAAAACGTGAGACGTACTAAATACATACTATCGCAATAGGAATATAAATGTTCTTTCTAACTTACATGACCGGAGGGATCAGGGATTGCCGGATGTCGCTGGAGGGCTTATCTCTCGCTTTGGAGTGTTGTCGTGGCTGATCCTTAAATTTCGTAGAGTTGGTATGGCGGAAGAGAGATGAGACGATGTCACTTCTTATTTCACACTTGCCTCTGGTTAAATTAAGAAGACGGCGAGAGTTACGGTGCTCTTTGCTCCAAGAGTCCTCTTGAAAGTGATCTAGACGCCTCTTAGTGTCTGATTTTTCAACGTAGAGTGTTCTCCTAGCTTTTGGGGTATTCGGTGAGATTTCTACCGTAATTAAAGAACGGAACCTCGTTGGGGATGGGTTCTTCTCCTCTCACTCTTACGGAGCTTGAGATGTGCGAGTCACTCGAGTGTGAGTGGGTTTACTTTTCTCCAGTCAGACTTCTTCTATGTCTGTAAAGGATTAGTAGGTATGGCACCGATACCAAGCTTGACTATTTATGTAAATTCGGCCCGGGAAAAGGGGATCGATTTTCTCAATCTGATTCTATCGTTTTTCACGGAAATCGTCTTGTATGGCTGAAGGATCGATCTTCACGAACTGAACCTTCTTCTCTCTTATCAAATTCTAATTCTAATTCCTTCTCTTTCTTTGCGGGGCTTATTTATAGGCGGGTTACCGCCCCATCTAAGGGGGAAGGGGCCCGGCCACAAAGGGGAGTGCGAATAGTGAGTTCGCATCTGGTGAGAGCGAGAAGTGCAGAGGTTGGCACTGGGGTGCCCAAGTCGGTCTGCTAATTAGAAAGACTCTCAACCGCCCCACTACTTGGCGTGCCTTTTGACTAGCACCGCTTTTTTTTACATAACCACAGGTTTATGGGTCTCATAGGTAATGGATCGTTAGAGCATCGTTTAAAGTCCTTATGTTGTCTCCTTAAAACAGATGTTAGCTCTAACTGTCAAAAGCGGCGGGGAGATCAAACAGGGTAGGCAGTTACTGTTATTCGCCGGCTACCGTTCTCACGCTTCTCCTTATAGGGCTCGCTTCTCCGGCTTCAATGTACATATCCTCCTCCGGGATGTTTAATGTAGCCATTTTTCTACAGGTAGTATTAATTTTTATTAGATACACTTATTAAAGCATTAGTATATTTAAAGTTTTAATGTATCATTTTTTGTATGTACTTACAAGTATATTTTTGTCCGAGCTGTTTAATTAGATCATCGAAATGCTGCAAATGACAATAATTATATTCTACACGAATCCTCCCTGGTTAAAGAATAAAAAATTAGTAAGAGCAATATTACAGAAAATTGGAACGGAGTTACTCATGTACGAATCAGACGTACATACGAGGGGCGGTCAATAAGTTTTGCAATTCGGATATAAAGAAACAAGATATGAGAAAAAGTGTTTTATTATTTTTAAATATAACTACCCTCGAATTCAATGCACTTGAGCAATTTGTCCCTGAGGCTTCGAATTTCCGACAACCAGAAATCTCCCGACTGCTGTTCAATCCACACCTGGACGGCGAGCTGGACATCTTCATCGTCCCCAAACCAACGTCTACGCAGTGCAGCTTTGAACTGTCGGAAGAAAATGTAGTCGCTAGGGGCCAGATCTGGACTGTAGGGGGAAGGGTTGAGCTCCTCGAATCCGCACTCGCACAGGGCAGCTTGTGCAACTCTAGCCTTGTGGACTTTGACGACGTTGAAGTCGATCATTAGCCGTGAGGTTTCTAGGGACCCAGCGGGCAGAGACCTTGGTCAAGGCCAAATTGTCGTGGATGATGTTGCTAACACTTCCATGTGATATTCCAAGTTCTCGTTCGATTTCTTCGACCTTAACCCGTCGATGTTCGAGGATAATCCTCTCCACATGGCCACATTGTCTTCGTTGCTCACGTCTGACGGGCGTCCTGGACTGGGTTCATCTTCAAGGGACTCAGACCGTGGTAGAACTACTTATTCCCTTGAGCAATGGTTGCATAGGAAGGGGCGGTGTCGGTGTATACTACAACTATGTGTTCATGGATCTCTTTTGCATTCTTGCCTTCCTTGGTCCAAAATTTAATCACTGCGCGGTGCTCAACCTTCTCCATTTCTGAAAAGTTTCTGACTAACTATCTGCGATCAGCTACTGCTTCTAAAATAGACGAGGCAGGAGCGTGCGGCTGCGGGTCCTGACTTGTCATAACTTGTCCTAACACCCCCACAAACAGCCATCCCCCTTCCTCAGTTTTGGCCTACCGATTCTCAAAACCTTTTGATCGCCCCTCGTACGTAACAATGGTATCACCTTAATACTGCTTGAAGATGTTCTCGCACCGTTTCTTTTGTCTTGTTTTCCACCTACACCTCACCTCGATGGCTTATAGTCTCAGCATTAGGGTCTCTTGTAACCGAATAAGGGCGACCGCCTTACTTCTCTACCGATACTTTGTTTTTTCGAAGCTCGTGTATGGACGCCAGTTTTATGTATCCATCACATAGGGCTCCGTCTGGTAATCATTGCCTTCTGCACATCTCCTATTAAGAGCCTCCATGTGGATGTGAGGGAAATGTAAATTGATTTGACAAATAGACAGTGCATCATTCGCTTGTAAGCGTAAGTCAGGCACCTCCTTCAGGCCTTAATGTCTTTCCCTACCTCTGTGGCCAATTTCAACGGTGCATATCACGCCAACAAATACTAGTCATACCCTAATCCCTTGCTCTCGGGCAGGGGCCGCCTCTTTTTCTGCATAGGAAGCCTCCCCGGAGGGTACCAGGTCTCTGCCGGCTAAGCTTCCACAGCGCCGAAAGTATTGCGTTTAGCCATTTTGTACTATATCACGTTTCGAAAGATCCACGCCAGTCTAAATGCATGACTTCAAGACCTACGAGAGGATGGGATTTCATGCTCTATCCTCTCTGTTTGGAGTCAGCGGTTCTCTTAACCGCAAAGCTCAGTGCAATACCCTCCTCGGTACTGGAGATAACGCATCATTCCCGGTTAGGAAACGGGATTGTGATCTTTTGCGACTCCTAAAGCGCCCTGAGTGCTTTCGATGCATTGAAATTTTCACATCCCCTGGTTCGCTCTAATCTTAAGGCAATGGTTGTTGCAAGCAAGGAAGATGTCGAGATTATCTTCTACTGGGTTAATGGATATGTGAAATTTCCAGGAAATGAGCGCACCAAAGATGGCGCCAAAGGAACAGCGATGAGTGGGATAGCAGATCAGCTTTTTGCTCTTCTTCACACCGAAGAAATGACGCCCTTTGATTATAATCTATTTACTACATGTTTAGCGAGGGTGATCAAATTTTGCCAACTTAAACCTAATTCCCCTCAGAGGAATCAGTGATGGAATTCTGGGCTAATTTGCGTGTAACTGCTTGCATCAGTGCTATTTATGCTTGTGCATTGATAAGAGCGTATGTTTTTTGTGTCTGTTTCGTTTGTCAACTCGTTTGTTGTTTTTAAGTTGGCTGACAGTTTCAATCTTTAAGGCATTGGTCTCTAACTGATTTACTCTTATGGCCCTATGAAGAAGGTTATTTCTTCTTGTAGGTAATGTGCAGATTAACTCTTTTTTACGAAATGAAACTGTAAGATGTAAAATATGCCCAACTATAATTTAGGCTTGAATAGGCTAAGCCCCCTGGCAACCTTCTAGAGTCTGTAGCCACTCCAAATCTTATCATTTTCCTCTGGCCCCTTTCAATTTTGCCATGTGCCGAGGTTGGTAAACCTGCTTTGAGGCATATGAATTTAGTGACTATGCTATTTCCGTAGGATCACTCAAAAGAAGAAGCTTCAGAAATTTTAGTCAAAGTATTCGCTGGTATAATTCTATCCCAGTTTGACGATTTAATTTTTCTCAGGAAATGAAAAAATGAGCATTCACGAGATTAAAGAAGGATAGTTTTGTAAAAGTGTTTAGAAGAGAGATTTTAAAATTTACGTTCATTCCATACACCCGTTTGTTTTCATGATTGTTCAGTGAAATATTCACGAATGATTCCGTGCCTCTTTTTCAAGTGAGTTTAATGTCTTTGAAAATTCATAATCATTAACCAGTATGTGGATATGAGGACAATTTAAGACTAACGCTTTTAACCTGGCTTCAGATACCACGCCACCAATCTTCATAGACAGGTACTGAAAACCAGTATCCTCTCACAGTCATTTTTCTCGCATGTGCTATTGGCACAAATGCAAAACGATTACCGTTGTTTAAGAGAATGCTTTCAGAGGATCTTTTAATTAATTTATTAACAATATTCAATCATCAGGGTTGTATGGGTCAGATTGCAAATTTGTTTTATGAGAGAAACTCCGTCATCACAGTAGCAAAGATTGTTTGCCACTTTTAAAAAGGCAGACAGATGTTTATGCCGATCGCACGCTGTAGTAATGTGCATTCTATGTTACAATAGAATTTGCTACTTCAGACTTGATCCCAAGAACTCTCCCTAATCATTTGAAAAATTAAGGTCTCTTATTAGTTTAATTTAGGGTTTCTTGGTTGCGTGGTATCAGCCAACTGTTTCCTGCTCCACCTTGGTAGACATCATCCCTCAGGTTATAACTGGAATAAGAATCACAGCTAAGTTCGTGTAAGGCAGGGGGATTTGTAACTGGTAGTTCTGTACTGTGACATTTGTCTGAATGTAGAAGCAATAATGGGGTACTGCACTATATCTTGCGTCTGACACTTATTCACTTAATCTTTTGGGGAAAGAAGTAACAAGCGATAATGTGGTCTAGTGGTTATCGCTACACCATTGCTACAGAAAATAGTAAACCTGAGCTTTTCTTTTCGTGCATAAATTCATTTTGGTGATTGACGCAGGACCAAAATGCTATATGAATCATCCATTTCTTGTATTGGTCTAGCAAAGGACATTAAAATTAGCTTCTGTAGTTCATTTAGTCAGCCTTCGTGATGGGTTTCTTGAAGCTATATAGGGTGAAAGCTCCACAAATGTACCCATAACGCTTTTTGTCAACTGTTAGCATGATTAAGAATAGTAATAGAAAGATAATGCATATAAAAGGAAATATATTGAAACAATGCACAAATTTAATCAATGGAACTATACAAAGCACCAGCTAGATACACCGATATACGCTAAAATCAGACCAGTTCATTTCCGAGCCATTAAATTATTTAATTTTTTGCTGAACAGTGTTATTTAAATTGTGCAAAGGTCAATTTACCAAGAAAACGGAAAGAAACGAAGTTTCATTAAATTTTACTATTTCTCCAAAAGTTCGCCCATCTCAGCTCAACTGGCTTCTGTTAACTTTCAGAGGGACTTTAAAATACAGGTAACTATAATAACTGAATTAATGATTGTATTCTAAATTTATTGCCTAATTCACGTCTGGGTCCAATGAAATGGTTGAGTTTGCAGCTTTAATCATGTGGGTGATCATTTTAAATGTAGAAAAGTAGCTTTATATTTCTTGGTAAAATTAAGGTAACCAAAATATCCCATTAAATATGTAAAAATTGATGTAATGTTGTTAATATTCCAAAATCATCCTCAATTTACACTTTATAAAGTGATATTTATGCCTTAAGATGTAAGCATCAAAATATTATTGGAGATGAGCCAGTATAGCAAATTCTCCTTTAGGATGTCCTCTATATTGATGTAAAGTTGCTAATATTGAAAATTCTTCCCCAATTTACACTTTAGGAAATGATTTTTAGGTCTTAAGGTGTAAGCCTAAAAATATTATTTGAGATGAGCGAGTATAGGTAAATGTTCTCTAAGAAAAAGATAACAAAATCAAAGCTTATTGCCAATAATTGAAAATGGTTCTATCGTAGATCCTAAATTGATGGCGATTTGAGGAAATTCAGTTGAAAATCGGCTCCATAGACGAGGGTTAAGCCTTTAAAAGGGTAAATATTGTAAATCCGGGACGGGATAGCGATTTAAGCTTTTGACAATGTTAAAATCACAAGTTACACAAATCAATAAACACTATTGCTTTTAGTTATGATTCAAGAGTTGAATTATATCCATTTTCTCCATCAAGACAAATTTTTCTTTTATAGCTTTCAACTATGTCTGATTAAATCATGCAGACTTACAATAAATATGGTAATCTAATGCCTAAATTTTAGTTCAAATATTATCCGTAAATGATTGCTTTCTTAATCAACGGCTAGTAAGACGGAAATAAAAAATAGTAATTTGGCATACATTTGTTATATCCTACAGTGCGAGGATGATTGATCTTTTTTGACCTTTGGTTAAATAAATGTCTCAACAGATTCGCCTAAATTTATTTGCTGGACGTGAAAAGATTTGTAATATAGAGAAATTCTTGCTATCTAATTTTTGTAACTTCGTTCATTACAACGAATAAATGAAGGATGTAGAGAATATCCACCAAAAGTGAAGTGTTATGTGTATCTACATTCCAAAACAGCGAGAAGAATGTGCAGCTTAATTGAGAGTGTCAATAGTTATTTTAGTAAATACCACAAGTATTTTAATCATTAGTTATGGAACGCAGGTGATTGCTACACCTGCGGGAGACCAAAATGAAACGGGGTATTTGGTTAGTGCAAGATTGCTATGCCACTTCTCCAAGAAGAGCCGTTTCTACGATCGCTCGTCCTAAGAATAGAAAATCATTTTCAGTTAACAATTAGTGAGAGTTTATTGTCAATGAATTGCTTAAGTTTGTTTCTTAGTGAGTAAGGGAAAAGTGTTGGTTTACCTCGCACATATAAGAGGGAAAGATGTTAATTTTTCGATAGTGGTTAATATGGCGAAGGTAGAAACGAAGCACAAAAGGAGAATAGTAAGATTTTGTGTCATCATTGATTCGATTGGAATCGTCATTACCCATTAACTGCGTTGCGTCTATATATAGACAACCGAAATATACGTTAATTTTTCGGTGCATCTATTCATTGATGATTTTAAAATTGCCTTATTTTGCGGAGTATCTATATATAGAGGCGTTCTTTCAACTGATTGCCTTCATTTTGCGGCAGAATCTATAAATAGCGGCGCAAATCTATAAATACACGCTGTTAAATTTACGAATTGGCAACATTGAACTACCTCAGGTACCCAAAGATCTTTCACGCGCGGCACGTGGGACTGCGCTCCATGCTTTTCAGTTACCCTGAGGTGATAAAGAACATAAAAACATAAGAAAAGGAGACTGATTACATAAAGTGGATTGATTTATTTTCACGAAATAGCGCATTTTCTCCAATTTTGTGTTTTTGATTGTATTTATATAGTAAAATACAAACTTACTTCATTTTCTGCATTAAAATAACCTATAATTATAGCAAGAAAAAAAATGAATGAAAAAGACTTCCAAGCATTGATAGACGATGATCTTTTCGATGAGTTTCTAGATTAAATAGAAAGTAAGGCCGAGAGTAGTGATTCAGAAGTAGAAAGCGATAATGAAAATGAGTTCATAGCGCAGCCCGCTATCGCAGAGGATATACAAGGAGCTACAAGGAAAATAAGTACCCTAGAAGACCTTACGGTCCATACAAGCAGGGTACTTTTGGCCCAATCCTTGAAGGTGTCCGTTGGCAACCTCGAAGATCACTCGCGAGGATCTTAACGGCGATTTGAGGATTTGCTAGTTGTAGGAGATGAGGAAAGCAATACCGCTCATTGGTCCCAAGAGTCACAGGTTAGTAGAAAACCCTTTCGTTTTGTTGGAAATAGTGGCGTAAGCTTGACGCTTACAGATCCAAAGAGCCCGAAGGAGATCTTTGAATCTTTTTTTGATACAAAACTAGTGGCTATTATTGTTGATCAAACCAATAAAGATGCATCAAAAGTCAGTACTTAGAAAAGAAGGTTGGGCAAATTGCTTAGAAAACGTAGAGATTTATGTGGCAAGACACTAATATAGGTGAAATGTACTGCTTGTTTTCCTTAGTAATTTTGCAGGGAATTGTACAAAAGCCCTCTATTGTTTCCTACCATTCAACAAACGCACTGATTGCTACCCCTTTCTTTGGCGAGTGCATTAGTAGAGATAGGTTACTTTTGATTTTAAAATATTTGCATTTTACCTAAAGTGAAGAAAAAACTGAACCAACTCACAAATTCAAGGAAGTCATGGATCATCTTTTAGAGAAATTTAAAACAAATTATTTTCCTCAGGAAAATATTAACATAGATGAGTCTCTTCTTCTTTGGAAAGGAAGTCGCAAATGGAAGAGATACACACCTCTCAAAAAAGTCAAAGTTTGGAAGCGAATACTACATTCTAGCCGAAGCCGAAACTGGCTATGTTTGGGCACTTATAATTTATGTAGGGAAAGAAATTATATATCCTATAACATATCAGGGATGACAGACGAACAAAAACAACATTTTACCAAGCCAACCAACATTGTTCTGAGCCTTATTGCTCAGAACAACTTTTATACGTCACCTGAACTAATTGACGTGCTGATTGCACATAAAACAGACTATTGGTACTGGGCGTGCCAATCGCAAAAAGTTCTGTCCACAAGTGAAAGATAAAAAGCTAATAAAGGTGAAATGATTTCAAGATTTGAAAATAAAATTATGCATTTAAAATGGAGGGATAGGAAAAATGTGAATATGCTCTGCACGATCTATGATGATACAATGGAAGATGTTAAAAAGTATGCATAAAGTATAAGAAGAAACATATGGGAGGAGTAGACCTTCTCGATCAAATCACTGCTGCTAACTCTTCCACTCGTAGATGAATTAAAAAATAATATATATAAGTCTTTTTCAGATTGTTAGAGCTTACTCTACTTACTAGCCATGTGAAATACAAGAAGAATGGCGGCAAAAAGAATTTTTTAGATTTTAAGCTGAAGTTAATTGAAATGGTTATCAGTGTTTACGGTAAAGATGTATTCTGGATTAGAAAACCAGCATGCTCGCTTGGTTTGGGGATGTCTCCTACTTGACTGACTGGGAGACATTTCTTTACTGAAACACGAGAAGAAGGGAAGAAAATACAAAGAAGCTGAATTTACTGTTCCATAAAGAAAAAACAAAGAGGAGCATCTATAGGTGTGATGCCTGTGTCCAACACCATGCTTCAAACTATAGCACACAAAAGAAAAGCTGGAATAATAATAAAGATAGATGGTATAGATAGATAGATAGGATAATAATATATAAATAATATAGACATTCTCAAGCTGTTGTAATGCAGAAGGAATTGACCATTCTGTCCAATTGGGCCGAGAAATGGCAAATGAAGTTTAACATAGACAAATGTAGTGTACTTAGTATAGGTAGAAATAATCCATTGAATAGTTATAAATTAAATGGGAGAATTTTAGGGAGGACCGATTGTGAGAGGGACTTGGGTATTTTGGTAAGTTCAGACCTTCGTCCTAGAAAGCAATGCCTAAATGCTAAGAATAAAGCTAATAGGATATTGGGATTCATTAGGATGAGTGTAAGCAATAAGAGTTCTGAAGTCATTCTAAAACTGTATCTGGCGCTAGTTAGGCCTCATCTAGACTATGCAGTACAATTTTGGTCACAATATTATAGGAAGCATATTGATTTGCTTGAGTCTGTGCAGAGAAGGATGACAAAGATGATTGGTGGGCTAAGGAACTTACCTTATGGTGAAAGGCTCAGAAAACTAAATCTACATACATTGGAAAGGAGAAGAGTCAGAGGGGAATTGATTAAAGTCTTCAAATGGGTAAAAGGATATAATAAAGGGGATCTGGGTAAGGTTCTTATTCTTAGTGAACATGACAGGACACGTAGCAATGGGTTTAAGCTTGATAAGTATAGGTTTAGGAATGAGATTGGGAGAAATTGGTTTACAAATCGTGTGGTAGATGAAAGGCTCAGAAAACTAAATCTACATACATTGGAAAGGAGAAGAGTCAGAGGGGAATTGATTGAAGTCTTCAAATGGGTAAAAGGATATAATAAAGGGGATCTGGGTAAGGTTCTTATTCTTAGTGAACATGACAGGATACGTAGCAATGGGTTTAAGCTTGATAAGTATAGGTTTAGGAAGGAGATTGGGAGTAATTGGTTTACAAATCGTGTGGTAGATGAATGGAATCGGCTCACTAGACATGTGATAGAAGCCTCCTCTCTGGGTAGTTTTAAGAATAGATTAGATAAATATATGGATGAAGCTGCTAGATGGGACTGACCTTTTTTATGTACATATGTATATATTTTTCTAAGGAGTGGGGAGATTATATTTTGCGGTTGCATGAATAGACATAATCCTCTGGATGCATTTTATGTATATTGTAGATTAGATCTGACGAACTCCTGTAAAGGGTGACAATGTTGATGACTTTTCTCTGGTAAGAAATCTTTTGTGTGTTGACTGGAACAGGAGCTGCCAAGTATAGGCCATGAATGGTCTTTTGCAGTCTCCTTCTTTTCTTATGTTCTTATGTTCTTATATATATTCGTAATATCATAAGGATGGATGGGAGGGAATCCACATCCAGGTCACAAGTCCTGTACATAGCTTGGGAGCATTATTTTAAAAATATTATTAAATTTCTCTGAAAAAATATATTTTTTAAAATATTAAAGTTCCAAAAAATAATGCTCTATAGTTAGGACGTGAGTGACTCCTGAATTACAAATTTTTTGGAGGAAGGTAAATCCGACGCAACCGATATTTTATGGTGGCGTCTAAATATAGATTTAAATCAGATATTTTGTTTTGTGGTCAATCTATAAATAGATCTGCTCTGATTTAGCCGCATTTTGCGGCAGCATCTATAAATCAACGATTTTTATTTTATCGGTTCCGTCTACTAGAGCGCCGCAGTAAACGGGTTGAAGCCATCCTGGCTCATTTTTTTGTTAGCAACTTGGTTTTCACTGCCAAATTCACCATACATTTAATAGTTCGTTCGAACCACTATAATGGATTAGCTGCTTAGATTCTTTTTAAACTATTATTAAATTGTGTCTATAGCTCGCTTCCTCCAAATTATTCATTACCTGCATTCGCATCGTTAAATAATTTTTTATTCTTGATCTTCTGTGCAAAAACCTGCTGAAAAGAAAACTCGAATCGATTGTAACTTTTCTAGACGAACAAGTTGAGTAAAAATAATCAAATTGATCGTAGTAATTAATTAAACTCGGATTCTATATCTCAAAATGAATGCCCTAAAATATGGCAACTGCTTATATCACAGTTATCGCTCAGTCATTTTGGAAAAAAAGAATTCACTTTCTTTAAACAGGTCTTTTTCAATTGCCGAATTCTCTCTCGACAGAAGACGGACGACGGGCTCGGAAAATGTTTAAAGAACAGAGTTAAGTATTTGATATGGACCTTATTCAAATTTATGAACTTAGCCTGGTATTTGATTAGTTAGTAAGTAGTCAAAAGTGTGTTTGCGAAGCCCTTTGATATTCCATTTTTAAGGATTTGACCTCTCTTAATCGTTTCCGGGCGTGAACCAAAGAATGAAATATGAACCGTTTTGAGAGTTAAGTGAATCCCTTCACCATGACTTATACGCTAAAAAATAAAAGGAAAGAGAAAATTTAAAAGTCGCTGTACAAAAAGGAATGTTATGTAAAGGTTTAAACTTCCTTAATTTGTTAAATAAAGTACGATATTGTAATCAAAGAAAAGTAAATATTGAGACAGGTGAAATAAAAAAAAGCCAAATAAACAAACATAAAAAATGAGAAAGGTTTAGAAAAGAGAATTGATAATACCACACCTTGTCCTGTGTAAAGACCTAGGCCAGAGAAGACTCATCCTTTCACGAACTCTTCTACTCAAACGTATAAGCATGATTGTTCTAAAGGACAATGGGAATATGAAGGATCCCATATCTACAATGAAACAAAAAGACTGAGCCTCGAAAAAATTTTGTACCCTTTTTTTGCTAATGCAATTTACTTGGCCTATATTTTCACTCTTCTAATAGGAAACATAAACTTATGAAAAATAATACGAATAATGAGAGAAGATAATGAAGCAAAAGATGCGAGTAGTAAACATGTTTAAATAGATAAGTAAAGCCGGATTAGTCGAAAGACCTCAGGTGAACAATATAACAAAGAAGGATCTGCTAGAGGAGAATGCTAATTGGAAAGATCACCCTGTTTACAACGAATTAGAAAGTCTTGAAAATACTAATTCATTTTGTACTCTTGTTTTTTTAATAGAATTACTAGAACATAGATTTCCACCGTTCTACTCCATACCATATGACCTATTCATATACACTTAATTAGTATGTCTTAATATATTCATCTCAACTAATGTAAGAGCAATAAGATATGGTATGAATACCATTGCAGTAGGTTTATTTCATACGAGTATCTTTTCCCATCACTTGCCATACCCACAACTTGTACGTCACTTTTTAGAATGAAAAAGAGGAGAGTCATTTGCTACTTGTAGAATTCGAGACGGCACCTGCATAGCAGGGAATTTCATATCACTATGACCAGTCTTGCCACATTGCAGCCCAAACGTTAGCAATGGTATACAGACTCTCAGGAATATAGTAAGTCCTATTGGGTGTCCTTCTCAGCCAATACAGTTTTAGTTATCTGCTTATTCTATCAGCTGGAGGAGAGGGGCAGGCATATCATAGTTCTGAAAGAAGCAAAAGAACATGGAGAAATCTAAAGGTAAATCTATATTTTCTGATTTTTCCGGAAGTTTCCATCCACACAAGACTACTTTACGAGGAAGTAAAGGCGGTCATTTTACTAAATTATGGTTTTACAAAACTAAAACTCTGGTTAAAATCTTAGCCATGAGTATATGATTCAAAATTTACTCGTAAGAAATATTGAAAAGCCATATCACTTTATGCAGTGAAATGCTGATTATTCTAAATAGTCAAATTCCTCACCTCTTCGTTTTAACTCTCAAATAGTTAATTGACAATAATTCTTGGGTAATTTAATAGAGTACAATCTCTACTCTCATTTCCGAATTAGACCATCCAGAGAGAATTAAATATAACCGTTATGTTAACATATTACAATGAATATTGTAGAGTCGTCGATTCTAATTCTAGTGCACTGAAATCTAATCTTCATGAGCTATCGGTGGTTTCCACCATCTATAATATAGTTTTTTGCTCTTACACCGTATTTTCTGAGTTCAAGCATGTGGCTGAGCATCTCATACCAAATTTTAACAACGATCTATGATTATGAGACGGAATTCTATTCCTAGGGCTCAGGGGGTATGTGTCTATATCTGCTCGTCATTTAGGGCTTTACGGAGGGCCGGATTTAAGTGCGGCTGCCTTGAGATGATCCTCATTCATATCTGTGGCGGTTTTAACAATTATTATATATTTGATTTATATAGGAACCCTTACCTTGATGATAGTATTTATGATTACCTTTTAACTGCTATCACTGGAATCCAGGAATCTGACTCTAAGGCCTCTTTTTTCTTTGTTGGTATTTTTAATGCTCATCATCAGCAATGTCTGAATTCCATTTCTGCGAGGAACTAGCATGGTCGGGCTTCCTTAGACTTCTCTAATCTTGCTGAATGTGAGCAGCTGGTTCATGATCCGACTCATATATCTGAAAATTGACTGGATCTCCTTTTTACGGATGTTCCTGCCGTTGTTGATCTACGGGTTGTTCTGCCCCTTGGTAATAACTGGCCTGGGATTGATACTGATTTTAACAATATCTGTTGGGGCTATAAGTATAGATCTAAATGTCCCGTAACTGTCCTTAATGAAATTACTCTTTCCATAAGTGAGAGAAGGATTCTACTTAAAATCATTCGGAGTCGTCGAACCGACAAGGGTTAATTCAATGACGACTGTCGATTGGCTAGCGGAATAAGCAGACTGCATTTTTCCAGTAGTCACGTTTGCGCTCCCAAGACTCTTGCAACTAATACGTGCAGCTCAGCTCACATCCACTGCGTACTTATAGTGAGACTCAAAGAGCTTATAATGATCATCTCAGAAAATTTTTAACTGGAACCTCTCAGCCGCACTCTAGGTGGTCTGCTCTTAAATAATCCCTGTTTGCGCTTGAATCTAGCTTTGCATCTTTATAGTGTGCTGATGGCGCTGTATGTTATACCACGTAATGGGCACGGTGATTTGCCGTCTTGCCTATTCTCCCTCTTTCTTACATACTGTGTGTTTACCCTACTTCTTCCCTTTCCCTACAATTTCTCCCAAAACTTTCTATGGTCGGCCTCTAATTTTCCAGGGTAGACGCCGACTAACTTCTTCTCCCCCAACTATCCCCTATCAGGGCTGAAAGAGTAGTGGGCAACGTTCTTTCATCCCTGAGCTCGGGCCTGGGGTGATAAGTTTGTAACAACCTGCTTCATCCCGCCCACACCTTCCTCACATTCCCTTTCTTCTTCCTTTCTCTGCCTATCAATTTTACCCCGTCTTCAAGGTGAAGCCATCATGCAGATAGGCTGCCAGGTCACTAGGCGGGAGGAGTGGCCTCAAATAGCGGAAGTTAGTTCTACTAGCCCCGTGCTCACACCTCGTGGAGTGATGAGCGATTGCGTCGCGTGACAATTACAGTGTCACCATTCACAATGATGGTTTAAATAGAAAAAAACTAATACTCCTCCTCTACCTTCCCTTCGATCATCACTGGAGCGGCCTTCGAGCAGCTCCACTGAAATAATGAAGGTTCCCCCATCCTGTGTTTTGTCAGGGAAGCCTTGAAAATTTCTTCTACTAAGAAGGAGGCTTACTCCTCTCCCAGACCTACAGGTGTAGGGAATTAACACTAATCCCTTTCTCTGGAGGTGCTCTTATGTACATCCTTGTTTCAGGCAGCAGTCCCTCAATTATTTCACAAGGGACTGTCATGAAAGCAAGCAGGCAGCTAAATGATCCATCAGAGGAGATTTATAGCTAGTGTGATTGGTAGAGAGCCAAAAGCGACGCGTTTCTCGAACGGCAGCCTTTTGACGAACGCATCGAATCCCTCCGGGGTGGCCATGATTAGTGCCCTTCGAACACTTGTGAGTGTGAGACCACACTCTACCATAAACTTTGTGAAAGGAGTAGTTTATACAAAGGAACTCGTGAACTCTCCATAGATGACATCTCCTTAAAGCTGTGACAAGCTATCTGATTCGGTGCGTGCCGGTTGGTATCGCTGCTGCGTGAAGGCATTCGTGACACTGCTGCAGAATGCTACTACTGTAACCGCTTTGGCTATACTAATCGCTCTTGTAGGCGCTCAAATTCGGGCTTACCCGAAGTCTGTGTAGTTGCTCCAAGGCTGCCGACGGTAACTCAAAATCGTGGGGGGCTAAGTGTGCCAATTGAAGGGAGCTGCACATCCCTTCTTCGTAGCAATGTGGTGCGTATCTCTTTGAGAAGGAAATCCTGGCCGTTAAGACCCAGGATCATCTCTCATTTCGCGAGGCTAAGGACTTGGTCCTGGTGCGCCCGGCGCTGCCTGGGACCTCTTATGCCTCAATGTTAAGAAAGACACCCTCTGCTCCTGGACCCTTTCGGTCTATGAGAACGGTCGTTTCCGCGCCCGTTCGAAACCCATCTGTGGGTTCTACCCACTACGGGCGCTCCTCTAGCAAAGTTGGCGGCACAAGAGTTCACAACCAGCTCCGGCTACTAAAACCAGGGCTTCTCTCTCTTCGTCCAGCGTGACAATTTTTTTGTAAGGAGAAACGGCCACGCGCTTGCACCGAGTCGTTTGACGAAGTAGAAAAACCATGAAGTTGGTCGTTAGACTCAGTAGAAAAACTCTGAAGCTGGTCATGAGGCCATCATCAAGGGTTCCTAAAGCTGCGCCCCGAAAGGTAGGCAGCACTAAAGGAGTTTCAGCTCCTTCGCTCACACCCAGTCGTAGGCTGGTTGGCTCGTAGAAGGTGGATCCTCCAAAGTAGGACCCACCTCTATAGCTGCCCCACTCGCTTAAGGTTTCGAGGTAGAGGGAAGAAAAGACTCGCATGGCGAGCCCAAGCTCCCCGATAAGTCCTCGGAGGTGACAACACCTTCAGCGCATTGTCCGGCCAACAGCGCCGAAGTTGTGCCTCAGGGAAGCCTACGACCATTCCCGTAAGGGTCTTCTGTTCGAAGAGGGCCCCTCCATCTCCTCCTAGCTAGGCCTGAGGGCATATTTAGACAATTGAATTGTAGCAGACTCCGGGCCCTGGGAGTAGCTGCGGGGGCTCGTTCCTCGTTAGCTATCTTTTGCAGGAGACCATGCTGGGAGGGTGCCCCCTGCCTTCCCTTCCGGGCAAGAAGGGTTTTTCGACCCTATCTCCACAGAATGAGGGCCAGGGTGGGGGAGAATGCGCGATTTACACCGAGCATGATGTCTCTGTTTTTCTCTTCGCTTCAGATACCTCCTTTCAGGCAGTAGCTGTGCAGCTGCCCCTGGATAAAAGGTATATTGTCATTTCCGCGTATATTCCACCGTCGGCCGACTTCAACGTGGGAGACTTCCGCCGAATCGTGGCACTGTTTCCGAGGCTCTTTCTCTTGCTTCGAAGATCTGAACGGTGGACACCCACTCTTAGAAGACTACTCGATGAATCTAAGGGGTTAACTCCTTGCTGGCCTGATCGAAGAGCTCAAGATAGGTGTCCTAAATGTGTGTGAATTTACGCATCACTGCCAGAGAAGCGCTTCATTTTCTTGTCTCAATCTATCTCTATTGTCTCCGAATGCTCAGCCTTATTTTAAAAGTGTAGTGGTTGATCACGGGCTCAGGAACCACCTCCCATTCTCCAGTAGAATGAGACAGCAATCTTACACTCACCATCAGTGGCAGAATCTTTCGTGACCGCTTTCTCAGCAATCTCTAGCCGAGATGTTTTACCGACAGAATTAAATGAGCGTTATGATGTTGCGGAAGGCCGCTGACTGGACTTTACGCCACTAGGCGGAGAACCCTTCAACGACAGGTTTACTCTGAGTGAGTTGTGTTTCGCTTTTGCTTCGTGCGCAGACACCTCCCATGGTCCGGATGATGTCCTGTGCACTATGCTTCGACACGTGAGTGAGCGATGCATGGCTTTTCCGTTATATTTGTTAAACAGGATCTGAGTAGAGGGTCTCCTCCCAGATTCCTGACGAATTGCTACTCTGCTAGTTTTTTGCAAACCGGGAAGAAATCACTCTACCCCGGCCGGATTCCGCCCAATCTTTATATAAACTCTTGCGTGTGCAAGTTGATAGAGAAATGGGTAAATGTTAGATTAGCCTTTTTTCTGAATAGCGGAGGCCATCAGTATTCTGCACATTGCGGCTTTCGCAAGTTCCTTTCCACGTCAGATGTTCTGCTTAGACTGGAAATTGTCGTCTGCGAGGCCTTCCTTCGTAGATAGCACTACTCCACGGAGTTTTTCGATTTGGAGAAGGCCTATGATACCCTGACCCCGATTTGTATTTAAACGGGGTTTGCCTGGAAGTGATAGACTCACACAGTTTCTTGTTTTTGACCGAGAGCACACCTGGGAGGCTCATATTCACAACTTTAGGGACTCTTGCACCCGCACCATGGACATTATTCGCCCCGTGACGTTCAACGCCTATTGCGCTGATGAGCCTAGTGCTTTACTTTTTCGAAGCTCGAAAACGGATGCGAGATTTATGCATCCGCAGTCGAGCCTGTATTGCTGAAGGTGGATTCAATCCACCACACCGGCCTTCGCCTACCGACCACTGCCTTTTGCACTTCCACCATTGAGAGCCTACAAGCGAATTATGCACTTTGCATGGCTCGGTACAATGCACAGTGCAGCTCTCGGGTCGGTAGTGCCCCTATCTCTGCCCATGACCCCAATCTGTGCACGCCTCTGCTCCCAAATCTTCTATAGTGCCGGGACTATTGCGTTCGGCCTTTTTTGGAGCACACTTCGTCTCACGCTGCAACCTTGTCAGTGTATACGGATCGCATTTGTCTTCATAGCTGAGCTGGTCGCAATACATAACTCGGTACGGTAGATAACGCGACGTGCTCGGTACTGAGACTGGATTGTTATTTATAGCGACTCAAAAAGCGCCCTGAGTGCTTTCTGGCCTTTGGAACCTGGGCAACTCATGGTTCGCGATATCCCTGATGCTACGGTTTTGGCGAGCCAAACAGATGTCGAGATTATCTTCTGCTGAGTTCCTTCACATGTAAGAATTGCGGAGAATGAGCGCGCCAATGAGGGCGCCAAAGAGTTTACGGGGACTGGGCTACCAGACCAGCGTTTTGCTCTTCCTCATAACGATTACATAGCAGGAATACGGACAGCTCTCCGAACTGCTTGGAAAAGAAGATGGGAGACGCTCGAAGGGAACTTATAGTTCTGTGCCATTGGGCCGCGACTGTTCCCATGGGTCTACCCCCTTATGCCGCAACGGCTTTTGGCTGCTCTCTGTTGTCTCCAAATTGGTCCCACTCGCGAAACGCACCACCATTTGATGGAGTGTTCGCATGCGCCATACTGTAAAGACTGTTTGTCTCCCATACTCTTCGGTACATTATTGATAAAAGGCCCATTCTGGTGATCTCAGTGGAAGCTCTCTGTCACGGTACTGGGATGAATGGGGTCGCTATTGCTTGTCTCTTGTACACAAAATGTGTTCGTACACACTGACTTGTGGAGTTTCCCACTTTTTGCCGGAGACTGCCCTCCCTCACTTTATCGGCTCTTTTATGGGTTTCTTTGTAGTTCGCCTGTTCCTGCGCTTGGGGGATGCGGGGCTACCCCTGACACTAGAGCACGCTTACTTCTTGCCTTTTGCTTTTTCTCGTTATTATTTTATTAGCATTTGTCTTTTTTATCGTTGTTATTTGTTATCTTCATATTATTATTTTTTTAGATTATTTGTTTTTTTAATATAACTTAGGAGTAGGCAACTTATGCCTAAGTAGGGAGTCGCCAGATGGGCTAACACATGGAAAAAACAACTGAAGAAAAAAGGTGTTCTACTTGCGTCAATTTTTAAAAAAAAGGCAAAGCAGTGAGGTAGAGTACTTACCTTCAACCTTTTTTCTTCCTATTAAACTGCACTCCTCGGTTCTTTTCTTGAATGCTAGCGCACAGGTCACTCTGATTTACAAAGGCTCTTCACCATCAATTCATCGGGATGAATATAACTCACGGCGGCCTGCCCTCGTGCACAGACAAAGACCAAGGTCGCAAGTGTGCTGAACAGATCCTTGATTAAGTCAGATTCCCTCATTCAGACACTTCCTGTTGTTTAGTAGCACGCTGGCTTCAAATATTTTCCTGATATTCCCTCAACGGTTGTAGTACTTCGGCCAAATACCGTATTCTTTATCAGATGAGAGTAATAACTAATTTGATTGGTAGAGAGCCGAAGGTAAAAATTATTTTCGGACGGAAGCATTCTGCCAAATACTTCGGATCCTACCGACTCAATGGTTCGCCCGTGAGTGGAACCTGCATCCCAATACGAACTTCATTAAAGGATTGGTTTATGCAAGCTACCTCTGAGATTACTCCTTAGAAGATATTATTGAACAGATGGCTGACCAAAAAGTGGTCAAATTAGAGCGTATGATGAGAATCCTGGATGGAGTCCTGAGATCCTTCCGTACACTGTTTGTAACAGTCGACTGTGATAGGTTTACTGAGTCGTTGCGTGTCGAAGGCTATCGCGAGTCCAAAAAGGCTTTCTGCCACTGGCGAGTGAGTGCTAATACTACCACTGCCTTGCCCATACACATTGCTTTTGTTGATGTGCAAATTCGATTTTACTCAAATATCTCCTGGAGAAGCAATTCCCTGCCGTTTATGCTGCGGTTCGCCTCTTATTTCTGTGCGCACAACGCTATTTTCCTGGCACCTCTAAGTATACGATCATGTTCGTTTCTGCGCCAAATAAGAACCCTTCTGTGGTTTCTACCTTCAACCATCCTCCAAGCACTACTTTGATACAGATTGGAGCACAAAGGGTTCACACCCAGATTTGTATTAAATAGGTTAGATCCTCCTCCAGTGTGACCATTTTGCACAAGGAGAAACTGCCTTGCGCCTTCACCGTGTTGTTAGTCTTACAGGAGGAAAGCCATCTGAAGGTGGTCGAAAGTCTTCTATGCTGTTTCCCAATGCTGTCTCCGAAATGAGGACAACACAAACGGAGCTTTGGTTCATACGCTCTCAGCCAAGGCTGGACCAGTTGGCTGAGAAAAGCGCGATCTTCCAATGGAAGGACCGCAGCCTCGAAAGCCACCCCACCCACTGAGAATTTCGAGGCAAATTGATTAAAAGACTCGCATAACAATCCTAAACTTCCATTATAATTCTTCGACGGCAACAGAGCCTTGAAGATCATGTTAGGCCAACAGCGCTCGGAGTTCTGCCACCGAGAAGCATACAGATATTGTCGTGTTGGTCTTCTCTTCGAAGTGGGCCCCTACAACTCCTCCGAGTTAGGCATAGGAGGTAGATTCCTTTAATGGAATTGCCGTTGACTTCTTGCTAATTGGGACAAGTTGCAGAGAATCGTCTTCTTCATTATCCCGTTAGCTATCTTTTGAAGGAGATCATGTTGCGCGCATGCCGCCTGCCCACTATCCCGCTCTATAAGTATTTTGAATCCAACCAGTATGATGTTTCCTTTCTTTTTCTATCAATATATCCTTCCAGTCAGAGGCAGTTCAACTATAGCTACATAGGAGGTATAGTGTAATTTTTGCGTACATTCTACCCTAAGCCGACTTTGACACTGCGCATTTCCACCACGTGGTTGCACGGTTTTAGAAGCCTTTTCTTCTTCTCAGAGATCTTTAAGGATAGAAACCCACTGTTGAGGGACTACACGTTCAATTCCATTGCTCAGTGATGTAGATGAGTGTCCTAATTGTGGATAGGTTTACACATCACTGTGACAAAACGCTTAATTTTGTACTTTGATCTATTGGTGTCTTCTTCAAATGCACAGACTGATTTTGGCTGTGTTGTGGTCGATGACATCCATGGCTATAATCATTTTCCCATTCACCTATCATTTTCTCGAGGCTTTCTAACTGTAAGACTGAAATGGTGTGGCTTGGAGCAGGGTGCTTGTCCTAATTTCAGGAAAGGACTAATTTCTCTGTTTTAGTCAAAAAGATTAGGTCGCTGGATGAGGCCATTGAGTTCTCCTCTGGTAACCTCATCTCCCTAGGGCTACCTACTCTTCCTAAAACATTCAGTCATTTTGAACAATTAAAACTTTCTTTATTTATTCTATATTCACATGATAGGTGGGTTAGACTGAACAGCCAAGTAGTTGCTTATACTTATTATGCTACTTTGATAGCAGCCATACCTTCGCCTGTTCAAAGAAATTTGATCTCTGAATCAATGAATAGAGACCTAACAAAGATAAATATCGGGTGACCCAGCAAAATTCAGGATGAAATTTTGGCTCTGAGATGATTGGTTCCTCCTGAAGGGTGGGAGGGCGGCTTAATGCGCCCTTTTGCCGTGTTTTTATTGCTAATGTCGCAAGACTGGCAGTATTATGAGATGTCAACGGCAGCACCCGGCTAAAATAAATACCTGTATATCCTCTGCGCAGTTTTGTTATGACTAAAGTGACCTGAAAACACACTATCGTTTACGATCTTAAGGACGAGCGGGATGTGTGAGCGTGGGACTCAAAGCGAATGAGCCTCGGGGTTATTGCCACATGAGCAGGTACGGTACAAAAGACCTTCTTTCACGAGGTGAGAAACCATTTTATGACCGTGGACAGAGTCTTGCTCGTGGCTCCGAGCTTTCTCCAACAGGGGAAGGAGGGTTTCGCACTCCTTCTGCGCTCTAGCGAATTTTTAGCTCCTGATGCTGCTAAACTCAGCGTCGTAGGTGGCTTCAAAGGAAGCTTGTGTATGTGATCTCTCTTTGCCTAGGCCAGCGTAACAACAGGCTGAGCCACAGGATTGGAGGACACTGTCCGATCAAGACTAAGCAAAACTTAATAGGGGTTGAAACGACTTCAGTCCAGCTGGTGAAGTATTGGCCCTCAAGGTAGCACTTTACAATGGGGAAGTAGTTCGCGCGTCCCAGGTATTCGTGGGCTACTACAAACTTTTTGTGGTCAGGGACCACTGGGAAAAATAATTCCTTTGGCACTATGATACACGTGCATCCTGTATCGCGAAAGGGAGTGGATATTCTGCATCCATTTACGTGTCTGTTTTTAAATTTTTAGCCCTAGGGTGAGCCTTTGTCAAGGAGAAAAATGACCTGAAGTCCGGGGTGGCTAGACGGGAAGAGACGAGTGCAGGTTTCAGGGCGAGATTATCGGGAAGCAGGAGCGGCGCTCACTTGGTGAGCGGAGGTACTCCAGAGGTGTTAATTATGGGGGCATTTTGGACGCAAGTGCCCTTATACTCTACACGTAAAGCAAACTATCGGTGTCCTGGTGAATAACGACGCAGGGAAATTGAGAATAAAAAGTTTGATATCTCTGAGTTTCGATATGAGAAAACTGTGGAGTATAGACGGACCAATACCTTAACGAACTTGGGGACGTTACACGGAGGGAATCGTGAGTTATCTATCTTGGCCTTGGAGTTGAATGGGCAGTTTTTATATTGTCCTTTTAATAGAGCTTATGGCTTGCCGCGTAGACATCTGCCTCTCTAATGCACTCCTTGAAGGTGTAGCACCTACGGTTTTTCACAAATGCGTGAATTTATGTGGGCAGCGCAGCTAATAACTGATCCTTAATGACAAAGTCAACTAAAGAGTAATAATCGGGTGATTTTAGAAGCGTCTAATCCAAAATTAAAACTTCGCTGGAAGGTGTTACCAAATTGACAGAGGGTCAGACCTAGTTGGATTCTGGAATGTCGAAATTTTGAACGGTAAACGTCGGAGGTCATGTTTTAAGCCTCCAACAGCTCAGACTTAAAGGTAAAATAGCCGATGGTGGCTTCCAAGGGAATGGAAATGAAAATTCCCGTTGCTGGGAGCTGAAAAGGAGGACTTCTTTGGCGACACCGCCTGCCTCGATGTCCCAATCATTGACTTCGAATATTTTCTCAAAGTAGGTGAGATAAGATCCAAAGTCCTCACCTTCTTTAAACGTCGGAAGCATGACTGACACGGGCTGGGGGCTTCCGTACGCGAGTTAATGGAGATAGCCTCAGTCCGGGCACGATTTAGCTACAATTCATTTTGTCGGACTCTCTCTCTCTCTCTCCCTTTTCACTCTCGAATTTCTTTCCTCACCGCTCTATCTTGCTCTTCTCGTTCTCTTTTTTCTGCTCTTTCATTCTCTTCTCGTTCTGTTTTCTGCTCTTTCAATCATCTCCTCGTCCTGAACGTATGGCATGAGGTCTTTGCCGGTTAATCCGAGGGCTTCTCCTAGCAATTTAAATATGTCGAAAAAGGAAGTTCAATTGACCGGAGGCACGAGACGGGGTTAACGATCTGAATGAGTGAAAAATATCCACACGAAAATAATATGCCCTA
The DNA here is from genome assembly GCA_963969495.1 of Ceratothoa steindachneri. Taxonomy (NCBI): domain Eukaryota; kingdom Metazoa; phylum Arthropoda; class Malacostraca; order Isopoda; family Cymothoidae; genus Ceratothoa; species Ceratothoa steindachneri. The sequence continues at coordinate 13,074,252 of OZ018323.1, read as the reverse complement.
ATAGAAGCGGGAGCCTTGTTTCGCTAAATAAAATATACACTAATTAAAAATACAAAAATAAAAAATTTGACCCACAACAATTAAATATATAAGGGTCGTTCCACGAATCTAAAAATATCTTGAAAGTTACTCAGCCCTAAAATACAAAGAAATAGAAGGAACTTTTAAAAGACCTCTTTAAAGACCTTTTAAACTCCACACCTGACACCAGATTTTATAATATATATATATATATATATATATATATATATATATATATATATATATATATATATATATAATGAGGACAATTACACGCTAATGGCTTCGTCCGAACAGTTGGGGATAGAGATAATGAGAATGAGGGTAGAAATTCGATATTGTGTGGGGAATAATTAAGAAAATAAAAGAGTGTAGATTGGCTTAAAAGTTGAATGGTGGCCGAGAGCCATTCAAAGTTTTTTAAAGAATGCTGCAAAAGTAAAGTTTAATAACAAAAAAGAAATATTAAATATATACTTAAGAAGTTTAAGTGAGATACATGATCAATTAAATAAGGGGTACACTCGGTATCAGCAAAGGGGCAAATCCCGAGGATTAAAGCGGTTATATATCTTACTTGGATTAGAGTCTTAAAAAGGGGCTACACTAAGCCGAAATACAAATAATAACAATTGATTTGTGAAGACCGGATTATAATGAAGTCTGCAGCGTCGACCTCTTACACGGGGTAAGCGTCGAAGGTAAGGTAACTCAGGGAGGCTAAGATGCAACAAGGAAATATGTTTCACCTCAGATTTCTCGATGAGCGGGAGGTAGTGGTTCTACCTTGGGATGCTGATAAAGAAGGACTGGTTTTACCTCAGGGTTTTTAATGATGGAGTACTGGCGCAGAGTCACGGAAGAACGGCTGTTGTAAGGAGCTGCCAATTGACTGGGGCAACGTCAACGGTGGAGAGATTCTAGCCGTCGGTACCCGAATACACCATGGAAGATCCGACTCGAGAACGTAATGTTTCTTCGTGCTGGACGAGTTGTACTCCTTATCCAGCGGAAAACCTCCGGTTATATAGGTGGTCGGCGGGCAGCGAAATTGCCTCGGGCTACGGCGTGCTTTCCTGGGTTTGAAGTCACCGGCTTTCGGCTGAGGAAAGGGGGGAGATAAGGAGCCGGTCGAATAGCCCTTCGGGTTTTACCTCACGTCAGGATTATGGGAGGCGAGATTAAATCGCCCCGGGCCAGGGAAAAAAGCAATGTAAGATAAATACAGATGGTCTGATAAAGCCATGTTCATTCAATTCCTTCCTTGCTTCTCACGCTCTTTGTTCCGGAGTAAAGGCCACGTGGCTCTTCTAAGTGTTCACGGGGGACCTTCAAATCATATTGGGCTCAATTCTTTCACAGTTGTCGTCGTTTGCATATTTTTTACGATGTAGTTCTGTAGAGTTGTCGTTCCAAAAATCTTCCTGCGTGATGAAATTCGATTTTCATTACAGCTTTACCATTTTATAGTGGAAGAAGCTATTGATTTTCTTCTTTGATTTTCTTCTTTGGTCATGGCACCTTACAGTTTATCTGATATAAATTTAGCCAATTTCCCCCCTTCTTTAAACAGGTTGAGACAAATTAAGTCTTTGCAGAAACAATTTAAAAACAATAATAAAATATGACCCCTTTGTAAGAAACTCAATACCCAGTTATAATTGAATTACAGTATCAACCATACGATTCCAATAGTAAATTAATATTGATTTTAAATCAAGGAATAAAGTCTGTAAGTATGTTGTGCATGAACCTAAAACACAATCTGGTACAAAGTGGCCTATACTTTAATGAATACTCGCGAGTAGAGTATGAAAACGTAATAACGACCTGGTCGTTATGAATGTTTATGAAAGAGTCCCATATCTAAAGGACTGACTCTTGTTTTTTTTATAAATGAAGACCAGGAGACGGATTTAAAATATCCCATAAATTAATAGACGGGGCTAAAGTGACATCAGGATAAAAGATTTTGTTTTTGGTGAACAACTCCGATGAAAGTTTGTCGTTGAATACGTGCCAAAGCATGGATTAAGAATTTCCGGTTCAGTCAATTTTATGGGCACCTCAGGGGCAATAAATACTCTTTGCAGGGATATCTGCCTTAGATGTGTTTTCCAGGAGCGAGAAGTTCCGGTGATTGGGTAAGCATAGTTGTGCAGAAAAGGTGCGAGATACTGCCAGATAGTGCCTGTAGCCATATATGACGAAGGAAACATAAGAGTAATATATATATATATATATATATATATTAATATAGTTTAGGTGTTAACTTTAAAATGTGCATAATATTGGCGCTGCAAAATGATAAATACTCATGAAATATCAAAAATCTAAGTTTAAAAGTTTGAAAAGCAGGAAGATTGATAGTCGGTCTATCTCAACTTTCCATTTTATAAAGTATATAATCTAAAAGTTGACTTTAACTTACTGAGTTCAGAAAAATATAACAGAAGAAAAATCCACCGGAAATTTTAGTCTTTCACTCTATTTTTTTTTCTTTTTAATATGTTTGTCTGATGTAACTCGATGATTTAAGAGAGAAAGAAACATTTGAGAATATTTATACAGAAACTTTCATTCGAATTCTTTTTCATTTTGAAGACTTTTCTTTCTCGCAAGGAGCGAGAAAGGGAATCGTGTTAGCGCAGATGCTACGACTTGCATCCGATTTATGGAGTAATCAAATGAAAAATTTAAGAGTATTAAAATTTATATATACTTTATTTTCTTCCCAATTTATTTCGACAAACTTCCAAAGTCGGAGATTGCCTGTTTAATATATATATATATATATATATATATATATATATATATATATATATATATATATTTATAGTGTTGGTTCGTGCTAAATTTGACAATTCTTAATGCCTCCTTTTTTCAGGAATATATTGATATATCAGTGTGAAGCTGACATAGAAACCTGGAAGCCATGTTAATATTGGAAAAGAGTTACCTGGATCACGATGATTCGCGCTGGCTATGAAAATGAAAAATCATGACTGGTGCTTAATGGTCTGTTAACACAGTAAATGCTAAAAGACGTGACTTGGGCATATTCTATGGCCTTTTTAGTATAATCTTTAAACAAAGGATTAACGTTAATTTATAAGTGTACTCTTTCAAAAATATTTAATCAGTGTAAAATATTATCGCTCAGCTAAATTTAGCTACGACTATTAGAACCCTTATTCATAACCTTTGGCCAGGCAAAAGAAGTCTAAGAAAAAACTTAAAGAAGCATGGGAGAAAGTTAAATAAGTTCAGTTGGATCTGTTTTTTTAAAAAACACCTCCTAAATACAAAGGGCCGTGAATAAGTTTTGTCGAATCAGTAGGGCAAAACAGAGGAAGGGGGATGGCTGTTTGTGGGGGTGTTAGGACAAGTTATAACAAATCAAGACGTGCAGCCACACGCTCTTGCCTCGTCTATTTAAGAAGCAGTAGCTGATCGCAGATCGTCAGTCACAAATCTTTCAACAATCGAGAAGGTTGAGCACCGCGCAGTGACCAAATTTCCGACCATGGAAGGCAAGAATGCAAAAGAGATCCATGAACACATTGTTGCAGTATACACGAATACCACCCCTCTCTATGCAACCATTGGTCGCTGAAATAAGGAGTTTCGCCATGGTCTTGAGTCACTTGAAGATGACCCCCGACCAGGACGCCCGTCAGACATGACCAACGAGTACAATCTAGCCGTGTGGAGAGGATGATACTCAAAAATCGACTCGTGAAGGTCGAAGAAATCGAGCGAGAACTTGGAATATCACATGGAAGTGTTATCAACATCATCCACGACAATTTGGCTATGACAAAGGTCTCTGCCCTTTGGGTCCCTAGAAACCACACGCCCCATGATCGATTTTAAAGTCGTCAAAGTCCACAAGGCCATAGTTGCACAAGCTGCCCGGCGCGAGTGCGGATTCGAGGAGCTCAACCCCTACATTCCAGATCTGGCGCCTGGCGACTACTTTTTATTCCACCAGCTCAAGGCTGCACTGCGTGGACGCCGGTTTGGGACCGATGAAGATGCCCAGCTCGCCGTCCACAAGTGAATTGAACATCAGTCGGGAGATTTCTGGTTGTCGGGAATTCGAAGCCTCAGGGAGGAGTGGCACAAGTACATTGAAGTCGAGGGTAGTTATATTGAAAAATACTAAAACACTTTTCGTCATATCTCGTTTCCTTATTTCCGAATTGCAAAACTTATTGACCGCCCCTCTCATATATATATATATATATATATATATATATATATATAGCTTTATTTAATAACATAAAGCTTCTCAAGTATGTTGAATTTTATTTATATAATATATAATATTATCAATATTTTGAACAATAGAATATTTATTATGCCCTTAACACTAAAATGTGTATTTGCAACTACCCTGATGTGGATACTATATTGAAGTAATTAACAATATATATGTACCTGATTTTTTTCCCTAAATAATTTGAGATTTTTAAATTATTTGACAGGCTGATGCGCATAATTAGCTATAGGTTTCGCCTGCTATCATTTTTTGTAACGGAAAATTGCCTATTAGTATTTGAGGCACAAACATCTATTAATAATATCAAATAGGTGTTTAACTGTGTATATTTATACATTAATATTAAAATTTAAACGAATCAATTGTTGCTATGTTGGTTGTGTGATTTAATTCAACATTAGTCCTAATCAGCTATTAGAGCTAGTACATGGCATAAGGATAGAGACGATATATAGGCCTCACCTTTGAGTTGCCGAATGGAGAAAGATACATTCTGGGCCCATTATGGCATTTAAGGGTGCTGCCGTTGGACAATCGAAGGTGGCTCTTACGTGCATTGCAAGTAAATCCCACGGGTAGTGGCTTGATTTGTTGCTCGGGAATCTGATACGTAGTAGGGATAGGAAGACCTAGAAGATTATACTAATATAAGACATGCCACAGTGCTTTGCAGGATCGCAAAGCACTTAGATTTGTCTCATAGGAATGGTGTCCCCATTTCTAAACCTGAAGCTTCTTCCATCAGGGGACACTCCGTGTATCACCATCATCCTCGTAATTCTGATTCATTTACCATCTTATCTTCAGCCTTAACTTCTCTCGATTGAAAACCTTAGAGTCACTGTACATCAATAAAATTAATCCAAACCTAAATAATTACTCCTCCTTAATTAAACTATTCCCTATCTAACCATCCAACACTTCGATACATTAAATAGCCAACCGACCAACCGAACAAATCCTCTTAGTAGTTTTTCTATCTTTAGTTAGTTGATTTCACAACTCATACGATAAAGGTTAGTCCCTCTTTTTAATTCGTTCACATTTGTTTTCGCTTTTTTGTCTTTTGTTTATAATTTAATGTAATATGTTATTTTATTGTTTATTCCAGTTACCCTTAATTTTTTATATTCAAGTCAGGTTATGTTAAAATTCACTACTTCCTATTATTTTTCAAAATTACACTGGATAGTATCAATTTATTTTATATATTGTTATTTGTGTTTTACTTTAATCTTAATAAGGGTCAATTTTATTTATTTAACTTGCCTTCACTCGCATTTTTGGCAATTATATAAAGCATGCTTCGAACTGTCTCACTCTTATCTTTAATATTTCTTCTCCTTCTCATTAGCCGATACAGTGGCTGAAGATGGTCCTAGCGAAGGTCCGAAACGGCAGGCCAATAAATAAATAGTGTAATCTTCTGGGGCTTCATATTCCTTTATATATATATATATATATATATATATATATATATATATATATATATATATATATTGGTGTGTAGGGACAAAATAGTCGTCAATTCTTTCATCATCCGAACGCATCTTCTTCACTTGCTGCAGCAGAAAAAGTCAAAGAGCTCTCAATACCATGCCTTAAAAATTTTGTAGGTTCTTTTGATATTCATTTTAGGTGATACACATACATACTCTAAAGTTTCTTTATACCTATTATATTTTATAACAAAGTTTCTATTTAATTATAGGCATAAAAGTACAGTATAAATAAAGGGGTAATACTCTAATGATATCAATAGCTTGTTTGCAGCAATTGGACAGGATAATTTGAGTGGACGCTATTAGTTGACAGTTCTACTAATATTTTAGAAGCCATTTTTTACTCAATCGAAATAATAATCCATTTGTATCAGTTGCAATTTTAGCAATTTCTTGTAGGTTTAAAAAACTTAATTTTGTGTTGTTTCCTAAGGGGAAGATTTTCTATTTTCGTGTTAATGCTATATATATGTGTGTATGTGTAAGGTAACACTTCATGGTGGAAAAGTAGAGGGTGGCATATGGATACGATTCGATAAATTTTCAAGAATTCATTTTCAAATGACCCTTCCTCATATAATTTATGTACTCCCTTGTCCACCCAAACACTTAGCTGTATTTTAATCGTTATAATTAAGGCTAAGTACACTGCTTTGATCAATTTAGTACTCATAAAGTTTTTCTGAGAACGTTGATCAAATGGGGATTTTACTGTGTTGAACCCACGACTTCAATATGTGCAATGGGTAATTCGACTTCCAGATTAAGATTAAAAGTAAAAAACCTTTGTTTTATTTATGCCTTTAGAATTACAATGAGAGAAAGACGGGCATAAATGCTGCCGATTATGTCCCGAACGCAAACAATTTGTGCATAACCTGAGAAACTTAGAAAGTTTATATTTTTGGGGGGGTTTTGAGTAGTTCAGGCAATGTTATATCTTATGTTGCCCATTGCATAACGCATATTTGGTGGTGCTTGACCGAACTAGAGAATAGATTTTCGGAAAATTTTCCATATTATTTTGGCGTTTATTCTGTGTAGGCTCTTTACTTATTTGAAAGTCAGAAAATGAGTTTTTTTGAATCCTAATAGGCCCACATTTCTCCTGGTGACTGTCTGCAGTTATATTTCCTTTTCTAAAACGTTACATAAATCTTCCAGTTCCCAATATTTGGTAGTCTTGATAAGCAACCTGTGTATTTGGTTTCTTAAACTAGAGGGAAGTTTTCACAAAATATGTTCAAAATGAAGAAGTGCGCGCTGCTTACATGTAATCCCAGGACCTTTAGTTTACTTATGTGGCACTCATAGCCAAACAAAATTCCATAAGTGGCAGTTATTTTTGGTTTCGTTTAAGTTGAAGTATTATCCACATGATATTGTACTATTACTCTTTTGTATTTTTTTTAAGTAACTCACATACTTCGAGATACTGGTCAGCAAATCAGGCAAATCATTTTAACAGTCAGAGTGGTGTTCTCTTCAGTTAGCCAGCTAGTTATGCGAGTTTTGGGGTATTTGAGAATTCAAAGATATTAATATTATTATAATATATGTCATCAAAATTACTATATTGAAGGATATTTCCTTAAAAAAATTGGAGGTTAATTTTGAGTAGGGCAACCTCTTTGGGTGAAGTTCGAGGTAACCTTTTTTCCACTCGTGAACTCATAAATTACTTATAGATTTGAAGCAATCTTTAGTCCTCACTATCGAGAGCTAAAACTCTCTATTTATCTCAAGATCCTCTATCATTTCTTTTGCAATGGCATCCTCCACACCTCTACCCTATACAATTTATCATTAAGAAGAAATATTTTGTGGAAGTGATACTCATTGGATTTTAAATCGGGTTTAAGGCTATTTGTATCGATAGCAGTCTTCTTGGTCAAAGAAAGGATGTTTATAACCAAAATGGAGCCCACCGCTCTACGACCCCCATATATCTTAGCAAGTGATCTACTGCCCAGAGTCTTGTTCAACAAATGTAAATAAAAGTGGCTTAGATTAGTTAGATACCTTATTTTACTTACCAAGCAAACAGATCTCTGCCTTAAAAATATGAATAGCAGCGTTACGGAGTTGGAAGTGAAAGAATGTAATCGCTACAATTAAATTAATTTATCTACAAATAGTTTTAGGTTATGGATATCCTACACAATTAAACCCTTAACTTTGCCAAAACTAGCAATCTTTCTAAATGTCAAACATTGGCTAAAATAGAAATCAATATTAATGTCAAAAGAGTAGGATATCTAAAACATTTTGAGAGAAAGCTATAATTTTAGTGAATCACACGGGCTGTATTTGAAGCAAACCATATTCAAGCTTGGGAGACTTTTTCCGACATAATCTACCATAGATTTAATAAATTCGTTTGGTTATACCTTACAAAGGAAAGTAAAAATTATAATCTTCAATTAAGAAGGTGGAAAAATAAACCACTAATTCATAATATGGCTTATTACTAAAGGACTTGAATCATTAACATTATAGTATGTATGTCGGAAGATATATGTTCTGACAGATGGAGGAGGGGGAGCTAATGGTTATAGGGGTGTGGGGATCATGATAGCGGGATTGTTTGGCCATAAGATGATGTTGGCCAAGGTAAAGGTGAGATCAGAAAAGAATATGAAAGGAGTCAGTGTTAAGTATTAGAAGTTGGAGGAATGGAGCGTGTTGTAGGAATAGGCCGGTTGGAAATGGGTGTATAAGACGTTATTGAAGGGCGTGAAGACAATATGAATGTGTTTTTGTTCTTTGAAGAGAAGTGATGTGCATTTAAATTAATAGGTTTATAACATGTCGGAAAAGTCTATTTTTGGAAAAATTTATGGTTTCTCGAAAAGTTTCCACTAGAAGAAGAAGCCAAGAAATGACTGCATATGAGATATTTCTGTGTTTCCAAAATATGGGGCGTTTATGTTTTGACCAGTGGTGTGATATTTTCCCGGGGCCCGAAGCCATTCCCAAGGTTTGTTTCCCCATTGGGCATTCTAGATAAGGTATGGAACTCTAGATACTATTTTATTGGTGGCCACTTTTAAAGTGTGGTAATGTCCTAGGTTCTCTTTCGATTCTCTTATATACGAGGGGCGGTCAATATGTTTTGCGAATCGGTAGGGCAAAATAGAAGAAGGGGGATGGCTATTTGTGTGGGTCTTAGGACAAGTTATGACAGGTCAGGACCTGCACTCGCACGCTCCTGCCTCGTCTATTTAAGAAGAAGTAGTTGATCGCACATCGTCAGTCAAAAATTTTCAACAATGGACAAGGTTGAGCACCGCGCACTAATCAAATATTTGACCAAGGAAGGCAAGGATGCAAAAGAAATCCATGAACGCATGGTTGCAGTGTACACCGACTCCGCCCCTTCTTATGCAACCATTGCTCGCTGGAATAGGGAGTTACGCCATGGTCGTGAGTCCCATGAAGATGACCCCCATCCAGGTCGCCCGTCAGACGTGATCAACGAGGACAATGTGGCCCGTGTGGAGAGGATGATCCTCAAAAATTGACTGGTGAAGGTTAAAGAAATCGAGCGAGAACTTGGAATATCACATGGAAGTGTTATCAACATCATCCACGACAATTTGGCCATGACTAAGGTCTCTTCCCGTTGGGTCCCTAGAAACCTCACGAAACCTCACGCTCCATGATGGATTCAACATCGTCAAAGATCGGAGGAGCTGCTGCTCCTCTACAACCAAGGCCCGGCGGGATTCGAGTCACGCATAATAACAGGTGATGAAACGTGGGTCCATGACTCGGATCCCGAGACCAAGCTCGAAAGCATGTCCTGGAAGCTCAGGGGCTCTCCAATCTCCATCAAGTTCCGGACCCAACTCTCAGCCTGGAAGATCATGGATACCATCTTCTGGGATTCTGAGGGAGTGTTGATGGCGGACTATGCTCCTCGTTGAAGGACCATCACAGGCCAATCTAACGCCGAGGAACTGCTTGGGTTGAAGAAGTACATCCGTCAGAAGCGCCGCGGCAAGTTGACACGCGGTGTCCTGTTCCTCCACGACAATGCCCCTGTCTACAGGCCAGAGTTGCACATTTTTCCCTGCGCGAGTGCGGATTCGAGGAGCTCAACCCTCCCCTCTAAAGTCCAGATCTGGCCCCTAGCGACTACTTTTTATTCCACCAGCTCAAGGATGCACTGTGTGGACGCTGGTTTGGGGACGATGAAGATGTCCAGCTCGCCGTCCAAGAGTGGGTTGAACAGCAGTCGGGAGATTTCTGGTTGTCGGAAATTAGAAGCCTTAGGAACAAGTGGCGCAAGTGCATTGAAGTCGAGGGTAGTTATATTGAAAAATACTAAAACACTTTTCGTCATATCTCGTTTCCTTATATCCGAATTGCAAAACTTATTTACCGCTCCTCGAATGGTTTATGTTCTCTGTGTAATAAAAATTATGTTTGCTGATACAAATGATGGTACATTTTATGCCTCAATCCTAGCTTCTACCTGGGGTGTCTAGGTTGCTTAAGTTTTTATAGTAATCTAGCCTGTTTAATTGGATAGTGCATATCATGAAAATGAATCCTAAAACAATCCATGCAAATTTTTTAGGCATCAAAATGGAATCACACCCAACAATATTTTGTTAGCGATAATTTGTATTTAATTATACGCTGCCTGTATTTTAACACTTTAAGAACTATAAGGCTTGATGGAAAAGGCAGTTTAGGAACCATATTCGGTCACCTTTTTGCAGACCAGACAAATTTTGAATTTAACGAAATTTAAGATATCTGAGGGTCAATCAGTACATCGCATGAATTCGTGTTTTTTTTATTTATTTCGCCACTCTAAATTTTTGTTCTCTAGTTAGGTCTTCTGCTTTGACTCATTTTTAAATTGATGGATAATGATCTGCGTTTTAAAAATTCCTATGCCAATTTTTAGTATTATAATCTCCACTGGCTTTGCACAGACTAAATATTTTACCAGTAGGACTTATTTATTTTTGATTGATTGACCTCTATTAGTAACGAGAAAATTGACTGCTAGGAGCAAATTTGGATTAAGATGAATGTATATTCTTTACTCTGGACGATTGCTTTATCAGTATACATATGTAGTTTTATATTTCACAGTATATAATTGATTGAACGATATTAATTGAATTTGCCAAAGGAAATAGTAAGACATTAAAGACGGAATAATTGACTTAAACTGAAATTACAAATGTGAATTCTTTAATATTATTACGCTTAATATATCGTTTCACTTTAGGCATTGCAAAAATTATGTAATTATATAAATTTATAAATGTCATTTTTAAGGTATGTGAAGGTTAGTAATAGGGTGGGGATAGAATTGAATGTTCGTTAAATTCGGTGAAGTTATAAATAGAATCTTACATTCGCTAAAGTGGCTAAAGCCACAGCCGAAAAAATCGAACCGGTAAAAAACTTAATCGAAATTAAACAAGGGGCCTCTGAATATATTAGCTTGCATTCTATACGCACACGTGTTGTATGTAGAAAAACCAGGCTCACGGGAATTAAATCTAATGTTAAAAAACCAATGGTTTAGACGAAATCTGCTCCCCTGAAAATCCTCTATCAGTGGACATCCTGAGCGTCCAGTATAAACCAACAAATTTAGACAAGACCCAAGAACAGCAAAAGACCCCTGACCAAGAGAAAACCACAGAGACTAACCGAGGAACGAATAGAGACTCAAGACTAAGGAAGACTACGCAAAAAAGACAAGATGAAGGGATGAAGATTGAATTAGCCACAGGCAAAAACACCAATATGGATACCAACACGGCAAACCAAACCCAAGAAGGAACGAGCTTAGTTCCCTCTCCAAAACTTGTGAAAGAAAGAGATGAGGAACAACATGCTTCAACCTAAAGATTTACGCCTCTGAGGAAAAGCCCTTCCACGAAAACAAATATGATTTAGCACAAGGTATTAAAAAGGGACACTATAAATACGAATACGAAGTCCCGTATGCAGAACGCGAGGTATTCACAATAATTACAGCAGGCAACTTAGAAAATCCCGCAGGATCTACGTTTTACGCCAAAGAAAGAAAAATTCAAGAATAAAAGATGTGTAAGGACAAAATCGCTCATTGAGCGTGAAGCGTATAAAGCAGAGAGAAGAGGAAGCCGGGAAGAAAGAAACAATAAATAATGGCCCATGTAGGAAAATTAAAAATAATAAGCTACAACGTAGCTAGATGGAATGAGAAGAGATTCTCTCTGAGCAACGCATATTTAAAATAAGACACAGATATCATACTACTAAAGGACATCAACATGAACCCAGAAATAAATAAAGCAATATGTTTAATTATACTGTAATTACAAAAACCACAAATGATATCAATTACGACGGCATTGCTATGACAATCTGCAACAATATAAGGTTAAAAAACTTAAAGATTTTGACGAAGCATATCTAGTGATTAGCATTAGAACAACGACAGACAATCTAATAGTGGCAACAAGCTACCAAACCCCAAGGAGATATTTCTTGCCCTTCCACAACTTTACATAAATATTTGGCCTCAGAGACCAAACAGTCTTCATGAGCGACTTAAATTCCCAGAGTAGAGCCTCCGGCTACACTCGGAACTACAAAAGAGCCGGAAAAAACCTTAACCACTTATTGGAAAGGGGGATAGTAGAGCGTCTAGGACCGGAATTTACAATTATCTGGGCTAAAGTAGAGCTACGAAACCAGATATAGTTTTGGCAACCCCGAATCTTCACTTCAATTACAACATAAAGTAAGGCCCTCCATAAACTATTGACCACGACATGGTGGCAATGGCTTTATCTATGGATCCAATTCAAGTTACGTGCCCACCGAGGAAATCATATAGACACGCTGATTGAACCAGCTGCAAAGAAGAGCTCGCCAATTACGGTCAGAGGGACCTAAATGAGGCTTCACTAGGAGGAATAGACCAAGAGATGACGACATCATGGAGGCGCTTGTCATGGCAGATAAAAGACATGTTCCCACTACAACGTATAGAACTTTACAGCACCCAATGAGGTCAGCCCAAATAATAAATTTCGAAAGGGAATATAAAGACATAAGAGATCGAATCGAACGATTTGGCCTTCAGAGAGGCGACCGTGCAAAACTGCGGTGCGTGAAAGACCAACTAATAGAGAAAATAGCACTAGAAAGAAACAGAAGGTGGGACCTTTTCGTGTGAGCCATAGACTATGAATTAAATCTTACCAAAGTATGGCAGAAGATTAACATCGCCAGGTGAAAAAAAAGCCAAGGCTGAAAATCAAACTCCAAAATGAAGATGGAAAGGAAAAGGAACGCCATGAAATTGAAGAAGCATTCCGAGAGCACTGGAGGAGGGTTATGGATATCTCCCCCAACGAAAACGGGGATTTCGACGGCGACCACGGAGCAAGAGTGGTAGAAGACTTGGAGCAAAACCGTCAAGAGATAGTCCTCAACATAGCTGCTTCACCAACACTACTAATAGAGCAAAGGATCGAACCCATCACCCTATAAGAAATACAAAGAAGGCTACTAAACAGAAGGCACCTGACGCATTGGGAATAACAAAATAAAACCTAATATGCGCACCAGTCACCTTTTTGTCACAAATAGCAGAAGTATTTAACACCTCTTTAAGCGCAGCCTCCTCCTAAGATGCACTAAAAAGGGGGAAGATTATCTTTCTACCAAAACCTGATATGCCGCCAAATAACTCAGGAAACTTCAAGCCAACCACACTACTGGAGACAGTGGCAAAATTAAGTGGGAGAGCCATAGACGATAGATTCGTCAAGTACCTGGACGAGAGGACACTGATTCCAAACCATCAGCACGGATTCAGAAATAACAGAAATACCGAGACGGCCCTGGCCATTCTGTTCGAATCTATTGCAAAGGCCAAATACGATAAAATTATACAGACATCATACTCAGAGACGTCCAAAAGGCGTTTGATAAAGTTTAGACGACAGGCCTGAAATATAAAATCAAAAGACTAGGGATACCCTCCGCCGTAACCAAATTCCTCTGCGACTATGTATCAGACAGATCGGCGTTCATCTCAATAGTAGGCTTCGATGGCCCAGACTTTGAAATCCTTCAAGGTTTCTCCCAACGGGGCTGTATAAGCCCAACACTTTATAGTATATATGCAGTGGATTTACCAAGGCCTGTCAACGATACAACTACATATATCCAATTCGCCGACGACATTACCATAATCGCGAACAGCACATACAGACATCCCCCATCCATGGCCAGAATTACAGCAGTTGAAATTGCTAATATTAACGAACGTTTTCCTTTATTCGGGGTGCTTGACCTCAAAAGGAGAGATTGAAGAGAAAAGATACCGCTACGTAAACAAAGAAAAGGTACTCGGGCTAAAAATCACCCGAAATGGCTATGGCGAACACATTGCAAATAGAATTAATCAGGCGAAAGCACATTTAACAAAGCTAGAAAACTAAAGAGAGAAAACATAAAGAAAATATACAGCGCTATCTGAAAAGCCACGATGCTCTACTTATCTATCTGTATGAACCGCTTCCCGAAAACAAGCGCAATGAACATTCAGAGAATACAAAATTCACTAATACAAGAAGGAGAGAACGTAAAAGAATTATAAGATCTTCAAAACGAAATACAACTTCCAACCACAAACGTATCCTTACATAGAAGAGCTTCAAAGGTGTGGGACAAACTGGATCGTATAATGAACGAAGAGTAAAAAAGACTGATCGAAATGCCGCATAACCACAAAAAATAACCACGGTAACTTTCGAAGAGGTAAACCCGATTCGAGGGAAGAACCGCCCCCAAGATTCACTGCAGGGTACGATTGCAGAGTCAATACAGAAATCATATATTAAGGAAATTCGCAACAAAAAACAAAACAAAATATCTGAAATATTGAAGAACTACAGAGACGCGAGAGCCCAATTAAAGAATGAAGAAGACTAATAAAGAAAAATAAACAATAAGAACCAAAGAGATGACTGGACACCCAGCAACTAACTCTAACTCTTACTCATTCCTCTTCAACACTTTATCCTAAACAACCCTATCCACTATGCTATGACTATACACTTTTAGCTCTACCATCTTCCACACGTTAGACGTAAGATGTTTCCAAATTTAGACTTACTCAGTCTGTACGCTTGCCATCTCGCTGCGAACTAGTAAAGGCTATCTCAAGTAAATGAGGAAAGGTTTAGAAGGACGAATAAACGCCTTTCTCAACTTCTACGAAGAAATATATGCGCTCCTGGGGCTGATTGGAGATTCCTTCTATTCCTATTAAGCGAAGTAGCCCCCCCCCATCCTCCACCCTGAAAGAGTTGCTCTTCCTTATTCTAAATTCTTGGCTCTTTATTCGTACTTTGAACCTCAAACATATTTCTTACTAGCTCTCCATAACTTTTTCACCGGCAAGGTCTGAGTTGCAGTTGGTAGTAAGGTATAGCAAACCCCTGCAGAAAACCCCCTTAGGGGGCCAAAAAGAGAAGCAGATTCTCGGTCACCAGCTAGAACCAAACTATGAACCGCTATAAGGGCTAGGCCCAGCTAGGTAGGGTTGACCAAGGAGAGTGCGAAAGTTGGAAGGTAGGCGAGATAGAACTAGGACATATAGAGGGGCTCCTTCCACTAGTGAAGACTGGATAAAGTCTCCCCAGATTAAGATCGATAGAAGAGCCCCTCTCTTCGGAGAGGGGACGACTTCCAGGAAAGATGGACCCACTGGACTTCAAAAGGCTTTCCCTTAAACTCATATCCAACGGAAAGAAATGATCAACACAATAAGTAGTGCAATACATATATACTGATCTGGAAATACCACTAATCAAATGTATTGAAAAACTATCTGGATTCACAGTTATTTGCCCAGAAAATGAAGGCGTAGAGCAGCAATTATGATCTGCTGGCAGCAATACGCTAAGGAAGTTGGATTTGGAAGCAAGAGTACCCCCACAAATCACGGGCTGACACAGACACAGAGTAAGAGTGCGAGTGCACACCGGTTACTCGCAGGAAAGCCCAAAGATATAACAGATCTGAATCCGCAAGTAAAAGATATCCATCTCCTAGAGATGAATTACCAGAAGGACCCTCGAGCGTAGTCAGGAGAGGGGGAACCCAAGAGGAACCAAAGAAGACCCAGAATATGAATAAGAAACACCGATAACTTAACAGATAGGACACACAAAACGGAAAACGAATATACGAACGGAAATGGACAATTGGATTATGGATATTAAGAAATTAAAAAAAACTACAAATTAACTCATGCGGAAAGAATTACAGGGAAATTATGTACGGAAACTTATTCACAAAGATTGACCCAGATGTTATACTAATATCAGAACATGGAAGAAACATAGAAAATGAGAAATTAAAGATAGTGAACTACAATGTTATTAAAACAAATCATTCAGGAGAAACACACGACGGAGCGGCAATAGCTGTCAAGCAAGAATTGCAGTACAAAACAGTACAAAGATTGGAAGATGCATATTTAGCAATATAAATTAAAATGGAATTAAGCAACATCGTTGTTGCAACTGGATACCAGCTACCCAGCGCCCCCAATTTCCAGTACAAAACTTTACTAAACTGTTCAACTATAGGATAATGGTCATTTTTATGGGCGATTTAAACGCCTATTTTGGGGCTTCTCGGTATAAAAATACAAAGAGAGACGGAAGACAACTTAACAAGCTTATCAATAGACGTATACTGCAAAGAATGGGACCCATTTCCCTACATACTTACGAAGAGAACACGCAGCAAAACCGGACATCTGCATGGCTAGCTTCAATCTGCCCTGTAACTATTTTATCAAACTAGTGGATGTTCCTTGCAGTGACGACACTGCGACTCCAATGCACATAAACATGAATTCTATAAAAATCCCTTCGAAGAAATAGAAGGCCTACCATAGAGCGGATTGGAATAAGTACAAAGAATTACTTCCGATGTACGTGCCCGGCCCGCTCGGGGAGGCCATACTAGAGGAAATCGACGGGGAGTTGGATAGGATCAGAGAAGAAATTAAAAGGGAAGTGAAGGGAACCGTCCCCATTATCTCGTTCCAAACCATTTAAAAATTTAGGTGGGTACCAGAAATGCTGGCTTGGAGCAAGGAGATAGGTCGGGTGGCAGAAAATGTAAGATTCAGAACATCAAGGGAAGCATACAACGCACTCATGGGACAGAAAAGAGAACCCATACCACTAATTTATGAAAAACAGAAAGAGAAATGGGATCAGCACATCGAATATATAGATGTGGAAACATCATCAAGGGAATTTTGGAAACATATTAACAAATTAAAGACACGGACAGTAAGGGATAAAATGAAAATTTAGGATACAGGGACCAACATTTTAGAAGATTAGGAAGAAATAGAAGCATTATTTAGAGAGCACTGGAGAAATCTATTCAAAATTACCGAAGAAGAGAACTATGACTATGACATTGAATTCGAACATCAGATCGGGGACAAACTCAATGTAGAGATCGAAAGGACATGCCCCTTCCACGTTTTCGAAGAAAGGCCAAACAACAGCGATGGAATAGACGCAATCATTATATCTGAGGAATTAAAAGAAAAGATAAAGAACTTCCGACAGACAGCCCCAGGCAGATCGGGACTCAGCAGATAAAATTACCTTGAAGCACCCCCAAACATACTGGAAGGAGTGAGAAACGTCTTTAATGCGTGATTGAACACGGGATACTTTCCTGATGAACTGAAAATGGCGAGGATTATATTTATACTTAAGGTGGAAAAACCCCTATATTAAGTAGTAACTACCGCCCCGTCTCGCTTCTAGATTTTATCAGGAAGGTATTGGAAAAAAATAATGACAGACTGGCCAAATTCCTCAAAGATAATGGCGTGAGAAACAGCTGCAAATTTGGCTCCAGGAAAAACAGAAGCGTGGAGATGGCCTTTGGAGTCATCTTTGAAAAGATAGCGAAAGCAAAGAGAGAAAAAATGAGTGTAGCCATCGTATGCCGGGACGTGTTGGAGGCATTAGACAAAGTATGGCAGAGAGGTATGCAACTCAAGATACCCAGATTAGGTGTGAACAACAAGATTAAAAGGAGTTTATGTGATGTTGTATTGGAGAGACGTGCTTATGTGAAAATTGGACGACACCAGGGAGAGAAATTCTAGCTCACTGCGGGTTTGCCCTAAGGTAGATGTCTGAGTCCGTCTCTCTATTTAATCTACACAGCAGATATACCACCATCAAGAAATGACGGATGCTTGAACATCAAATTTGCCTCCGAGGTCACCCAGATCATAGTTTGCCACCACAGAAACGGAAAAATGCAAGTTAAGATGATTGCAGAAGAGATAAGAAGCATCAATAGATGCGAAGAGAAATGGAAAATTAAAACCAACAGGGATAAGCGTAAAATGGTACCGATGTACAAGAGGAGCATCTCAGATGTATGTGTAAAAGGACAGCGCTACAGATATGACAAAGAATGTAAGGTGCTCGGACAAACAATGACGAAATCAGGTTATAAAAAGCATGTAACTGAGAGGGTAAATCGAGGAAAAAGCGGCCTGGAATTACTGTACAAGTTAGTTAACCTAAGCATGAAAAACAAGAGAAAAATTTATCAAGCCATAGTACAGTCCGCGATTATAAATACAAACGCTACTTAGACATATGAAAAAATAGATACATATACAAAAAACAACAAAAAAACAGCAATGCGGGACACGAAGGCAAATACAAATTTTCTAACTTTATCACGCTAGCTATAACTACTTATAATGGACAGAGATAAGCCTGACCTCCAGGAAACTAGCATCTCTTTGCAAACCTCGTACTTCCTTTAGTCTTCGAATATCTATTCTTTTTACTATCATAATCGCACACGGGACTTACAGTAGATGCGTGGGATGGGGATTAAGATAAACTACAAAGTTATAGTTAGAGACCAGCGACACATCGTGGTTTGGATTCTACGTTAAGCTGTAGGTCCCATGACTAACTAAGTCCATTTTTGTCTCCTACAATTTTCTTCGATGTCGTATCCTAAAACTTTCTTCTTCCTCTCTCTCTCACTTCTATCCGCCGTACTCACAATGTTTGGAGCATAATTTGGCTCTAAATAGTGTGACTATGGGGGTCTAAAAAGGAGTACTGGGCCTCTCCTCTCCCTCATTAGCCGCTCCATGAGTGCCAAGTGGGGAGGGGGGAGAGTCGGAAGAGCTGTACTTTGTCTCCCACTTCTTTTTTCATTTCATTTGATTTCCGAATTTTTAAGCGCTCAATCAGAGCTCGGAACAGCTACGCTACCGGATGTATATTCTCGGTAAAGGATTGACGGAGCGAAATCGAAGGCGTGAACTATTTCTTCCCTACGAGATCTTACAGGGAGAATAACAGAACCTCTAAGTAGCATCGAATCGACACGATTTGTGCTTCCAAAAAGCGGATCACATTGGCCCTTTACCTCATTACCCGGCACTGAAGGTAATGGTTTCGGAAAGCTCCTTCACCGACCAAGTACACTAGGATTTTAGTTCTTTTATTTACATGAGAAAATACTGGACACTGGGGAGTTAAACTTTCCATTTACAAAAGAAAGAATACTACAAACCCGGAAGTCTATCTTCCCATTAACGAAAGAGAATAATACTAGTACAAATCGGGAAGTCCGTCATCCCATTTACGAAGGAGAAATAATACAAACCGGGAAGTTTGTCTTGACATTTATAAGCTTTAATGTGTGAACTGTTTAATTTTTTCATTTGCTTGTTTAAAATGGTTCGTCCCCCTCACCTCTATCAGAATAACTTGAATATACCTGGCACTCAGAAAAAATTCTTTAAAAAAAGAAACACACAAATAAAACAAATTGACCTAACGCCAGGTTTTTAATAAATATATATATATATATATATATATATATATATATATATATATATATATATATATATATATATATATATATAAAGGGTATTTCAACAAGGTCGCTCAATTTTTACATGTAAATAAAACAAGTCGTGTGTGATATATGCACTCAGTTTATTTTAAATTTGAATGTACATTTTATGGCATTAATTTTGAAATATTAGATCGTTTAAATGTCCGCGGCAGCCTTGCTTGGTGGAACGTATTCGGGAGTCCCAATTTTCGATGACTTTGTCGCATAAATCTGGATGAATTTGATAGATGGTCTTCGTTATGTTGACTTTGAGAAAATCAACTGTTTGCGGCTTATTCGCATAGACCTGAGATTTAAGGTAGCCCCAAAGAAATTAGTCTAATGGCGTTAAATCGCATGATCTTGGTGGCCAGTTGACGTCGCCACTGCGTGTGATGACCCTGCCCTGAAATCACTGGTGCAAAATGCCTATCATGGCGTGCGCAGTGTGGTACGTAGCGCCGTCCTGTCGGAACCACATGTCTTCAGTATCTATATCACGCATATAATCCAGTTGAGGCCACGAGAAGTTGTTTATCATCGATCTCTAGTTCTCACCGTTGACGGTTATGGCAATCCTATCTTCGTTCTCAAAAAAATACGGACCGATTATTCTGTTAGATAAAAATGCGCATCAAACAGTGACTTTGTTGGGATGCAATTAGTGCTGGTGTATCTCATGTGGATTGTTTTCGTCCCAAATGAGACAATTTTGCTTCTTCACAAATCCATTCATCCAAAAATGCGCCTCGTCACTGTGGCGAGGATAGAAATGCGCGAAACGTTTGTCGAACGGAGCACTGATTTTATAATAATATTGTGTGATTTTTACACGCTCATCAATGTTATAACCTTTCATAGTGATTTGCCATGTAATATTGAACAGTTCACATTCAGGTTGTCAGATGTCGCTTTAATAACATGGCTACTATCCCCTGAGAAAGCTCAAGCGTCCTTGTTGAAAGACCCTCTCTTTCTCTCTCTCTCCCTCTCTCTCTCTCTATATATATATATATAAATATATATATATATATATATATATATATATATATATATATATATAGTAGGAATATGAATACCGAGGTGATTACACTAATCATTTATTGGCCGGACGTTTCAGACCTTCACTAGGACCATCTTTAGCGATCTATCGAGTAATGAGAAGGGGAAGAAATATTAATGATAACGGTTAAAAGAATGCATTAAATACTGGCTAAAAAATCGGATGAAGACAAGTTAAAATAATAAAATTGACAATTATTGAGACTAAAGTAAAAATCAAATAAAATATATAGAATTACTTAATACTTTTGAAGTGTTGGTTAGTTATATAGTGAATAGTTTAATTGAGGAGGCATAATTATTTAGGGTTTTGGATTTATTTTATTGATGTACAGTGACTCTAAGATTTTCAAATCGAGAGAAGTTAAGGCTGAAGATAATAGAGTAAATGAATCAGAATTAAGTGGATGATGGTGATACTCAGAGTGTTGCCTAATGGAGGAGGCTTCAGGTTAATAGATTGAAATACCAGTCGTATGAGACAAACCTAAGTGCTTTGTGATCCTGCATTTGAGTTGTAAGCCAGTTTGGCCTACATAACGACTGTGGCAGGTCGTACATATATATTTGTAAATTTTACAGGATCGTAAGCCCAAAGGGATTGACTCTTATGCAGAAAAACGAAATTTTACGATACAGGGTTGGAACTTATACAAATGAATTGGCATCTAGCCGACGATACCTAATTCCGAGGTTCGACTGAAGACAAGGGGCTGTATCTTTGCGAAAGTGCAGGTGGTACTCTCTTACAAGTAACAGCTGACCTTGTGTTTAATACCCTGCTTGCTTCCTCGCTAGAAAGCCTCCGGGCATGGCAGTCTCTTAGGAGTAACCATTGGCGCCAGTACCTTTAGGCTAGGACGAGATAAGACGACCGCGGAAGTTTCTTCTCGGTTCAACCTTGGCCTCTAGGCATAGGAGGGTCAGAAAAATGTGTCTCAGTGGGGGATAGGCCGACTGGTCAAACACAGGTGTTACCAGCCACTTTGAAGTTTCTCCCCGCGAGAATAGTTCTCTCTCCTTGCGTTTAGAGATCTAGCTTATGTCCACCTGATCTCTGCTCGAAGGTGGGTGATGGCTCAAGGTGGACCTTAAGGTTCGTTTCCTAACATTGAGGCTTGCGGAAAACGGAAATTAGAAAGCAAAGTTTTTATTTGGCGGAAAGAAAATGATGTTTGCTTCACTCTCTCAGTTCCAGGGGCATATAGAAGCTAGACAATAAATCTTCCCGGTCACGCGTGCATGGCTTGTGCCTGCGTCAAAGTCGTATGAGAATTTCGGGAGATAGCTTTCACCATAAGTGCCCTAAAAGCACTGAAATTTCAGAAAAGAAAAAATGGAACTTAGGTACGAATAAAGACCTTAATTTTTGGTGTTTGCATTAATGGCCGCCCTGACCTTATGAGGCTGGGCTTCCTGAACAAAAGAGTTGGAATTTCGAGTTGAGCAGGGTTGGGTGTATTAATTTCCTTTTGAGCATTTCCAAAAAAGCTAGGTAAGAAACCAGCAATGAACATCCTTTTGTTCTTCTTCGCCAAATGAATATTGATGCCAATGCTTTTTAAGAGACATTTATTCCTAGAAAAGGAAGACGTTGTAGGCAAGTGAAAATACCTACTCGAAAGGCTAGACGAATGTACAGCTATGCTTTCCTTTTGGAGACGTGGTGTTAGTCGAATGTGACCTTTTTAAATTTGTTGCCACCGGAAGACGAAAATAGGTCAGGTTATCAATATTCTTGTTCTGTGCAGTCGCAATTGCGTTGTCTCTGGAAAGTGGATCGAATTTGCCGATGGCTAGACAAGAAAGCAACTTACATGTCGTTTTCTTGCCCTCATCATTAAAAAGACAAATCTCGTTAGTAAAATGATAATATAAAACATCTGGGAAGTTTAGCGTGGGAAATGGAGATTCGAATTATCGAGATCACGGATAAAAGTGTTAGATGTTCTTTATATATGGTGAAAGTTAGTCCTTGTCATTTAATATGGGCAAATAGTTTATTGTAAAGTATGTATTCTGTAGCCCAAGCTCAAAGTTACAATATTGTCCCTAGCATATGAGTATCTTAGTAAAGAATTCTATGGGACTCCATGCGCTTTTCTTTTTCTTTTTTTTTGCTCTAACACGTCCGCCATGAAGTCGTCTGATGGGTATCTTGTGAGGTAAAACTCGCATAGCGGCCATATGAGCTAAACGCATCTATAAAGACAAAATGATTTTGAACTCAGTGAAAATCTTCACCGCCTTATATGTCGATGCGAATGTGGAGCTTTGCTTCCGAGTTGTCCCTTGATGAATGATTTTAACTTGTTTAAACGATATGCACAGATTAGTATTAAAGTGTGCGATAATTAGCCATATAATCGAACTTCGGTAGTTACTTAAAGGTACACGTCTTTAAAAACTTAGTTATAGATTCAATTTACTCGTCGTTGGGTGAGTAACCATATTCTGTGAAATGATGACCAAGAACATCAAGATAGAATTTTCAGGATTATTTTGAAGTCTCTCCTTCTTTAGAAGCCACTAGTATGTTCGTAGGTGGGAGATGTGTTCCTCGGGCTCAAAATTTCCGCCAAATTGTCGTCTAGATAAGCAAACGACGAAATAGAGTCCGCCTAACACCTAATTTATAAAATATTTTAAAATTTAGCTTGCGTTCTTTAGACCTCCCTGCATCTTACTTATTTGAAAAG
Organism: Ceratothoa steindachneri; assembly: GCA_963969495.1. Classification (NCBI taxonomy): domain Eukaryota; kingdom Metazoa; phylum Arthropoda; class Malacostraca; order Isopoda; family Cymothoidae; genus Ceratothoa; species Ceratothoa steindachneri. The sequence goes on along the minus strand of OZ018323.1, from coordinate 13,050,724 downwards.
CCCAAATTGAGATATAGTAGAATTCTTCTGTATTAAGTCCAGGTCAATAGGTATTTGCTGGTAAGCCTTGAACGGCTCCTGCTTAGAGAATATTTAGTTTTAACTGGGTTCTCAAATCAACGATATCTCGCATATCACCAGGATGTGAACCTAAAATTGGCCTTCTTGACTCTAAATACATATTTGGGGGACACAGCAAGCCAGTGTGGGTTTTGCGAGTTCAGCTCATGGTCCTTGCAGAAAGTCTTCTCGTCTTAGAAAAACCACAGCAAGCCAGGTGTGGGGGGATGCTTTAGTTTGTTAACAAGCTTCACAACACGTTTTTTACGCTTGTCCTTCATCTTTTGCGACATAAACTGCCCCCTTCTCATCTTGTATGAGTAGTAGTGGATGTCATTATGCAATAAAAACCTGATGAAAAATCTGTGGTTTATTTTCGTATCAGAATGCTTAGAGTGATTTTTGCGAGCCGCTGTACCCTTGCAATGGCAGCCTGACTTATCCAACTCTTTCCTTATCCTTTGCACCGTCTTCAAATTGATACCGAATGACTCGGGAATCTTCGCATTATACTTAATAATGTAAGTACCAAGCATACCTTTGCATTCTACAAATTTTTGGAGGATTGAATCATGTTGCTTCTGTTAAAGATGATTTACAACTAAGTCTACTGTGAGGAAATGAAGAAAGAACTGACGCCGGATTAAACTCAGGCAGAATTTAATGTTTGCATTGGCGACTGCATGAAGTGGATTTGGTGGAAGTTAAATGCACACTCTTTACTTTAGGTGATTAGAAAGAAAGGAACTCAACGTTTTGTTTTACAAAATACGGTAAATAATTAATTAAACTATATTAATTTTGCTATTATTGCACTTAATATATCGCTTCCCCTTAGCCATGTGAAAAAGTCGTAATTATAGGAATTGATACCTATTCTTTTCACTGCAATTTAAAATTAGTTATAATTCGCGGGTTAAATTACACATCCTTTAATAACAGTTAAGTTATAAGAGAAACGCGTGTCTATCTTCCCAAGCAATTTAAGAAATAGGTATTTAAGAGTTTCGCTCGTCGACAAAGAAAGAGTACCAGTTTGTGTCGTGGGTATCTTTGGGGTCCAAAATAATGAAAGCCATCTCGTCAGCTTGGAACCCCTTTATATCTTATTAACCTATGGAGGAAGCAGTTATGAGGAATGGGATGAACTGCTTACCGCGCAACTTGATAAGCTAATTTGATTCATCGCAATATGTTGGGGGGCTAGCATCCCCATTTTGTGAGAGGAATTGTTTACTTTAAAAAGTTTTTTTCTGCAGATACTTTAAATTAGATATGACTTCTCTTAGCTTCCACGCAGGTTTGCTCCCATATTTCTGTCACCCTAGCCTACAGCTATGAGGAAAGTCTGTTTGGTGGCCCCGGGCAAGCCATGTGCCTGTGTGCAAGTCCCGTAGGAAAGCCTCGGCTAGGCGACATACATGGTATCAATGTTTGGTGCGTTATTTCAATTATCAATTTTCGCAAGATTTATAAAATATTTCTCAATTCTAAATATTTTGTGCATGCCGATGTTCTATAATTGAGGGTTGGATGGCAATAATATTTACTTTCGAAACTCGCGTCCGACTTGTATTTAGGCGTTATATTCTACTTATCTGCTGCTCTTCTAATAACCTCTTAAGTGATTTATTTATTGCAGACTACAAACAATCGAAACGATTTGGTTCAAATAGAGAAAGAAATCATAAATACGAACAAAAAATGAAGGCCAAAAAAGTTTGTATCTATCTAGGAATTAACTTAGATATATATACAAGAGTACCCAAACTCTCAATACTTGCGACCAGTTTAGAATTAACCCAGATGATTTGAATATACTAAAGAAAGGCGTGAACGTTTTGTAGTATAAACACCTAAATCATAACAACTGGATTATAGAAGTTCAAGGCCTGGAGCTCGCACAGCAAGGTGACAGATGAAACAGACAGAGAAGGTGAAATGAGTATTTAGGATACATAGGCCAAATAGGAATTATAGTATGCAGTGCAATAGGTACTCGTATGACAGAAGTCTCAATACTTGTTAGCGAAATGAAAACGACTTAAACTACGTTGGAGAAGAAAGGATCAATATGACATGGACATTCTTGAAATGAAATCCGAACTAATGTTCTCCGTGGAAAGATATTGTTTGCTGAATTAAGGAATGGAAGCAGCAAAATAGGTTCATATGAAGGACCCCACATTAGTAACGTAAAAGTAAAGTTAAATTGAGGATAATCAATACCACAGTCATTCCTTAATTTAGAATTCAAATGTTCAGTGAAATTCAGATTGTAGTGAAAACAGATTTAAAGCTGCCCACCATTAGGGCAAAGAAGTAGGGTAAGAAGGACTAGTAACTTTGAATATAATCGGCTTAAAAGTGGAATAAAGGCCAACTGAATTGGAAAAAACAATGTGGTTGAAGTTAGATCCTTTTTGGACTCAACGTCACAATTCATGCTGCTTAGTGCTCCTAAAATCGCTCTCTCAGCCAGGATAGGCAGTCATTTGATATCTGGGGGTGACCCTGTCTTTCTGGAACCACTGTTCATCTCGATCTATCCATCTGCATCGTCGCATTGATGCCCCAAACTTCCTCAGCAGTGCCATATAGCGCTCCGTATTCACTGTTTGAGGTCTCTCATTTTCGTCTTCGAACCAATCTGAGCCGATGATTGCCTTTTTAGAGATTGCTACCAATGCTGCGCACTTTGTTGACTGTAAGGGCCTCTGTATCACATTATCCGTTGCGGCTGGAGCCTAATAAACATTATTTTTGCTGTTTAAATGTCCTAACAGCAGGAAGTGCGCTTCGTCAGAGAACCAAACATGATCCAAGAAGTCTGGATTGTCTTCGATTGTGTCACAAAACCATTCACATAGGCTTACGCGTTTTTCCATGTTCGCCTCCGTAAGTATTTGCTTTATTTGGATTGGGTAAGGATAAAAATTAAAATCTAATTTAAGAACACGCCTTAAAGACTCTTGAGAGATTCCCAGCTCTCGACTTCGTGGTCGAAGTGATTTCTTTTGACTCCATCTCACTGAGTCCCTACAGCGTCAATGTTCCTTTATGTCCTAGCACTCACCCTCCGACCAGAATAAACGTCCACTAGCCATTAGAATTATGATTTTGCACACTCTCATACTCTCTGAACTTCTGAATCCAGTCAAAAATTCTGCTTTTTGATGGAACATTTTTGACACTGAAACTTTCTCGAAATTTTGCTTGCAGTATAGTTTATGATTTTGGGTGAAATAGGCCTCCATACTCTCTGAACTTCTGAATTCAGTCAAAAATTCTGCTTTTTGATGGAACATGATGACACTAAAACTCTCTCGAAATTTTGCTTGCAGTATAGTTTATGATTTTGGCCGAAATAGGCCTCCATGCAAAATGTCTTTTGCCAGGTTGATCGTAAGATGTTGGGGCAAAAAGTGTTCTAATATTTCATGCACAGAGTCTACTTGTTTACCCTAAAAAAGAAAGGAAGAAAAATTAAAATTAACAGTTTTATTCAAAGATTTGTGAGTTCTGTTTTTTGGTGGTCACCCGGTATGTAATATCCTAAATAGCGAACCTAATAGGTTTATTAACCGTACCTTACCTAAACAATAATCTAAAATTACTACTCTCATGAATAGCACACAAATTCTGTATCATCGAGAGGAACTAATGTACATATGCTAACCATATCAAATGTTCATTTTACTAATAAAAGAATAGATCAAACAAGTTATTGAAATAATCATGGACATTAGTCATTAACTAAATACTAAAATCAAATGTACCACAGAATATAATTGTATGTTTCCTCTATTTATTTCCATCCACAGGAACTGTTTTAAATAGCCGTTTTAGAAATTCGTGTTTGTATTTAGGCGTGTAAATAAAAATCTATCCATTTTGAAGGCTAAGATACCAATGAATAGAAAATGTCTGGAATTTTACAATAAACCAATATATTTTTGGCATTTATATCAAGAATAGCAAGTGTCTGGAATTTTAAAATAAACCAATATATATTTTGCATTTATATCAAGAATAACGATTATAAAAGTTCTCAAGTCCAGAATATCGAAATATAAACGTGATGGTTTCGCTATTCTTAAAATGTTTATAAATCTCATTTAGTCTCGAAGGCATAAATAAACCAGCAAGAAGTAAACGAATCAAAGTAACCAAGTTGAACGGATATACAAGCACACAAAAGAGATCCACAAATAACTTACGAGAAAAACCTATCACTATGCAGAAGTGCACAAGTTTCAATTTTCTTTGCTCAAGACTAAGGTGGTGTATTTATACCGCCAACGACGGCTCCAACCCGACACAGATATGTTGCTAAACGAGGTTTGCCTAGAATTTGTAGATTTGCACCCTTTCCTCGGTCTTGTTTTCGACCACTGCCTCATTTGGTAAGCTTATATTGACAACCTTAGGGTCTGTTGTACCCGCGCAATGGACATTCATTGTTTGGTGAGGTTCAGCACTTGGGGTACTAATAGGGCTACTGCCTTACATTTCAACCGATCATTTGTTGGTTCGAATCTTGATTAAGAATGCGAATTTGATGCATCTGAAGCCGAGCGTGTATTGCGGAAATTGGACTCATTTCACCGCATCGGTCTCCACCTGGCAACCAGTGCCTTCCTCACGTGCCCCATTGAGACCCTACTTATTGATGCTGGGAAGATACAACTCGCTCCAGACAGTGTACAGGGCATTATGCGCCTGTACGCGCGAGGTCAACGCCTGCCTCAGTCACCAACGTCTCCCATGGCATTCACAAGCAATCTCGACGCTGCCTACGCCGCCGAGAGATGCGAGTCATACCCTATGTCCTTCGAGAGCTCGGTGTGGCTCTCGGGCTGGTGGCGCCTCTTGTCCTGCCTAGTACACTACTTTGGTAGGTACCGCCTTTGAATATTTGTCGCCACTCATCCGCTCCCAAAGATTCCATAGCACCAGAAGTATTGCATTCTCCTCGGAGCGCAATTCCTGACACGCTGGATTCGTGCCAGCGTATACGGATGGCTACAGGTCACATGAAGGGGTCGGTTTCCATGGCGTATCACCTTTGTTTGAATTCAATGGGGCTCTACCAGGCTCTGCGTCTGTCTTCAAGTCTGAGCTGGTTACAATTCACCCCTCGGCGTACGAAATAACGCGTCGTTTGGGGTTTGGATACTGATTGGGATCTATAGCGACTCAAAGAGCGCCTTGGGTGCTCACAGAGCATTGGAATCTCTACACACCTTGGTTCGTGAATCCACGGTTGCCGCCAGCCGAATGGATGTCAAGATTTTCTTCGGTTGGGTTCCAGAGATTATGGGAATTGATGGGAATAAGTGCGCCGATTAGGGCCCTAAAGAGTTCGCGAGGACTGAGCGATCAGTCCAGTATTTTGGCTCTAACTCACACCAACTACATGGTAGGAATAAGGGCAGCCCTCTCGGAGGCTTGGCAAAGAAGATGGGAGACGGTCGAGGGGAACCTAATGTCGCGTCCCATTGTCCCGCAACAATTCGCATAGACCTACCTACTTCTGCCGTGACGGCTTCAAGACGTGCTCTGTCGTCTTGAATGTCCCAGTCTGAGGGATCTGCGTGCAAGTTTCCTGTCCCCATGTCGGGGTGAGAGGGGTAGATACCGCATGTCCTTTTACTTTGGACGGGTTTGTGTAACAGACCTGTGGACTATCTGACTTTTTGTACGAAATTGCCTCCCTCCATTTTATTTAACTCTCTTTGTTGTTGGTCGCATAATCCTGTGCCTAAATGAGGCCGGGTCGGGCTTTCTTCTTCTTCTTCTTTATTTTTTACTTATTTCTTTGCCACTGTTTTTTAGTATCTTTGTTATTTGCGTTTTACATTTTTTTTGTTGTTTGTTTTTTAATCTAGGCTATATTTAGGCCATAGCATGATTATGTGTAACTTTGCCTTAGTGGGCAGTCGCTAGATGGCACTTAAAAAAATCCCCACCAAAGGAACATCTCTATTAAGCTTTGCCTTTTTGTGTTGTGGAAATTAATATACTAAATCGATATTCGTATGCAATTTTGCTTACAAAAATGTTAGGATGTAGTTAATGATTAATTAAGTCACACATCTAACTTTCATATTGTATCATCATTTGTCAGTTTCCCGAGCTAACAAATTAATATCGAGCGATGGTTATAAATTCTCATTAGATTCACTTCAGGAATAAAATATCTCATCGGGTTAAATACTACTTTGTATTCCTCCTGTGTGCGTCTCTACATCAAGTATACACGAAATATTTTCGGGAGGGCGTGGAAAGAGATACGTGATATGGGGAACAAATGTAGCACTCAGAGCGTGGAAAGAGATGCGTGATATGGGAAATAAATTTGGCATCCAAAGCGTGGAAAGAGATGCGTTATATGGGGAACAAATGTGGCATTCAGAGCGTGGAAAGAGATGCGTGATATGAGAAACAAATGTGGCATCCAGAGCGTGAGAAGAGATGCGTGTTATGGTGAACAAATGTGGTATCCAGAGCGTGGAAAGAGATGCGTGATATGGGGATCAAATGTAGCATCCAAAGGTTCTCCAGAGATTGATTAGCTATCTTTCTTCTTAGGAAAAAAAGGGAACTTATGCTTGTAAACATAAATGATAACTGTGACAACCAACGAGGGAATTTTTGTTAAATTTCGAATGATGGTTTGAAAAGAAAATGAGTCAAGAAACAAGAGGAAGGAAATGTTAAATGTTCAAGTGCAGAACCATCTCAATAAAACTTAAATATCGAAGTACATTTTGTATATATTAAGCCTCTTGGTGCTAATTCGTAATCCCAACGCATTGTGAACGGCATCAGAGGGTGCAATTCGTCTTAAAAACATAAAGATACAAAAACACATCATTGCCTACTGTATCAGAATAAGGTCCAAAAGCGACCAAGTGCCATTCTGTACCTACGTTGTCTCGCGATCCCCGCATGGAGCTTTGAAAGCGCGGCTGATCTCCGGCGAGGTGGCGGTCCACGCCGTTTTATTGGACTCCAGCTGTATTTGCTTAAGGACACATTTTCGTCCTCTCACATTGCCTTCCAGCCAGCCTTTCTGCCTTTCTGCATAGATCGAAGTTCTTCGAACATTCTACGCCAAACATTATCTCGGTTTCCCGAAGTTGCTGCCTTTACCCAAGATCGCATGAGTTGTGGCAGCTCCCACCAAGCCATTTAAGCCACCCCGCAGACAGTCTATATAATCCCCCGACTCAGTTTAACGTGTAGCACTTAGAAAATTTCCGCATAATACTGCGTACGAGTACGCCAAGACACGCTCACTTGTCGCGATCGGAGACAACGGCGATTTAAATTCTAGGACGAAGGCTAAATCGACATCCGTGAACTCTGCAATAGTCAATCGGCTAGTAGTTGACGAGGATTTCCATCTCAGAAGGGCAAACTACGTGTGCTCCCTCATCCGCCGAGTGAGTTAACCCAACTTCTCATTGCAGTCATCGTATGCCGACTGTCCCGTCCATTCAACGAACACGTAAGCAGTGCAACCGTTGACGCCTACAGATTATTCTATAATCTGACCTACCCGAATCGTCCCATCCTTTGTGTGCGAGCCTAGGTTTAAAATGGTCTTTTAATCAACAACCTGAACGCGACCACTAATCCTATAATTATCTCTCTTGTGTCTCGTGCCGACATTTAATTTCGCCTGTGTGATCATTCTCTTTCAGTCCTATATCTGTATATGTTCAAATTCTATTTCTTTTCTTGTTAGTAAAGGTATATTTTCGTTATTGTCTTTCTTTGGCAACTTAAGACGAGTACCAGCTACCTGCTAATCTAAGGGCCAACTTGCACTCTGAATTTATTTGTTTTAAAAGAAGCCCGCAAATTTAAAAGTAAAGCATTCCAACTGAATTCATAACTATTTGACGTCAGGAACCGGTCAGGTCGAACCTTAAGCCAACATCTCTCTCCTCTCTCTCTCTCTCTCTCTCTCTCTATATATATATATATATATATATATATATATATATATATATATAGAGAGAGAGAGAGAGAGAGCGAGAGAGAGTGAGAGAGAGAGAGAGTCTGGCCATTTCACGACATATATATTAATATATATACATTATTATAAATTCTGGTGATCAGGTGTGTCAGGATATTTATTAGGTATTTAGAGAGATCCATGAAAAGCAACCCTTTAAGTTTGTTGTAAATTCGAAAGCTGAGTACTGTTTCAGTTGCATAAAATACCACTAATCAACCCTGTCATATTTATTTATCTCTTAGCGCGTTGTGTGTGTTTGGACCAAGAACCTTTATTAGAACAATTTTTTTAGGAGACAGAGCTTATCCCGCGGTCACTTTAATCACCTACAGATTTACAGAATCTGATCACTTCTTATCTCACGACAGCTCCATTGGTTTTTCCAACTTGGGGTTAATTGTACATTATATTACTGTAAGTATTTTGATAGCCAAGCTTCCGCGTTTAAACAAGCGTATTCCTACGTGTGTAAAGTATTTTGCAACTAAAGCTCCTTCTTTGCACGCTCAGACGGTTTATTAAATCATTATTTTGGGCAACTTACACGCGTGCTCCGAACAGTCGTTGTTGCAGAGATTCAAACTCGAAGGCGAGTTCCTCGGTTTATGTGGCAAAGACCTTGTAAACTATATATAACAAGAAGAGAGAACTTATAGAAGAGAACAAGAAGAACAAGAGAGAGCTAGAGCTGAAAAAAGAGAGATTAAAGAGATATACCTGAACAAAAAGAGTTTAGAGAGCTAAGAGCGCGACAGAATTCTCCAATATGAATTGGAGTTAAATCGTAATTGGCCAGAAACTCTATCAGTCAATTCCCGTGCAGATGCCCCACAATCCGCTTCTATTAAACTCCCTACGGTCAAAGAAGGTGAGGACTTCGGATTTTTCTCATTAATTTTGAGAAATTTTTTAAAGTGAAGAATTGGGACTTCGAGACAGATGGTGTCGCCAAGCTTCTTTCCCTTCTTAGTTCTCAGCTTCGAGATCTTTGTGTTTCCCTTCACACGGAAGCCACGGTGGATTACCTCACCATTAAATCTGAACTTCTCGCGGCGTATAATATGAAGTCTGACTTCTACCGCGCCAAATTTTGACACGCCTGTAGACAACCAAATATGACCTTCCGTCATTTTGAGTATACTTTTCTCGTCATTTCAATTTCTGGTCAGACGCATCGAAAGTCCCCTACGATTATGAGTCCTTGGTAGACTTCGTTCTAAGGAATCAGTTGCTAGCGTCGCTACCACCGGAGATCCGCTCCATGGCTAAGGATCGTCGGTGCAACTACTCCAAAGAGAACATAGAAGAGGCAGATATCTATGCGGCGAGTCGCAACCTATACGCGAAGAAAAATAAAAAGCCTCCTCCTTCATCCCCCACGAATAAAATTAATAACTCGCGGTTTCCTCCTAAGAACTCCCAGAATTCGACAAGTTTACGGGCCCCTTTAGGCACAGAGGTCTCCCTCCATCTGCTGAGCCCCGTGATGTCAAGCCCCACAACTCTAATTCCACAGCGTCATCCTTTCCCCGTAGGCCAATTGTACGTTTCGCATGGGAAGCCAAAGCTTACAAACGAAAATACAGTGCTCAAAATTCTGAACTCCGAAGTAATCCTATTCACCAAGTGCACCAAGTGAATGCTGCTCCAATTCTCCCTCCATCGCAACCAGAAACTCCAGCTCCATTCTCGTCTTCCAGTGACTTAGGGTACCAAGTTAATTTACTCTTCGACAAGAGCTCTCCAGGAAGTTTCCAAATTTGAGAACGGAACCGTTAATGGGTGCGGTATCTCCACCCTCGTCCGCGATACTGGGTATAGCTGTATCGTTGTATCAATTAAGCTTCTTCCCCCTGTGGTCCCTGACCACAAAAGGTTTGCGGTACTCTTTTACTACCTGAGACGCTCAAACCGCTTCCCAATTGTAAACTGTTATCCGTAGTGCCAATAATTTTCAGGATAGGCTGTACTAGTTTCAGCCCCTAACAAATTCTCTTCTGTCTTGGTAGGACAATGCCCCTAAGTCGCATATATCTCAGTGGCTCAGCCCGCTATAACAAGAGCCCAGGCAACGAAGGATTCCCAGACGCCCGTTGCCTTTGAAACCCCCTTAGACTCGAATTTCAGCGACGTTATGAGCGAAGAATTCCCTCAAAGACAGAAAGAGTGTTCAAATCCACTCCCTTGTGCAAAATATCTCGTAGTTTCGAGCATGATTTTGTCCGCAGTAACAAAAATCACTTTTATCATAAAAGAAGGCTTGTTACATGCGCTTGCTCGGATGGAGTTAACCCCGACATTCACACACTTTGTGCTCCCCGTTTGCATGTTCCCTTGGTCCTAAAAAGTGCCCACAATAGTGGACTGCTCCGAGGATTTTTCGTTCATTCTACTGCCCTTGTGCTGCATTTGACATTTCGGGATACTGCTAGTTCTGTGACATCTGCCAGAAAACCAAGGCAAATATGCATGTTAAACCGGCCCCCCTTCAGAAGGGACCAATCCTTTTTCCCAAGTGGCCATAGACCTTTTTGGCCCCTTTCGTCCCCCTTCCAGTGAAGGGCATATTTATGTCCTTATCCTTGGTGACTCTGCAGCCCGTTTTCTCGAAGCTGTACCATTAAAGAGAATCGACAGTGTTACGTGTGCCGAAGCCTTAATTTCCATCTTCTCCCGAGTAAGGATACCAAGGAAAGTAATGTGTGATAGAGGTAGACAATTTACATCTGAATTGATGGAATACATCAGGAAACTGTTGATGGTAAAACCACTCTTTACCACTTCCTTTCACCCCTGCGCAACCCGAGTTTGAGAAAAAATGAATGATAACTTGAAGTCGATATTAAATAAGCTGTATGCCGAACAGCCCCGTGAGTGGCATCGTTTTTAGCCCGTGCCCCTCTTTGCATACAGGTAGATTCCCCATCGTACCCTCCGATTTGCTCCCTTTGAATTAATCTACGGAGGTAACGTGTGAGGTTCCATTATTATCTTCAAGGAGTTATTCTCGAAGCTAAATTAGATATGGAAATTCAATTTTCCTACGCGTATGTTTTGGATTTTCGACAAAGAATAGAAAAGTGTGCCTAGATTACATACCAAAATGCCGATGTTAATTTGAAAAAGCACCAAAAATAATTCGATATCAAGTCGAAGGAGAGAAAGTTCAAGGCGGCCGATGAGGTTTTGTTTCTACTTCCTACCGAAAGCAACAAACTTCTGATCAAATGGAAAGGGCCCTTCCAAATTCTTGAAGCATGAAGATCTGTGGATTAATAAATTAAGACCCACTTGGTGAGAAACTGTTCCACGTCAACATGTTAAAAAAATACCCTGCCGCGCATGTATCAACAACATTGTTACCATCGAGAAAAAGACAGCTTTGGATGCCGAATACACGACAGATGCCGTGAAAAGGATAGGAATTACCCCCTACCTGCCTTTCCCGACACTACCAATTCACAACTCACGAGCTTGGATATCAATAAGCTGCTGACTTCCGACGACCAAATTAGCCAGCTGCAGCTTATTCTAAGTAAGTTTGAGAACGTGATTTCCGAGAGGACGTGGTTTTAACGTTGAGGTTAATACGTAAGTCTCTCCGTCTACAAAGTCCCCGGAGTGAGGCCGGGCTACCAAGACTGGACAGGTAGAATACATGAGTCGCCAGACTACGAACTCCCATGCAAGAAAGGCAGGGCTACCAAGGGGGGTAAGAAGCAGCTCATCCTCGAGCTAGTCCCTGGTTATCAAACCGAACGCTAAGTTAACTTGTTCAAATTCAACTGACTCTCGTCAGAGAGACTCCTCATATCCTGGTGCATCCTAAAGCCCAGGGATATTCCTCGCCCTTGAGGAATTACGAAAAGAAAAGGAAAAAGGCTCCCCCTCTAGCCCGTTATCCGGTGGCCACACCAAACTCATAAGTTAACTTGGTTGAGCAACCAAGTTTAACTTATTCTCGTCAGAGAAAACCCCCTTCCCTTGCTATCCGGTGTATCCCAAAACACCGAGATAGGCCTCCCCCTTAAAGAAGACTGGAACTAAGAAGAAGATCATCCCCGAGCTAGTTCCTGGTTACCAAACCGAACTTTAAGTTAACTTGTTCAAGTTCAACTTATTCTCATCAAAGAAACCCCCCTACCCTATCCTCGCCCTTGAAGAAGACCCCCTGAGTATACTCCTCGCACTTGAAGAAGACCCCTCCCCCAGAGTACACTACCTCCAGCCCCCCTCCCCTGAGTCAAGGTACTCAAGCCTTAGCGCATCGCTAGACAGTGCGAATTACTCCTCAGAGTAATCCGAAGATACCCCTTCCTGCCGAAAGCGTATGACCCAGCTGCCACACTCGCCAAAGTCAATGGGGGCTTTTTAGTTATTCGTCCGCAACCTCCATCTGGCCGGTCGGCACGCGTCTTGGAGACAATAACATTCCCGAGGTAAAGTGCTCATTGAGTTCAAAGTCAGACGCAAACCAGTTACAAGGGGTATCCACAAAGGTAGTTGCAGCCAGTAAAGGCCGTTAGCGTTTTGTTTGTTTAAATTGAAGTGAGTGGTGGACCAACCATTACTAGAATGTCAAGTAGGTCAAATTAGAAAGCCATACGGAGAAATTATTGAAGTCTTTTTTTGTGTATTTTAATATTCGTAATATTTCTGTGGTTCATGTTTTTTTTGTGTAGTAAATTGTTGAATTTAAAATATAAGTTTATTTGGGGAATTCATTAGCGTTTTTTTATATCCTTACGTGTTTGAAGCGGCTCTTCTTTAAAACAACCAAATTAGCACTCTTAGAACAAAGCCTACTTCATCAAAGAAGTATATCACGACCACAAAGTATACTACGACAAAAGTGGTATCAGGTGGAATTCCCACGCCGTTTTGTTCGTGCATTGTATATAAATTCATTTGCCCTAGCTGTAAGTTAGGGACCTATATAGGAAGCACAGTACGTACTCTTCAGTCGCGTTTTTGTTCTCTCATAGGAATTAGCCATAGAACCGGTAAAACACTAAGTAACAAAGAGTTTTCTTCCATCAGGAAACATGCTACTGATTGTAAAACAGACGTGTCCTTAAATGATTTTTCTGTCTTAAAATTTGCTGAATCTATTTCCTCTCTCCGTATTAAAGAGTCACTCTGAATTAAATACAACCACCTAAATTTAAATGAGGACACGTCATCCTTTTCTCTGTTTATAACTTAACCAAACTGTATTTTTTCTCTAAATTCATTCCTGCTTTCACTCGGCATTGTGATCTGACCATGTAAGGTAATGTTTTAGTGTCTATATTTTAGTTTTATCTTGTTTGTATCCAATTCTCTATTTTTCCATTTAGTTGTTTAATTTTGTAATATTACGTTTACTTTGTTTGTCCTTAATTGATAGTATCTCTTTACAAATATTTTGCTGTTCTTTACCTCACTATTTTGTTTGTTCATTAACGTAACGTTCATTTTATATTTTTAACATCGTTTTTGTGATTTTCTCTAATGTGTGGTTTTTAACCTTAAACTTGTGCTCTTATTTATGTTTTTGCCTTAGATTACTCATTTGGAATTTGTTTTTAGCTCCTGAAGATGGTTTTGTAATAACCCAAAACGTTGCAATTATAGATAGGACCCGCCTTCTTCGTTTTTTCCTTCTTACTGAATATAAGACTCAAGACTCAAGGTGAATATATATATATATATATATATATATATATATATATATATATATATATATATATATATATATATATATATATTTATATATATATAGTGTCTGCCGATTCCATGACATCTATGTAACAACCAGTAAGTAATTTTGCCCCTAGAAGTTCAGTACAAAGTTGATGTTTAATCAGTGGTCTTTACCTTATGCGATAGCTACCACTACTTACTAATTTTAGCTTTTGTTGGTGAGTAAAAAATTTATAAAATTCCCAGTTTTCCAAAATATACTAGAGATCTTACATATCTTCAAACTTAATTAAATTTTATACACAATAGTTTATTATACTAATAATATATATATTTTACCATAAATAAATTTTAATGTTAATTTTCATTTATTTTGGCTGGTGTTGGCTAATTTTAATTGTAAATGAATATTAAATTTCGGCGGTCGACATAAAAAAGGTTTAAGGTAAATGGGAAGAACTAAGCAATTATCTGTTATATTTAATCATATTGGGGTTTGTTTCTTCTAATTGGCACCAGCTGATTCTCATCTCTGTTAGCACTCAAACTTAACGTATTTGGTATCATTTGTCATTCAAATTTGCGTCCTTCCTTCCTTCCCTTTCCTGTTGAATTTAAGATAAAAAATTAATCTCATACGGTTCTCTCATAGTTTCTTTAGCACTATTGAAAAATTGTAAAGGGCACAGCAAACCTACCTGAAAAACCTTATTCATCTAAGAATGGTTGAATTCTAATCAAGTATTCCCCCCCAAAAAATCTAACTAATATTTTTTAAAGAATATCCCCATTATCTGTCACGATTTTTGCTATTTATTAGGTTGTTTTAAACGAGATGCCGCTTTTTACATCATGAGAAAAATGGCTAAAATGAATAATATATTAATATAATTACATATTTTTGCCCGATTCAATGTAAATAGATGCCAATTGAGTATTTCTTGTGTTTTTTAACCCATACAACAGCAATGCTACCTACCAAAGAATCCTTAGTAATTTTCAAATATCAAATTGAAATTAGAACTTATGTACTGCTCAAAAAGGAACTTGGTGTGATCACTACCTCAGCAAATATGCTAATGGATAATAAACACCAATATTGATTCTGAGAAAACCCTAAACCTTTTTCAATGATGAAGATTCACATAGAGTTACTGCCCAATAATCCAGGAACCCAGATTTCAGATTGCAAAGACACCGTATCATGTCATCTCATGGGAATAGGGATGGTTAACAAATTTTAAAGTTGTTTCCACATGAGTCGAAAGAAACTCAGTCATTGCAATATCTTGAATTTAGTGTTTCGCATGTTGTGATAGAGAAAGGGTATCTATTTCTTAAAGAAATTTTGATCCGTAATGAAAATGGATAATATACGATAGCAAGATGTCTTTTGAATGGCAAGACAAGAGGAAGAAACAACGTAATATACAGAAACAATGGTTACAGATGGTGGAGCAGTATAGAAGAAATCAATTTTTAGAACAATTTTAAATAATAACAGGCCATTCGTCTGGTTGACAGATTGCTGAAATAGATTTATGTTCATCAAATAACTTGCCAATATTCAATGGGCATGGATCACTATTAATCCATCACAATGCCAGGGCGATCAACAGATATATAGAGGTGTCTATGATGAGAGAAACTGTATATGGGGTTTGCAGCATTCTCAATATTCATTTGACCTTTTTTATACTGGGCACCATCTTTTCAAGCACCTTGAACACCTTATCTTAATTAAATGGCTCGAAAAAGAAAAGGCCAAATTCAGGTTTTTACTGAGAATCGTTAATAAGTGCTAATAATTCTGAAAAATTGTATGTTTATTAGATATTTACTATTTTCATTTTAATGCCATATTTAGCTTACTATTAAATAATAATTCATTTATGAAAACAAAACAGTATCATGGGATTCACTTTTTCAAGAGTAAGTTTTGAATAAGTAAATAAATACAACTTACCTCGGTCTTATCCCATGAGCAGGGAGCATAAGCGAAATTAATGAAAGGATAGAAGAGTGATAATAAAAAGAAGATAACTAAATGATAAATATATGTTTTTTTTCAATACTAAATGCTAGTAACGAGAATTCCATGATCGTCCCTCCACCTACACTCGATAGATAAAAACAGGCTTGTACATATGAGACAAGGATCATGATTACGAACTCTGAGCACTTTTATAACAACTATATAATATTAGACGATTTTATAGCGACTCATGCCGTTATACCGAAATAAATCAGGCTCTTTTTTATTCTAATAATATTGAATTTAGTGTATTATTTTATGCCTTGGCTATTGGAGTTTGTTTTTCTTCATCTCCTCTCTATTTCTATTTAAACAGCTGAGCGCGTCGTCCGTAGACAAAACAGCTCTTTATTTTCTCACAAAGTGGCTAAATTAATAGGTTGAATATAGGTTGAATATTATAAAGAAGTCATTGCATCCTTTTCTACAACGATGTTTAGCTGTACACCATTTGTTAGTATTGTATGCTGATACTATGTAGCCTTAAAAATACTGTTGAAATTAGATTCTAAATTTTGGTGAGTTAAAACCATCATTGGCGTTTTGTAAAAAAAATGGGTTGTAAATTGTGTTATGCATGGAGCAGGTTTGCAATCAATTGACAAAGCCTCCTTGAAATCATTGAATAAAGGTCACTTCGAATACAAATGAAAACAAACTGACATCTTTTATATCACATCATGAAGAAATTGAAATGCAATCATATTTCAATAGCTTCCTTATTTATTTGATATTTGAGGAAAATCATATGTACTAATTGAATCAAATAAAAATTAATATTATCAAACACATACATATATTGGTTAAGCTTAGTGGAATTATTTCCATTGCATCAAGTCAATAGCTAGGTAGGTTTCTATTTTGATGCAATGCTTAATGTACTTAATTACTATTGAATTGAAGGTTGGAAACTGTTCATGCTTATGATTTTTGTCTCTCGTAGTTCATAATTAAACAACAATGCTATGAGGTTAGAATCGATAATTTTCCAAATCTTTCTTCCAATAACTTGGGATACTCTTTGGACGAATTTAGAATGTTAGGGACTTAGCCGCATTTGATCTCCATTTAAAGAGAGAAATGAGAATAAAATTCTACTTTCGAATAATACGTAAATAATTACATTTATATTGTTGGAAATTTCACTAATTATATTAAAAACACTTTCTTACTTTACAAAAAGGTTTTTGGAATTTTAGGGAACGTATAAACTTCAGTATTATCTCTATAGCACTATTTCCATATATTAAAATATATTTTTTAACCCATCCTAAAATTGTTTTTACTCTGTTTTAAAATGCAGCTCAGCTCATAGAGATTTTTCTTCCAATTTTAGGGGTTCGATCTAAAATATTTAAAATTTCCTTATGATGCAAATTTAAGGTTATTAAGCAAGGCGTTTAATAGGCAATTAATGATTTTTTCGTCAACAATTTAGAATAAAAAAAGGTAAATATTTCTGAATATGTGAGAGGAGACTAAAAGAATGAAGAAATAAAGAGAGTAGGATTGAAATGACTTAGAAGGAGCTGGTAATCTGACCCATTTGGTAACGGCAATATTATAACTTTTGTGGCAAATGATAGTGAGTTATCATGCATTGATGCCATAGGACGTGGAGAACACAGTCTGTCTTTAGTTTGTCTGATAAAATTGAATCCTAGACTCAATAAAAGTTCTTTAAGCCATATATGTTATTGCTATACAAAGGAGAGTTTCCTAAAACAAGAATATCATAAAATTGGCTCAGCTTTTACTTTTTTTACAATTTCATACTCGCTTCTTGCGGCCGCTAGCTAGGGCATATCTTCCAAAAATGACACCAAATCATTAAGCCAGTTTAGTCCAAACGTAAATTAATTAACAAAGAACACTTAAAAAGAAAAAAATGGCAAATAGGAAAAAAATTAAAAATAACTTTAAATTAATATCTACAAGGAATGCTATCCGAGTGACTCTCTCTTTCTTCAAGAGAAAGACCATTTTATCAGTTTAAGTAATTAAATACTATAGATGAGAGCCTCTTTCTTCCAAACCTCAATCACACCACAGTCCAGTGGGCATGACACATTTCCAAAAAGTTAGAACAGAGGATATCAATCCTTCCTGACACGGTTCTGGAACAGATACAGTCACAAAGGTCCCCCAGACTAGAAAATTCAACCAAGTGGTCTCTTACTATCAGAGGAACCAAGTAATCTTGATCGAAAAATTCAGGAAAGCGCCTCATCAAAGGAAACTGTGTCCTGGGAGTATCTGATGTAAACGATACACAAAAAATTTCTTCTTTTAGTGCGGCCCAGATGCAAAATCTTGAGCTTCGACTCGAGAACAATGGAGAAAAGGGTCCACAAGAAACGTTGCATCGCATTTACCTAACTTCAAATTCATAAGTACCTCATCACCTTTTCTTTGCCCTCAATTTGTGGACCTTACATTTTCAGAAACCAGCAGAAGACAATCTCGGCATCCTTACGACTCACGGAAGCCATTGCGTTGGGAATACTTGGAATGTGAGAAACGCTGAAACTGCTCGTATGAGTGCATAGTAGTATATATTCGACTTAAATTAGTGGCCTCTCCCTTGCATTGACAAGGTGGCTCTCTATACAGGATGTGCGTAAGACATCGGTCACCAAGTGGTAATAACGATGATAGATCGAGGTCACATTCTGAAGTAAACGTAAGTATGCCAATAGGTATAACTTGCAGCCATAGTCTACCTTGGAGCTTACAAAGACGCATTAGAGAATTAAGATTGTAATCCTATCAGTACCTAACATAAAAAACTGTAGAAGGAGAAAAATAACATTTACAAGGGTGAAATAGACCACAAATCTGGGAAGGTTGGATTCTCGAGAGAAGGAAACGGCGCTAATCTACCAGATCCAGCCAAGATCTATTTAGAAACCGGTCTTGATCAGAGTAGTGCATATTTACGCAGAAGAATTACACCACCTTATTCTTGGTCAAATAAAAGCAAAATTTGTGCATATCAGCATAAAAATAGACGAGGATCAGAGCTTGTTATAGTCGATGCTAGAGTGTTGGCATCTGAGTTGCATCAAAAGAAATCGAACTTTCACCTCTTTATGTAAAGCGTAGTTAAACATCTTTAATTTCGCTGAATTGATAACGTTGATGCTCCAAGCGAGGCACACAGTACACTTTGCAGTTGGACCTCATCATTCTTTATGCGGGCTTGGAGATAGCTCCCTAAACCTTACGCCGCAAAGATGAAACGAAATCTCGCAAATGAAATCTCATAGAATGATATGATGGAGAATGTCCATTATCCTCTATCGAATGGATGCTCTCCATCTTAACATATCACCACGCGGTCTCATTGGCCTTCTCAAGATCGACTGATACTATATAGAAATGCTGTCCACAAAAGAAAGTCTGGCAAATAGCAATATCCAGCGGGAGCAGACCATCTAACATATAAATTAACTCAGGAAAGCTATAATTTCTACGAAAAGTTTTCTCCACTATCCACCAAATAAGTTAAGTTAATATTAACAAATTTCTCCCCAAAGATTCGCAGGTAAACTACCATGGGTAATTGTGCTCTATCTTCGAATATTGAAAAGCAAGCAGGGTAGCCATTCGGTAGAATACTGAGAAGATAAACTTTGACCAGATGCTTTTGTAAAGAACCTAAAGAAACACCATTTCTCTCTCACGTGGAGAAAAAAGAATGCCTTTTGGACATTGCAGGACCAGGGGCGATAACCTCTAACGAAGTGAGAGGAAAATGTAAGACACATTGCGAAAATAAGTCTTTGAAAGTTTCTTCGCCTCATTAGGTGAAGTCCATCTTGACCCTTCAGCAATCGTGTTAGGTGATTTAAATGCTAGAGGAGCAGCATTCAGGGTAAAGAATGCGTAAAAGATGCCACAAGAGACTCTACCATGGAGAGCACGTCTAGTGTAGTTCTTACGTCTACCTAGAGGAGAGGAGAGAGATACTGAATCGATTTGCATCAAATCCCTTTAACACTTCTTAACACATCTGCAATAGGGGTCCTTTTATTCGGCAAAACTACGTCCACCAAAAAGTGGAGTGACCATGCTTTGAAATAAAAGTACTCATCAACCAGCCTAAGATTTCGCCGGAGATATATAAGTCAATAATTTCTTCAACTGTGAGCCACTGTACTCGATAAAACACAACTTATATGGCTGCTCCGGGAGCAATGGCCAAGCCAACAGGATATGTGAATGGGAAAATGATCGCTAGTATGGATTTTTTTGGTCACTCCAACCTATAATCTTAGTTTGCATAAGAGGAGTACTGAAAATGTCTAAGGTAGGGAAAAGTAAGGACTGTTTGAAAAGTGATATGTGAATTCCTCCACGTTTAACACGCTAATCTCCAGCTCTTTGTCCAGTTCGGCAAGGTTCGGCTCTTGGGAATGATAATATAGTTGCTCCAGAGAGGTTGCTAAACTTTCAAATTTCAAGGAGAAATCTCTCGTCAATATAGTCACGAGGAGGTGGAACTCCTCTTCATCAAAGTCTACTCACAGTAGAACATAGAGTATAAATTGCGCAACCCCCTGTCTTACCTCTATCACTTGGCTGTGTGGTCAGGAAACCCTGATAATCAAAGAGAGCTGGCAGGAAAAACGCACCAATAATGGTCATCTGGAGACAGACTAATAGAGGCAACGGTAAAGCAAGGCGTCCTCAAATCCTCCCAATTAACAACTAGGTCACGGCAATAGCATTTCAGTAAAAGGCTCTGTGTATCTACTTAGAAAAAAAAACGGAGTTCTTCTTTGCAGATAAGACACTCAGTGATCTTGCTCTAAGCTGCTAAAAGACTGACCTCTGTGGGCTAATAGCAGGTTAAAGGGGGTGAAGGCGCTGTTTCCTTCAAAGGCTTAGCAGAAAAGGTCCAGGTCGAAACGCAACCACATAACCTAGGCATCACTTGGATACTTATTCTCGCGGTGCGATTTACGGTTCGTCATTCTCCCCTCTTTTTGGCTGGCAATTATCTGCCTCTTCGTTTTTATCTTTAAGCAGAAGCAAGACAACCGAAACACAATTGAGGCTATCCTCATTTCAGGCGCCAGTGGTTGTGCAAAAGGTGGCTGCTATGGCCACCTTCACCTCCTTTGCGAGATGAGCGACTCACTGAAGGAGGGTAACTGCTAGGTTTTTTGTGAAGTAACAGCGTAGATTGAGGATGCCAAGTATTGTTCAGAGTAGAGCATGTGATAGAAACCAGAGATGGAGCTCTTTATGGGTGCGGAGGCTATCGCAATCCTAGGCATGTAAGCACCAAAATTAAAGAGAAATTTCTTTTAACTTGAGAGGTGGAAGAGACGCCTGGGTACGCAGAGCGCCTCATAAACATTTTTATTTTATCTCTAGATGAAATTTGGTCTGCAACCTAAAGAATAGGAGGAGTTGTGATACTTGGAGGAAGAAGTTTGCGATCCACCACTATGATAGAACGGGTTGAGGCAGCGTTAGTTTCAACTCCTATCACATATTATTTTAAAACCACGATGCTCCCACGTGCATCTTCGCTTCGAAGCTTGGCGCCTTATCACAGCCACGGAATGTGAATGTTTAAACAAGGAGGTTATCGTCCCCCCCGTTCGCCCCCATACGCCAACCTCGCCAGATTAAGTTAGGCTTATGGGCAGATAAGGCATTGTTCCCAGGTTTGGCTGTGCATTCCCTCGAAGCTCCCACTCCATTGTCCCCCACGCCAAGGAAGTGTCTCGACTATTTAGATGGAAACTTAACCACTAAGATCAGATTGGAGATTCAGATTTTCGTCGCGAAACATCACCATGACCCTCTCTCACTTTGTGCGCCAAGGGACCTCGCCCTTGAGATTCACCATCACTTGTCCAGAAGGAGGACAATATCTCTTGAGTGCCAAAGGTTCGAGCCTTTCATGACGCCGAGTCCTCAAGGCTTCCCCCTCGTTGTTCAGATAGAGAACAACGTTAGAACAGCCATTGTTCTTTTGAGCCCTTTGCCAAGAAACGGTTCTCACCGTTCCCCCTTATTGTTCAGAGGAGAACAACATTAGAACAGCCATTGTTCTTGAGCGTGTAGACAAGAGACGGTTCTCACCCCCCCCTTCTGTTGTTCAGAGGAGAACAACGTAGAACAGCCATTGTTCTTCTGAATCCGTTGAAAAAAGAAACGGTTCTCACCATTCCCCCTTGTTGTTCAAGAAGAGAACAACATTAGAACAGCCATTGGTCTTGAGCCCGTAGACAAGAGACCGTTCCCCCCCCTGTTGTTCGGAAGAGAACAACGTAGAACAGCCATTGATCTTCAAGCCGTTCGTCGAGAAACGGTTCTCATTCTCAAGACGCCACGTCAGGATCCTTTTATTCCCCCCCCCCTTCGGCTGGAACTCGCCAGCGGACCGAAAATTCCTTCACGTCGCCTTCCACTGCACCACTCGTATAAAGTTACGTAAGCCAAACGTCACCTTTGAGTACTTTACCCTTTTGTCAATTCTATCCTGTTCTTTAAATGGTTTAGCGAACCATCCCATCTCTTTAACTCTATATTTGTTTTACCTTTTTAAATCCTTTAATCCTCGGATTAGCCCGAGCACCAACGACCCTTTCCATTCTCTGTTTATGTCAATATTTTCCGTCTTGTGTTTGTTGATAGTTATTATTAATAAAACTCTATTTTATTAATGATAGCAATATTATTATCCTTGAGCTCAGTTCCACTTCTTAAGCACATCGAAGATACATAATATCGGCCCGCCAGAAATTAACGCACTCTAAAGATAATTAAAGAAGTTCCCTCAACGAATAGTTATACATGGTATCGTCGAGAGTCCATTCTACGACATATATATATATATATATATATATATATATATACTATTTAAATTTGGTATCAGGTGTATAAGGTTTAACGCTATATCTTTGCAAACACTGGTCTCAGTCGAGTAAAGCATAGTGTTATTCGTTATAAAAATAGAGTATTAGTAGTTCCCTTTTGTTTTAACGATTGCTATCCCCTTTTTTGAAACTTAAGAAGCCGTTTTGTTTGTGTTTTTTTTTGCGTGTTTTTTGTCAGTGGTTATTTAGATCGAGAAACCAAGTAAGAATAGGTCAGTGCCCATATTTTAGGTTGGCTAATTTCTCTAGAAGGCATAATTATTGTTGCAAGGAATTTTAGTTGGTTGACTAGTGCGCCCCCAAGTGCAAAGATGACTTAGTTCGAAATCTTTAAATTGCAAGGAGAGTCCTTGGGACTTTCAGGAAAAGAACTAATTGAGTACGTTTAAGAGGAGCAAAGGAAAGAGCGTGAAGAAAAAGAAAGAGGAAGAGAAATCCAACGAGAAGAAAGAGAAATCCAAAGAGAAGAACAAGAAAGATAAATCCAACGAGAAGAACGAGAAAGAGAAATCCAACGAGAAGAAAGAGAAAGAGAGGAACGGATAAGACAAGCTGAGCTTTACCATCAGATTGAATTAGCTCGTGTTGAAGCAGAGATACTGTCCGCCAGTTCCCGTTCCGAAGCCCCCCCCTCCCCCAATCTCTCACTAAAGCTCCCCAATTTCAAGGATGGAGAGGATTTCGGAGCATTTTAAGCCCACCTCAAAAAGATCCTCGAAATCAATAACATTGATCTGGAGACTGAAGATGTAGCCAGATTACTTCCCCTGTTAAATTGTAAATTGTATATCTTTACCATCTGAGTGTACAATTAACAACAGCACCTTAAAAGCTGAGTTATTGGCCACTCATAATATGACTCCCGATTTCTACCGCCAAGAATTTCGATGAGGTCGTATTAAACCCGGACAGACGTTCCGTCAATTCGGATACATTCTTCATAGGAATTTTAAATTTTGGTTAGAATCCCCAAAGGTTGATCCGAACTACGAGTCCTTAACAGACTTCTTGTTGCGAGATCAATTTTTGGCGTCTCTCTCAACGGAGATCCGCGCGTTCTTCAAGGATCGTCGGTGCCAGACCTTTAAAGAATGTACCGAAGAAGCGGATGTCTATGCCGCAAGCCAAAATTTATACCCAAAGGAGAATCGAACTTCTCCCCAACCCCCAAACCAGGAAAGAAGGAAGGATTCGCGCCCCTTCCCAGGAAAGCTGACAAAGTTTCCGGGCCCCGTAAAACCCCAAATCTTCTTTCCCCCAAACCAACAACGGGACTCCAAACCTCCTGTTAAGATTTCTCCTCCATCTCACTTCCCGAAGCGACCAATTATATGCTTCACCTGTGGTGTAGAAAACCACGTGAGCTGGAATTTCCCCCAAAATTCTAGGCTTAAAAGCGGACCAGCCCCCAAAGTTCACGAGATTAATGCAACCCCGGCTCCCCCGGTGGTGCAGACCCAAGCAGCAACTTCTTCCCCTGTGTCAGGCCACCAGGTAAATTTTTTTTTTGATAAAAATACACCAGGAACTTTGAAATTTGAGGAGGGCAGCGTGAATGGCTGCCGAGTATCGACTCTCGTCAGGGACACAGGATGTACGTGTTTCATCGTGTCCGACGAACTCCTTCCCCCAGTGGACCCTAACCACGAAAAATTTGCGGTGGTACATGACTACCTTAGGCGGGCGAACCAATTTCCCGTCGTTAGATGTTACCTGCAGTGTCAATATTATGATGGCTGGGCTGAAGTCATTTCAGCACCCATACAATTCTGTTCCGTACTTATAGGACAGAGCCCCCAAGTAAGGTCCGACCCTCTGTCTCAGGCCGCCCTTCCTCGAGGCCGAGCTAAGAAAGAAGCCCAGGAGCCCGTCCCCATCAGAACACCGATACTGTCCGATTTTTCGGAGACCCCTAACCAGGACTTTAGGACGACACAAAAGGAGTGTGAATTACTAACACCCTTAGGCGATAAGGCCCAAGACAAGCGTTGACCCCAAGAAAAAAAGAACCCCCAACGCGCCCATGGAGATACCTTCGTAGAAATGGACGAAACATCGGCGCTTGAAGAAGATTACCCCGCGGAGTCCCTTAATGTAATACAGATAGTGTGCACCCAACCTAATGCCGATTACCCTCCTCCTTTCCTACCAGGCGAGTCTTTGGAACCCTCTGACCTGGATATTAACGCGCAGCGGACACCACATCAAAAGAGTCAGCTACAAGAACTATTTAAATGGAGTCACCATTTAACCACCCTATTAGCTCTTTTCGAGCGAATGCGCGAAAATGGCCTCACCATTGGCCCCCGAAAATGCCATTTTGCCCACGAAACCATAAAATATTTGGGTTTCAAAAGAGGACAAAGCAAGTTGGGTCCTCAAGAGGATAAGATTAAGGCAATCGCCGACATGCCCCTCCCGATAACAAAGAAGCAATTAAGATCGTTCCTAGGATCAGCTTCGTACTATCGGGGATTCGTTCCGAATTTCGCTGCAATTTCGGCGCCCCTCAGCTCCCTTTTAAAAAAGAATTCACCCGATCGTCTACGTTGGAATGATGTCGCTGTTTCCTATTTTAATCAGCTCAAGAGTAAGCTCATTTCTGCCCCCATTTTAAAGTTGCCCAACCCGGAAAAATCCTTTGGGATTAAGACCGACGCGTCCAACGAGGGCATTGGAGGTGTACTCCTTCAATACGAGGATGACGGCACGAGTCATCCAGTTGCATATGCTAGTCGTCAATTATTACCACGCGAAAAGAGATATGCCACTATAGATAAGGAAGCTCTATCAATTATCTGGGTCATAGACAAATTCAAGATGTACTTGATAGGTAAAGAATTTCAGATAGGAACCGACCACCGTCCGTTAGCCTATATTAGGAATGTGCGACACTCCAATGGCCGAATCATGCGCTGGAGTTTACTCTTGCAAGAGTATCAATCTAAATTAAATTATATAAAAGGTTCCGATAACCAGGTCGCTAACGCACTTAGTAGGAATGCGTTACCGAATAGCGTAGAGTAATTGTATTTATAGAATTAGTATCTCCATGTAGGTATATACCGTCTTGAACGACTTGAATTAAGATTCTCTTGTAATATAATTAGTTAATGTATATGTCTGAATTTTCTAACGCTCAATGTCTATTTTTTTTTGTATGTATATATATTTGTACCCATTAATTTACGTATAAATTATTTTGTCCCATATGTATGTACTATATATATATCATTTCATTGTTCCATGCCTTTTTTTATTATTAAGTTTGTATTAAAGATTATTTTCCCTTATAATCAAAAGATCAAAATAATCATATGTATAGAGGTAATACGAGTTAGGTGCAGGAAGGTACGGTTGGTACAAGTAAACGAGTTCCCCCACAACGGAGCTCTATCGTTGTCCCTTCTCTTTTTTTTTCGAAGGGACAACTTCCCCCGGAATGGAGGGGTGTGATAGAACGGGTTGAGACAGCCTTAGTTTCAACTCCTATCACATATTATTTTAAAACCACGATGCTCCCACGTGCATCTTCGCTTCGAAGCTTGGCGCCTTATCACAGCCACCGGATGTCAATGTTTAAACAAGGAGGTTATCGTCCCCCCGTTCGCCCCGATACGAAAACCTCGCCAGATTGAGTTAGGCTTATGGGCAGATAAGGCATTGTTTTCAGGCTTGGCTGTGCATTCTTTTGAAGCTCCCACTCCATTGTCCCCCACGCCAAGGAAGTGTCTCGACTATTTAGATGGAAACTTTACCACTAAGTTCAGATTAGGGATCCAGATTTTTGTCGCGAAACATCACCACGACCCTCTTTCACTTTGTGCGCCAAGGGAGCTCGACCTCGAGATTCACCATCACTTGTCCAGAAGGAGGACAATATCCCTTGAGTGCAAAAGGTTCGAGCCTTTAATGACACCGAGTCCTCAAGGCTTCCCCCTCGTTGTTCAGATAGAGAACAACGTTAGAACAGCCATTGTTCTTTTGAGCTCTTCGCCAAGAAACGGTTCTCACCCTTCCCCCTTGTTGTTCAGAGGAGAACAACATTAGAACAGCCATTGTTCTTGAGCGTGTAGACAAGAGACGGTTCTCACCTCCCCTCCCCCTGTTATTCAGAGGAGAACAACGTAGAACAGCCATTGTTCTTTTGAATCCGTTTGCCAAGAAACGGTTCTCACCCTTCCCCCTTGTTGTTCAAGAAGAGAACAACATTAGAACAGCCATTGTTCTTAAGCCCGTAGACAAGAGACGGTCCCCCCCCCTGTTGTTCGGAAGAGAACAACGTAGAACAGCCATTGATCTTCAAGCCGTTCGTCGAGAAACGGTTCTCATTCTCAAGACGCCACGTCAGGATTCTTTTATTCCCCCCCCCGTCGGCTGGAACTCGACAGCGGACCGAAAATTCCTTCACGTCGCCTTCCACTGCACCACTCGTATAAAGTTACGTAAGCAAACGTCACCTTTGAGTACTTAACCCTTTTGTCAATTCTATCCTGTTCTTTAAATGGTTTAGCGAACCATCCCATTTCTTTAACTCTATATTTGTTTTACCTTTTTAAATCCTTTAATCCTCGGATTAGCCCAAGCCCCAACGACCCTTTCCATTCTCTGTTTATGTCAATATTTTCCGTCTTGTGTTTGTTGATAGTTATTATTAATAAAACTCTATTTTATTAATGATAGAAAATATTATTATCCTTGAGCTCAGTTCCACTTCCCAGCAATATCGGAGATACATAATATCGTCCCGCCAGACATTAACGCACTCTAAAGATAATTAAAGAAGTTCCCTTAACGAATAGTTATATATGATATATCGTCGAGAGTCCATTCTACGACAACCACAAACAAAAAACCTGTGTCAACACGAAACATCTTTTTGCTGCAAGGTCTTAGAAACGTCTGCTAAGATCTGAAATTTATCTGAAAAGAATCTGGGAGACCGAATTCATGATATATATATATATATATATATATATATATATATATATATATATATATATATATATATATATATATATTCACCAGAGATGAGAGTACATAGAATGTGGAGAAATTCATCTTCATTTATTGGGTATGAACAATGTTATGAGCTGTCCGCTCCTCTTCGTGTTATAAAATATAAAAGTATAAGGGAATATATAATTTACAATAAATTGTAATATTAAAAAAAACTAAAATCCTTGAGGGATACAAGTGAGAACCATCAAAACTTTCACCAATGCTGGTATAACTCCAGAGAGAAGTGGGGAGGGGCGATTGCAGTGGGCATTAGTAAGATTGCATTGGTTGTAGTGTTATATCATTAGCAGGGGAGCAGCAGAAGAGTTGCAATTAGGAGAAGGGACAAGGGATTTAATATGAAGGGATTCTAGCCGTCTCAAGCTTTGCTCATTATTATCTTGACGAATTATTGTAGCTATGTCCGCTTTTCATTTGATTGCATGTGTCTGATAGGGGAAGGTTCTTTGCGATTAATTGGGTTTCCAGTAAAAACGCTGATGCCCATGTGTGAGGAGAACCTTGCTCTCAGGGAGCGAATCGTGCTGCCCTTCTTTCTTCTTTGGAGACCCCGAGGACAAGTAAATCCTTATTCAACACGAATGCGCATCTCTAGAGTGGGTTTATCCTTCTGGCTGAACTAACTGCCAATATTGAGTTTGTTAACAAATACTAATTTGAAATTTGAATGGCAAAAATAGCA
Organism: Ceratothoa steindachneri; assembly: GCA_963969495.1. NCBI lineage: Eukaryota > Metazoa > Arthropoda > Malacostraca > Isopoda > Cymothoidae > Ceratothoa > Ceratothoa steindachneri. The sequence continues at coordinate 13,022,309 of OZ018323.1, read as the reverse complement.
GTTAAATAATTTAGAGAACTTCCTTCGAAATTCTCTATTAAGGGTACCCATTTCGGGATGAATAAAATATTTAGATTCTTTAAAGATATCGAAGGAAAGGTTGGGAGGTAATTATTGGGAATTTAAAAATTTTCAAATGAAAGTATTTACTACTGAAACGGGATAACAATTATTTTGCAAATAGGATCTTAGGAATTAGAATTCTTTATGCATTAAATAGAATAAGGATGACATGTGGAAGCCACGAGAGATCTCTCAATGGAGCTCAGTTTGTATGATAAATCACAAAAAACAATAGAAATCTGTCCCCACATTATTCAACGTAGTTTTCCTATATATGGATGTTATTAAGCCTTGAGACGGCCGAAAATCCGTTTTACTGCGTACAGCTCAAGAACTTTGGATACAGCACTTTTTACTTGTTTTAGTGTCTGATTGACTTTTGAGCGCTGCTGCAGAAACGAGCCTATTCTGGAAGTCTTAAGGTGAACCCAGATTCATCCTTCAAAAGAGAGCCATATTTTTTTTACGTCGAAGTTCATAATTCAATGAGGGCTTAAGCACCTCACTGCTCCCGTCCATCGCTCTGCGTGTGAACCCGCTCGGATGTCTGCCATTCATTGATTTCGTCTTAACTATGTCAGCCACTTGGTTTGGCATAATTAAGGACTTATGTGAACACTGGTTTGAGGCCTAGCCCACAGCAGAAGCATAAGTCAGAAATCGTCTCGATACTGGGGCATAACTGCGAGTCCCGGACGGAGGAGGAATCCTCATCGCCCGGGGGACCCGGCCAGAATCATAGAGGGAGTTACACCCTTCTCTATGTAGTTGGATGCAGTTATGGCGTATGTACCCGTGAGGGGGTGGCAAAAACTTAGCGGTCGTTGATTCGGCCGCTATGCATTAAGTCCACCAAGCTCAACCCTCTGAGTTCCCCACCCGAGACCCACCCCATCACCCTATCATCCCTCATACTGGCAGCATACGAGCGGGAGAGCAACAGGAGAAATGGACGGGGGCGTTCCTCTCAAATTACTTGAAACCCATTACCAACCCCACTCACACCATCCTATACCTCCTTTACCACACCCTAACTTTTTTCACATATCAAAAACAAAATTAATTACACTTGATTTCAGAGAAAGAAGGAATAAGAAGAGCAGCAAGACCATGGAGGCCTTCACTAAGAAGGTCCCCTTAAGGACCATCGCCGAAATGAAGACCCTAACGAAGAAAGACCTATGTGAAACCCTCTACATACAACTCAAGGTGGCACTGGTGAAACTAATTGAAGTTTCGTCAGGCTTCATCGCCATGTGTGCCGAAACCAGAGACGTAGACCAGCTCCTTTCAGAAGAGGGAGCGAGGGTATTGAAGGAGTCCGGACTAGAAGCAAAACCCCCTCCCCAGGTGGCAGCAAATAGAAGCGTCATCTGCCGCAAAGTCGAAAGCTGGGTAGGCGAGCATAGCACAGAAGAGCTAAAAGAGGAGATTACGAAGAGCAACCAATGGGCACAAGTTCGCGAAATCATCAAATTCCGCGAACATACCCACTTATTTAAGATTACATTCGCAACCACGGACATGGCGAGAAAGGCTACCCAAAATGGTATTCTTCAGTTTAACATGAGAATTCCGGGCGAGAATATACAGCAGGAAAAGTTCAGTAGCATACAGATGTGCTTTGTATGCTACAAACTTGAAGCCCATACCTCCACCACCTGCCCAGACAAGAACAAGCTGTGGTGCAGTGAGTGCGCCACGGAAGGGCACCGTTTTGACAAGTGCGAAAGCAACACCAAGAAGTGCCTTAACTGCAAAGGGGAACATCGGATGATGGCTCTTGATTGCCCCAAGCGCAGAGAGATTATTAGAAGGAAAGAAGAAGAAGACAGAAAAGCAAAGGAGACGACGTACGCGAGTGCCGCAAAAAAGAACACAGTGACGAACACTGCAGCAGGACCTGCACCTTTTAGCGTATCAGGAGATCTGAGCGCTAAAATATTGATCTGCATAACCCATGCAAATGTGACAAATGCAGTGAAGCCTGGTTGTTCTAACCAGGTGCTCAATGCGCTCCTGAAAGCAAACAACCTCACGGCAGTAACCATGCCAGAAGACCCCGAGTGTTCGCAAGCCTTTAAGAACTTCATAATCCAAAATAAAAGCACCAAATCCGGTTTGGAGGAGATGATTGGTGCACCATCAGAAGAGGAAACCGAAGAAGAGGAAGAAGAAGAGGAAAAGGCTGGAAGTGAGGATGGATCATCCTCATCTGACAGCGAAGAGGGCCCCTGCACTCGCACGCGGGCAACCAAAAGCAGGTCAAAGACCCCGAGCCCCCCCCCCCCCGAAAAAAGAAAACCCTGGGCCGAGTAAAATCGCCCAACCAGCCCCCAGACCAAAAAAGGGGAAGAAGAAACATAGGTAAAGCAACTCATCATGCTACGTAACGGACTGAAAATAATGGAAATCAACACCAACGGCTGGACGACGAAAAGAATTCTTTACGGAAATGTATTCAGAGAAATTGATGCAGACATCATACTGATCTCAGAGCACGGAAACGACACGCGTAATACAGAAATAAAAATCTGGAACTACGATGTGTTGATCACGAACTTTTCGCAAGAGCGGTACGATGGCGCCGCTATTGCAATAAAGAAAGGGATCAAATACAAGCAGATAAGAAACTTAGAAGAATCCTACCTCGCGATTGAGGTCGAGCTCGACTTAGGAAAGTTGGTCATTGCAACCGGATATCAACCGCCAAGGAGAGATCTGTTGCCTATTCACACTCTCACTGGCCTATTTGGCAGAAGAGCCCCCACCATACTAATGGGGGACCTAAACGCCAGATGCCAAGAATCCAGTTACAGGGCCTTCAACGGAATAGGGAGAAGCCTGGACCTGTTGCTGGACAGAAATATTGCCCAGCGGATAGGCCCCGACTTCCCCACCTATGTCAGAGAACGATGTGCCACAAAGCCAGACATCTGTCTGGTGAATCGTCAGCTACCGTTCAATTACTACATGGAACCAGTCCAGGTTCCATGCAGTGATCATATAGGGATCCTACTCACAATCAATAGGAACCCTATACAAGTCCCAGCAGTAGTCAGGAAGAACTACAGACGAGCAGACTGGGCACGGTATGCACACCTTCTCGAGGCCTACGATCCGCCCAACCTGGACGAGGCAATTCTCGAGGAGATTGACGAGGCACTCGATGACCTCAATAACCAAATCATCGACGCAGATAGGGTTTGTATCCCTCGTTCCTCATATAGGACCATCTCAACCTACGAGTGGACCGAATATATGAAGGAACTATACCGTGAACTGAAGATAATGTATGAACACAACATCGTGAATGCATCAGTACACTCGATGCAAAGAAGTAAAGAAATCAAAGAAGAATTGAACCAGTTGATCCTCGAACAACAAAACAGAAGATGGGAGGATGCGATCGAGAGCATCGATCACGAAGCAACTCCCAAAGAATTTTGGAAGAAGATCCGAATTCTTAAAGGATCAACTGGAAAGAAGCACAAGATCGAGCTACAAAAAGAAAATGGAAACATCGAAGAAGAGGAAGAAAAATTTGAAGAGATATTCCGAAGTTATTGGGAAAAGATCTTCAGTATAACTGAGGAAGAAAACGAAGACTATGACCTTGAGTTCGAAAGCAACATCATCAACGAGCTTAACGAAGAAATAGAAAAGACGCACCCTCATCACCAGGTGGATAGGCAGCGCGACAGAGCCGCCGAGATTACAGAAGAAGAACTACTCGGCGCGCTTCGCTCATTCCAACAAAAAGCCCCAGGACAATCGGGGCTTACAAAGCTTAACTTTGAAAAGGCACCAGCCTGTGTCATCGAAGGAATGAGAAGAATATTCAACGCCTGCCTTAATACGGGGTACTTTCCAGACGCTTATAAAACGGCAAAAATGATTTTCTTGCCCAAGCCTGGAAAGAACCCCAAGTTGAAGGAGAGCTACCGACCAATTTCACTACTGGAATTTGGTAGGAAGCTCTTCGAGAAGATCCTCAACAAAAGACTGGTGTCTCACCTGGAAGATAACTCGCTCTACAACCCACACCAATTTGGGTTTAGGAGTAAGCGAAGTACGGAAATGGCGATTAACGTCATTACGGAAAAGCTAGCCCAAGCAAAACGGGAAAAGAGTTACGTGGACATTGTTCGTCGGGATGTATCAAAAGCGTTCGATAAGGTGTGGCAACGGGGAATGCAGTACAAGATCTTACGACTGGGACTAAGTGAAAGCTTAGAAAGAACTCTCTGCGACTATGTCATGGAGAGAGCAGCGTACATCAGTTTAGGGTGCACGGATGGGCCAAAGTTTCCGCTCAATGCGGGCCTCCCGCAAGGGGGGGTGCCTGTCTTCCACTCTCTACTTGATTTACACCGCGGATGTCCCAGTCCCTGTAAACCCCACTTGCCTCAACTTGCAATTCGCCGATGATTTCACCCAGGTAATCACATGTCCATGGAGGAATGCGCCTATGCAAGCTCGCATGACGGCAGCAGAAATCGAAAACCTGAACACCTACGAGGCCCGGTGGAAAATCCGTACCAACCAGGATAAGTTCAAAGTAGTCCCCATAGGCTGGAGACTACATAAAGACGTCAGGGTGGGGGATAGACGATATCCCTACACCAATGAATGCAACGTACTCGGCATGAAGTTCACCTCAACCGGGTACGCAAAGCACGTCCAAGAACGAATCACCAAGGCCACTGCTGCAGTCAAGACTCTGTACAGGTTCAGAAATCTTCGTCAAAGCAACAAAAAGAAGATCTATACTGCACTAGTTAGATCAACTTTGCTATACCCCGCTTCCGCCCTCTCCTGTGCCTCAAAGACACAGAAGAGGAGACTATAAGTGGTGCAGAATAAATGCGTGTACCTAATCACAGGTACACGCAGAATGGAAAGAAGATCACAAGAAGAGCTGCACCGGGAGGCGGGGTTAACCCCAATTAACGTTGTCATTGAAGAACGGACAAGGAATATGCTGGAAAAGGTCAATCGTTTATTGGACGAAGATATCGTACAAATGATTGACCGAAACAGAAGAGAAGTATGTCGCGCCAGATTTCCAAGCTCCGCTAGGATTTTAGCTGGCGGAGCAGAAGTACCGTTCTACGCTAGATGAGTCAATTTACCCCAAACCAAGAAAAAATACCAATCATGAAACCAACCGTTTTTGACAAAATTCACCGATATCGACAAAATTAACCAACTAAGACAAACTACCGAAGAAGGAAACCTCCCCCAGATGACGAAAATCACCGAACAAGACTACAGGAAGAAACACTGTACACGAAATACACACACTACAAAATTACGAAGAAACAAAATGATACTAAATCAAACACAGTAAATTAATATTAACGACTTACAAAAACAACAGCTAACGCGCATAGCATAAACAAAAATATTAGCAATAAAGACAAATGGCTTGAACGCCAAACTATATGTTATATATATACCTGTATATATATATATATATGTATAAAACAACCATAAAAACAACAACGAAACCACAAATCAAAAAAATTTGAAAGCGATAGGCCTGATCACCAGGCTCTAGCATCACTTTGCACCCTACCACACTTCTTTCTCTTTTCACCACTGGTCTACTTTCCGCTATCTATTCACACACCCTTTCTATCCCCTCACCTGCATACTCTCACATACACGATTCAAAATTAAGCCTTGAATTGATTTTTTAATTAAGTGTCTAAAAAGGGAAGACAATTTTCTTTTTCAGTTTCCATAGTGTATTTAATGTTAGGCTGAATGGAATTGAAAAAAAATCATGGTACGCCAGGTCCTGGCTATTAATAATAATAGGACCCAAGATGAGCGGACAGCTCGAAACTTTGCTCATACTCAATAAATGAAGATGAATTTCTCCGCATTCTGTGTATTCTCATTCCCGGTGAAATTAATTAAAGATTCATCTGGCTTGCAGCAACCCCATCGATTATAATATATATATATATATATATATATATATATATATATATATATATATATATATATATATATATATGAGAGAGACGGTTTGAACATCTCTCCAAGAAGAAATAATAATGATGAAACCTCTTTACTATTTTTCATTTGGAATTATTAAGTGGAAGCATCTCCATTTGTCAGAGGTACGCCCTCGTCAGTCCAGCCCTGTTTCAAGCCGAGATGAAGCCGCATTTTGAGGCCGTGCTTTTTCTGTTAAAAGCGCGCTAAATACTTTCGTCGTAGAAATGATGACCCAGCAAAGGATTGGACACATTCAAAATATGATAATTTATCTGAACCTACAGTACCTCAGACTTTAATTAGGATGAATTTTATCCACCAAAGGAAATTTGTGATCAAGTTTTGTTCCCTAACTATGGTGTAGAAGCAGTTGAAGAGGTCTGCAATCTAGTACACTCCTCATCTCACATTTTATAGTGATCGGGCTTCTAGCCCTTGCAATCAATGCAAACTTCCCCTTGTATTCCAGCACTGGACTGGGTTCAAATTAAACTTCAAATGTCCCCCAGTGACCCGCTCTTGTCTACAAGAGAAAAAAAGGAAATGTGGAGTAGGATCGGTAATGGCGAAGAATAGGGATTGTCGGGATACTAGAGTCTGCATGGCGTGCCTGTCCTGCATCTAGCAGGGTCAATGAAATTAAATATGGGAATAAATGGAAGTAGGGAAAAAGGATAGTAAGAGAGTTAAGAGAGGCAAGTAACCGGAAAAGGGCATCATTTCTTTTATCATTGGCTGTAATTCTACAGTTCCCATCACTGGCTAATCCTTCTTTCGGCTGTTGTAGCAAGGAAGGTTTATAGAATCCAATCAACTGCCAGAACACAGTTTTCCATGCTGTGTCTCACACCCGAAATTAGATAGTTGAAATGAGTGTGAATAGAAACTGGTGAAGAAAAGATGAATTAGAGAGGTATTGGAGGAGTAAAGCTCAGAATCTCCAAACTTCTATACACCGAAGGTAGTGGAGCCGGGATGGTTTGCTACGCCTCCAGATGCCAGATATAACACTCATCGATGCATCCCTTGTTAGGACAATTCACACCTGATATCACACATCGCGTCTTTGCGTTGACCAGCCAAAAATTAATCTCTATAGAAAAGTAAATTTCAAGGCTGTAAAAGCAATATTCTACATTAACGGCAAAATTTATAAAAAAAAATCTTATAATCTACATTTTCTTTAAGCTTTTTGTTTAATTTTCTTATATTTTACTTGTGATATTATTTGAAATTTGCCTTTATCATGCAACTCCTTTATTTCAGCAGTTGATAAAATTTATGAGGAAATTAATGAGTATTTGAAGAAAGGGGCCCCAAACTAGAATAAGATAAGTATGGTTGGAGCTCTGACAAGAAAACAAGGTGATGATTTTATAGACAATTTTACAAAATATTATTGAATATGTAGGCCCTTGTTCTGAATTACTTAAGCACCCATTTGTGGTATTGTTGGAGCGTGGTTTATTCTATTCTTCTTCCAATCTTTAACAGAGTTATGCAACATTTGCCCGTTTCCGAGCAATAACATTTTCACCAATATCATCCCTATGTTTTCTATCTGGTTAATATCAGGGTTCTGCGCAGAACACTTCATTATATCCATATTTTAGCAATGATAATCTGCTTCAGCAACTTTCCGGTGTGACAAGGAGATATTTTATAGCATAAAAACAGTCTGACGTACTCCCAAAGTTCAAAGAGAGAGGATCAAATGTTCAAGAAGACGATCTGCAGGGCTTCTTACTATGCTTCGTAAACGGAAGAGCGGACAAAATCCATTGTTTGTAAATTTGCCCACAACCATAATGATGAAACATACATAGGACAAACTGGATGTATTTTATCATGGAACGTTTACGAAAGCAAATATTTTGGACGAAATGGCAGAGTCTAACGCATGATTTAAACATATAAAGTCTACAACTATCGTATCAATTGGTGGAAAGAGAAGTCTATTTAAACCTTAAATAAAAATATTTGAGGAAGTGCAAATTTATTCCATCCAAAATTTTGATCTGATGTCAGGGAATTTCAGGTTTACCCGAAACGTAAGATTGTTAACACCATCTTATTGTAATCTGAAGACTAATTAAATATGTAAATAAAGTTTACACGTATTTTTTAGTCAAGTGGAGTCTAGTCGCGAGTGACTCTACATCTCACTATGTCGGTCGGTCATCGGTCGGTCGGTCACCGTTTTGTTTGTTTTGGCAATAACATCATAACTACTAATCCAATTCTAACGGGATTTGAAACCCACATGTTGTTTTACCTTCTATTTTGAATAAGATAATTGCAAAATTCCTCCTAAGGTTAATCCGGGAATTATTTTGTTTTGGAAATAACATCATAACTATTCGGCGGATACTCTAGTAGACTAGACTAGGTAGGCTATAATATGCTAGGCCAGCCTAGAATAGGATACACTATGCTATGCTATACTATGTTGGGCTATTATAAGATAGGCTATACTATGCTAAGCAATGCTAAGATATAATGTAAAAGGGTAAAGTATACTATTCTAATTTTGGCGATAAAATGCTATGCTAGGATAGCATATAGTCTGTTAGGCTAGACAATAGTAAGCTATGCTAGGGTATAATAGGATATTATATATGCTACACTTGTCTAGGATAGTTAATGCTAGGCTAGGTTATACTATGCTAGGCTATGCTAAGCTATGCTAAGCTATACTAGGCTAGATAGGTCTATACTATGCTATGCTAGGATACGCTAAAGTATAATAGCCTAGGGGGGGCCATGCTCTGCTATTCTGGGCTATACTAGGTAATACTATGTTAGGCTGCGATAAGCTAGCTAACCATGGCTAAAATAGGCAAAGCTAGCCAAGGTTATTCTAGTATAGGGTATGGTATGCTATAATAGTATAGGGTATACTAGTCTATGCTATAATATGATACGTTAGACTATAATATGTTAGGTGTGGTCATAAATCAGAATAAGTGAGGGCACACGACCTTTGGGTCAGCAGACCTTGTTCATTTCTTTTCCACTTGGTTATTATTGATTTGTTTTTCATACAAAACTATTACTGTATTCTACCAATAAAAAAATGTTCTCTTCAAAAGAACTTGTTTGTAACTAAGAAAACCACTTCTGAAGACTCCATTTTTGTCGGCTTGGCATCACAAATCTGGCACCATTTTGTGGAGTATATATAAATTACTAAGTGATAAATGTTAAGGTATAAGAATTTGATTACCACCCTTAAGCTATTAATGAACCATGAGAATTTGTAGATATGATTTTTTACTGCGCTATTAAAAATCACTAAGCTTTTTCGATGAATATTAACTTCACTATTATTCAACGCGTTATTATTTTTAGTAAGTAAGGACCTATTTTAAATATAATTACGGCAATTTATATGTTGCAGATTTGAGTAGAGAGCCAGAAGGTGAGGTGCAATTTAGAGAGCATAAAAAACCCGCAGAGAGATGCGTGTGACATTTGACCTTAGGAGACGATGCAGGACTCCAAATAGGGACACAGCTTTAGCCGATTCTTGGTTGAGCTCAACTCTACAGAGACAGCTATGTGACTTTCGACCTTTGGAAAAAAGTAACGAGGGAGTGGGTAGAGATTGTCTCTTTAGGTTTGCTTAAGTCCAAGTGGCTTGTGTCTGTAACAAGGGGGAAACAGTGTTCTGCATTCAATCTCAGGTAGTGAGAATGAGAAGCTAGGAAGAGCTGATCTTCCTAGTTTGTCTATACTAAATTAAAATCTCCTCTCATACAGTTGCGCAGTTTTATATCAGTCCCTCAAATGGAGAATGTTTCGGGCTTCTCTTATTAAGGAGGAAGATACGTCTGCCGGTGCCTGGCTGTGAATGAAGCCCCTTTGTCGCCTCACGTGCAGATGATTGGAACAATAAATGAAACACATTAGAAGCATGGCAACACATAAAGGGCAATGAGAAGGTAGGTAGAACCTGGCTACTATAAATGTAACTCCATGGCGACACATGCAGAAATATGTGTGAAAATGCATAGTTAAAAGAAGTATGGAACATTTAGAGACATTTTATATTTAAAACTTTTTGTTGAAATTTATAATCATTGACCATCATTTCACCTGGAGCTCAAAGAGGGGGATCTTATTCCGCCACTTTTTCAAAGTGTATTTTAAAACTCTAGTGGGGATAAGAATCAGTATTTTCTTCTATAAATTAGATCCCAACGTGGAAAATCAAAACAATGACATACATTGTGAATTTGTATGAAAGAATTTAATCTCACATTTACTCTCGGCCTTTATTATTCCAGCGATAGGAATGATCACCTCTTATTACTCTAACAAACATTGTCTTGAAAATATATTTATTGATAACCTTAAAACATTCTTATTCTCAACGTTTTCAAAGGTATCCTCTACATACTATCACTAAAATTTTTGTTTTTTGTTACTTGGTCCAATAAAAAAGGCGTTACATTTGCTTTTTTTTAACTCTCTCTGTTTATAAATTGAACAGTGCACGATCTTATTTTGTTAATTTAATTTTTTCCGGGTCAGAAATTTTAAAACTCTTCCTTCAAGTATAACAGCAGCAAATTTCAAAATTATACATAAAAGTAATCACAGACATGCTTACCTTAAGAACTTTGAAAGCAATTCATTTTTATCATCGTTCTGGTTGTTATTCTCCACCCATCTTCTTGTGAAAACACTCGGTTATGCATATGTGAATTTAGGAATAAAAAATTGCAGTTGTTCGTCCATCTATGAATAGATAAATAGTTCAGAATAATCTTTAGATAATAAATCGTTATGTGAATCAAATTAAATACATAAAAGGTAATGTTCTGTCAAGATATGAGTATTTTATCTCAAAATCTAAGATATCCGCCCTAATAAGGATTGTTCTTACAGTTTTATAATTGACTAAACAGGTACCTAACTTACTCTTTTAGCTTTCTATGCTACGGCTCCTTTCTTATCTTCTCGAATTCTCTAATTAAAGAATTTCACTCGTCACTCTTTGGAATAAATCTGCTTTTAATCCATTTTCAGTTTTTTGCCGTTGTTTATAAGGAAACATTCTTAAAGTTTAGATGTTTTTTTTCTTAGGTAGACGTCGCTTATCCCTATTTTTCAAATTCTGTTTCGCATTTTTCTCTAGGACCGCTCTTCGCATGTTTAGAATTTTTTTAATTGCTATCTTATTTTATTCTTTCTCATTAGTTGTTTTAATAACCTTGGTACTCTTTAAAATTTTTGTTTGATGAAACTTAATTTTCACCTTGGGAAAATAACTGTTCAAGTTTCATTTCCACAGTTTGTCATTTCGCTGAAAAACTCTCTTTTCTATCTTTAGATCTCTCTCTAAACTGCTTCCTTACTATTTCTTATTTCCCCGAGTAAACTTCCTTAAACTGTATGGCATTTCAACAATTAAACTGCTATTTAAAATAATGTAATTCTCTTTTAAAGCTCTCCTCCTACAATTTTGCATTTCTATCTAAACATTATATTCACTGTTTGTGATTTTTTTGCTGAAGTCGTTTTTTCTCTGTTTTGAACTTTAAGGATCAAGTTTCCTTCTTCTAGTTGATATTTCTCTGTTTAAATGACCTTGTCACTTTATGGCACTTCCTGGGGTTGCTCACTTCTAACTTTGTAACAGTTCTCTGATGAAGCTTATTTCACACTGATTGGTATTCATCTGAGGAGGTAAGCTTTGCACACTAAGTTTCCCCTCTGAACTTTTTAAGGAGCAAATTAGTATCAAAATATGCTCCCAAACCAAACACACTTCGACCTCCAATAACTAATTGGCAGTGGGTAGTGCCAACTCTAGCATGATGCTAAACTATGCAATAGGGAAAAAGTAGTAATGAGGTTGCTTTGACTACATCTATACAAAAAGAGTTAAACAATTGAGAGACCACAAAATGAGACTATCTGCTACCATTAAATAAAATAGTGGAGACAGATCCATTAGTATTTAACTTTTAATTACTGGATCCGATCAGGAAATATGAATTTTATAAATTCTTTCGTTAGATTGAAGGAATGAGTTAAAAAGAAGCAAATATCGAGGACTCACTCCAATTATGAGTAAAATTAACGTGACATATTCCTCTTTTTTCATAATTGGCTAAATTTAAAAAATGAGAGGATGTGCTAAGGAAGAAAATAGAAGAGTTTAAAAATAGTAAGAGAAAACTCCCCTAAAGAGGCGAAGACTATGATAGGATATGGTCCACAGTGGAAAGAAAGATGGTCTGTATTGATACAAAAGGTGGATGCAGACGCAGAAGATGATTTTGTTAAAGGGATTTAAAAATTATCTTACGTGCAAAATTGAAGGGCTACAGAACACCCAAGAAAGTTAACTCTAACATTGCTAAAAATTTAAATCTCCAATTAGATCAAATTATGAGAGTGACAAACTATTTTTTATCGGTTTATCCTCCGTTTTAAAGCATCCTTGTGATAAACAAAATCCTTTGTGGACCTTTACCTCATTATATTTCATAAAGAGTTTTCAATTTTTTAAAACCTTTTCGTCATATTAGCTCATATCGTCATTGTTTTATTCTAAATTAATATCAAATAAATTAAAAAAAATAATCTTAAACATTTATTACGCGATTTTAAATGCCTGGCTGAACAGAATTTTTTCGTACTGAAAAATGCATATGCATAGATACGAGATGAAAGAAAGCCTAGAGTTATTTCCTTTCGTTGAGATCTTCACAATTGTCCAAATAAACTAACATCATAAAAAATGGTTCTATCTGAGCCCATTAAAAAAAAATTATATTAAAATTTCAATCAAAACTTATTTCTTCGATTAAATATAATTGTGCTTTTGCAACAACCTTTTCGAATCCTATGGTATACATAAGTACGCGCTGGAATAGTTAAAGCGTTCGACGCCAACCAAGAAGAAATGCAGGTGCAGTTCATAAACTGGTTGAAAAAGACTATATAAATAGCATTGAATCTATAACCACCAAGTTATGACTACAACATAATCAAGGTTAAATGACCATCTTTGTCTCGGCTATCCATGAGTTCGATTGGTGCTAAAGGTGTTACCAAAAGAGCCGCATACTCAACCCACTAACCTTTCCTTAGCTCATTAAGCAAAATTAAAAACTCCATTACAACCTCAGGTTCCTTTTGTTTACATTTTTGTTCTGTAATCTTATAAATATAGTTCCAAAGAGCAAGAATTTAGTTAGTAAACGAAACCAAAACATTGCTTTAGGATGCAGTGCAAAAGATGAAACCAATATCTTGACCTAGATGGAAAATATGAGGAGGCAAATAATACCTTCAAATTAATTTTTGGTCAAAATGATTTAGATTTTTTTTAAGTAATATGTAGAGTATAAATAAACCCATTTATTTCTTTATTTTATGCAAATATGTGTGGAACAGACCAAGCGGTATCCTTGTTTATTTCAGTGAAAATCTTTACTTTTGCGAAATGAAAAGAACTTTTGGAGAGAATTATTATTTCTTAACAACTATTACCTGTATCAGTCCTCTCTCAATTCTGAATATTTTAATGTTTGAGCTGGTAGGGATCTTAGGAGGAGGGGTATCTCATGAATGACTAAATTATTCACCATTTTAATAAATTATTTTAACCAAACCCCCCAAATCCTCTATGGATCTCCGGTTGAGTATCATATTCGATGGCCTGTCATGATCTGTTTTCAAATTTTCACTAGCCAGACGTTTCCGCTCGACGAAAGACACCATTCAACTCATATGCAAAATCGCTAATTATAGAGACAAAGCTTGTTCATCGTTTTCTCAGACAAAATCTGTCCACCGCAATTGAAATATTGATTATTAGTGGTAGAAATGCGCATTGCTCTCACATTTCTCTTAATGTGATAGATTTGACTTGAAATTCATAACGTCTTTTCAATGTATTCGATTTTATCAACACGGCATACAACGAAGGTATCGGATTTTTAGTTTAGTAATAGGGTATTTATTCTACTTGTGAAGACAATTAATGTACTGTTTTAGCAGAATATACCATGAAGTACAGTGTTTTCAGTGGTCCTCTTTAGTTATGCTTTATCCTGTGAACCAACGGCTCCCAAATCATTTACCGCCATTATGCGGGTATTATACATTAGAGGGGTTATAATGAGAATAAAATATTAAGGGAAAATCCTAACAATTAAGAAGGACTGAAAAGTATATCTCGCCATCCAAAGCTCTCCAAAATTGCATGATCGAGGTGCAGATGTGGGCAGAGGTATTGAGAGAGAGAGAGAGGAAAAAATACACTATGACAAAAAATAGAATAGGAAGTATGAATATTCTTTGTAAATATTATATGTTCCTTTATTTTTTTAAGAAAAGAATGAACCTAATTTGTTGTGCAAACATTAACCAACTTCTTAATCCCAGGAACAAATGAATCTAAAGAAGATAAAGTTAGCATTCCACCTTCGTTCGAAGAAAATAAATTAGATTCTGCACTTCAGGTATAATTCGCTGAACTGACTCCTTTCACAATAAAATTTTGTCATTTAGTAAACGTTTTCTCTAGTGGACCATGCTAAGAGTTCGTCGATTGTTGATACTGTCCTTGGCATGAGTCCTTATCGTGCAATAATTAAATGAGGCGTCCACCTAGACAAGCTGCCTTCTTTGCTGCCCATTCGCTGAATCTAATATTGTGCCCTGATGAAGTTCCCAAATTTATCCTTTGCAAGAAACTAGTTAGATTATGGTTTTGCAAGTACTTTGAGCCGGGGCCCCTAAGTGAAATTTAATATTAAAAAAGACTTTTAAGAAAACTTAAATTAACATTCATTTAATTAAATGAACGATAACACTTTACACATATCTACTATGATGGATGATATCGATGCAGGTTACAAGAGAAAAAATAACTCGTTCACATTTGTGATTTTCAATCTTAATTATCCAATATTTTCTAGAACCAAACAATTTCTTTGCCTAGGTAAAATTCTAGTACGTCTAAAGTCATTTGCTCTTATGAAAAAACTGGGAAAGCTACATAATAAGAGCTCGATAGTTTCATACAGTTATGGGTAGTGTGGAACAATATTTTTATTGGTCCAAAATTATCCTAAATATTTCTTTGAGCACAGTGATTTGGATTCTTATTCCATTTTGCCTCTATTTGCATCTTCTTTTGAATTATTTCCTCTTGAAAATCAATAGCAAATTGTAATTATCACATTATGCATTGAACGAAAAATAATCTATTCTGGTAGTACCTCCATATCTTCAAGATCTTTAAATCCCTATTAAAAGTTTTCTAGGAGAGCAAGCTAAAAATTTCCATCACTATTTGAAAGGAAAGCTACATTTCCTCGTTCTTACTATGAGATATTTGGAGGCAAGTGGAAATTTCTACAACCCAATGAAATTTTCAGGAGCATCAACTTTTCTTGGAATCCCCAAACAATTGTAAGTATTTGTATATATTTTTTCGTTTTAACTTGCATTTTATCTGTGCTTTATTGATATTTGATCCGAAAAGAATTGATCTGGCTCTGACAGCAGTTTCACTATAGAGTTTTATAGATATACAAGCTTTGGAAAGAATTCCATGTTGACAACCACTTTAATTTTGTATGAAGTAACAACCGAATAAAATTAATAGCACCTTATTGGGTTTTCTTTATTATCTTAATATTAATATCCTAAGCAGAATGCAATTCTTCAGTTGTATAAACGAACAAGATAAAGTTTGTGACAAACGTATTGTAATGTAGGTCGGTTAGTTTTTTCCTTCTTTAATATAGCTAAAATTCCTCTGTATGTACTAGACACATAGATGGAGCCTCAGAGGTTGCAATTGTGGACATGTTATTAACCAATATCCCATACTAATCAATGTTAATTGATTAGTTAATTTGTTTAGCGAAGGCTAAGAAGCCTTGCTCCGCCCGAAGCTCGATAAATTGCAATCTGTACCCGCTCAGTGTGTTGTTCCATGCAAAGGAGTTTCCAGGTGTAGCATGGATCAGCCTGCCGCAGCTGACACATTGAGCATTTTTTTTCCTTCTATCCTCAAGGCTTGTAGAATATCTGAGAGTAAATATGTATCTTGGATATACTTTCACTTACTTCATCTTCCCCACGTTGCTTACCTATTACTGGATGCAAACATTCGGCGTGAGGTGCTTTCGTTCTCGTTATAGCGCTTTTACCCTAGCTTTACTTTATTTTGTCCAGGGAAACGAATAATTTCACGAATATGATTCTTTTTGACGTTGAGATCATGGAAGAAGGAAAGGAAAAACATCCGGACTCTTTAATAATAATCAACGCGGTATCGTGCAGTTGCTTTCCTGACATAATTCCTCGGGCGATGTAGTTCTTTCGAAGACCCTCTCAGCAATCTGAATTTTCTTTCATCAATAAACATTAGCTTCATGCAGGCCTCGAATTTTTTGAGCAGAGTTATCTTATCAGCACACCATGTGTGTAAACCCAAGTCCTTCTAAACACGGTGCTCTATTCACTTATATGATATTTAAGTCCTTAAAGAATTTCCGTGTGCTTCTTCTTCAGTCAGGATGTTGTTATTACGGTTACAAACGTTTATCTCTTCACGTTTAAGAATAAAGACTGTCCTGTTTGTAAACTTTCTGTGGCCACCAGAACCCCTTTTTTCTACACTATAGCTGTAGGTTTATTCGAGGAAACCACTTTTGTTCTTTATCTAAGCTTCTGGAAATGTGATATTTTAAAATTTGTGAATTTTTCAAATCATTGTATAATCAAATTATGAAATATGATACGTTTAAGGAAAACCGTTACGATTGTCAATAATTTGTGGTATCCTGATATATGATGTCGCGCCTGAATGTTCTAGGCTTAAAATGCATCGTCAGGTAGATTTAAGTCAGCAGCTACACGTATCATAGCTTGGGTATTGGGGTCAAATTTCGGTTTTTTAATGTTTAGTAATCTTGTTTTGCCCAATTTGGTTGTTGTGGTGGAGTTAAAGTTGATGTATTTTGTAGCATAAGTGAAGATTAGAGTAAGAGAGAAGTATTAAAATAAAATTTTTATATTCCAAGTGCACACAGCTACCTGGATTTTGTAGAGTATGCAAATCGAGGTTAAAAGGAGGCCCTTAAAGCACACAAGTTTGTTTGCTCCACCCACATCTTAGTGCGTGGCAACACAAACATAAATCGCTCAAATACTGAATGTTTAATTTCGAAATATATACATTTAAATTACAGCCAATGTATTACTAATTAAAACTAAAAATGGAAAACCAACAAAGGCACTTACGTTTCAAAGTTTGCAAGGAGAGATCAGTAAAGAAAGAGGTGAAGAAGAAGATAAAAATATGGAGGATATATAACTGGATCTCCACTAAAGGGCGGTGTAGCCGGAAAGATACGCAATCCTCTAGTTATCAGCTGCAGCATGATTAGTCCAGCTACACCTGGGACCCCGTGCGGAAAAAAGAGTAGGAACTTCATCATCGTAGCCGCTTGTAGTAAAACGTTAAAAAAGCATTGTTCAATCGCGATCGCGAGAAGAAATAACCAAGGATTTCCTTAAATGGCGCGATCGGCTCGGTAGACTGGTTAGTCAGGCTCTGCTTTGAGTTATTTCTTCTCTATTTTATCCGGCATCTTCGCCCCTATTTCTCTTTTGATATTTTTTTCTTAGTATTTTTCCATCCTATTGGCAATGGAAGACTCTGTCTTTGAGCATTATCATAATGCTGCTCCTGACGTTGCTACAACAGTTATAACAGATTATTTCATAACGTTTGTAACTTTGCTAAAACGGCTAGATTGAGAAAATCGGGTACCAGAAATTATTAAGCTAATAGCGAAAAGACTACAGAACAGGATGGACTAAAATGGTACATTTTGTGAAGCACCAAGGATGACAACAGAACCAAACCGATCAGTCAGTACCTAACCTATCCTAACATAACCAAACGTAACCTTTCTAACCCTTTTTAGGTATGCTTCTGTTATAGAGAGAAAACATAAGAGTGAATAATATTTTAGACCACACACTAAACCCAACAAGTAGGAGACCTCTTTTTTCTGTTACACTACATTGCTACCTGGTGAGTTGTACCTCCTGCTGGCCTGATTGCTAATTAGTGAATCCTCGTCACTGGGTTTACTTGAACTTTGATGAGGTTTTGAGAATCTTTGGTACTCTTCCCAATCGCTCCCTCTCAACGCTACCTTTTTCCAACGACAATGTTCTAAAACATTTGATAGGCTTCAGGAACTGACCTACTACTTCATGCCGTATGATAAGTGAGAGGCTTTTGAAACTCTATAACAACGATCGTTATTAACTGTGGGTCACAAGGGACTATATCTTGAGGGGTCTTATACGTTTGGATGCGATTATATGTCAATACTCTTCCCTGCCACTAATGAGATTTCTACCACTTTGCGGACGTTTTCTGGTGCGTATGGTTGTACTGCAATGGCAGGTGGGCATTACGGCCTTGGTTCTGCCAGGCCAACGATTTTCTCGGATCTCGTTTCTAGGTATGCACAACAGATCTTCAGAACTTAGGTATTCATTCGACGATTAGTATGATAAAGTAAGGAAAGCCTCTTCTCACCTTCTCTCGCTGACGGGTCAGCGAGAGGAAAAGACCGGTTTACTCGGTAACTTCTGTTTTGTGTGACTCACTGCAAAAGTGCAAATACTAAGCTTACAGAAACCCACAGTGGAGATTGACAAAGTACAAAAACGTGAAATAGGATAGGTTGGAACGTTGGACACGAGACATAGCCCCTTACTCATTTTTCTTTTCTCAGTGCTCACAAATTTCGAAGTCGTTTGTGAGTTGATAAGTTTACAGAGAAAGTTTTTATTACTAAATTTGATTTGGTGAATTCAATTTTATATAGATTTTAAATATACCGCGTATAAATTCAAAATATAATGTTTATTTCATATTTTAAAAACGCATGTTACAGAAAACATACATAGGTACAGAAGTTTTATGGTGCTAAATAATTTGAATAACACAATACTTACAGATCATAAATAGTACAACAGACAGTTAGAAGTGAGTTTTTTTGGACGAGCTTGTGTACTTTGCCTCTGTGATGTCAGGCAAGATCATCCAGCAAAGGTTCCCCATCACTCTAAAATTAGGCTAGAACAAGTATTTTATGCTTGCCTTAATTTCATTGTAAATCGGTGTAATTTGTCTGGGGGAAAAAAATTTCCCCTTTTCCATCTTCGGGAAGTGCTACTCCCTCCCTTGTGCTTTCACATGGGGATATCCGAGATTCTTCCAGAGGCGAGGGTTTTCACCCTTTCCAAATATACGGATTAACAAGATCCCCTTTACCCTCTTGAATAAAGTTAATCTTGGACGTCTGTAACCGAGCGTTGGGTTTCCCCTAGCTTTTCATGTTCTCTTCCACCCACGATTGGGGCAGATTAACCAGCTAAATCCTTTTAGATGGACAAAAATCGTCGCCCAATAGACTGGCAAGCACACTCACTGCTTTTGACCAATGAAGGTCAGCATGCCAGCCCCATTGATATTTGTGCAAAGTCATAAGACATATGAGTCCCCGGTCTGGATACCGACCACTTGTGGGCGGAAATCACTTGGAGGTGCCAGAGTTGTCTCAGTATAGATGTTAGGGTCTTCTGTGGAAGCAAAACTGGGTTCGAAGTAAGATAACACCGAAAACTCCCTCCAACTCATATATATATATATATATATATATATATATATATATATATATATATATATATATATATCAGTAGCTATTCGTGACATTATTGCTTACGCATGCAAATTTTATGAAATACAGAAAAAAATAGAAAATAGAACGTTCCTATAAAAGCTTTGCATAATTGTTACATATAGATTTAGGAAATTAGAAAAGCTATCATTAACATTTTGACAAGTTTTTTAAAATATTATTCATTGCCATGCTTAATAATCAAAGAAAAGGTAAAACATAACAAATTTATTAATAGTTCAATTTTTTTTTTAAATATTGGAAAAGTATTACAAAATTCAAACTTACTTAATTTAATGGCGCGCTTTCTTGCAAAATTCTTCATTTACTGTATTATAAAAGTTTTCTCGCTTCTCCATAAGTTTTTTGAGATTTTTCTTTCAAGTATGTAAAATAATAGAAAGATTAAAAAGACTGTCTTCACTTTGGGAACTTTGTTAAGTAAATTGTAGTTGTTTTAAGATTTCAATTTGTTAAAAATTCAAATAAATATTTTTTGCACTTAGCTCTTCATTAATTTGCCCTCCTCCCCTCCCCCTATGCTTACGAATTCTCAATCCTTGTTTAAATAATTAGCTATTTATGATTTATCACTCTAAAATGTAAATATGTATATAAATGTATATTCATGTATAATTGTATCTTCCAGTCAAAATTAATCTTAATGTTAATTGTTTTGCCATTTAAAGCTAATATTTGTTCATATTATCATGCCAGAAGATGAGTTTGTTCAAAACGTAGCCAGAAGAAATAAACAATGAATACTGTCAATCTCTTAGCCATTAGATTCTTACTCCGGAATATATATGTATATATATACACAGTAGTGTGTTCAAATTAGCTAGAACAGTACGAAATCTTTGGATTATTTCATAATATGTCTTAATTTTTGGCAAAACTAATGAAGTTTTTTTGTTTCCTTTACAGAATAGTGTACTGGTAACATCTGGCACTGTTTTGTTGTACCCTAGCTACACTCAACCAAACAATGCTACACCAGAGCTTGTCATTGATGATCATTGCTGGGAGCGTGCTCCATGGTGGACTTGGTTCTGCTGAAATATAGACCTCGCAATCATTATTAGACTAAATTTTTGTGGATATCACACCCAAGAAGCGTGCAAGTATTATAGCTCTTAGAAAACATACTGGTTTGAGTATCGGACGGATTTCTGAGGAAATGAAGGTAGCAAAGTCAACTGTTGGTGACATTGTGAAAAGAGTTGAAGACACTGGTGAACATTTAATATTGCCATAAGAAAAATGTGGAAAAAACGAAAAACAACACTCAACGATGACAAGGCTCTTATCAGAAATAGTGTGAAGGATCCCAAGAAAACCAGTAAAGACCTCCAGAGAGATTTGTCTTTAGCTGGTTTACGTAAATGTTTCTTCTTCAACCGTCCGGCAAAGGCTCATTGAAGTTGGCAGATATGCTAGAAAACCAGTACGTAAACAGTTATTGAATTCAGCTATAAAGATCAAACGTCTTCGCTGGGCACAGGGTATATATGAATGCTGGATGGACTTCAGTTGACTGGATGAAAGTTATGTTTGCAGACGAATCGCATTTTGAAGTACATGGGCATAGGTCATTGGTAGAGAGACGAAGCAAAGATAAATCACTTAAGCCAGGACACATTCAACAGGCGCCAAAATACCCACCTAAGAAGATGTTTTGTGGTTGATTTAGCACTAAAGGCCTAGGGCTTCTTGTTACTATTGAGGAAATGATGAACAGCGTTAAGTACAAGGCAATCCTGCAGACTCACTTGCTTTCCAGGATGCAGAAAGACTTTCCCGATGGAGGCGGCATTTTCCAGCTTGATCTGGCTCCGTGCCATACTCCCCAGATAATACGCACATTCTTCGAAAAAAGTGGCCTTACCGTTATAGATTGGCCTGGGAATTCTCCTGACCTAAACCTTATCG
The DNA here is from genome assembly GCA_963969495.1 of Ceratothoa steindachneri. Taxonomy (NCBI): domain Eukaryota; kingdom Metazoa; phylum Arthropoda; class Malacostraca; order Isopoda; family Cymothoidae; genus Ceratothoa; species Ceratothoa steindachneri. The sequence goes on along the minus strand of OZ018323.1, from coordinate 13,000,560 downwards.
ACAATCTATGGGCTATAATTTAAACGTAGAATCGATAAAAACAACTGTTTGACGATGCAGAATCTGATTTGTGATGTAATCAATGCCTGGGACCATAATAAAGAACTGGCAAAAATGTGTTCAAATTTGGTTGAATCTATGCCTATATATGAATTATCCAAAAAGGGTGAGCATAACCCTAAATTAACATGAAACTTTAATTACTTGGGCAAATGCAGAATCAAAACAAGAAGTTACTCCTCTTGCAGGGAATGTACCATTTATCTTATCATTGACGTATACTTTTAAAAAATGAACAACAATTATAAAATAATTATATTTATTTCACCATTGTCCAAACTAATTTGTACACTACTGTATATATATATATATATGAATTATCCAAAAAGGGTGAGCATAACCCTAAATTAACCTGAAACTTTAATTACTTGGGCAAATGCAGAATCCAAACAAGAAGTTACCCCTCTTGCAGGGAACGATATCATATTATTCCCTTCGATTCCAGAAGAAATAAAATAATGGAAAATCTCAATCTCATTATTGAGCTTTCAAATTGGTAGGAAGACGCAGTTTTTCGGAAATAAATTTATATAATTATTAATAATTATTTACTTAGGATTCAATTTTTGGAAGTGACTGCTATCCATCTTTAGTAAAGGGAATAATAACAGAAAAAGCCAAAAGCTTTGACCTTATACGTTTTTCTTATTGAAAAAATTGAGGGTGATATATAAGGTAAAACACAATTTGCACTTGGGTGTATAATCTAATTTTTCGAAAGATACTGTTCCCTTTGACCAGACATGTCATACCCCTACAGTTTGCTAATGGCAAAGGTTAAGATAGTAATTAAAAATCTCAGTTATATGTAATCAATTGCAAATTGTTGGAAAAGCATTATTGTCCATTCGCTTGTTTCACTCCTCCTCGAAAGCTAGGAAATTATCTCATGGAATAAACAGCGGATTCCGCTTATTATGCCATTCTAAATTATCTTAGAATAATCCTTGAAAAATTTGAATCCCATACATTTTCTCGTAATTGCTTAAAATAATTTTTGTGAAATTAATACCCGTAATACACTCGAGTGAACAACAATAATATAACTTATTCAAAATCGAAAAAGTTTAGTATACAGGAATAGCAAGTTTTATTCCTATTCACCAAATTATTTTCAAAAATTTATTTAAAATCACCAAAAAGATGGATGTGGAGTTTTCCGTACCCCGAAATTTATCTTTTTTCTTTAAAGATGAAAGATTTACCTCCGTTCAAGCTTACAATTGAGTAGGAAGATGCAGTTTACCGAGCTTCCTTTGGTATAAACAATATAAAATTATATACTTCTTTACTTAAGAGGCAAGTTTCAGAAGTCAGTTTTTTCCATTATCAGTCTCTTCCAAAACCTGTCTTTTCGGTAAAATGATATATTTTTATAGATTGTTTTAAACCCCCAAAATCAGTAAATGGGTCTTCCTACTCATCTTATGTATATTTTCTTTTGCTAATCCCAATTTATGTTTCTAAATAAACGTCATTGTTCATCATAAATGCTTCAACTTGGAGCCTACTCTGTGTTGTCAAATACCATTTCGTAAGTAAGAACATTTAAAGACACTATAATTTAGAATAAGTAAAATAAGGGAGACGAAAAAAACGAATTCATAAAAGTACAAAGATATTTGGATACCAAACTTGAAACTTTTGTTAAGAATCCTTTATTAAAATAAACAAGCAAGACCAAATTGCATGTGCTTACGAAGGTAAGCAGCCTCATAGATGTCTTAATTCATTGTCACTAATGGATTTTTATTCGTTTTAAGGTTTAAGAAAAATCGCTAAAATGAAAAAAGCTTTGGTGCATAATCTAATTTTTAGAAAGATACTGCAACTGTTGACCGGAGATGTGATCCAATCTTTTACGAATAAGGATGGAGGCTGCCGCTTTAGGGGAGAATCTTACATATAATTTCTTTGTTGTACCGAGGAAGTTTGGGTATCAATTTAATTTTTAAAAGAATTTAATTACAAAAAGCCTCTATCATTAAGCATGTCATAACAAATAGTTGGAAATATTGCCCTTTGATGTTTCTTAGTTATAAAGGTGATGTTCCTAAGAGATTTTAACTATATGATTTAGAACAATAAAGTGGCGGTCACAATATATATTCAGAAGTTGACTTAAGCCGAACGATCTGAAAGGTTGCTTCCATTCACTTTTTATTTATTATTATAGTTACTTTTAACTTCACCAATTAGTTACTTACTTACTTAAAGCCGCCTATCGATTTCGATGATGACGTAGCTCATCATGGTAATGATAAACGTCGAGATCAAGTGTCATTCCGTCAGTGCCACAAAGGTGACTGTTCAGTATAATTCAGGATCTACCTATACTCTCGCATCTGTGGCAGAGATATTGTTCCACACCTACGGAAAGCATGCTTGTCAGGAAGCATGTTTATCCCCGATTTACTCGGGAAGTTACACTAAACAGTTGGCATTAAACCTCTCATCATTCTTTTGCCGAATCTTGTCGAGCCATGCGTTGTTGAAATAGGTCCTTTTTTATATCCTTACTAAGCTTAGGAGTTAGGTGCTCCTGTTCTTTATCCCAGACGTTAACTTTACTTTTTACCCACTGATATATGTAGAACGGGTTTTATTAAAGGTGTCACTTACATAATTATTTACCTTTTTAAAAGTTACAAAAGATTTTTCATATTCTAATTTATGTCTGTATTGCTGTCTGATTTATGGTTTGCTAGTTTTTTAGGTTTTAACAAGCTTTTGAAGTAGTTTCTCTCTCATCTGCTAATTTAATCAGCGTCTCTTCATCATTCCTCTTCATTTTTATCTTTAAACACTGTGTGGTGGTGCTGATGGCTTTAAATATAATTTTTAGCTAGGTTAGTAATTGTCATTCCCGTTCCCATTAGGTCATATACCTGATCTCTTCTGATTTTCACTTATTTATTTTTTATGTTTTGGTTATTACGTTGACATGTAGTCTGCTCTGGTATCTTTTAGTTCCAGGTAGGATCATTTAATGGCTTAACTCCTCGCTGATTGGAATCTGGCTTCAACTAACTTATCCGCAACCAGCCTGTTGTCAAGAAGGCCCCTAATACATGGTATGCTTTTCAGATTTTTGGAATCCTTAGGTCATTTTGAAAAAAAGTTTAGAGTATAGTTTCCAATATATTATACTTCAACATTGCTTTATATGTATTAGACCATATTATTGCATTTTTGCTGACTACAATATATTTTTTTTACAGTTGTATTAGTAGTTAGGCAAAAAACAAGCAGCCATTAATCTCTCGGTTTCATTTTGGTGAAATTTCTGGTCGATTTTCTTCTATCTATTAACACCCGCCTTTCATATTAACTTTAGTTTTCTCTTAGGCTAAACCATGTAAAACATATAGTAAAGTTTTAAAAAAAATCTACTTTTCTTCTTTCGACTTCAAGGCTGTAGGGCTAAGGAAAAATTATTGGTTGATCTATTTGAAAATCTTGAAATCTTATCTTATTTTAAATGATCTTTCTCTGTTCTTCTTGTTCATTCTTCGGCTCACCAAACTCACATTCCACCTCTTGTGTCTAGGTCATCCAAATTGAACTACTTAGTGTTATCCTGCATAATACTAGGAAACAAATTTTAACTTTTTGTTTGTTACAGACATGTGAATAAGTGTTTCTAATTAGTTCGAGGGCGCTGAACCCAAATTTAAAAACCAAGATTATTCTCTATCACGTCTAGATTTTGTGTAATGACCCCCTCCCCTTTTCGCTATTTATTCCGATTAATAAATAAACAATTTTTTTTCTTTTTGAATTTTATTTATTGTTAAGCAAAAATATTTCAAGTGGGGGACCTTCCTTCTTTATCCTGGCTTAAGACAAACAGTGTACATCACTGGCGAAGTTTCCCCCCTCCCTCCCAAGTTATGAATATTTTATTGTATTGATTAAGTTTTTTATGCCCTTAAAGTTTAAAGAAACTTTGCTGTAGCCTTCTCGTTTTTCTTTTGAGAGACATCAAAGTTTGTTTTTGTAAAGACCAGTAATAATCCCCAATCATATTTGGATTAAACTTTCCTTGGTACCTCGTCTCCATAACCAAAATTTGTTGATGATGACGTTCACCATGTTCATCACTAACCGCTCCCAGATTTTCAGGAAAAAACAAGATGAGAATGCAGAATATGCATTTTAAGTGACATTCTACATCCCATCTTTTCATACGCTTCCAGCATATTGTTTACCATTTCTTGGTAATTGGAGATTTAAAATTGCCGGAAAGTTTGCAGTGACTTCAAAAAAGGATGTCCATGCTTTGCGTTCCTTTCCATTGATAGAGAAAGTCAAGGAATCATCAGAAACAAATCTGTGAATTTGTTGTCTAGTGAAAACCCCAACTTCTATTTTTGCATGAGTTAATGATCCTTTGAATTTGTTTTTCAAATATTGAAAGCCTTCACTTCTTTGATCCATACCATTTACAAAATTTTTCATTTATCCTAATTTAATGTGGAAAAGGGGGAAGATGAACTTTTTTCGGATCAACTAGAGCATCATGCTTAACATTATGTTTGCCAACAATGTGTTCATCTCTGGCTGGCCATTCTCGCTTTTTATAGTGATTTGAGGGCTCACACCATATCATGGGAACAGCAAATGGCATTGTTTTCCTCTTTCCATTTAACCAAGCTCTCAACATTGTGTTACACTGCGTGCAGCAAATATGAAGGGCCCAATCTTTATTCTGGTCCCCTACTTTGCATCCAAAATGTATCTGTAGGCTTGCTTCATCGTTACTGCTATTTTTATTTTTCTCTGTTGTGCCACTGGTGTGAATTGCCCCAAAACATAACAAAATATGTTGTGGCTGTTTACACATCTGCTTCTAGAACTTGCAGTCATGACAAGATTTCACATACTAACTTGAGCAAGAAAACAATAAACTAAGTGAGATAATTATCATAAAGTTCTTATCAGGGCAAAATTTTGATACACGTGTTATCTTCTTTACCAGTTATCAATTATTAGTTGCAGAAAAGTTATCACAAATAAGTATATATTAATCTGAAAAAAACCGCCTAGTAATTAGAATTTAATGATATTTGAGCTTTAATATATTCTACTTTATATATATTAAAAATGTTAATATATATTAAATATATATATTATTTATTAATAAATATTTCAAATATATTAATTTTTATATATTAAATATATTAAAAATTGAATATTGGTACAATATTGAGCAAAAGTGTGAAATAGCTTAAAAATAATAATTCAAATTACACAAAAACTAGACGTCATATTCAAATTCTAAAGAAAAATTTGTAATCAGCGCCTAAAAACATCTAGAATTACCTATTTTCTGCTCTGTAAGAAAAATTGTGTTACACAGTGTATTCTTTCAAAATTTTAACTCGAACTTTGCTTACATGTATTTTAATCTTTATCTCTTGAATTAGTAGAATCAATCTCCTTATCTTCATTCGAAATTACATTTGAAGTAATAATCGTATATAATACAAGATTTAAAAAATGTAGCGCCATTTCTACGAGGTTGCGAAGTCAGTGTACCAGAATAAATCACAATTTTCTTGAGTGACTTCAATATGATAACCAATTTTCTAATATCACCGCTAAACTTTTCAGTTTAAAATTGGTTGATCTGGTGTTTACTTATCTTCAGTTACAACTTTGTACCAGTTTTCAAGCATATTGAAACTTTCGTTTAAGTGGTTTCAAAGACATACGCGTAGACGGATATAGGTAATCCATACATAAAATTATAAAATTAGAAATCAGTTTTAGGCGCTTATATAAATAAAATATGAGATGTAAGTTTTGTGAAGAGACAGTATAACTTAATAAAAGAATGCTAAAAAAAATGGTGTCTGATCCATTAAAAAATTAACTTCAAAAAAGTCTTACCACCAAGCAGAATTGTATTTAAAAACAGAAAAGGGTAAAGTTGTGATAATACTTTTGTTTGTGTCTTAAAGTTTAATAGAATAAGTTAGGAAAATATATTCGTGAAGCATAAATTTATTCCAGTCGCTGCCTCGGCATCACTGGAATAAAGGTGTGTGTTGATTTGATCCATCTGCTCTAATTAAGCTTCAAATGATTAATTGATCTGAGATTCTAAGGCACCATGCCCTTTTAGTTTTTTAACTGCTACACATCTTAATCCACTTTCAAGAGGGCGTTTAAAATATCTTTCTGTATGAAAGTAAAGAAATATGCGAAGCTTGGCCGACTCAGATGCACTAGTTGAGGCTAGAGTAATACAGGAGAAAAATAAATAGGGAATGTTAACAATATTTTATCTGAGATCAACGAGGCGCGGGGCCTTATTCATTGGGCCCTCCTCAAGATCCGAGAGGATAGAGTCAAAATAAAATTTTAAGTTTTAGGGGTTGTAAAAGGGTAACAAATAAGAATTTGCTTACGCCCCTTGAGTTATCAATGATCCTTCAGAATATTTTGATACGATTTTTAAACTGCGCTATTAAAACTCACTAAGCTTTATCGATAAATATTAATGGCGCTATTATTTAGAGCGTTATTATTGTTATTAAGTAACAACCTATTTTACTTATATTTATGGTGATTTATATGTTTTAGATTTGAGTCAAGAGCAAGAGGACGAGGTGCAGTTTGAAGAAGATACAAAACAAGCAATGGAATGTATGTGACCTTTGACATTAAGAGGTGAAGCAGGAGTACAAAGTGGAAGACAGGTTTAGCATACAATTGGTTGAGCTCAATTTTACAAAGAGAGGTATGTGACGTTCGACCTTTGGGAAAAAGTAACGAGGAAGTGGGTAGAGATGGTCTCTTCTGGTTTGCTTAACTCTAAATGGCTTGTGTGTGTAAATTGGGGGGAACAGTGCAAAGATGCAGAGTTAAGTAAACTATGGAACTTTTAGAGACATTGTTCATTAACAATTGTTTGTTGAAAAAATATTCATTGACAATCATTTCCACCAAAGGAAATATAGGGGAATTTTATTCTGCCAGTGTTTCAAAGTGTATTTTAAAACTCTACTGGCGAAAAGAATTCGGATTTTTTCTACAGATACGATACCTACGTGGAAAATCAAAACAGGGACACAGATTATGAATTAGTCTGAAAGAATTGACTCTCCCATTTACTTTCGGTACTTATTATTTAAGGGTTATGAATGATGATCTTTTTAGACGCTACTAGACATTGTCTTGAAAAATTTTTCATGGATAACTTCAAACATTTTTAATTTCAACGTATTCGAATGTATCCTCTACATAGTCTAATTAAATTTTTAGTCACATGAGAGTTTAGTCAAGGGAGACTCTACCTTTCACTATGTCGGTCAGTCAGGGTCCGTTTTGCTTTTATTGTTTTTTCAATAAGATTGTAACTATTCGGACGATTCTAACGAAATTCGAAAACCTTAGGTTAATTTACATTCTCTTTCAAATGTTTGAAAATTAATTGGTTTTGGCAACAATATTATAACTATTTGGCCCGTTCTAACATAATTTAAAACCCCTCATATTGTTTTACATTTTCTTTCGAGTAATATAATTGCTAAAGTTCTCCCAAGATTAACCAGGGAATTATTTTGGGGGGCAATAACATCATAACTATTCGGCCGATTCTAACGAAATCTGAAGCCCTTATGTTGTTTTACATTCCCTTTCAAATGATAGAATCGTTAAGGTACTGCCAAGTTCAGTCCGGGAATTAGTGAAAGTTTTGAAGGTCGTAAGGTCATAAATCAAAATAAGTGAGAGTATGCGACTTTTTGGTTAGAAAACTTGTTTTGTTACTTAATCCTATAAGAAAGACGTTAACTTTGCCTTCATTGATCTCCAAGTGTTTGTTAATTGAGCAGTTCACGATGTTTTTGTGTTACTTTAATTTTTTCCCAGTCACAAACTTTAAAACACTTACTTTAAGAAGTTTAGCACCAGCAAATTTCAAAGTTATACACAAAAGTAATCGCAGATACGCATACCTCAAAGTCTTTGAAAACAAAACCTAATTAACATTTTCCGGTCCTATTTAAGTCACAAATTTGTAACCGAGGGTGTTGCTCTTCGGCCACCATCTTCCTTTGAAAACACTTGGTTATGCATACCTAAATTCAGGATTAAATAAATTGATTTGTTCCTGCATCAAAAAAATAGATGCACGTTAATTATAAACAATAAATCGTTATGCGAAGAAAATCAAATAGAAGCTACTATTGAAAGATAAATAGAATTTTACAGTAAAATCGCAATATTCTCTCTAAAAAGGCTCGTTCTTACAGTTTGACAATTTAAATAAAATAGCTCTTGTCTTGCTCTTTAAGACTTCCATAATGCAGCTCCTTTCTCATCTTCTCAATTTTTTTGACGAAGGAAGCTCTCTTCTCCCTCTTTGCTTTAATTCTGTTTATAATCCATTCTCAATGTTTGGCAATTCTATAATGAAGAAACATGTTGTAGAAAAGGCTCCCGATGATATACTATATATCTATTCTTTGTAGGGATTATTCTATATTCGAGTGTGGGGATTTAATCAGATGGCTAAGTATTATTCTACGTTGATAAATAAGCCTGGAGAGGGCTTATTTATCTTCAATATACTTAAGAATTGAAACGGAGCCCAAGGATAAATAATATTGCCAGCATTAACAAAATAGAATTTTATTAATTAAACTAACAAAAATAACACACATCAATACATATGATTATGTCAATCATTTGAACATAAGAGAAACCAGCCCTTAATACAATCTTAGCCATAAAAGAGACATGGGGAAACAATAGAATAAGATAAAATTCATACATGGCGTAATAATGGCATGAAATAAAAATTGCTAAAATTGCTAATTTCGACCGTTTACAAAAAGGTTAATATAAAAAATAAATAAATATATGGGACAAATGTACGAACATAAGAAAGGAAAAAATAGATATTGGGCCAGGAAATTCTGACATTTACATTCAATTAAACTAATAATATTACATGAGAATCCAATTAAGTCGTACAAGACGGTATATACATACATACATGGAAATCCTAATCCTACGAATTATAAATTAATCTGCACTATTCGGTAAAGCAGTCCTACTGAGTGCGTCAGCGACCTGATGATCAAAACCTTTTATATAATTCATTTTAAATTGATACTCTTGCAAGAGTAGACTCCAGCGCATAATTCGGCCGTGGAAGTGCCGTACATTCGAATACAGGCCAGCGGGCGATGGTCAGTTCCTATCCGAAATTCTTTTCCTATTAAATACATTTTAAATTTTTGAATAGCCCAAATGATAGCTAAGGCTTCCTTCTTTATAGTGGCATATCTCTTTTCGCGGGATAATAGCTGGCGACTAGCGTATGCAGCTGGAAGACTCATTCTGTTATCCTCATATTGGAGGAGTACACCCCAAATGCCCTCGTTGCTCGCGTCGATTCTAATCCCAAAGGATATTTCCGGGTTGGGCAAATTCAAAATGGAGGCAGAAATAAGCTTACTCTTGAGCTGGTTAAAATGCGAAATAACGGCATCATTCCATCGTAGTCGATCGGGGAAATTCTTTTTTAAGAGGGTGCTGAGGTGCGCCTATTTTGTGGCGAAATTTTCGACAAATCGCCGATAGTAAGAAGCTGATCCTAGGAATGATCTTATTTTTTTTAGTATTTGGAAGAGGCATTTCGGCGATTGTCTTAATCTTGTCCTCCTGTGGACCTAGCTGGTTTTGTCCTATTTTAAAACCCAAGTATTTTATGGTTTCGTGGTCAAAATGGCATTTGCTAGGGCCAATGGTGAGGCCATTTTCGTGCAATCGCTTGAAGAAAGCTAGTAGGGTAGTTAGATGTTGACTCCATTCACGAGGAGCGACGTAAACGTTATCAAAGTAAAAGGAGACATTCGGAAGTCCATCTACCTACCCTCTCATGAGACGGTTAAGTAACTGCAAGCGGTCACGAGGCCAAAAGGGGGGCGCTTAAATTGCATTAAGCCCTTCTAACTAGTAAAGCCTGTATATACTTTCACCTCGGGCCGGAGGGAAATTTGGTAATATGCCTTGCATCAATCAAGTTCTGAGATGAAATTAGCCTCCTCAAAAAGTTGAAGGTTTTGATCTACCAACGGGATGGGCTCATCGTCGAACACAGTTAGCGGATTACACTTCCTGAAGTCGATTCACATCCGATAAGAGCCATCAGGTTTCTTGACCATGATGATTGGGAAGCAATAACTAGAGGTGGAAGGTTCTATTATGTCTAAACTAATCAAATTATCTACTTCGGCTTTAAAAGCTTGGTGTAAAGGAATCAGCATGGGATAGGGTTTCTGAACGGACGGGTTCCAAGGTCATTAATTTAATGTCATGCTCGAATCTAGTAGCGCATCCAGGCTTCTCTAAAATAACGTCGTCGAACTGAAATAGTAATTGTTGTAGCTGAATCTTTTGATGTGGTGTCAGCCATGCGTCAATATCCAAGTCAGAGGGTTCAAAAGACTCACCTGCCAGGAAAGGAAGAGGGTAATCGGCATCAGGTTTAATGCACACTGTCTGAATGGCATAAAGGGACTCTATGGGGAAATCCTCTTCAAGCGCTGATTTTTCGTCCAGTGCTACGAACGTATCTCCATGGGCGCGTCGGTGGTATTCCTTTAATAAGTTAACGTGGTAGAGTTTATCGCCTGCTGGGGTACCAATGAGGTAATCTACCGTTCCTCGTACCTCCCAGACAGAGTGCGGACCTTTCCATTGGCTCAGTAATTTATTACTCGTGGTGGGAAGGAGCAGGAGTACCTCATCACTGGGCTTAAATTTCCTATCTTCCGACCTAAAATCAAAAAAGGTTTTATATTTGTCCAAGTTGACGTCGGCATTTTCATAGGCGATGTTCGTGCATCTCTCGAGCCTCTGGCGTAGATCTAGGACATAGGCGTATGATGACTGTAATTCTTGGTCCAGTTGGGGCATGATTAGCAACTCTTTTAAAATGCTGAGTGGTCCGCGTATATTACGTCCATAAAGGAGCTCGAACGGGGCAAAGCCTAATGTACGATGAGGAATTTCTCGATAGGCGAATAGGGCGACCGGGAGATATCGGTGCCATTCGCAGGGCTGCTCGGCACAAGTCTTCTTAATAATTGATTCTAGATTTCCGTTATTTTTTCACACATTCCGTTGATCTGTGGCCGGAAGGGGGTGTTAAAAAGAGGCTTTACCATGAGCCGCTTCCCTACGTACTCCATCAACTCGGAGGTGAATTGCCGTCCTCTGTCAAAGAGTATTTCCTTGGGGACGCCTACCCTTAAAAAAGATCGAAATGAGGGCCTCGGCGCAGGAAATACTATCGATTCGGCGAAGGAGGACTGCCTCGCGGAAACGGTAGCAAAATCAACTAAAGTTAAAATGTAGCTTTGCCCTTCACTCGAAGGGGGGTGGATAGTGCCAACCAGGTCGATGCCTACTCCTGAGAAGGGTTCAGTGATGACTGGTCCCCTTTGTAATTGAGCAGGTTTGACCCGCCCATTAGCTGACTTCTTTTGACATACATCGCACGATTGACAATGCTTTGAGATATCGGCTGCAGCACACGGCCAGTAAAAATATTTAAAAATACGCTGGGCCATTTTGGTATGACTAAAGTGACCGGAAAAGATGATGTCATGAGCTATTTTTAGCACTATGGGTACATGTGATATTGAAAGGCATAAGGCGGTTGCAACGGCGTTATTACTGTCCTCGGCGGATCGGTAGAGTAGACTACCTTGCTCCAGATACTTTATTATTTTGGGTCCACGGACAGTCTCATTGTCTTTCTTTTGGGCCTTATCCCATAAGGGTGTTAGTGTCTCACACTCCTTTTGTGCGGACCTAAAATCCTGGTTAACGATCTCCGATAATTCGGACGGTATCAGGGTTCTGAGGATGACGGGCTCCTGTGCTTCCTTCTTTGCTCGGGCTCGAGTAAGGGTGGACTGGTGCACATGCTAAAAGCTTACTTGAGGGCTCTGCCCGATAAGTACTGAACAAATCTTTATAGGTGCCAAAATGACTTCAGCCCAGCCATCAAATTACTGACACTGCAGGTAACATTTAACAACGGGGAATCGGTTCGCCCGCCGAAGATAGTCATGTACTACCGCGAACTTTTCGTGGTTAGGGTCCAACGGAGGGCAGGAGCTCGTCGGACACGATGAAACAAATGCACTCTGTGTTCGTGAAGAGAGGAGATACTCGACAGCCGTTTACGCTGCCCTCCTTAAATTTTCAAGTTTCTGGGGAACTTTTATCAAAAATAAAATTTACCTGGTGCCATGACAGAGGGGGAGAAGTTTATTTTTGGGTCTGAACCACCGGGAAAGCCGGTGTGGCCTTAATCTGGTGTACTTGATGGGCTGGTCCGTTTTTAAGCCTAGAATTTTAGGAGAAATTCCAGCTCGTGTGGTTTTCTACACCGCAGGTGAAGCATACGATCGGTCGCTTCGGAAAGAGTGATGGTCCAAAAATCTTAATGGGAAGTTTGATATCCCGTTGTTGGTTTGAGGTAAACAAGTTTTGGGGTTTTACGGGGCCCGGAAACTTCTTTGGATTTCCTGTAAAGGGGCGCGAATCCTTCCTTCTTTCCTGGTAGGGGGATTGATAAGAATTTCTATTCTCCTTGGAGTAAAAATTATAGCTGGCGGCATAGACATCTGCTTCTTCGGTACATTCTGTAAAGCACTGGCACCGACGATCCTTGACGAACGCGCGGATCTCCGTCGGGAGAGACGCCAAAAATTGATCTCGTAACACGGAGTCTGTTAAGGACTCGTAGTCAGGAGCAACTTTAGAAGATTCTAACCAGAATTTAAAATTTCTCTGGAGAATGTATCCGAATTGACGGAACGTCTGCCTGGGTTTAATACGACCTCCTCGAAATTCTTGTTTGTAGAAATCAGGAGTCATATTATGAGCGGCCAATAATTCAGCTGTTAATGTACTGTAGTCAATTGTACACTCCAATGGTAAGGAAATAAAAATGTCGAGCAAGTTAGAATTCAGAAGGGGTAGTAACCTAACTACGCCTCGAGCCTCCAAGTCCAGGTTGTTGATTTCAAAGATCTTTTCGAAGTTCGATAAAAATACTCCAAAATCCTCTCCATCCTTGAAATTGTAGAGCTCTAGTGGGGGATTGGACGGGGCTTCTGAACGTGCACTCACTGATTGTGTTTCAGCTTGTACGCGTGCCATTTCAAGCTCATGGTAAAGCTCGGCTTGCCTTCCTCGTTCATCTCTTTTTCTGTCTTCTCGTTGAATTTCTCTTAACTTTTCTCTTTCTGCTCATTGCTCCTCTTGGATATACTCAATCAATTCTCTTCCGGAAAGTCCCAAGGATTCTCCTTGCGGTTTGAAGATTTCAAACTCGGTCATATTTGCTCTTGGTAGGCAGTAGTCAAACAACTAATTTTCTTTGAGGTAAGAAGTATTCCTTCTAGAGATTTGGCCTACCTAAATATGGGCACTGACCTATTTCTAATTGGTTTCTCGACCTAGATAACCGATGACTAAAAAGCAAAAGGGAATAACAATCGTTAAAAAAGAGAATTAATATACTCTATTCTTATAACGTATAACACTATGCTTCACTCTACTGAGACCAGTGTTTGCAAAGATATAGCGTTACACACCACACCTGACACCAAATTTAAAAAGAATATATATATATGTCGTAGAATAGGCTCCCGACGATATACTATATATCTATTCTTTGTGGGGCTTATTCTATATACGAGTGCGGGGATTTATTTAGATGGCCGAGTATTATTCTACGTTAATAAATAGGCCTTGAGTTTGCTTATTTATCTTCAGTATACTTAAGAAGTGGAACGGAGCCCAAGTATAAATAAGATTGCTAGCATTAACAAAATCGAATTTTATTAATTAAACTAACAAAAATAACACATGACAAATATTTACAGGAACGGGGAATAAAATGGGAGATGCACATGAAATGAAAAGGTCATAGCATAAATTTGACTAGGTGGTAGATTAAGATTAGGAGGGATGTAAATGACAGAACAAACAAGAAGGGAAAGGGTAGACTAAATTCGTGTCAAAACACGGAATTACGTTGACAACAAAGTTAAATAATTAAATGCAAATCATAGCTTACATATTTATCTCATCGGCGTGCAGGTGAAGGCGATTTGAAGGAATGGCTTCGGTACGACTGGTGATTTCTTTCCCAGGAGGAGGGGTTTTTAGTGCGGTTGTCCTTAACAAGGGGGTAAGGACAGACTTCGAGGAGTGAGAGCGAGTGGAGCTCGAAGTACGAGCGATCCTTGAGACAGGATACCGGAGATGTTCTGGATGAACAATTGAGGTCATTGGGGTAACCAAGCGTTCTCTTGATGAACGTTAAAAGGGTACATTAAATTACCACTGACGTGATTTCAGGAGAGCGAGAACCGTTTCTTCTTGAACGGGCTCGAAGAACAAGGACTGTTTAAAGATGTTCTCTTCTGAACAATTGAACAACAGGGGGGCCCTGTTGACTTGGCTTCTGGAGGGCCACGAAACTCGGCACTCAAGAATTTAGTTTTCATGATCCTGAAGCAATTTCTGGCTTCATTCAACAACTAAATTCTAGCTCTTCGCAAGTATACTTTACGATTAAGGAACCACAATGCAAATATGAAAAACCTTAGGGGTTAAGAGAGATTTTTAATCTGGTAAAAAGACCTACGGAAATATTAATGTGTTCAGCATGCAGATCGTTTCGTTGCAACTTTAGTACACATAAAACTGATATATTACTAAGACCAAGATGGTAAATTAAAGTTGAATATGCTGAAATTACAACTTGACTGGTATATATTTAATCCTAATTATGTAGTTTTTTAAAAAGTTTATAAACTTCACCTGCATTTTTTAAATTGGTTAGCGTGGATGGTTTTCGTCCTCTGGTTGTCATTTAGATATTCTTTACCTTTCAAGAACGCTTTATCTATTTCAATGCGTATTTATGTATGTCATAGGATTCCTAAGGATTGTTTCATAAGCACAATTATATATAATCGAGCAATCAAGATTTGATAAAAATTTCCATAGAAATTTTTCCATGGCTTGAGATAAATCATTTCTTTGGTAGTTTCTTCGAACAATTGCGAAAAATTCAACATGAAGAAATAACTCTAGGCCTTCCTATATCCTTTATAATTATATGCCTATGAATTTTCATTATGAAAAAGATCTGTTCATTCAGTAACAGAAATTTGCGTACTACAGTAAATGTATAAGATTACTTGGTTTAAATTGATTTGAAATTAATTGACAATAAAGACAAAAGAATGACGATCAAATATAATATGATGAAAACTTAAAAAAAAAAGAACTTTTATGAAACCAGGAGATGGGCAAGGACCCCAAAGGATTTTATTTGTCATAAGGATGCTTTAAAACGGATGATAAACCGATAAAAAATAGTTTAGCATTTTTATAATTCGATCTAATAGAGTATTGAAATTTTATACTTCGCTCTGTTTTTCGTGTTAGAGTTAACTTTCTTAAATGTTTTGTACCCCGTCAAAGAGGCAGTTAAGTTATTTTTTGAATCTCCTTTCCAAAATCATCTTCTGCGTCTGCATTCCCCTTTTGTATCATTCCAGACCATAGATTTCTATTCTGGACCATGTCCTCTAATAGTCTTGCTCCTTTTAAATTCTTCTATTTTTTTGTGGCACATCCTCTCGTATTAAAAATTTAGCCCACTATGAGAGACAGGAATATGGCTTACTTTCATGTTCCTCATAAGTGGACCGACTCAAGAACATATTATATTTATAAAGAATATCTAACTTTTTAACTCACTCCTTCGAACTATTAAGAGAATTTATCTGATTCATTCCCTAATCCTTCCTAGTAACTGATCCAGTAATCAAGAGCTAAATACTGAGGGATGAGTCTACACTATTTCCTATAATGGTGGTAGCAAGTCTCATTTTTTGGTCTATTAATTATTTGACTCTTTTTGTTAAGGTGAAGGCAAAGCAACCTCTTTACTACTTTTGCTCTATAGCATGGTTCATCATTATGCTAGAGATGACCACAAACATGAGCAATTAGGTATAGAGCTCGAGCTTGATTTGATTTAGGAGAATATTTTGATAATAATTTCGTATATAAAAGGGTTCAAAAGGGAAAATAAGAGTGCAAAGTTTACTTGCTTGGGATAATACGAATCATTGAAAAGTAAGCTTCATCAGAGAACTGTCACGAAGCGAAAAGTGAGCAAGCACATAACGAAAACTATCCATCAAATTCAGCCAGATTTATGCCTCAAAGTCATCTAAAAATGGGGCCTCTAGAATACTTTCCACCAAGCAAAGCCGCGCCGGACATTTGAACGACGTTATATTCGAAAATTAATGCTATGAAATTTACTTTTAAATTTTAAATAAATTGAGTGCATATATCACCCACAACTTGTTTTATTTACCTTTAAAAATCGAGCGACCTTATTTAAAATATATATATATATATATATATATATATATATATATATATATATATATATATATATATATATATATATATATATATATATAGGTTGAAGACAAATCCCCAAATGGGACATGTAAAATTTCTCATTTAATTAAGTACAACGTTTCGGGTACCTTACCCATCTTCTGGTCTATAAGATAGATTTAGAACACGTTTAAAGTTACAAAAATTATAATGCGCACAAGGATTAGAAATAAATTATTTAGGTAATTGAAATATGACAAATCGTTTGAAAACTATTGAAACTTTAAATATGGATAAATTATGAGTACTTTAAATATGGATAAATATAACACTAATTGACGCAATTATTGGTTGACGGAGATATTAGTCACTTAATGAAGCAGCGATAGTAATAAATTATAAATAAATTGAAAATGTGAAAAAATCATTTGAAAACTTGACACTAAATATAGATGCTATAAACATGAATAAATATAAAAAATATACTAATTGGGGCAATTAATTGGTACACAAAAATATTAGTCACCTTTAGTTGACGGCAAAAGCGGAGAAGCAAACCTAAAGAATATATATATATATATATATATATATATATATATATATATATATATATATATATATATATTTATCAAGTGTACTTGGCCGTTAGTACAATAAAGAAGGTTGCGAGGCTTTGGTGACTTGGAAAGGAGGAACTGAATTAATCTTTATTATTCACAATAGGTATACGATATATACAAATTAAAAAGATTGCAAACGGATACTCAATGTTACAGAGATCAGAATAAAGGATTACCGGGAATGAATAGATTGGCTCAAACGTCAGCTCACTAGGGGCTGCTGTTGGGCCAATATACGAACATATACTTTTACTGGTTAACTGTTCCAGAAACTACAATTGAGTCGCTTGAGCCTATATTTGCGGTTGAGGCTTTATAAGACGTCCCGAGGAATGGTTGATTGAGCCAGTAAATCGTAATTGTTAGAATTTAACCTCGATGAGTGAATTCGAGGCAGTAATCCTCTCCCAGTCGAGGTTAAAACGAATCCAAGCATAGCTAATTGACTCCGGGTAAATTTCTTCGGTGAAAATTCTTGCCTTCGAGCTCTAAGAGGAGAAATGGAGCTGCATCGAGACAACAACATGTCTCCTGCATAAAGGTGGGCTTATACTGCTTGTCCCGGCTGTTTCAGGCAATATATATGGGCCGGCTGGAAGCGAAAATGCTTGAGGCCAAGCAGGGACCTCTCCTTAACCAAACACCCTATCGGGGGATAGGGATGAACCCCAGCGGGGTCACTTGATATCGGCCGGAGAGGCAAGCAGTGTATTCCTGTGCACGCCCGCTTAGAATTCTTGATCCTGCCTTATCGGCGGAAGCGAGTCTATTCTCTCACTGTTTTCACCTCTTTGCTCTGCCTTGCCTGATCTCGTGGTCGGCATCATGGTGTAATTAACCTTAATTCCCTACAGGTTATCTTAACCAAATTGATTAACTCAAATTCCATTTTTCCTAAATTGTGGTGAACTAATACATATCTCTACAGGTGCCTTAGGGATTCAAAACATCAAGGCTGCATCAACAAGAAAAATTCATACTGTTACGTATGCGGGTATTTCATAAGAGTTTCACGACACCAAACAATGACTTCCCTACCCTACTCTAAACTGCTTACTGTAAAATTGGAGATCAAAACAAATACCATGCCCAACAGATCTGTTGTTAACCCTGCTACAATAGACTAACTGCAAGAATTAACGGCAAAAAAGCAGTCTTCTACTTTGCTGTCCTAATGGGCTAGATAGAGCTACGATGACATGCACGTGATTGTTATTTTTGTATAACCAATATAAGTTGTTTCAATGCTTCTTCTAGAAAAAATACCAAATATCCCAACCTTCCTTCAGTTATCACAGCTCTTTCACGCTCAGATGATCTCCTTGTTGCTACACTCCTGGAAAATCATAATCTTCTTCCTTCATACATCAGATAAAGAAGATTCTGCCAAGTGTTGGATTCGGAAGACAATACATCACGCAAGGACACCTGAATGACCTTGACCTAGTTTGTATTTATCTAAGAAGCCCTCAAAGCTCCAACATTCCACGATTATGTATTGGAACCTGTGAGAAGGAGTGTAACAATCACCACTTTCAGTACACGGAAGAAAGACTGTACAAATGTCTCTGGTTTATTTACCTTCCTTGGTTTTCCACACTATCCTTCAGAGTAGGGTCTTTTATTTAGACTGTCTCAAACAAAGTATGAATACTTTGCTCCAGCATAATGGAAATGAATACTCCATTATTCTCATGGCCCACACAGTCCATTTAAAGGCTTCTTATGACAATATGAATCTCCTTTTGGAAGCTGTCCAGTACAGCTAGTAACATAACAGTTGCTTTCTGTGCAGTGAGACAGGGAGGCTATGTCCATGAACTACAAGAAAAACGAGTTTGGACTTAGGAGCCCTTTCATCCTTGTTGAACACAGTGTTATAGAAAATCATTTGATGGACATGAACAAAGTGCTTCATCCTCCTAATCCTATTAAGTTTGATTTAAGAAAATATTTTTTGAAGCAAATGGACTTAAATGCCGCTGCCTATCGACCCTTGCGCACTCTTTTTTTCAGTTTTGAGTTCTGCTAAGCTTGAGTAGGGCATCTTCGTTGGACCGCAAACCCGAGAAGTACTGAAAGATAAGGACTTTGACGAGCTCCTTTTTAAAAAGAAAAAATAGTTTCCAGATTACCAATAGTAACTCAAGAAGTAGTAACAGTCTTATATAATGCCGAATGTCACTTAAAATCCACTTTCTCCACCTCAACCTCGACTCTTCCCTCCGAACCTCTAAGCAGTAATTGAGGGTCATGGACAAAGCAAATAGAACCGCAGCTTGATGAGGGACTTTGGCTGGATACTCTTGTGTGACATCACGGAGGTAAAGTCATTGATGCTTTTAAATTCTTCAAAAATGAAAGAACATTAACAAAGTAACATTATGATAAAATAGCCAAGGACATTAAATATTTTAAAACACTGAGGGAAATTTTTGTTCTTGTCCCACGCTTAAAGCTTATGTAAAAAAACATTTGCAGGACATCTGTTTGCAATGGCTTACAAACATCGTATGAGACTCTCTGCTTATTGCAAAGCAAGGAATGAGACACACTCTCAGTGACGAAATAATACCCCAATAGAGAATCTTAGGTAAACAGATCGTAATAGAATATTACCTAAAATTCCACTCAGTCATAATACTGTGAAACGGAGAATTCATGATATGGAAAATCATCTTTATATTACACTAAATTCAGAGTTGAATGAAACTTATGATACTCTTCGCTTTGAGTCACTAACTATTTTCAAATTTTCAAAGACATAACCGTTCTTAATGCTTAAAATGATGTTCACTGATGTAATTTTCACATTTCGTAAATTAATAATAACCATGTAATTTATTTTTAAAAGAATATATTTTTTGGCTAAATTAGAATCTATCAGCACCAATAACTGTATTCCGTCAACTTTTGACATAATTTTGGTCTGACTAGTTAGCCAATGGCATTCTATGTGTGATCGGCAGACGATCCAGGCATGATTTTTCTGACTGATTAGCCAATAACATGCTTCGTTATTTTTCGGACGGTTCACGCATGGCTGTCTCCTCATTTGAGAGATTGCAATGAGGCTAGTTAGTTGTTTAAGTCCCAATAGCAAATAATAAGTAGTATTTGAGGACGATATTTAAGCCTTAGAAATATAAGGGGTCAAAGTAAAATCCCGCGAGTTATTAATTTCCCTACATGCCGCAGGAATTGTAAATTTAGGCAAGATCTAATTTTTTTTACTGTAATATAAATGCAAAGGATTCGAAAGGCACTAAAACCACGGGCAAATTTCTGGTTAGTGCCTTTAAGTGCATGTGGCTTTCTATTGCCTGTATTCGACCAAGTTCTAAGCTCTTGTTTATAAACTGTTTTCTGAAACAAAAGTTTTATTTAGTGAGAAGCTTCGGAAATATCTTAGGGATATGTTAGGTTAGATATGGTAAGGTAAAGTTAGGTTAGGTTAGGTTAGGTTAGGTGAGGTTAGGTTAGGTTAGGTTAGGTTAGATTAGGTTTGGTCTGGTTCTGATTCTGTATCTTTTAAATAAATTTGTAAATGTATTTTGCCCATTTATTTTTATCTCCACTTTTATGATCTGAAACTTTTATTTACTGGATACATATTGATATACATATTATCTTATTCATCTAAAACACTCATCCTAGAGATTTAAATATCTTGAAGTTAGGGAAGTACCACAAAAATGAATTGTATATTCATTAAATGCAGAATGTAATGATCACGATTTGATATGGATTTTCAAGATGAAATTATTTAAATCAAGATGGACTTAGAGGGAAATGGAATTTAAAGCTAAATCACTGTGCTCAAAGAAAGTTTTGAGACAATTTTGGATACATAAAAGAATTACCCCAAAGTACCCAAAACGGTATGACACTATTGAGCTATTGTTATTGAGCTTTCCAATTTCTTACATGATAGAAGCCGGATTTAGTCGTTCTGACATTTTACCTAAGCAGAGAAATTGTTTTGCTCTAGAAAATATTGTATAATTAAGATTGAATATCACAAATCTGAACGGAATATTTTTCTCTAGGAAACATGCGTCGATATCATCTGTAGGGGAATAGTCACTCCCCCCCCCCCCCCGTTCACTCGTGGGGCAGTGACAAAGCGGTTACCGCAAAGACATCCGCCCCAGGCATCGGCGGGTCCATTGCGTAACCGCAGCGTCGTCTATTTTGGTCCCATGAAAGACCTAAAAGGTCAAAATGCAAGATCTCCCCCAGGAGAGTGAGATCCAGTTTCACGTCAAATAATAAATTGGAGACGTGTTTCTCCCAATATCGAACGCTAACGAGGAGCCGATGTTTGACCTCGTGGGAAAAACCGTTTGGAAAAAGAACTCTCCTGGGGCCGTCCTCAAGTCCCTCCCCCCCTTACTACTCCCCCAGTGGGGTGACGAGGTATAAATGAGGAACTCTGTGGAATATCGTGGTAGTATACGTCAGTCTCTAGGTAACGAAGTCTTCGCATTAAATTGAACTACCAAGACTGGAGAGGTAGTGTACTTGGCTCGCCAGACCGAAAAGTACCCTGCAAGAGAGGCAGGGCTACCTACCTTAAGGGGCTAAGAAGAAGCTCATTCTCGAGCAAAGTCCCAGGTTATCAAAACAAACGTTAAGTTAACTTTGTTAAGTTCAACTTACTCTCTCCAGAGAGACTCCTCATATCCTGGTGCACCTTAAACACCAGGGGTATTCCTCGTCCTTGAGGAATTAAGAAAAGAAGAAGGAAAAGGCTCCCCCGCGAGCCCGTTATTCGGTGGCCACACCGAACTCCTAAGTTAACTTGGTGAGGAACCAAGTTCAACCTATTCTCGTCAGAGAAATCCCCCTCCATTATACTCGCCCTTGAAGAAGACTGGAACTAAGAAGAACTCATCCTCGAGCTAGTTCCTGGTTACCAAACCGAACTTTTAGCAACTTATTCTCGCCAGAGAAACCCCGTCTCATCGATCCTCGCCCTTAAAGAAGACCCTCCCCGAGTTCATTCCTCATCCATGAGGAAATAAGTAACGAAGGAGAAAAGCTCCACCTCGAACTCGTTACTCGGTGGTCACACCGCACTCGGAGTTAACTTGTTTTAAGAACCAAGTTCAACTCACTCTCGCCAGAGAGACCACGACTGCCTAGGTGTTGCATAAAGCACCGTATTTGTTCTCACCATTAAAGAACCCCATCCCTGGAAGAACGTGTGGACCCCCCAGCTGCTACCCTCACCAAAACGACCGTGTGATATCGCCCAGCTACATCTGGCAAGTCGGCACGCGTCGTGAGTCAATAACATTTCTGAGGCCCTTTAAACTCCAGATGAGTCCGTAAGCCTAATTCTTATATTATTGTTGTGTGTAGAGAAATTAACCAATTTTTGTGGGTAAACTAATTTAATTAATTCTTGTTTATGATAATATTCAGAGTATTGCTGTAGTAAATGTTTAGATGTTATGTATTCAATGGTTAAAGTTAAAATATAAGTTTATTTTGGGATTAATGTTCGTTTCTCTTATATATCCTTACGTTTTTAGGAACGGCTCTGTTCTTTAAGATACTCAGATATCAATATATATTAGACACTCTCAGCACTCTTAGAATAGAACAAAAAGGGAGGGAATTCTACGACAGCATCTATCACAGTAGAAATGTGTAAAGTGTTATCAGTCATTTAATTAAATTAATCTTAATTTTAATGTTTTTAGAAGTCGTTACTAATACTAAAATTTTACTTAGGGATTTCGGCTCAAAGGTTTTGAGAAACCCTAATCTAACTAGCCCCTCGCAGGTGGCATGTATAGAACTTAATCGGGAAAAAATATTAGATTCAGTGAATGGGCAGCGAAGAAGGAAGCTTGTCTAGGTGGATGGCTCACTTAATTAGTGCACGATAAGGACTCATGCCAAGGAAAGTTTTAAAAATCTCAAGACTCTTAGCATGGTTTACTAGAGAAAACCGTCACTAATGACAAAATTTTTAATGTGAAAGGAGTCGGTTCAGCGAATTATAACTGAAGCGTCGAATCTAATTAATTTTCCTCGAACGAAGGTGGAATGCTAACTTTATCTTCTTAAGATTCATCTGTTCCTGGGATTAAGAAGTTGGTTAATGTTTGCACACCAAATTAGGTTTATTCTTTTCTTAAACAAATAAAGGAACATACGAGTATTATATTTACAAAGAATATTTATACTTCCTATTCTATTTTTTTGTTTCCAGTATTTCTTTCTCTCTATTTATATCTTACACACTCTCTCTTCCTCTTTTGATACGTCTGCCCAAAAGTGCACCTCGGTCATGGAATTTTCGAAAGAATAGTTAGAGTGGCTCGATGTACTATTCAGTCTGTCGCAATTTTATATTTTTCCCTTATTATTTCATTCCCATTTATTCTTTTTTTCTTTTTGACCCTAAATTATACCCCTTATATTGTATAATACCCGCATAATGGCAGTAAAGGATTTGGAAGCCGTTTGTTCAGAGGCCTATAACGAGCAGAAAAAAACTGTAGTGCCTGGTATATTCTGCTAAAAGATTTCATTTATTTTGCTCACATGTAGATAGAAATACCCTATTCCAAAAACTAAAAATCCGATGTTCTCTTTGTATACCGAGCTTATAACATCTTATACATTAAAAATTCATCTCGAATTTCAAAGCAAATAATGACATTCAGAGAAATGCGATAGCAATGCGCCTTTTTACCACCATAAAGAGTTATTTCAATTGCGGAGGACAGATAATCTCTGAGAGAAAGACGAACGAGCGTTGTCTCTATTATCAGCGATCCAGGATGTAATGAGTTTAATGGTGTCTTTCGACGAGCAGAAAGGTTCTGGATGGTGAAAATTTGAAACCTACTTGTTACATGTGATCGAATATTGTACTCAACTGGAGATCTATAGAATGGTTTCTTGTGACTGGTTAGAATAGTTTATTGAATTGGTCAATAATTTACTCATTCTCGAGATAGCCTCCCCCCTCTCCCAGGATCCATTCCCGGTCAAACATTTAAATATTTAGCATAGAGAAAGGACTGCTACAGCTAAACTGTTTACCAGGTATATGTAGAAGTACTCCTAGTTTTTGTATTCTACCCATAGGACTTTTCTCTTCCTTCCCACTGTTTGAATAATTAATAGTGAGAGTAAAAGAGAGTTAAACCCTTCTTGATAACTTCCCAAATCTACGCGCGTTTTGATTTTCCACGTTGGAAAGGCATCTGTAGGAAAAATACTGATTCCTTGCCAGAGGATATTTTTAAAATACTTATTGAAAAGGTTGCAGAACAATATTCTCTTATATATCAATCGGTGGAAATGATGCTCAATGAATATTCCTTTCATAAAAGAGATGTTAATAAATAAGCAGTCTCTACAAGTTCCTTTTATTTCGCAAAAGTAAAGATTTTCACTGGAATAAACAAGGATACCCTTTGGTCAACTCCATACATATTTCTATAAAATAAATGTGTTTATACTCTACCTATAATTTATTAAACAAAAATAGATTTCAAGTTTTTTACTGCCTGCTCATATTCTCTCTCTATGTCAAGACATTTCTGAAGAAGGTGAAGAAAAAACCTTCAAATCTATTATTGTTTAATAGATTATAGGTAGAAACAAAGAAACAAAGAATAAATGGGAATGAAATAATGAGGAAAAAAAATAAAATTGGGACAGACTGAATAGTACATCCAGCCACTCTAACTATTCTTTCCAAAATTCCATGACCGAGGTGCACTTGTGGGCAGACGTATCAAAAGAGGGAGAGAGAGTGTGTAAGATATAAATAGAGAGAGAAAAAAATACTGGAAACAAAAAAATAGAAAAGGAAGTATAAATATTGTTTGTAAATATAATACTCATATGTTCCTTTATTTGTTTAAAAAAAGAATGAACCTAATTTGTTGTGCAAACATTAACCAACTTCTTAATCCCAGGAACAAATGAATCTAAGAAAATAAAGTTAGCATTCCACCTTCGTTCGAGGAAAATTAATTAGATTCGACGATTCAGTTATAATTCGCTGAACCGACTCCTTTAACATTAAAAATTTGGTCATTAGTGACGGTTTTCTCTTGTAGACCATGCTAAGAGTCTGGAGATTGTTGATACTGTCCTTGGCATGAGTCCTTATCGTGCACTAATTAAGTGAGGCGTCCACCTAGACAAGCTTCATTCTTTGCTGCACATTCGCTAAATCCAATATTTTTCCACGATGAAGTTCTATATATGCCACCTGCAAGGGGCTAGTTAGATTAGGGTTTCTCAAAACCTTTGAGCCGAAATCCTCAGGTAAATTTTTAGTATTAGTAACGACTTTGAGGATCATTAAAATTAAGATTAATTTAATTAAATGACCGATAACACTTTATACATTTCTACTATGATAGATGATATCGACGCATGTTTACCCGAGAAAAAAATTTCGTTCAGATTTGTGATATTCAATCTTAAATATACAATATTTTCTAGATCAAAATAATTTCTCTGCTTAGGTAAAATGTCAGAACGACTAAATCTGGCTTCTATCATGTATGAAATTGGAAAGCTCAATAATAATAGCTCAATAGTGTCATACCGTTTTGGGTACTTTGGGGTAATTCTTTTATGTATCCAAAATTGTCTGAAAACTTTCTTTAAGCACAGTGATTCAGCTTTAAATTCCATTTCCCTCTAAGTCCATCTTGATTTAAATAATTTCATCGTGAAAATCCATATCAAATCGTGATCATTACATTCTGCATTTAATGAATATGCAATTCATTTTTGTGGTACTTCCCTAACTTCAAGATATTTAAATCTCTAGGATAAGTGTTTTAGATGAATAAGATAATATGTATATCAATATGTATCCAGTAAATAAAAGTTTCAGATCAGAAAAGTGGAGATAAAACTGAATAGGCAAAATACATTTACAAATTCATTTAAAAGATAAAGAATCAGAACCAGACCAAACCTAATCTAACGTAACCTAACCTAACCTAACCTAACCTAACCTGTCCTTACCTAACCTAGCCTCACCTAACCTAACCTAACCTAACCAAACCTAGCCTAACCTAACCTAACTTTACCTTACCTTATCTAACCAAACATATGCATAACGATATTTCCGAAGCTTCTCACTAAATAAAACTTTTGTCCAGAAAACAGTTTATAAACAAGAGCTTAGAACTTGGTCGAATACAGGCAATAGAAAGCCACATGCACTTAAAGGCACTAACCAGAAATTTGCACGTGGTTTTAGTGCCTTTCGAATCCTTTGCATTTATATCACAGTAAAAAAAAATAGATCTTGCCTAAATTTACAATTCCTGCGGCATGTAGGGAAATTAATAACTCGCGGGATTTTACTTTGACCCCTTATATTTCTAAGGCTTGA
Organism: Ceratothoa steindachneri; assembly: GCA_963969495.1. Classification (NCBI taxonomy): domain Eukaryota; kingdom Metazoa; phylum Arthropoda; class Malacostraca; order Isopoda; family Cymothoidae; genus Ceratothoa; species Ceratothoa steindachneri. Next base: position 12,974,016 of record OZ018323.1, on the reverse strand, counting down.
ATATCGTCCTCAAATACTACGTATTATTTGCTATTGGGACTTAAACAACTAACTAGCCTCATTGCAATCTCTCAAATGAGGAGACAGCCATGCGTGAACCGTCCGTAAAATAACGAAGCATGTTATTGGCTAATCAGTCAGAAAAATCATGCCTGGATCGTCTGCCGATCACACATAGAATGCCATTGGCTAACTAGTCAGACCAAAATTATGTCAAAAGTTGACGGAATACAGTTATTGGTGCTGATAGATTCTAATTTAGCCAAAAAATATATTCTTTTAAAAATGAATTACAAGGTTATTATTAATTTACGAAATGTGAAAATTACATCAGTGAACATCATTTTAAGCATTAAGAACGGTTATGTCTTTGAAAATTTGAAAATAGTTAGTGTTTCAAAGCGCAGAGTATCATAAGTTTCATTCAACTCTGAATTCAGTGTAATATAAAGATGATTTTCCATATCATGAATTCTCCGTTTCACAGTATTATGACTGAGTGGAATTTTGGGTAATGTTCTATTACGATCTGTTTACCTAAGATTCTCTATTGGGGTATTATTTCGTCACTGAGAGTGTGTCTCATTCCTTGCTTTGCAATAAGCAGAGAGTCTCATACGATGTTTGCAAGCCATTGCAAACAGATATCCTGCAAATGTTTCTTTACATGAGCTTTAAGCGTGGGACAAGAACAAAAATTTCCCTCAGTGTTTTAAAATATTTAATGTCCCTGGCTATTTTATCATAATGTTACTTTGTTAATGTTCTTTCATTTTTGAAGAATTTAAAAGCATCAATGACTTTACCTCCGTGATGTCGCACAAGAGTACCCAGCCAAAGTCCCCCATCAAGCTGGGGTTCCATTTGCTTTGTCCATGCCCCTCACTTACTGCTTAGAGGTTCGGAGGGAAAAGTCGAGGTTGAGGTGGAGAAAGTGGATTTTGAGTGACATTAAACATTACATAAGACTGTAACTACTTCTTGATATACTATTGGTAATCTGGAAACTATTTATTCTTTTTGAAAAAGAAGCTACTCAAAGTACTTATCTTTCAGCACTTCTCGGGTTTGCGGTCCAACGAAGATGCCCTACTCAAGCTTAGCAGAACTCAGAACTGGAAAAAGAGTGCGCAAGGGTCGATAGGCAGCGGCATTTTAGTCCGTTTGCTTCAAAAAATATTTTCTTAAATCAAACTTAATAGGATTAGGAGGATGAAGCACTTTGTTCATGTCCATCAAATGATTTTCTATAACACTGTGTTCATCAAGGATGAAAGTGCTCCTAAGTCCACACTCGTTCTTTTTGTAGTTCATGGACATAGCCTCCCTGTCTCACTGCACAGAAAGCAACTGTTATGTTACTGGCTGTACTGGACAGCTTCCAAAAGGAGATTCATTTTGTCATAAGAAGCCCTTAAATGGACTATGTGGGCAATAAGAATACTGGAGTATTCATTTCCATTATGCTGGAGCAGAGTATTCATACTTTGTTTGAGACAGTCTAAATAAAAGACCCTACTCTGAAGGATAGTGTGGAAAACCAAGGAAGGTAAATAAACCAGAGACATTTGTACAGTCTTTCTTCCGTGTACTGAAAGTGGTGATCGTTACACTCCTTCTCACAGGTTCCAATACTTAATCCGGGAATGTCAGGAGCTTTGAGGGCTTCTTAGATAAATACAAACTAGGTCAAGGTCATTCAGTTCTCCTTGCGTGATGTATTGTCTTCAGAATCAATCACTTGGCAGAATCCTGTTTATCTGATGTATGAAGGAAGAAGATCATGATTTTGCAGGGGTGTAGCGACAAAGAGAACATTTGAGCGGGGAAGAGATGTGATAGCTGAAGGAAGGTTGGGATATTTGGTATTTTTTCTAGAAGAAGCATTAAAACAACCTATATTTGTATACAAAAATAACAATCACGTGCATGTCATCGTAGCTCTATCTAGCCCATTAGGACAAAAAAGTAAAAGACTGCTTTTTTGCCGTTAATTCTTGCAGTTAGTCTATTGTAGCAGGGTTAACAACAGATCTGTTGGCCATGGTATTTGTTTTGATCTCCAATTTTACAGTAAGCAGTTTAGAGTAGGGTAGGAAAGTCATTGTTTGGTGCTGTGAAACTCTCATGAAATACCTGCATAAGTAACAAAATTGATTTTTCTTGTTGATGCAGCCTCGATGTTTCGAATCCCTAAGGCACCTGTAGAGATATGTATTAGTTCACGAAAATTTAGGAAAAATGGAATTTGGTTAAGATAACCTGTAGGGAATAGAGGTTAATAACGCCATGATGCCGAGTACGAGATCGGGCAAGGCAGAGCAAAGAGGTGGAAACAGTGAGAGAATAGACCCGCTTCCACCGATAAGGCAGGATCAATAATTCCAAGCGAGCGTGCACAAGAATACGCAGCTCGCCTCTCCGGCTGATATCAAGTAACCCCGCAGGGGGGACATCCCTATCCCCCGATGGAAGGTCTGGTTAAGTAGAGGTCCCTGCTTGTCCTCAAGCATTTTCGCTTCCAGCCGGCCTATATATATTGCCTGAAACAGCCGGGACAAGCAGTATGAGCCCGCCTTTATGCAGGAGACATGTCGTTGTCTCGATTCAGCTCCGCTTCTCCTCTTAGAGCTCGAAGGAAAGAATTCTCACCGAAGAAATTTACCCGGAGTCAATTGGCTATGCTTGGATTTGTTTTATCCTCGACTGGGAGAGGAGTACTGCCTCGAATTCACTCCTCGAGGTTAAATTCCAACGATTACGATTTACTGGCTCATTTAACCATTCCTCGGGACGTCTTATAAAGCCTCAACCGCAAATATAGGCTCAAGCGACTTAATTGTAGTTTCTGGAACAGTTAACCAGTAAAAGTATATGTTCGTATATTGGCCCAACAGCAGCCCCTAGTGAGCTGACGTTTGAGCCAATCTATTCATTCCCGGTAATCCTTTATTCTGATCTCTGTAACATTGAGTATCCGTTTGCAATCTTTTTAATTTGTATATATCGTATACCTATTGTGAATAATAAAGATTAATTCGGTCCCTCCTTTCCATAGCCCCAGAGCCTCGCAACCTTCTTTATTATATATACTAAAGGCCACTTACACTTGATATATATATATATATATATATATATATATATATTCTATAGGTTTGCTTCTCCGCTTTTGCCGTCAGCTAAAGGTGACTAATATTTTTGTGTATCAATTAATTCCCCTAATTAGTATATTTTTTATATTTATCCATATTTATAGCACCTATATTTAGTGTCAAGTTTTCAAATGAATTTTTACATTTTCAATTTATTAAATAATTTATTACTATTGCTGCTTCATTTAGTGACTAATATCTGTGTCAACCAATAATTGCATCAATTAGTGTTATATTTATCTATATTTAAAGTACCCATAATTGATCCATATCTAAAGTTTCAATAGTTTTTAAACGATTTGTCAGAATTCCAATTACCTAAATAATTTATTTCTAATCCTTGTGTGCATTATAATTTTTGTAATTTTAAACGTGTTCTAAATCTATCTTATTGACCAGAAGATGGGTAAGGTACCCGAAACGTTGTACTTAATTAAATGAGAAATTTTACATGTCTCTTTTGGGGTTTATCCTCAACCTATATATATATATATATATATATATATATATAGAGAGAGAGAGAGAGAGAGAGAGAGAGAGTTTTCAATAAGGTCGCTTGATTTTTAAAGTTAATTAAAATAAGTTGTGTGTGATATATGCACTTAATTTATTTAAAATTTAAAAGTACATTTTATAGCATTGATTGTGGAATATAACGTCGTTGAAATGACCGGCGCGGTTTCGCTTGGTGGAAAGTATTCGGGACGCCCAATTTTCGATGATTTTGTCGCATAAATCTGGCTGAACTTAAAGGATAGTTTTCGTTATGTTGCTTTTGAGGACATAATCTGTTTGCGGATAATTCGCATAGACCTACGATTTAAGGTAGCGCTAAAGAAAGTAGTCTAATAGGGTTAAATTGCATGATCTCGATGGTCAGTTGACGTCACCGCCGCGCGAGATGATCTTGCCATGAAATCGCTGGTGGAAAATGTCTATCGTGGCGTGCGCAGTGTGGCACATAGCGCCGTCTTGTTGGAACCACATGTCGTCAGTATCCATATCAGGCATATAATCCAGTTGAGGCCACAAAAAGTTGCTTATCATGGATTTGTAGGTCTCGCTGTTGACGGTTATGGCAATCCAATCTTTGTTCTCAAAAAAATACGACCAATGATTCCGTTAGAGGAAAATCCGCCCTTAACAATGACTTTGTTCGGATGCAATTGGTGTTAGTCATTCTCATGTGTATTGTTTTCGTCCCAAATCCGACAATTTCGCTTGTTCACAAATCCATTCATCCAAAAATGGGCCTCGTCGCTGAAAATTATTTTTTGGGGGAAATTTGGGGCCACTTCCAACTACTCTAGAGCCCAATCAGCGAACAAACAGCGTTGTCTATGGTGGTTTACCTTAAGTTTCTGGGTAAGTTGGATTTTGTACGGGTGCAGACCCAAGTCTCTACGCATAATTCGCCAAACTGAAGTCGCAGAAAGGCCAAGTTCTTGTGAACGACAAGAAATTGACTGCCTCGAATTTTCCCATACACTCTCATATACGGCAGCGATTTTTTCTGCAGACCTTGCGTTTTGGTGACTTACGGGTGTTGGCTGATTGTTGATCGACCCTTTTGCCTCGAATTTGGTCACCAAGTGTCGAACAGTGGAGTCAGCAGGACGATTGTGGTGACGATAGAAATCACGGAATGCGCAGAACGTTTGTCGAACGAAGCACTGATTTTGATAATAACATTTGATGATTTGCACACACTGTTCAACGCTATAACCTTTAATCGTGACTTGTAAAGTACTACTAACCAGTTCACAGTGAGGTTGCCAGATGTTGCTTTAACAACATAGTCATTATCGCCTGACAAAGCTCAAACGTCCTTGTTGAAAGACCCTTTATATATATTATATATATATATATATATATATATATATATATATATATATATATATATATATATATATATATATATATAAATATATATATACTGGTCACTCTACGCCATAAACTAAAAATGTATATACTCCTAAATATCTATATTATAAAAACTGGTGTCAGGTTTAAAAGAGTCTTTAAAGGTATTTAAAGGTTTTCTTTTCTTTTCTTTTTAAGTGATTATAAGGCTGAATGCTTTGGCTATTAAGAAGGGACGGAGAAATCATTTTTTACATTTTAATGTCCCATTTGCCACTCGCAAACTATTTTCTTTGTGTACCCATTTTCTATTTACCGTGTATGGTTATTGTATGGAATTTTTGGAGACTCTGCTTTTCATTTATTCCCCAGCGGAATTTTATCCCTTCACACTATGAAAAGCTCAATAAGAATTGTTCTTTGTGGTAGTTGTGCAGAGGTAAAGGCTCTTGCGTCAGGTCCGGTGAGGCATTTATTTCCGAATTCTTATACGGAAAATAATAATCGCGTCGGGGTTAGTATCAAGTTAAATCGGGTCAGCAATTCTGTTACGTTCCTTTTTTTTATTTTAATTTTGTGGGTTTTTTAAGTTTGATAATACGCGACAACATTTCTTCATTCGACCGATTTTAATCTCAAGGCGAATTCCTTGGACTAACCGGCAAGAATCTTCTGTCATACATACAAGAGGAGGAGAGAGCCGAGAGAGCGGAAAAGAGAGACAGAGAAGAGTAAGAGAGAGAGAGAGAAAGATAAAAGAAAGAATCTGCTAACATGAATTGGAGATGAGTAGAGCGAGAATCGAGAAGCTTTCCATCAACTCTCGGAATGATGTTCCGCAAACTGCGTCTGTAAAGCTACCAGTTTACAATGAAGGTGAAAATTTTGGGTGTTACTTAACGCATTTCGAAAAAATATTCGAGGTTAACAACAGGAATATCGAAGCAGACGGCATTGCTAAAATCCTGCCATTGCAAAGTGTCGTAGTACAACCACTCTATACCATACACTACTCATATATTTTTTTGGGGGTGACTTAATCAGCTACTGCAACCCGACGGTTGAAGGACTGTTTGCAGGTAATAACGACCGACTTGTTGGTCACACTTGAAGCGTTGGGTTTCAAATCCTTAATAATCAGACAGAGTGCATAAATAGTTGGTGAGATTTCCTTAAATAGGCCAAGAGAATCTCGTTCAAGGTTAGTTAAAGATGAAACAACAAAATATATTTTTATTTACACAGATCAAAATAAGAATAATATGCAAAAGAGAATTATTTAAATTTAAATAGTCTCTTGATAATTATTATGAGGAGAGATTCTCAAATATAATTAATTGATTAATCTTTCTAGGCTCAGATCAAAAGAGGGAACTTGGCCATATTAATAGTGGAGGGGGTTTCAGTCTTATGGGTCGATGACTTCGAGGAAGGTCCTTCTTACAATGAGGCAAGTGGGGAACTATCCGATGAGGCAAATGGGTCACAGTCCGAATGAGGCAGGAGGGGCACAATCCGAACCAAACTTCCGAGGAAGATATCCAAACTTCAAAGATGACGTTTGACGGGGAATGTGGGAATTCTCGTAATTCCACTGGAAGAGGAATCTTCCTTTCTTCAAAGGTAATCGATGGAGATTTTCTTCGGTTCGATTAAACGAAAGGAGACTTTTGCGCAAACTCAAAGGCTTGCCGATAAGAGAAGCTACCAATTGACTAGGGTAGAATCACGGCTGGAAAAGTTTTGCTGTCTGACGAATGCTCACCGAACTTACGTAGAATTGAGACGATAAGGACGGTCTTGAAGTACCGGTTGGACTCCTCGAACTACAGAATAACTCGAGTATTTGTATGCCTGATTCTCAGGGGAACGGGGAATTTGGAGAAATGAGTCACAAGCTCCAGTTATCTTAATCTGAAGGCGGAGTTGATTCATCATTTAGCAGCGAGGTGCAAGACAGAGCGGCTCTTTCTCGGCTCATCTCCGGGGGAGGGGAGAGGCTGGGAGCGAGTTCACAGGATTAGGAAATATTTTCCCAATGCGCTCAGGAGTCGAAAATTCGTGAATGTTCGAACAGGAAATGACGTCATCAATGGCAGGATTTCATCTTAAGTGTTCTTCAATAAATGGAGAGGACGGGTGGGGGTGCAAAGGTTGATCTTTTACACAAAGTTTCCAGATACGAAATATTTTTCACATCCTTCCCGTCAGATGCGACAATCGATTATTTGACGTTAATTTCGGAACTGCTAGCTGCGTATAACATGACCCCAGATTTTAACTGCGCTAAATTTTTTCCACGCCTGTATTCAATCCAATCAAACTTTTCGTCAGTGTAGGTATACGCTTCAGAGGCAGTTCGAATTATGGCTCGATTCGTCTAAAATCACCCACGATTATGAAGCGCTAGTTGACTTTGTCCCAAAAGACCAGATTTTGGCTTCGCTCACTTCCGAAATTAGATCGTTTGAAGGTGTTCCACCTTCAAAGATTGCATCGAAGAAGCCGATGTATTCGCAGCGATCTATAACTGCCATCCTAAGGAATGAAGAAGACTGAACCGTCGTCCCCTAAGGCAAAAAGTGGCAAAGCGAAATTTCCTCCACGTGACCCGAGTAAATTGTGAAAGTAACTAGACCCGAAGCCCAGAATATTCTTTTCTTCCCGACCTCGAGACACCAAACCTTTCTCATCAAATCCCCGTGCGTCATCCTTCCCCGGGAGGCCTATTGTGTGCTTCTCGTGCGGTATTTAAAGTCATATGAGCACTTAATCCCCTCAGATTTCTCAATTTCGCAGCAGTTCTCAAAACCAAGTGCACCAAATGAACCGTCTTCCTTTCTGCCTGCCTCTAATGCCGCTGGCCACCATGTTAATTTGTTGTATTAAAAAAGCTCCCCTAGAGGCTTAAAGTTTGAGGCCGGAGGAGTAAACAGCTGCCGAGTCTCCATCCTTGTCCAAGATACAGGCTGTACTTGTATACTTGTGTCGGGCAACCTACTTCCCACAGTAGTTCTTAACCATGTCTAATTTGCGGTAGTACATGACTACCTGGGGGTTGAAAACCAGTCCCCCATCGGGAAATGTTTCATCGAGTGTGTGTACTTTAACGGCTGGGCTGAGGTAGTAGCAGCCTCAATTAAATTCTGCGCTGTTCTAATTTAGCAGTGCCCCCGAGTTTCCTCCACCCATGTGGCTGAACCCGTCCTCACGCGATCTCAAAAGAAGAAGCAAACAGAGACGTCCATTTCCCTTGATGCCTCATACGACTCCGAGTTTAACAGCGTTATGAATGAAGAATTCGTGAAGAATCAAATAGAGTGTGATTCACTCCGTCCCCTCTGCACCAAAGGCCTGAATAAGGTACATGAATCCACCCGTGAAAACAAAGACATCTCATATATCGTGAAGGACGACCTTTTGTACGGGCGCTTGCTCAGAAAGCTATAGTTCCGAGGCCCATGCATTATGCATTCCCCACTCACATGTTCCACTCAGCTTAAAGACTGACTATGACAGTTTATTCTCTGGGCACTTCAGCCACACTAAGACGGCTCAGAGAATTTATAAATATTATTATTGGCACGGTGCTGCAGACAACATTTTGAGTTATTGCCGATTGAACGATATATCTCAAAACAGCCGCAAAAGGACGTGTCAAACCCACTCCGCTGACCCATCATTTTGGAACCGTTCGCCCGTGCGGCAATCCAACAATTAGCCCGCCCCCAGGAAGACAAAATTCGCGCCATTGTGGATATGTCACCTCCACCCAATAAGAAACCTTTGAGATTCTTCATGGGATCTGCTTCATTCTACTGACATTTTCTCCACAATTTCGCCTTGCTCTCTGCCCCTCTGTGCGACTTGCTAAATAAAAAAGTTCCCTGAATACCTTGTCTGGATCCCGTTAACTCTCGTTGATATCAATCAGCTTAAGGAAAAATTTGAGTCCAACCTTATTCTCCGGCTCCCCAATCTTAACCAGCCTTTCAGAATTAGGACTGACGCGAGTAACGAAGGGATAGGCTGCGTCGTACTCCAATATGGTGATAATAGTGAAATCTTCTTTTGGAAAAAAATGATGCTCTCATCGAGCGAACGTCTCTGCCATCACATGAGCAGTACAAAAATGTAGGATGTACCTCATAGGGAAAGAATTCCTTATTGAGACCGATCACAAGCTGCTCTCATATTTGCGAAATGTGAAAAACAAAAATGATAGGCTTATGCGCTGGAGTTTATTCCTCCAGGAATTTCAATTTAAGATTGTATATATCAAAGGATCAGAGAATTGTGTCGCAAATAACCTAAGTAGAATGCCACTAGAGTCCACCCCAAGCTAATATAAAGGAATTTCATAATTTCTAAATTTTATGATTAATTTTTTTTTCTTTTGGCATGAGTGAGAGAGGTATGCAAATAATTGCTCATAACCCACTTGACATGGATTTCTAAATAACTAGTAAACTATTAGCCCTTTTAGTATATTAATTTGTATAGTACACTATACATGTAATGGATTTCAATATGCTTTTAACTCTAAAAATATTAATTGGCCTATTCACCCATATCATATATAATTAAGGGTTCATTACATTATATAACACAAAATTATATATATATATATATATATATATATATATATATATATATACCTGCATATTTATTATAATGTAGTCTTTAATATATAGGACAACAATACTAAAACAAAGCGAACTTTTCTTTTTAGGGGTTAGCTGCCAGTATGGTCCGGAATAGAATAAGAAAGGCGGCTAAAATAGGAAGTTTACTGCAGATTCAATGGAACAAGCTGTGGTTAAGGTCTAAAGTAGATCAAGTCTCAGAGAAGCTGCTAATGAATATGGAGTCGCTTCTAATAGGTTAAATAGATATATGCACCAAGCGCAGAGGGCCTCACCAAGTTAAACAGTAAAGCTACAACCAAACTATGCCTTTCGCAGAATATTTTCAAACAATGAGGAAACTCATTTAAGAACTATCTGATCATTTGTGCCAATATGAATTATGGCGTCTCAAGAAAATGTATAAGTGTGTTCGCTTATGTGGTGCTGTAAAGAATGAAAAAATAGTTCCAGAACTATGGCATGAGAAGAAAATGGCTGGAAAGAATTAGCTATATGGGTTTAGGAAGCGCAATTCTTCGTTTAGCACAAGAAGTGCCTAGAGCTGCAGTCTGTAAGGATCTACTTCATTTAACAAACATAATGCTTAAGGTTCTTTATATAAAGCTAAAAAAAGCTTATACTAGCAATCTGGCTTTTGATGACGGTTGTCGCGTCATTAGATTAGCGAAACTTCAACCATAACCGTACAAAAGCCACGGAAGCCACATTCCATCAATAATGATCTTTTTCCGATGTCATTTTAAGAATCATATGATTCAAGATGCATCTGCAAGAACTTTAAGCCTGGCCACCCTCGTGATTTGCTGACGAGTCAACTCTTTCTTGAAACCGTGAAACACCTCATCAAGCATACCTCAGGATCAAAAGAGAATCCAGCATTGATCATTTAGAATATTCATGAATCACATCTTTCACTGTCTGTACTTAGTATTGCTAAGAAAAATGGAGTGAGCATTCTAATCATTCACCCTCATTGCAGTCATAAATAGCAACCTCTTGATGTTTCAGTGTTTATTCCTTTCTAAGCATATTACGCTGCTTTTATGGATTCACGACTTCTAATAAAACCAGGAATTCCACTCACTATCTATGATATTGGAGCATTAGTGGACACTGCCTTCAAACGGTCAATGTTATCATCATACATCACATCTGGCTTTCAGAGAAGTGGAATATTTCCTTTGATGAAAATGTTTTGAGCGAGTTAGATTTTGCACCAATCATAGTAACAGAGTAGACATGCCCAAGACCTGTGAGGCCAGTCATGAATATAGAATTAGGACTATCTCATGAAAATGGAAGTTCATTGACCAAATTAGTGAACATGGCTTTCTCTCTCTATAAAAAAATAAAGGGCATCCCAATGCTGGCCCTTGAGAATAGTCTGGAAGATGTCGAAAGAAGGGAAGCAGTTTGATTGCTACATACATCCCTGTAAAAGAAGTGAGTGCTCAGATTAGACCTATACCGCACAAGTCCGTACAACACAACAATACAAGAAAGAAGACCAATTACATGCAATGGCCCCCAAAATTGGTTTTGGAAGTGGATGATTCATCATCAGCGGAGGAATTATTCTTCTCAGATCATTTATCTGACAACTTCGATGAAGAAATGGACAGTGAAGATCAAGAGTTTCTTAAATTAGACAGTGAACACAAGTAAATGATTACATTTTAGTTGAGATTGACACAACCCCAAAGAAATATTACGTGGGCCGGGTAACAAGAGAAAAAAGTGATGAAGGTGACTATGAATTTTCATATCTTCGGATGACATATAGAGAGAGAGCACCATGCAGTCGGGAGAATCTTTAATCTGCATCCGACAGAAGCGCTTCCTGTGATAAGAGGAAGCAATGGGCACGCCATGAGGGCCAAAGTGTCGCGACGGAAGCATCACAAGCCTGTGGGAACCGAGCCAAGGTTAACTTCTTCCGGTGACGCTTCTGATAAACTGCCCCTTCCCCTTCCAACGCTCGGGGCAAGGCTCTTCCGGCGAGCGGGTATGAATTACACTGGGGAACAATGTATTTGGAGAATTGACGCAAGTACATTTTCCTACCTAATTCGAGCATACTGAATTCAAATCTGAAATCAGATTCTCTTTAAATGCTACAGATTTTTGGTAATATCAATAACTAATATTATACAATAATTTTAATTTTATCACGCCTATCATCATGCCCTGAATTAATTTTGCATCATCCTTTTGCGTTATTTATACTAAAGCAGGTTCTTTTGCACAAACATTTTATTGCATATGAGAATAAACTTGAATTACACATTAGGATTACAAATACTGTAATCAAATAGATGGTAATTTATTAATGACGGTACATCAGGCTGGAGGACCTCTTCTTGATTTCAATCGGGCAAAGATTTGCGTTTGTAACTCTTTCTCTTGTAGGTCTTATCGGGCTGATCTCTTCTTATCGTGCAGCAGTAGTCCGCCATCATGAGTCTATCCCAGGAACCTTGGTAGCGCTCTTCCATCGTCATCAATTCCTGATGGAAGCGTTTCCCTTATTTGTCGCTCACGGATCCCAGATTCTCTCGGAATCGGTCGCGGTGGCTATTTAGGAAATGCAGCTACACACTCATGTTGCACCCCAGATTACATTATACTAAAAGCATATTAGTAACCAGATACTCGTAGTTTTTTCTTTATTGTTTCTCAGGAAGTTACGAACAACGGCAGAAAATGAGAGCCAGGCTGCCTTCTCTTTTTCATTCATGGTGTTCACGAATCTAGAATCCCTCAGAAGTTTTCGAATTTGGGGACCATCAAATACCCCTGTTGAAAACAATCATTGTCAGTGCTCAACGCCTTGACATACTGCTTCATCAACCCCAGTTTGAGATGAAGTGGAGGGAAAACGATATTCTCTTGACTTATGATTTGCTCATTAAGAATGTTTGGCATTCCTGCTTCCAAAGTTTTCCGAACTGGCTAATCTTATGGGAACCGGTGTTTGTAACAGGCTTGACTGTCCCACGTACAGATATAGCATGAAAACTTTGTATATCCCTTCTGCTGGCCTAAGGAGGAAGTTGACCATCTTAAGGTCTACACATATGATCCAATTGTGTTCATCGTACTTAAGTAAATCCATGACCATTCTTATTTCATCGTGAGTTTCTCGCAGATGGACAGACTGCCTAAGAGGAAGTGACCAAATTCATTGCCATTCTGCAAAAGGACACACTGGAGGCTACGCTTGTAGCTATCCAAAAACAGTCTCCACTCATCAAGGCTATAGGTGCCAAATCCCAACTCGGTAAACAGACCAGGAACATCGTGGCAGTATACAAATTGTTTGTCCTCAAAGAAATACTTAACAAATGTACTCTCCCTTGTTCGGTAATATAATACTCGTGCCGACCTGTTAAGCATATGTCTTTGATTAAACCTGGACGCTAAAAGTTCTGCAGCTTTCTTGGAGAGCGTTAAATCACGTATCAAATCATTCAAATCCTCTTGATTGAAACAGTGGGGAAGTAATGACTGTTTAGCATCTGATATGAATCTGAAGACTATAAATCCATTCCGTGGATGTCCATATCGGGTACATCGTTTTCTTCCTCGGAGGAAGAATATCCACTGAAAATCGAAACTCGTAAAGACACAAAATGAGGTACTGGCCAGATCGCTGTAGGAATGTTGGGGTAGTTGATCTTGTGCCTATTTTTCTTGCCAATCCCTTTACTATTCACGAGACAGAAATAACAGTCCGATACATGATCCTTTGCCTCTCGCTAAACCATGGGATTCCAAAAGGAGATCATTTCTCTCATCTTTCGTCCACTGACGAAGATGTTCCACACAACTATGTCAAACAGCATGTGGGGCCAATTTCTTTTCATGATCGCCAAAAGGAACATAAAAATATGCCTTATATGTGCGGCTCACAAAGTTTGATATATTGCGCCTTTGACGAACTAGCATATAACAGCAACATATGTAGCAGAAGCTGTCTGGATCATTAACGCAATTTCCTCTTGACGAAGCCATCACTGTAACATGAAACCTAAAAATGAAACAATAATGTCAATATTTTGCACAATAACACCTGAAACTATCTTACTACTATCTACTGTCAAGTATTTGCTTTTTTACAAGCATCCTCTATGTCCGTCTAGAAGGCAGTTTTAGGGAAAACGAGAAAATAGAAATTGAAGAATAACTATAGCATGCAGGTAAAAATGGATTATATATTTGAAATCAGCCTGAAAAACGAATTTCAAATTGGTAGATATATCTAAGTCACCAGAAAATGTGATTAAAATTGTTCCCCTGTTTTGTCAGACGCTGGACTTAGAAATTTAGTATCGGCATACCCTGAAGGCGACACGTAACTCTTAATCGGCTCCCTCAACCCAAGAGCCCGAAGACAAGATTTCTATTCAGATTAATTTATAGTCTAGCGAAAACAGACTATTATTCTGAATTTCACCTCCGTTCTCGTCTTGGCAAGATACTCCCTCGCCCCATATTCTCAAGGTTAACTGTAGTGTTGTAATACCCATTTGCACCCTCTCTCTCTCACTAAGCGTACCACTAATTAGTCTTCGCGATTGATTCAATGGCGAATTAAGTCTCCCGTTCTGTGGACAGTTAGATAGTGTGGCGGTATTCGTAGCCGCATCCGGGCCTCCCTTTAAACCATTACCGTGTACATCTAATTCTACTGGGTAGTTATATGAAACCCCTTTTATTAATTTGTATATATTGGTTGTATAGTAGTAAAGTTTCTGTGGGAAATTCGGTTTTGGTATCCCAGAACCTCCAAGATAGTTAAATATTTCGGCCAACGTTAAAATTGCACTCTTACGTATTTTTGTTATAACCCACGCACATAGCGGCTTAATTCACTCACACTTTTCTCGCTCCTCTCGGAGCAATGAATCAGGGCAAAGGTCTGAATCTGACCTGACCTTCGAACTAAAATATATATACGAGAGGCAGTCAATCAAAGCTTTGCAATTCGGATATAAGGAAACGAGAAATGAGGAAAAGTGTTTTATTATTTTTCAATATAACTACCCTCGACTTCAAAGCACTTGAGCCACTTGTCCCTGAGGCTTTGAATTCCCGACAACCAGAAATCTGCCGACTGCTGTTCAATCCACTCCTGGACGGCGAGCTGGACATATTCATCGTCTCCAAACCTGCATCCACGCAGTGCAGCCTTGAGCTGGCGAAATAAAATGTAGTCGCTAGGGGCCAGATGTAGACTGTAGGGAGGAATGGTTGAGCTTCTCAAATCCAAACTCGCGCAGGGCAGCTTGTGCAACTCTGGCTTTTGTGGACAGGGGCATTGTCGTGGAGGAGCAGGACACCGCGTGACAACTTGCCTCGCCGCTTCTAACAGATGCACACATTCAACCCAGCCAGTTCCTCGGCGTAATATTGGCCTGTGATGGTCGTCCCACGAGGCGCATAGTCCACCATCAACACTCCCTCAGAATCCCAGAAGATGGTCGGCATGATCTTTCCCGGCTGAGGGTTCGCTCTGGAAGTTGATGGGTGTCGGAGAACCCCTGTGCTTCCAGGCCATGCTTTCGAGCTTGGTCTTGCAATCCCAGTGATGGACCCAAGTTTCATCACCTGTCACTATGCGTAACTCGAATCCCGCCGGATCTTGGTTGTATAGGAGCAGCAGCTTCTCCGAACTTCGACGACGTTGAAGTCGATCATGGGGCGTGAGGTTTCGTGAGGTTTCAAGGGACCCAACAAACAGAGACCTTGGTCATGGCCAAATTGTCGTGGATGATGGTGATAACACTTCCATGTGATATTCCAAGTTCTCGCTCGATTTCTTCAACCTTCACCCGTCGATTTTTGAGGATCATCCTCTCTACACGGGCCACATTGTCCTCGTTGTTCACGTCTGACGGGCGTCCTGGAGACGGTTCATCTTCCAGGGACTTACAACCATGTCAGAACTCCCTATTCCAGCGAGCAATGGTTGTATAGGAAGGGGTGGTGTCGTTGTACACTGCAACCATGCGTTCATGGACCTAATTGCATTCTTGCCTTCCTTGATAAAAAAATTGATCGTTGCGCGGTGCTCAACCTTCTCCATTGTTGAAAATTTTGTGATTGACAATCTGCGATCAGCTACTGCGTCTTAAATAAACGAGGCAGGAGCGTGCGGCTGCAGGTCCTGACTTTTCATAAGTTGTCCTAACACCGCCACAAACAGCCATCCCCGTTCCTCTGTTTTGCCCTAATGATTCGCAAAACTTATTGACCTCCCCTCGTATATGCAAACTTTGTTAAAGACCATGGTGTATTTCAACTTAATTAATTCCCTTTGGCAACTCTCTCTTCTTTTAACTCTCTTTTTTATTCCATCTTTTTGATGGTGTATGAATTGGTATTCTTCTCTCTTTTAAATGAATCTGATTGGTAAAAACCAAACTAAATTGCTAGGCTTTCGATCATCTTTGGAGCATTTTGATATGTTCTTGCCTCCTTTTTCGATGTAATGAATGTATTGAAGATCTGACAGAATGAAAGAAAAAGTTAGAGAAAAGAGGCCAGTCTGGTGAGTGGAATTTATAAATAATTTAAAAATTATTTTAATAGTCCATTTGCACTTCTCCTCGTGCATATAATAAATTGGACCGTTTTACTAGTAATTCGGATTCGACATATCCAGCTATATTTATCGAAGAATGCCTAAACTCTATACTTATATATACGTAGGTTTGGGGGGTTTGGGGCATAAGTTGGTTGAAGACCGTTAGAAAAAGGGAAAATGGTTATGAGTCCAGTGGGGATGGTTTATTTTTAACTTTGCGGGGTTCTTTTAAACATATATTTTAGAGTGCAAGTTGGCCAAAGTTTAACAGGTAGCTGGTACGCGCTTGGGTTGCAAAAGAAAGACAATTACGAAAATATAACTTTACTAACAACAAAAAGATATTTATATTTACATAGAAATTGGTTTAGAGCGAATTGTCGCCCAGATGTGGTTAAAGGTCTATACGCAATCAGGCAGGTGAATTAAGGGATTAAAGAGGCCAAATTCAGTTTGGTGATTTAACGCGGGATTTTAAACTGGGGCGTTAACACAAATAATAGAGCAAATGGGTTAGCCGGATTCAAGATCATTCTGCAGGTGGCAACGGTTACGATTACTTTACTAGCTCGTTGCGCAAAGGGGCCAGTTGGGGTACGATGAATGCGATAGAAGAAGTCAGTATACCTCTTGCTTCAGGCGAGGGAGCACTTGTGTCCTTCGGAGTTGAAAAAATATTGTCACTCTTCGCTGAATGATTATGGGAGAGTTTACTGATGTCGGAGCTTTCCGATTGACTACGGCAGAGCTTACGGATCGATTTAGCCTTCAACTTGAATCGAAATCGCCGCTGGGGGGGGGGGGTAGAGCATCCTTTAGCTAGTTCGTTGGAGAAGGAGGAAGCCTAACAGTACTGCTCTCTTAACTCAGTCAAAGCGTTATATAGGTGCCTGGTTAGGTGGCCCCAGACGCGCGCGCGAATTTGTTGAAAAGTCAGCGACTTCTTCGGGTAGAGGGGGAATCGTGATTACGTTCGTTGGAATGCCTAACGGATTTTAATCTTCGAGCGGAAAGCCCAAAGGCTAGCGGACAGGTGAATATGGGGGACGATGATCTTAGCCCCTAGGCAAATACAGTTAAAGCGTTTAATAACGGCGTCAGCCGACTACTTTCCTAGGTGCACCCATGGTTTTTCAGCTCCATGCGATGATCTCAGGATCCACGTGGGCACAGAAGAACACGTGACCGCCATTCGATCTCATACTGCTACAACATTTTTTTCTTGTACTTTATTTTTTTCTTCGCGTAAAATTGGTAAACTAGACAGCATGTCTTCCTTCCAGATCTTTGAAGCCCAAGGTGAATCTCTTTGACTCAATGGAAAAGACTTTATGGCTTATATTTATTAAGAAGAGAGAACTGATAGAGCAGAAAGAAGAGGAAGAGAAGAAAAAGAACAAGAAGAAAGAGAGAGAATTCATTCCCATGAACTTGAAATGAGTCGGGTAAGGAACGAAACGCTTTCCATTAATTGAAGAACCGATGTACAACAGCCAGCGTCTACAGAATTGCCCGTGTTTAAGTAAGATGGATATTTCGGATCGTATCTCATTTACTTTGAGAAGATCTTTAAGGTGAATCATTGGAATATTGATCGGATGGTGTAACCAAGTTATTGCTTTTGGTGAATAGCAAGCTCAGGGATATTTTCATCTCACTCCCGTTAGAGGCAATTATTGACTACTCAACATTAAAAGCCGAATTACTTGCCGCCTACAATATGACCTCGGACTTTAACCGTACGAAGTTCAGGCACTGTCGCATCCAGCCGAACCAAACCTGCCTTCAGTTTGGCTACACCTTGCAGCGTCATTTTAACTTAATGCTTGAGCTTGACGCATCCAAAATTTCCTATGAGTACGATGCTTTGATCGAATTCGCAATAAAGGATCAATTTCTGGCGTTACTTCCTTCAGAGATTAGATCCTTCTCAAAGACCGAATGTGCCTCACCTTCAATGATTGCATCAAGGAAGCTGATGTTTACGCGGCTAGCTACAACTGTTATCCGAAAAAAGGAAAAAAGCTCGTCGGGTCCCGTAGGCCAGCAGGTGAAGTTTTTGTTCAATAATAGCACCCCTGTAGGGCTCCCAATTCAAACTGAAGCGGTAAACGGCTATCGTATCTCCACCCTCGTACGCGATACAAAGTGCACATGAATCGTGGTTTTTGACAAGCTACTTCCGCCTGTAGCACCGAATCACGACAAGTTCGCTGAAGTGCTTGACTACTTGGGGCGCGCAAATAGATTCTCCATCGTCAAGTGTTACATAGAGTGCGCTTATTTCACTGGCTGAGCCAAGGTCGTCGCAGCACACATCAAATTTTGTGCTCCCTTACTTGGCCAGTGCGCAGGGATATTTTCCCTCCTCCTGTGGCTCAACCCGTTACCACCCGTTCCCAAGCAAAGAAGGAATTAGAAGCACCCGTACCTTCGGATCCCTGCTGTCCTCCCAATTTCCGAATGTGATGAACAAAGACTACTAAAGGTCAGAAGGAATGCAAGTCTATCCGCATCCTTTGGACAAAGGCACATAATAAGACACGTGAACAGAAGTCATTAGATGTAATAATGTAATCTCTTTCCTTATTAAGGATGATCTCCTTTATCGCACATGCTACGAGGGAAATAACACCGAGTCCCGAGCATTATGTTCATCTCATCATGCAAACCGCCCACGATAGTCTCTTTTCTGGCCATTTTAGTCATATTACGACCACTCAAAGGATATTTAAGTATTTTTTTTGGCCAGGTGCAATGGACGAAGTTCTGCGCTACTGTCATTCGTGTGAAGTCTGCCATAAGATAGCGATTAAATGGCTACTTAATCCTGTGCCTTTACACAAGGGCCCCCAAATCTCTCAGCCCTTCTCCCGAGTGGCAATTGATTTAATCGGGCCGATTCAGACCCCGTCAAGCGAAGGCCATAGTGAGGTACTAATTCTAGTTAATTTTGCCACCAAATTCCCCTAGGCCGTGGCTCTCACAATGATTGATAGCATCTCCACTGCAGAAAACCCTGGCTTTCTCCTGTATTAGCCTACCGAAGCAAATATTGTCTGATCGTGGACGTCAATTTACGTCCGAGGTAATAGAATTAGTAGGCAAGTTGCTAATGGTAAAACCTTTGTTTGCCAACCCGTTTCACCCGGCTGGAAATGGAATGTGCGAAAGATTAAACGGTAGTGTCAAGGCCATTCTTAAGAAATTGTGGCTGAACAACCCAAAGAATGGCACCTTTATCTTCCGGTAGCTCTCTTCACGTCCGGAGAATTTCCATACCGCACATTGGGATTTGCTCCGTTTCAATTGTTGTACGGAAGGAATGTAGGAGTCCCTTAATCATTGTAAAGGAGCAATTTACCAACCAGAAATTGTATCAGGAAATCCAGTCTTCCTACACCTATCTGTTCGATTTAAGACAGAGGTTGTAAAAATGCGCTGAAATAGCGAACCAAAATGCCGATACTAATTTGGATAAGTACAAGAACTAATTCGACTGCAAATCTAAGGAGAGAAAATTTAATCCCCGTGAAGAAGTTTTCTTGTTACTCTTGATGGACAAATATAAATTGTTGAGTCAATGGAAGGGCCCCTACCATGTGCTCGGAAAACGCGACCCCATCGAATACGTGATTGAAACTCAATCAGGAAAGAAGCTTTTCCACATAAATATGCTAAAGCGTTACCACCGTTGCGCGATCGGTAACCAGATTGTGGCGATATATGAAGAATCGCCCTTGGAGTGAAGAACAAGACAAAGAATATCCTTTACATGTTTTGCCAGATGCAAATGATTCCTCGACGGCCAAATTCAAAATAAAGGACAAGCTAGCTGTTCACTTTTTGAGAAGGACGAATTCTAGACGCTTCTGAAACAAATAATGACGTCATAACTGAGATTCCGGGTTGTGCTGCCCATTTCGAGTACAACATCCAGCTGGCCACCCAGGAACCTATCGGCTCCAAGCCGTATCCATTGACCATACACCTGAGAGAGGCGTTTAATAACGAGGTCGACACTTTATTAAATTTAAAAATCATAGAGGCCTCAGATATTATATATTTTTTTAACACTAGGAGCCCATCTGGCAAGCTCCTACTTGGGCATAAGTCTCCCTACTCACTACATCCTAGTACTAGGCTACACTAAAATAAAAATATGTAACTCCCCCTCCCTCGACAAAAAACAACATCAATAACAATAGAAAAAGGAAAATAGCAACATGCAGGAAGCACGCTCCGCCGTCGGTGTGGGATCAAAATATTGTTCCTGGTCGTTATGGTGAAGAAGCCCGATGGATCATACCGTATGTGCATCAAATTTAAAAAAATGAATTCGGTCATCGTCTACGATGCGGAGCCAATCCCCATCATTGACCAAAATCACCATCTTTTCGAGAAGCCCAAATTCATTACAGAACTGGATTTGTGTAAGGCCTACTACCGAATCCCATTAAGAAAAGAAGTCAAGAAATTCCGTCGGCTCCCATTTGGTCTTGTGACGGCATGTAGCAATTACAATCAAATTATGAGAGGGATTTTAGACGGCGTACCTAATGTAACCTTTTACTTCAACAACATCTATGTGCTCACAAAAGACAGGAATCAGGACTTGACTACCCTCCAAGCCCTTTGACATAGATTCTGGGAGCATAATCTCACGATTAGCCCCAACAATTGTCACTTCGCTTTTTATACAATAGATTATTTAGGTTTCCATATTGGGAATGACCGGCTAGCTCCCCAGGAAGAGAAGATTATGGCTATTGAGGAAATGCCCTTGCCCACGAATAAGAAACAATTACGATCTTTAATGGGCTCTGCATCTTTCTATGAGCGATTCATCTGAAATTTTGCCTCTATTTCCTCTCCCGTGTGCAAATTATTAGGGAAGAAGTCCCCCGAGCTCCTCGATTAGACCCCGCTGTCAATCAATAGCTTCACCCAACAAACGGAAAATTAGCGTCGCCGCCTATCGTCCACCTGTCCAATCCCGATAAGCCGTCATTCGAACAGACAGCAGCAATGAGGGAATGAGCTGTGTCCTAATTCAGTCCGGGAGCAACGGCGAGTTTTCAATTCGCATACACAAGTCAAAAATTAATCCATCGCGAAATGAATTACGTTGAGATTGAGAAGCCCTCGCAATAGTTTGGGAAGGCACAAAATTTAATATGTTTCTGGTAGGTAAGGAATTTGTAATAGAGACCGATCATAAACCTCTATTTTACCTACGTAATGGGAAAAATATTAATGTACGATTAATGCGTTGTAGTCTGTTCCTTCATGAATTTCAGTTCAGAATTTTGTATATGAAGGGCTCTAATAATTATATTGCAGATATTTTGAACAGGAACCCAATAGATTCCCCTCCAAAGTAATACTGAGCCATTGTTTTATTCTTTTTGATTTTAGGATTGATTTTGCTTCTGATTGTAAATATGCACAGATAAAATGTATTATCGGAACGTGTATCCTTTTTGCTTTGTTTTGTGTTATTTATATTTCTTTTTAATTATTTTAATTATTATTGTATAACTTTACGATGCTATCAACCAGGGGAAGGTCAGCTTCCATTTAAACGTATCAATGTTAATTGTGGCTATTGTCAATTATTTTGGAAGCCTTAGTATAATAATCTCTTTATAAATTTTACCCCCCCTAGTCCCTCTATTCTTGTGTTTTGTTCTAAGTGTTTTGCTGATTTAGTTCTATGTATCCTTCAATTTTTCCCGTCATTGTCGAGAAACTATGAGTTACAACCCTTTTATTATTATTCGATGTCACCTCTTCCCTGGAAGTTCCATCTCGGGATGGAAGAGGTGTAATAGAGACAGGGAAGAGCACGACGCGATCGGGAGAATCTTCAATCTGCGCCCGACGCAAGCGCTTCCTGCGATAAGAGGCAGCGATGGGTACGCCGTTAGAGCCGAAGGCTCGCGACGGAACCATCACAAGACTGTGGGAACCGAACCAAGGTTCACTTCTTTCGGCAACGCATCTAATAAACTGGAACTCCCTCCCCCTTCCAACGGCCAAGGAAAACCTGTATAAATTATTAGACGCTATACATAAAAATTTATTATCAGCATACCCTGAGCGCGACGCGTAACTCTCGATTTGCTCCAGCACCCAAAGAGCCCGTAGGCAAGATTTCTATTCAGATTAATTGATAGTCTCACGATAAGAGACTATTGTCCGGAATTTCGGCTCCGTTCCCGCCTCGGCCATATACTCCCTTCACCCAATAGTGATTGACCGTAGTGATTGTAATTGCCATTTGCACTCTCTGTCTCTCTCTCTTTTTCACTAAGCCTACCGCTAATTAGGCTTCGCGAACGACTCATTTGCGATTTAAGTCTCCCGTTCTGTGGAGAGTTTGTTAGTTTGTCGGTATTTGTAGCTGCATCCGAGCGTCCCTTTAAACCATTGCCGTGCACATCTAATCCCATGGGTATTTATATGAATTGCCTTTAATTAATTTGTATTTATTGGTTTTATAGTATTAAGGTTTATTTTGTTTATTCAGTTTTGATATCCTAGAACCTCCAAGATAGTTAAATATTTCGGCGAACGTTAAAATCGTCTCTTACGTATTTTTGTCATTATCTACGCACATAGCGGCTTAATTTGCTCACGCTTTTCTCCCTAAGCTCGGACCAAGTAATCCGAGCAAAGGTATGAATCTGACCTGACTTCGACATCAGAAAATGGAGAAATTATTGTCATTTTTCATTTCAGTAGCTTCGGACATGGCTAATATCAACCTCAGTGACATTAAGCCCATCCTCTCCAAACCTAATGCAGGTGGTAAAACAGAGGCAAAATACATATCTCAAATTTGATTGTAATTTTGGTTTCTTTATTGTAAACTAGTTGTATACCAATGTGCCCCAGGTTCTTTCCTAGTCTGCCCTACCCTGAAGCATAGTGGGAAAAAAACATATTTCTTTATTTTTCGGGTGATATGGCTTTTTCATTTGTTTTGTATTCGATTATTTATTGCAAATAGTAATAGTTTCTATTCAATATCTCAATTTTGTGATATCTATTTAAATAAAGGATTTATAGTTATATAAATATTTCTGTCACACTTTGCCCCACCTTCCAATATATATATATATATATATATATATATATATATATATATATATATATATATATATATATATATATATATATATATATATCTAGTAGCGGTCATATCGTTTCGGGCACTTGACACCAAATAATGTTAGGAACTACATAATAAATTAAAGATATAACATAAGTTTAGAATAGGTTTTACATATAAATTTTACATGTTAGGACAGATCAAATTGTCAGTTACTTGCAAAAGTAGCATTTTTATTCCAAAAATATATGTTTTTCAAAGTAATCAAGATGGATAACACAAGAGACGTAGATGAAGAGGTACAAGGATATAACTTCCTCAACAAATAATTATGCTTGTTACAATATATTACTACTTGGTATGTATAAATTTACTCTCATTTACGCACTGGCATCTTTTACCACAGGAGGGCAGTAACCGAAACCATCCTTTTGGTATTATTTTCTTTCATTTCTCCTGTAATATTTTCCCAATTTCTTCAACGGTGCAATGCTTTTCATCTTAGGATCTACCACATATTTTATTTTGGATGAAGTCCGGGCTCTAAAAATGGCAGTTACTTCCTCTTGTTGCAGCGAGTCTTTCCCAACTTTGCCGTATAGTTAGTTGCATTATCCTACATAAAATTGGCAGGTTAGGGAAAGGTGGCTCTCGTTTGCAGGAGAGCATGTACTTGCAGGAGTTTTTTATACAGTTGATCATTCACTCTGTCCTGCAAGCGGACAAGTGTGCCAATAACTTCTGCCGAAATTCTGTTCAACTCCATAATGTTTTCTGCACCAATCTTGACGCTTACCTTAACGTAGTTCACAGATGATCTTTTGCCATTTATTCGACGAACAATTTTCTCATCATCTCAACAAATCAAAGTGTACTTCGTTTCATCGCTGATGTGTACTATGGACCATTGTTCTTCTGTTCATCGAAGGTGCTTAGTGGCGAAGGATAATCTAGCTTTCTCGTTCTTAGTGCGGGATGTTAAAAATCCATCCTTCGGGCCGCGTGATATTGTCTTTGAGGAGTAAATAATGCCCATAGTTTCAATAAGCTTTCGGGAGATACAGAGTAGGGCTTGATCATCTCTCTTTGAGGTTTTTCTAGGCCTACTTTTGTGAATTCCATTAATACATGAGACTGTGCTATATGTACTTGATATAAAATTATGTACAAACATTTAAAGAGTTTTATCATTTCAGCCATGGCTCTGATGGAGAGATTTCCTGCTGACTTAGCTTAAAAATTTTCTCAAGGATATAGGCAGTAGGCAGGTGTATTGGGTAACCTCGGCATGTTTCCTGCTCTGAACTTGACAAGATAATAACTGAAAGGATAAGAATTAAAGGAATTAAGTTATCACCCTGAAGTAGTTGGTTGTCTCGAAGATAGAAGTAATAGAATTACGCTGTCCTTATCATTTTGACCACCATACTTTGGGAATAAAAAATGTTCTTTTACACGTAACTTGCAGTTTCATCCATCTTAACATGTAAAAATATACATGAAAACTTATATTCATGATTATATTTAAAATGTATTTTACACATGCATTACTTACCATTATAGGTTTGAAGTTAATGTTAGTTTTATGATAGAAACCTAAGTGTCAGAATCATTATGGCCACTACTGAATATATTCCGTTAGTATATAACCAAAATTGAAAGAAACCACTATGTCAATAGAACTGGAAGGCCAATCTGTGTCGGTTGTCAATTTTTCGTATATAGTAGGTGCTCGAATTCTTTCAACTGTCTAGAATTATACCCATCCATTAAAAAAGTATTTACCTAAAATAACCATAGAAATAATTACAGAGATTTCCATTTTCTTCAGAACAAGGAAGTTATGTTGGAAATTTTGCAGGGCGAGACAGGATGCCCGTCTCCTAGGACCATTAAAGTAGTGTCGTTTGCCATTTTTCGATAAGCCTTAGGCTGCTTAGTAACAATCAGAGCGAAGTAATAAATATAAGAATCTCTATACCTATCATTTGGAAACGAAGAGAGGCGTTTGCTTTGCGGAAAAAAATAAATAGGCCGGACCTTTCTAGACAAAATCTTCATCGCAATTTAACCTGCATACAGTTAGTAGAAAATTATGAAATAATGAAAAGGTGAGACCAAGTAAACACTAGTTTAGAGCAGTGGTAGAGGACACTTTAATAACTTGGGCGTTAGAAGGAAAGGGAAGCAGAATCAATGGAAAAGATCTGAGCCACCCTTCTTACAGCCAATGATATCATATTATTTCCTTTGCTTCCAGAAGAAATAAAATTAACGTCAAATATTAACTTCACTATCGGGCTGTCAAATGTGTAGGAAGATTTCTTTGTGCGGATAAATCTTCTATTTTGCTAAATGGTAGATGAAAGTTGCTAGATCAAAAGCTCGGTCATAATCAATGGAAAATTGGTTAAAAGGCTTTGTCCATTCGGTTGTTTCCCTACGACTCGAAAGCCAGAAAATTACAGCATAAAACAAACCGCGGACTTAGCTTATCCTTCCATTCTATATTCTCTTAAAATTACCCTTCTAAAATTTGAATCCCATACATTTTCTCCTAATTAATTAAAATAATTCTCATAAACTTAATTCCTGTAATACACTCAAGTGAACACGTATAATATAACTTATTCAAAGTCGAAACAGTTTCTTACACTGAATTACACTGAGTTTTACTCTTATTCACCAAATTATTGCCTTAATCTCATTTAAAATAATAAATACAATGGATCTGGTGTTTTTTCATACACCTGAATTTATATTTTGTAATTAAAGATAAATAACACTGGGCTGCATCCCCCCCAAAATTCCTTGCAACAAAGACGTCATTACCATTTTCCATTAGAGTTTTGCATGCTGAATCCAGAAATCATACTCATTTTTTGAGGGAGTTTAACTCTTCATCCACATCTGCATATTCACCTTCACTACTAGAAGAGTTACTAGAACTGCTACGGTGAACATTTTCAGGACATGTTAGTACTGGGACGTCATCACTATGTGGTAGAAGTCGAATGGCTGATGAAATGTTTGGATATTTAAGTGTTTCATGCTTTCAGCATTCCTCTCCAGTGGTTTCACCATACAAAAATAGCAGTCATCATGGTGATTTTTTGGCTCCTGCCAAACCGTTAGTATACCAAATGGCATTGACTTACGTTTCCTTGTAATCCAATGGCTGAACCCAGAAATACAGTTCCCACAGGCAAAGTAAGAATCCCATGGCTTGTCCTGATCTCCTAGTTCAATGGCAAAGTAGGCACGATACAGACGTTTTACTGAAGATGTGATAGTGCACTTTTGTTTTGAAGGTGTGTATTTTCCGCATATGTAACAGAACGAGTCAGGATGGTTCTTGCAAGTCTGCGGCATCCTTCAGTTAATCTGCAACAAAATAAATAAACATCAGACACAGTCAATGATCACACGCGGACATTACACAGTAATAATTCATACATAGATGCCTATGCACCTAACTCTATAACACATGCTGTGCAACACAAAAACTAGAACCTCAGGAGCAAAACGAATACTACCACAGTGTTCAGCATGCAAAATTGGTCTGGAAAATGATATTGTCATTTATGTTGCATTTTTGATGCATTCCAGTGTAATTTACTTACTATTTGAGCTTACAAATGAGTTAGAATTTCTTTACTTGAATTCTCTTCATATATCGTAAAATCAATCCACACTTCTTTCTTTCCATCTAAATTTTTTTTATAATAAAAATACAACCACAAAAGACCACTAGGCCTTAAACTTAACTCATTCTATCAACAAGATATACATATTTTGTATTTTTAGATACAGTTATAAAAAGCATAGGGTGAAAAAAATTGTAGCTCTTAGTAATTACTTAGATAAAAGCTTCAAATATATAAAATACCGCCTTAAGGTTTGTTTTTCCCAACTCTAAATCAATTTTTCGTAATTTCTTTAACAAAAGCTTTCAATACCAAAATACAGCCATATGCTCCTCTAATTTTTCGATCTATAAATAAACTCTTGGAAATCGCTTTTGTTTTAAACAGTTAATATACCTCAACAAATCTTTTGTCATCATCACCATCATCATCACTAATGATATAATTTAAGAAGGGGATCTTTTTGAGTATTTGAATTATAATTTCATCTTAGTTTGGTTATAACTTATGTTTTTTATCAAAGTTATTTCTAATAATTCTTTTATAATATCAAAAGACAAAATGGTGAAGTTCAGAATTAAATATAAGTATCGAAATTTGGGGAATTTTTTAAAAACCAAAGAATTACAAATGGTGAAGTTCGGAAAATTTATTTTTATATATCTTCTATAACTATATTTTAGCAACGTAATATTTTGAAAGGGGGGAAATTTAGTTTAGTTCTGTATTAAAATTATTATAATTAGCGAAGTTCATAAAATTTATAAACATTTAACCATGGCCGCTTTTTTTTAGATTTTAAATTTTAATCTTAGTAGGAAAGCCATTGCCTGGTCTCCTTATACTTTAGTATTGTTCTGTTCTTGAGATCCATCCTTATTTTCTAGGCCTGAGGGTAAAAAATACAGAAAATTCTTTTGAAATTCAGAAAAAAAACCTCATACATCAATCAATCTTCACCATCTAAATTTTTATTAATTATTTTCATTTTACTTTATTTTTTTATATGGTAGCTATTTCAACCTGATAAAGATTAAAGTGAAAAATATATTTTATAAAGAGCTCGATAAAGGATTCGAATATACGAAAAATCTTAATCTTAATAAAATTTCCTAACTTCACCATTTGTAATTCTTTTTTTATTAAAACATTCGATAAACATACTTTTTTATGACCTTAACCATTGGCCCTTCATCAATTTCTACATATCAACTAAGAGAAAAAATATCATTATTATTCAACCTATAAAAACCTCCTGTTCTTAAAATATATTGTTAGGGACAAAAGGAGCGCCTTAAGAACGAGATTTTTGGAAGGTTTGAATAATTTTTTTTCTTTTAGTTCGGTTGTAACCTAAATATATTTAATTTTTTATCAAAGTTATTTCTAATAATTATTTCTATAATTCTTTACTTAAGGGGCAAGTTTAGGAGATGACTATCTTCCATTATCAGTCACACTCGAAACCTGTCATCCAGGTAAAGGATTATATAATTACACATTATTTTATATAAAAGGTTCCGTAAAATGGGTCTTCAAAATATTTTATGTATTTCATTATTTTCTAAAAATTCTTTATGTTTCTAGATAAACGTCATTGCTCATCATAAATGGTTAAATCTGGGGCCTATTCTTTGTTGTTAAGTACAATTTTGTAAGTGGGAAAATTTAGAGAATATAATTCAGAAGAAGATTTGTATGGGAGAGAAAAAAAGCTAATTTCTAAAAGTACAAAGATAGATGAATAGCAAACTTCCAGCATTTGTTAAGAATCGCTCATTAGAAAAAACAAGCATAACCAAATCGCATGTGATTACGAAGGTAAGCTTCTTCATAGATATCTCAATTCATTGTCACAAGCAATGTTCTTTGTTTTAAGTTTAAGAAAAAATCGTTATAATGAAAATAATTTGGCCGATTAATCTAATTTTTTTTTAAAGATACCGTAACTTTAGAGCAGAGATGGAATTCAATCTTTTAAGAAGAAAGATGGAGACGCTCGCTTTTTGAAGAACCTTCCGTATAATTCCTGATTATATCACCTAAGTTGGGCGATTAAAGTTATTTAAAAAAAAAAAATACTTATAAAAAGGCTCTATGATTAAGCCTCGCATAAGAAATACTTGAAAATATTGCCCATCGATTTTAGCATCATCAACACTAACTATAATTTAAGAAGGGGATTTTTTTTGAGTATTTGAATAATAATTTCATCTTAGTTTATTTGTGACTTATGTTTTTTTATCAAAGTTATTTCTAATAATTCTTTTATAATATCAAAAAAACAAAATGGTGAAGTTCAGAAATAAATAGAAGTATCGAAATTTTGTGAATTTTTTAAAACCCTAAAAATTACAAATGGTGAAATTCAGAAAATTATTTCTATATATCTTCTATAACTATATTTTACCAACCTGATATTTTGAAAGGGGTGAAATTTAGTTTAGAATTATTTTTAAAATTATTATAATTAGCGAAGTTCAGAAAATTTATATAAATTTAACCCTGGCTCCTTTTATTTGGATTTTAAATTTTAATCTTAATAGCGAAGCCATTGCCTGGTTTAGTTATAAAAGTATAGTGATTTTATAAAAGCATGGATAGCCAGATTTATGTCTTCTATCAAATGATAATGGAGGAAGTTTCTACGAGATTTTCACTATGGAAGTTGAGAAGATAAAAGGGCGATTACATTTTTTCATTTTAGAAGCTGAATTAAAGATTACGATCAGAAGGGAGTTGTTTAAGTAAGTTCTTTTTGTTACATTACTAAACTTAGCAGGTAGGTACTCCTGTTCTTTATCCCAGATATTAACGCTACCTCTTAATATATTTAGAACGCGTTTTATTAAAGTTGCCACTAACATAATTATTTATCTTTTAAAAGTTGCAAATGATTTTTCATATTTTAATTTATCTGTCTGATGCTGTCTTATTTATGGTTTCCTAGCTTTTCAGCTGTTAACAAGCTTTTGACGTACTTTTTCTTTCATCAGCCAATTTAATCAGAGTCTCTTCATGGTTTCTCTTCATTTTAATGTTTAACCATTGGATATCTCATGATTTTCATCATATTTTTATGTTTGGGTTATTATGTTGACGTGTAGTCTGCTCTTCTCTCTCTTAGTTCCTGTGGAATAATTTTATAGCGTTAGGATTTAAATGATTGGGGTCTGGCTAAATATAGCTTACTCGCAACCAGCCTGCGGTCGAGAACAACGAACCCTATGGTATGCTTTTCAGATTTTTTAAATCCTCAAGTCATTTAGAAAAAAAATTCTAGACTATACTTTCCCGTATATTATACTTGAACATCACTTTATATGTATTCGGTCTCTTTAATGCGGTAATTGTTCAGAGCATGGCCGGATCTGTTTTGTAGCTACTTTTTGGGCTATTTTTCTTGCTAGTTTTTCTAGCTTACTCATTTCATATGTGAGTTAATAAAACGATTTTTCAGAAATGAGGGGCTTCTCCCCCTACCCCCCTTTAACTCTTGTGGAATACACTAAGGAAATGGTATATACTGTATGTACTTACTTTAGGACGAGTTTTTAGAAATGCTGAAAATCGCTCCCTCCATACCCGACTTTAACTATTGTTAAATATACTATGATAATGGTAAATATTTACTTACTTTAGGCCGGTGAATAAGTTTAGCTGCGGCGATCCAGAACTCGAGGAATCGCTCTTTCATGCTCTTTCATGTTATGAAACTTTGTTATAAAAAGAGCGTTGGCGAGATACCCGTCCATATGTGCCTCTCTCCATTCATAGTGGGGCACATTGGCTCTCGTATCCCTCCACACTCTTTCTCTGTTTTGCGTGCTGTCCACAGTTTTGGGATCCACGAAATTATGGGAGTGGTTGAAGGTTAGATGGGTGTATCATTCAGATGATAAATTTGAATAGGCTGCCCATCCATCAAATACAAGCGTCGTGCCCGACAAAATCCACTTTTTTATCGCCAAAAAGATGGTTTCGCGATTCCGATTTTCAACGGAGACGATGAATTTTTTTTTCGATTCACGTTCAAACACTAAAAATAACCACTGGCCTCCTACTATACGATCCCGGTTATAATTCCGCTTGCCGAATTTCGCCTCGTCTATTTCTACAGTTTTGCTGGGAACTTCAAGTTGTGATGCCCAATTTTCTAAATAATCTAAAAGAACTTCCCGGATAAGCTAAAAAAAATCAACGAAAGTTGTTCGGCCTACGTCCTTGTGCTCGGTTATTACGTTCATTAAGACTGTTCACGTTTAACCAAAACACGGAGCTAAATATTGATCAGTGATTAGTCAGTCGGATAACAAGGAAACGCTATGAACAGCCCCCCCAAATAGCTAGAATCTCATCGAGCCATAGTGTGAACATTTATCTTTATTGCATTCTTGCTGACTGAAATTTATATTCATTACAGTTCTCTTATTAATTACACAAAAAATCAAGGAGCCATATATCTACCGGATTCTTTTTGGTAATATTTATTTACATTTTTCTTCTAGGCTAAACTATCTTGAACATTTAGCAAATTTTAAAAATAATTTCCCTTTCTTCTTTCGATTTTCAAGGCTGTAGTGCCCTTATGTAAAGAAAAGAATTCTGGTTGAACTATTTTAAAATCTCGAAATACTTTTTCATTCAAATGATCTCTCTCTGTTTTTTATGGTAGTTCTTTAACTAAGAATACTCACAGTCCATCTTTTCTGTCTTCGTCATAAAAAATAAACAGCTAATACATAGTTATTCCGTATAACTAAAAATATTTTACTCAAACTTTGTTTACATAAGGCTAGTATTTCAATCTTTATTCCTTGAATTAGTAGAATCATGCTCCTTATATTCATTTGAAATTACATTTGGAGTAATAATCGTATATATTACAAGATTTTAAAAATGTAGCGCAATTTCCACGAGGTTGCGAATTCAGTGTACCCAAAATATGCATGAGTTTCTTGAGTTTATTTAATATGATAACGAATTTTCTACTGTTACCACTAAACCTTTTATTTTTGGGGGGTGGATCTAGTGTTTACCTTTCTTCAGTCATAACTTTACACAAAACGGAATTAAAGACAAATGGAAAAATATTCAGTCTTTCAAGCATAGTAAATATTTTGTTCAAGTGGTTTCAAACATACTCGAAGACTGATAAAAGTAATCCATAAATAGAATTATGGAACTACATTCCAGTTTAAGGCATTTTTTTTTATAAAAATATTAGATGTAACTTTTTTGAATAGAGAGTTTACATAAATAAAATAAGGTTCAAGAAGAAGGGTGTAGTATGCATTAAAAAATAACTTACACAAAGTGTTATCAACACACAGCAATGCAATTGAAAAGGAATACAGGGTAAAGTTGTAAGGATACTTTAGCTTGCGTCTTGAAGTTTACAAGGATAGGTAAAAGCATGGTTAGGTACAGTATGAAAATATAATTGTGAATGATGAATTTATTCCAGTGGTTAACTGCTTTACTGGATAAATGTGGGTGTCAATTTGATCCATCTGCTCTAATTAAGATTGAAAAGACTAATTGAGCTGAGTTTCTAAGGCACCGCATCCTTTTAGTCTCGAACTGCTTCTTAACTTAATCCACTTTCAAGAGGGCGGTTAGAAAAATCCATCTGTCGGAAAGTAAAGGAAAATCGAAGCTTTTTTGCACTCAGGCGCTCTAGTTAAGGAGAGAGAGAATCGATGAGAAAAATAAATAGGGAATGTTAACAAGATTTTATCTTAAATGAACAAGGCGCAGTGCCTTTATCCACCAAAACATCCTCAAGCTCCCAGAGGATTAAGCCAAAACGAGGGTTTAAGCACCACCTTATTTTCGACCTGCCAACCTAACAAACTAAAGTCAAAGAGAAACCAGAATAATCAATTGCTAGATTTAACATTTTAATATAAAGGGATTCTAGAATTCTTAAACAAATCCAAGACGGATGATATATATATATATATATATATATATATATATAAATTATTTTATTGAAGACGACTGCTAACTCTTTCTTAATTGTTTTCTTTAAGAGTCTCTCGATTTGTCTTATATTCCGCTTTTTGTCTTGGCTTAACCCATGGATTAGTTACCAAAATTCATTTGAAAGTGGTAACGCGCGAAGGCAGAAAACTGGTTCACTAAGCCAAACGAAATTCTTTATTGGCTTGAAGCGTTTCGATATATACAAATATCATTTCCAAACGCTAAACAATTCTGAAGAGGGAATAATACAGCTAGCTTAATATTTGTAATTAGAAGTTGTTTTAACATTCATACGAACATATTTATAGGAAATGGCATTTCTTTAAACATGTCTAGGTACATGCAAATAGTTTAGACTCTATAATGGTAACAAAATTAAGATTGGGAGGATTATTATTAGGGGCAGGTGGACTTGAGGAAAGCAAGATGAATTATGCATTTGTTTAAATATTTAATTCCGGTTGTTAGTCCTTTATATATATGGCATCTAATATAAGCAATTGTCGTCGGTTTGAGCGTGTGCTAGGATTTCGGTGTTCTCTTCAAATGACTTCAGTTCCAGTTGTTTTCCATGTTTTTTCAACGTATGTCTCATGGGGGCACCGTTGCTTAAGTGATAGGTCATTCTTCGTGTTAGCTTTGTTGCGGTCATTCCGATATATGAATAGGAATGGAGTTCACAGTCTCCCATTTTAAATGTATATTCATATATCAGGTGACTTCTCTGCTTGGGTGCTAGGTGAGGTCCTGGGTTCTTTTCTCATTATGAGATTGGAGGTGTGTGTTTTATTGTAGTAAATTATGAGGGATACAATATTCTCATTTTGTGTTGCTTTAACTCCTCTGTTTATGATTTCCTTTCTAACTCTTTTATCTGTTTTGTAGGATGTGCTCATGATGTTTTAGTAGTAGAGTTTAATTATGTTCTTTTCTGCTTGTTGATTGATACTGTCTTTAGGAAACATATACCATCCTTCCATTTTTTTCGCGAATTGTGCCCTGTAGGGCTCCGTTTGTGAAACCATTGTTTACGAGAACTTGTGTAGCAGCCTCGAGTTCTTCGTGCGCCTCTTTCCATGTTGAGCAAAGGGTGAACGGTTAATATATGAATTTATTCCGCTTTGTTTGTAAAGTTTGGTGCATCTGCTTTTTGCATTCATGCACAGAACTCGATTTGTATTTTTGACATCAACGCTGGTAGTTATTTTAGGGTTATGTTTAGTGGTAAGAGTATCTAGAAATGGGAGTTGGTTATTTTGGCTATTTTTAATTATATAGTTAGGAAAAGAGCAGTTTTTGAATGTTTATATTAGTTCCTGCATTTCTTCTTTTGTTTCTATATTTGTGTATATGTCGTTTAACTATCTGCAGTAAATATGAGGTTTTTGTTAACCTTTAAAAAAACGCGTTCTTTTACTTTTCCTATGTAAATGTTTGCAAGCATTACTAAAAAGGGAAAACTCTTTGCAACACTTTCGATTTAAATTTACAGATCGCCGTTTGGTCCATAAAAGAAGGTTCCGTAGTGCAGGTTAAGATAAGTTCCTTCAAGGCATCGCAGTATGCTAAGAGGAGGGCCACCGTCTTGCTAGTATATATATATATATATATATATATATATATATATATAATTTACAAACTTATAAAGGATAACCTATAAGAATTTCATTAGACACTTGAGCTATTAATGAACCATGAGAAATTGTAGATATGATTATTTAATGTGCTATTAAAAATCCCTATGCTTTATTGATGAATATTAACTGCGTTATTATTTACCGCGTTATTATTGTTATTAAATAAAGACAAAATTTAAATAGTTTTACGTTGATTTTTCTGTTGGGGATTTGAGTGGAGACCGAGAAGGCGAGGTGCAGTTTGGAATGCATACAAAACCTGAAAAGGAATATGAGTGACCTTTGACTTTAAGATGTGACGTGGGACTCCAAAGTGTGAGACAGATTTAGCCTACCTTTGGTTGAGCTTAACTCTACAAAGAGAGGCTTGTGACCTGCTACCTTTGGAAAAAGATAACGAGGAAATAGGCAGAGATGGTCTCTTCCGGTTTGCTTAACTCCAAGTGGCTCGTGTGTGTACCAAAGAGGGAATAGTGTTCTGCATTCAACTTCCGGTGGTAAGAATAAGGAGTTAGGAAAAGCCAGTATTTCTAGTTTGTCTAGAATAACTCAAATTCTCTTGTCAAATAGGTACGCAATTGTATATAAATCCCCTAAATAGGGAATGTTTCGGGATTCTCCTATTAAGGAAAAAAATACAGCTGCCGGTGGCAGAGGAGTGGTACATCGTGACAACAAATAAAACCACATCGTAACAAATAAGGCGCAATGAGAAGGTAAGTGGAACCTGGCAAATACAAGTGTAACTCCATGGCGTCACATAAAGGGCTATTTGCGAAAATGCATAGTTAATAGAACCATAGAACATTTATAGAGATATTGTTTATTAAAA
Source organism: Ceratothoa steindachneri (assembly GCA_963969495.1). Classification (NCBI taxonomy): domain Eukaryota; kingdom Metazoa; phylum Arthropoda; class Malacostraca; order Isopoda; family Cymothoidae; genus Ceratothoa; species Ceratothoa steindachneri. The sequence continues at coordinate 12,938,542 of OZ018323.1, read as the reverse complement.
ACTGTTTGTTGAAATAAATAATCATTTACCATCATTTCCAGCCGAGATCAAAGAGGGCCATCTTATTCAGCCACTTTTTAGAAGTGTGTTTTAAAACTCTAGTGGGAAAAAGAATCAGTATTTTTAGTTGCGTGCGAGTCTAGTCACGGGCGACTCTACACCTCCCTATGTCAGTGGTTCTTAGTTTTGCTTTTATTTTGTCTTGTTAATAACATTATAACTAGTAAACCCATTCTAACGAGATTTAAAAGCCTTATGTTGTTTTACGTTTTCTTTCGTATGATATAATTACCAACGTGATCCTCAGGTAAGACAGGGAATTATTTTGTTTTGTGAATAACTTCATAACTAGTCGGCCCACACAAACGAAATTTTAAGCACTTATATTGTTTTACACTCTCTTTCGAATAATATAATTGCTAAAGTCTAACCAAAGGTTTGCCCGAAAATGATTTTGTTTTGGAAATAACTTCATACTTACTAGGCTGATTTCAACGAAATTTAAAACCCTTATGTTGTTTTACCTTCTTTTTTGAATGATAGAATTTCCAAGGTCCTTTCAAGGTTAGTCCGGGAATTATTGATAGTTTTGAAGGTTCTAAGGTCATAAATCAGAATAAGTAAAAGCATGGGATTTTTTGGCCAGCAGACCTTGTTTTTCTACGAATTAGATCAAACGTCGCAAATCAAAACAGGGACGTACTTTGTTTAATTTTTTCTGAAAGAATTTACTCTTTCATTTACTCTCTGTATTTATTATTCAAGTCGTAGATATGATGACCTTTTAGACGCTTCCAGACATTCTCTTGCATAATTTAGCTAGTTATTCTTTGAGAGCCTTAAATTATTTATAGTTTCACCCCATTCGAAGGTGTCCTTTATATAGTATCATTATTTATTTCTGCTTGGACAAATAAAAAAGACGTTACACTTGCTTTTATTTAGCTTTATATTCTTGTGAATTTATTAGTCCACGATTTTGTTGTGTTGCTTTAATTTTAATTTGTCTAAACACATTAATACATTTCCTTAAAAGTTTTATTACCAGCAAATTTCAAGATTATAAACAAAGTTCATCAATTTATGTCACTCTTTCTTGTTTATCACTTCTCGCCTTGTGGCAGTTCTCTGATGACCTCACTTCTTAATGTTAATATTACTCTGGGAAGTAAAGTTTTCAATCTTATTTTCCCTCTGAACTTTTTTGTGCACGAAATCGGTATCAAAATATTCTCCCAAAGCAAATTCAGCACAAGCTCTAATAGCTAATCGCTGATGGTTAGCCTCATGTCTAGCATGATGCTAAACCATAAATTAGGGCAAAAGTACTAACGAGGTTGATTTGAATATATCAACAAAACGAGTTAGACAGTTAGAAGACCACAAAATGAGACTCCTTACTGCCATTAAATAAACTAGTGCGGACAAGTACCACAGTATTTAATTAGCTCTTGAATACTGGAGAAATTTGCGGAGAGGATTGAGGAAATGAAATCGATCAGTGAATATTAATTTTATGAATTCTTTCATTAGATAAAAACTAACAAATATCTAGGATTCGGCCCACTTATGAAGAACTTGAACGTAAGACACTTTTCTCTTTCTAGCTGTCGTAGAATTCCCCTCCTTTTTGTTCTATTCTAAGAGTGCTAAGAGTGTCTAATATATATTGATATCTGAATATCTTAAAGAACAGAGCCGTTCTGAAACACGTAAAGATATAAAAGAAACGCCCACTAATGTACAAAATAAACTTATATTTTACCTTTATCAAATGAATACATAACATTTATACATTAACTACAGCAATACTCTAAATATTATCCTAAACAAAAATTAATTCAATTAGTTTACCCACAAAAAAAAGGTTAACGTTTTCTATACACACAACAATAATATAAGAATTAAGCTTACGGACTCATATGGAGTTTAAAGGCCTCAGAAATGTTATTTACTCTCGACGCGTGCCGCCGGCCAGAAGTAGATGAACGAGATCACACGGTTGTTTTGGCAAGGGAGGCAGCTGGTGGGTCCACACGTTCTTCCAGGGGGACGTTCTTCAAGGACGAGAACCAATACGGTGCTTTATGCAACACCTAGGCAGTCGTGGTCTCTCTGGCGAGAGTTATTCGAACTTGGTTCTTAAATCAAGTTAAATTGGAGTGCGGTGTGAACACCGGGCAACGAGTTCGAGGAGGAGATTTTCTCCTTCGTTACTTATTTCCTTATGGACAAGGACTGAACTCGAGGAGGGTCTTCTTTAAGGGCAAGGATAACGAAGAGGGGTTTCTCTGGCGAGAATAAGTTACTCAAAGTTCGGTGTGGCCACCGAGTAACGAGCTCGAGGAGGAGCTTTTCGCCTTCGTTACTTATTTCCTTATGGACTAGGACTGAACTCGGGGAGGGTATTCTTCAAGGGCGAGGATAACGGAGGGGGGCTTCTCTGGCGAGAATAGGTTGAACTTGGTTCCTTACCAAGTTAACTTAGGAGTTCGGTGTGGCCACCGAGTAACGGGCTCGAGGGGGAGCCTTTTCCTTTTTCTTCTTAATTCCTCAAGGACGAGGAATACCCCTGGTTTTTAAGGTGCAGCAGGATATGAGGAGTCTCTCTGGCGAGAGTATGTTGAACTTACCAAAGTTAACTTATCGTTTGGATTGATAACCAGGGACTTAGCTCGAGGATGAGCTTCTTCTTAGCCCCTTAAGATAGGTAGCCCTGCCTCTCTTGCAGGGTACTTCTTGGTATGTCGAGCCAAGTACACTACCTCTCTAGTCTCGGTAGGTTGGTTTGATCCGAAGACTTCGTCACCTAGAGACTGACGTATACTACCCCGATTTCCCTCAGAGTTCCTCATTTATACCTCGTCACCCCCCTGGGGGAGTGGTAAAGAGGAGAGGGGCTTGAGGACGGCCCCAGGAGAGTTCTTTTCCAAACGGTTTTTCACACGTAGTCAAACATCGGCTCCTTGTTAGCCTTCGAGATTGGGAGAAACACGTCTCCAATTTCTTATTTGACGTGAAACTGGATCTCACTCTCCTGGGGGAGATCTTACATTTTGACCTTTAGGGTCTTTCATGGCACCGAGTTGTGCCACACTGCGGTTAAGCACTGAACCGGCCGATGCCTTCGACGGATGTCTTTGCGGTAACCGCCTTATGACTGCACCAAAAGTGAACCGGGGGGGAGAGAATGACCATTTCCCTACACTAATAGTTGCCTATATTTTAAAAATGAGAGGCTGTGTCAACGGAAGACAGAAAAATTAAAAGGAGTAAGAGGAAACTCTTATTAATGAGACGAAGACTATGATAGGACATGGCTCACTGTGGAAATCATGTTTGTCTGTAATGATTTAAATAATGAATGAAGATGCGGAAGATGGTTTTGGAACTAGATGGTAAAATTTACCTTAGGTGCCCCTTTGAAGGGGTACAGAGCATCTTAGACAATTCAAATCTAACAAGAAATGTGAGCGAAGTAAAACGTGATGCTAAAAATTTACATCCCGTATTTGAGGATGATCTTAAATACGAGGGGAGGTCAATAAGTTCTGCGAATCAGTAAGGCAAAACACAGGAAGGGGGATGGCTGTTTGTGGGGGCGTTAGAACAAGCTATGACAAGTCAGGACCTGCAGCCGCACACTCCTGCCTCGTCTATTTAAGAAGTAGTAGCTGATCACAGATTGTCAGACACAAATTTGTCAACAATGGAGAAGGTTGAGCACCACGCAGTGATCAAATTTTTGACCAAGGAAGGCAAGAATGCAAAAAAGATCCATGAATGCATGGTTGCAGTGTACACCGACACCGCCCCTTCCTATGCAACCATTGCTCGCTGGAATAGGAAGTTCCGCCATGGTCGTGAGTCCTTTGAAGATGACCCCGTCCAGGATGCCCGTCAGACGTTACCAAAGAGAACAATGTAGCCGTGTGTGGAGAGGATCATCCTCGAAAATCGACGGGTAAGGGTCGAAAAAATCGAGCGAGAACTTGGAATATCAAATGAAAGTGTTATCAACATCATCCACGACAATTTGGCCATGCCTAAGGTCTCTGCCCGTTGGGTCCCTAGAAACCTCACGCCCTATGATTGACTTCAACTTCTTCAAAGTCCCCAAGGCCAGAGTTGCACAAACTGCCCTGCGCGAGTTTGGATTCGAGGAGCTCAACCATCACGTCTACAGTCTAGATTAGGCCCCTAGCGACTACTTTTTATTCCGTTAGCTCAAGGCTGCACTGCGTGGACGCCGATTTGGGAACGATGAAGATGTCCAGCTCGCCGTCCAGGAGTGGATTGAACAGCAGTCGGGAGATTTCTGGTTGTCGGGAATTCGAAGCCTCCGGGACAAATGGCGCAAGTGCATTGAAGTCGAGGGTAGTTATATTGAAAAATAATAAAACACTTTTCCTCATATCTCGTTTCCTTATATCCGAATTGCAAAACTTATTGACCGCTCCTCCTAATCCTCATGATAAACAAAATCCTTTGGTGGACCTTTCTCTACATTTTCTTTCATAAATAAGTTCACAATTTTTGAAAGTTTGGGGACATATTAGGTTTTATTGTTATTTTTAATTTATTGTTAGTTAATTTAAAAATATAATCTTAAAACTTTAGTACGTGATTTTTTGTTACTGACTGAACAGTTTTTCATAATCTGAAATATGCAATGCCTATATTCGGGATATAAGCAAGCCTACAATTATTTCCCTTCGAGAGTTATTCCTATAAGAATCCTATGACATACAAAATACGCTTTGAAATAAATGAAGCTTCTAGAAAGGTAGCAAGTATCTAAATGACGACAGAAGAAGGAAAACCATCCATGTTAACCAATGAAAAAATGCAGCTGAAGTTCATGAACTGCTTGAAAAGACTACATAATAAACATTGAATCAATAGCCATCGAGTTGTAATTTTAGCATATTCAAGTTTAATTGACCATCACGGTCTCGGCAATCTATCAGTTCAGAGGCTGTTAAACGTGTAGCGCAAACATCTGCATGATCAACACGCTGATCTTTCCTTAGGTCATTTTACCACATTTAAAATCTCCCTTACAACGCTGAGCTTCCTCCTGTTTAATTTTTGTTTCTTATTCTTAAACTATACTTGCAAGGAGAAAAATTTTTGGTGGTGAATGAAGCTAAAACATTGCATTAGGATGTAGTGCGAAAGATAAAAACATGTTCTTCAACCCTGCAGAAATGTTTTGACACATCGGGAAATAGTACATTCATTTTTTTTAAAATTATTAGTATAGTATAAACCCATTAGTTTCTTCCTATTATAGAGATATGTATGAGAGTGAAAGAACGCTCTCCTTGTTTATTCCACTGAAAATCTTGTGTTTTGCTAAATGAAAAACACTTAATGAGTGGAACTAATTCTATTTTCCATCTTATAATAGTAACATAAATTTTCAGCAATAAATAAAGTTTATTCATATTTATTCATCAAAATATTAAGACCTTTTCGCATTAGTAATCCTAACTGTATAACAGTTGCAAAAATGAATATCGAAGAACTATGGAGCTTTTAGACAGACTAGTTATTTATTAACTGTTTGATGAAAGGAATATTTCATTTACTATTATTTCCACAGAAGGTCATATAGGAGCATTTTACTCTGCCACTTTTTCTATGAGTATTTAAAAAAATATCTGGGCAAAAAGAGCAGTATTTTATCTACAGATGCATTTCCAACGTGAAAAATCAAAACAGGGGCGTAGATTTATAAATTTGTCAGGAAAAGATTAACTCTCTCTCTTTTCTCAGTTTTTATTATATAAGCCCTGGGAAGGAGTGGACTATAAAAGGTGAATGAATCCATAACACAACACTAATCGTACATATTATGATAAACCTTTCAATCCTAAAGGTTTAACTGTTTTAGCCAGAAGGGATCTTGTTGGGTGGGGGGGTATCTTGTATGACTAAATTGCTGATCAATTCAATAAATTATACTAACCAATCCCCCCAAATCTTTTTATGGATCTCCAACTGATCTCGTGTCAAAAGAATTTTTCAATTTTTACCAGCAAGATGTTAGGGCTTGAGGAAAGAGACCATTAAGCTCGTTCCACATGATATCACTGATTATAGAAACAACGCTCGTTCCATGTTTCTTGAGAAAGAATCTGTCCTCCACAATTGAAATATCTCTTTGATAATGATAGAAAGGCCAAGTGCTATCTAATTTCTCTGAATGTGATAGATTTGATTTTAAATTCGGGACATATTTTCAATGTATTCAAAGTTATTAAGGTCGAATACAACGAGAACATCAGATTTATATTTTAGAAATAGGGTATTTATATTTGTAAAGACAATCTGTGATTGAACGGTCTGAGACCACTTTAATTTAGCCTCTATCACATGTTAACCATGCTTACCCACATGCTTACCCACGTGCATCCTGCCTGCGAGAGGAAGCGGAAGCGCGTTATCTCCCATCATAGCCAATATTTAATCAAGGAGGTTCACTCCCCCGTTTCGCCTACATACGTCGATCTCGCCAGATTGAATTAGGCTTATGGGCAGATAAGATATTTTCCTAGGCGCCACCGGGACATTTCCCCGAAGTCCCCTACTCAATTATCCCTTACGCCATGGAGATGGCTCCGGCTATTTATACAGTAGCTTTTCAAAATTGAGGCAGATCCAGATTATCTTCAGAAGGCAACAAGCCGATCCGGTCTCTCTTGTGTATCTAGGAACTCTGCCGAGAAACCCCTTATTGTCCAGAAGAGGACAATATCCCTTGAGTGCCAAGGTTTGTGCCCTTTGAGACGCCAAGTCAACATGGCCCCCGTGTTGTTCAGAAAGCAAACAACGTTAGAACAGCCATTTTTCTTCAAGCCCGTTCGTCAAGAAACGGTTCTCGTTCCCAAGACATCACGTCCGGATAATTTAATTTCCTCCTTTTTAACGTTCTTCAAAAAAACGCTTGGTTTCAACAATAACCTCTATTGTTCATCTAGAACATCTCCCATTTGCTGTCACAAAGATCGCTCGTACTTCCAATACCCACTTTGCTCTCACTCCTCGAAGACAGTCCCTCCCCCTCGTTAAGGACAACCCCCCGAAGAGCCCTTCTGCTGGAAATCACCAGTGGACCGAAGATTCCTTCACATCGTCTTCCTCTGCACAACAACTTTGTAATTACGTAAGCTGAGCATTACCTTTAATCATTTAAACTTTGGTCAACGCAACCCTGTGCTTTAAATGGATTAGCGGACTAGTCCCCCCATTTTTATTTTTGTTTGTTAACCTTTTTATATCTCTCCAAATCTTAATCCTCAGATTAGTCAGATATTCCCATGACCCTTTTTCATTCCCCGTTTGTGTAAACATTTTTCTGTGTGTTGTTGATAGTTTAATTAATAAAACTCTATTTTATTAATGGTAGCCATATTATTTATCCTTGCGCTCAGTTCCAATTCTTGAGCATATTGAAGATAAATAAGCCTCTCCAGGCCCCCCATTCCTTTTGGACTAACTTCGGTCAATCAGATTACCACGCACGCGAAATATAGAAAATTCTCTTAACGAATAGTTATATATGGTATATCGTCGAGAGCCTATTCTACGACATATATAGATATATATATATATATATATATATATATATATATACTATTTAAATTTGGTGTCAAGTGTGTGAGGTTTAACGCTATATCTTTGCAAACACTGGTCTCAGTCGAGTGAAACATAGTGTTATTTGTTATATGAATAGAGTATAGTAGTTCCCTTTAAAACTTAAGAAAATGGTGTAGCTTAAGGAACTGTTATAATAATTTGTTTGTGTTTTTTTGTATTATTTTAGTCATTGGTTATCTAGGTCAAGAAAACAATCACCAATAGGTCAGTGCCTATATTTAGGTAGGCCAATTCTCTAGAAGGCATAATTTTTATCGCAAGGAATTTAGTTGGTTGACTATTGCGCCTCCAAGTGCAAATATGACTCAGTTTGAAATCTTCAAAGCGCAAGGAGAATCCTTGGGACTTTCCGGAAGAGAATTGATTGAGTACGTTCAAGAGGAGCAACGAATTGTTAGAGAAAATTTAAGAGAAGAAAGGCAAAGAGAAGGATAAATTTAACGAGAAGAAAGAAAAAGAGAAATTTAACGAGAAGAACGAGAAAGAGAAATCCAATGAGAATATAGAGAAAGAGAGGAACGGAAAAGATAAGCTGAGCTTCACTATCAGCTTGAAATGGCTCGCGTACAGGCTGAAGCCCAATCGGTAGGTTCACGTTCCAAATCCCCGCCCAATCTCCCACTTAAGCTCCCCAATTTCAGGGATGGAAAGGATTTCGGAGCATTTTTAGCACACTTCGAAAAATCCTCGAGATCAATAACCTAGATTTGGAGGCTGAAGGTGTAGTAAGATTACTTACCCCTTTAAATTGTAAATTGCGTGACATTTTCGTATCTTTACCATTTGAATGTACAATTGACTACAACACTTTAAAAGCTGAGTTATTGAACAATCATAATATAACTCCCGATTTCTACCGACAAGAATTTCGAGGAGGTCGTATAAATTCCGGACAGACGTTCCGTCAATTTAGATACATTTTCCAGAGGAATTTTAAATTCTGGTTAGAATCCTCAAAGGTTGATCCTAACTACGAGTCCTTAACAGACTTCGTGTTGCAGGATCCATCATTGGCGTCTCTTCTGACAGAGATCCGCGCGGTCATCAAGGATCGTCAGTGCCAGACCTTCAAAGAGTGTACCGAAGAAGGGATGTCTATGCCGCAAGCCATAATTTATACCCCAATGAGAATTAAAATTCTCACCGATCCCTCTACGAGGAAAGAAGGAAGGATTCGCGCCCCTTCCCATGAAAGCCGACGAAGTTTCCGGGCCCCGTAAAACCCCAAAACTTCCTCCGTTCCAAACCAACAACAGGACATCAAACCTCCCGTTAAGATTTCTCCACCATCACACTTCTCGAAGCGACCAATCTTATGCTTCACCTGCGGTGTAGAAAACCACATGAGCTGGAATTGCCCCCCAAATTCTAGGCTTAAAAGCAAACCAGCCCACCAAGTTTACCAGATTAATGCCGCCCCAGATTCCCTGGTGGTGCAAACCCAAGCATCAACTTCTCCCCCTCCGTAAGGCCACCAGGTAAAATTTATTTTTGTAAAAAATACACCAGGAACTTTGAAATTTGAGGAGGGCAGCGTGAATGGCTGCCGAGTATCGACTCTCGTCAGGGACACAAGATGTACGTGTTCCATCGTGTCCGACGAACTCTTTCCCCCAGTGGACCCTAACCCTGAAAAAATTTGCGGTGGTACATGACTAACTTGGGCGGGCAAACCGATTCCCCGTCGTTAGATGTTACCTGCAGTGTCAGTATTATGATGGCTGGGCTGAAGTCATTTCAGCACCCATAAAATTTTGTTCCGTACTTATAGGACAGAGCACTCAAGTAAGCTCCGACCGTGTGTCCCAGGCCGCCCTTCCTCGAGGCTGAGCAAAGAAGGAAGCCCAGGATTCCGCCCCCCTCAGAATCCCGATACCGTCCGAATTCTTGGAGATCCTTAACCAGGATTTTAGGTCCGAAGATCAGAAATTTAAGCCGGGTGATGAAGTACTCCTGCTCCTTTCCACAGCGAGTAATAAATTACTAAGCCAATGAAAAGGTCCATACTCAGTCCGCGAGGTACGAGGGCCGGTAGATTACCTCATTGGTACCCCAGCAGGCGATAAGCTATACCACGTCAACTTGTTGAAAAAATTACCACCGACGCGCCCATGAAGATACGTTCGTAGCACTGGACGAAACATCGGCGCCTGAAGAGGATTACCCCACGGAGTACCTTAATGTCATACAGACAGTATGCATCCAACCTGATGCCGAGTACCCTCTTCCTTCCCTGCCAGGCGAGTCTTTTGAACCCTCTGACCTGGATATAAACGCGCAGCTGACACCATATCAAAAGAGTCAGCTACAAGAATTACGATGTCAATTCGACGACGTTATTTCAGAGAAGCCGAAATGCGCTTTTAGTTTCGAGCATGATATTCAATTAACGACCTTATAACCTGTCCGTTCAAAACGCTATCCCATGCCGATTCATTTACGCCAAGCTTTTAACGCTGAAGTCAATAATTTGATTAGTTTAGATATAATAGAACCTTCCACCTCTAGTTATTGTTCCCCAATCTTCATGGTCAAGAAACCTGATGGCTCTTATCGGATGTGCATCGACCTCTCGGAAGCTAAATTTGGTAACTGTGTTCAACGCCGAGCCCATCCCGTTGTTAGATCAAAACCTCCACCTTTTTGAAGACGCCAAGTTTATCTCAGAATTTGACTTGTGCAAGGCGTATTACCATATTTCCCTCAGGCCCGATGTGAAAGCATATACCGCCTTTGCAACTGAGAAAGGCTTAATGCAATTTAAGCACCTTCCTTTTGGCCTCGTGACCTCTTGTAGTAACTATAATCGTCTCATGAGAAAGTTGTTAGATGGACTTCCGAATGTCTTCTTTTCCTTCGATAACGTCTACGTCGCTACTCGTGAATGCAGTCATCATTTAACCACCCTATTAGCTCTCTTCGAGCGACTGCGCGAAAATGGCCTCACCATTGGCCGCAGCAAATGCCATTTTGCCCACGAAACCATAAAATACTTGGGTTTTAAAATAGGACAAAGCCAGTTAGGTCCACAGGAGGACAAAATTAAGGCAATCGCCGACATGCCCCTCCCGAATACTAAGAAGCAATTAAGATCATTCCTAGTATCAGCTTCTTACTATCGGTTATTTGTCCCTTTTAAAAAAGAATTTCCCCATCGACTACGTTGGATTGATGTCGCTGTTTCTCATTTTGACCAGCTCAAAAGTAAGCTCATTTCTGCCCTCCTTTTAAAGTTGCCAACCCCGGAAAAATCCTTTGGGATTAAGACTCCTTCAATATGAGGATGATGGAACGAGTCATCCAGTTCCATATGCTAGTCGCCAGTTATTACCCCGCGAAAAGAGATATGACACTATAGAGAAGGAAGCTCTAGCTATTATTTGGGTTATTGACAAGTTTAAGATGTATTTGATAGGAAAAGAATTTCAGATAGGAACTGACCACCGCCCGTTGGCCTATATTTGGAATGTACGACACTCCAACGGCCGAATTATGCGCTGGAGTCTATTCTTGCAAGAGTACCAATTTAAGATAAATTACATAAAAGGTTCCGATAATCAGGTCGCTGACGCACTCAGTAGGAATGCGTTACCAAATAGTGTAGATTAATTTGTAATTCGTAGGATTAGGATCTCCATGTACGTATATACCGTCTTGTACGACTTAAATTAGATTTTCCTGGCTCAATGTCTATTTTTGGTGGGTATGTATATACATTTGTACCCATTAATTTACGTATGAATTCTTTTGTCCAATATTAACTAAATTTAATATTATTCCATTGTTCCATGTCTCTTTTATTGTTAAGTTTGTATTAAGAGTTAGTTTCACCTATAATCAAATAATCAACATAATCATATGTATTGAGGTAATACTAGCGAGGTGCATGAAGGTACGGTCGGTGCAAGAAAGTGAGTTTTCCAATACGGAGCTCTATGGTTGTCCCTTCTCTTTTTTTCGAAGTGAGAACTCCCCCTGGAATGAAGGGATGTGATAGAACGGTCTGAGGCCGCTTTAATTCAGCCTCTATCACATGTTAACCATGCTTACCCACATGCTTACCCACGTGCATCCTGCCTGCCAGAGGAAGCAGAAGCGCTTATCTCCCATCATAGCCGATGCTTAATCCAAGAGGTTTACTCCCCCGTTTCGCCTCCATACGTCGATCTCGCCAGATTGAATTAGGCTTATGGGCAGATAAGATATTTTCCTAGGCGCCACCGGAACATTTCCCCAAAGGCCCCCACTCAATTTCCTCCTACGCCATGGAGATGGCTCCGGCTATTTATACCTTAGCTTTTCTCAATTGAGGCAGATCCAGATTATCTTCACTAGGCATCAAACCGATCCCGTCTCCCTTGTGCACCTAGGAACTCTGCCGAGAAACCTCTTATTGTCCAGAAGAGGACAATATCCCTTGAGTGCCAAGGTTCGTGCCATTCGAGACGCCAAGTCAACAAGGCCCCCCCTGTTGTTCAGAAAGAAAACAACGTTAGACCAGCCATTGTTCTTTGAGCCCGTTTGACAAGAAACCGATCCCCCCCTCCTGTTGTTCAGAAAGAGAACAACGTTAGATCAGCCATTGTTCTTCAAGCCTGTTCGTCAAGAAACGGGTCTCGTTCCCAAGACATCACGTCCGGATAATTTAATTCCCCCCTTTTTAACGTTCTTTAAGAGGTCGCTCGGTTCCAACAATAACCTCTTTTTATTTATCTAGAACATCTCCGATTTGCTGTCACAAGGATCGCTCGTACTTCCGAGCACCACTTCGCTCTCACTCCTCGAAGACAGTCCTTCCTTCTCGCTAAGGACACCTGCCCGAAGAACCGTTCTGCTGAAAATTGCCAGTTAACTCAAGATTCCTTCCCATCGTCTTTCTCAGCACAACAACTTTGTAATTACCTAAGTTGAGCATTACCTTTAATCATTTAACCTTTTGTCAACGCAACTCTGTGCTTTAAATGGTTTAGCAAACCTCTCCTCCATTTATATTTTTGTTTGTTTACCTTTTTATATCTCCCTAAATCTTAATACTCAAATTAGTCAGATATTCCCACGACCCTTTTTCATTCCCCGTTTGTATAAACATTTTTTTGTATGTTGTTGGTAGTTCGATTAATAAAACTCTATTTTATTAATGGTAGCCATATTATTTTTTCTTGCGCTCAGTTCCACTCCTTAAGCATTTCGAAGATAAATAAGCCTCTCTAGCCCCCCCGCCCTTTGGACTAACCTCGGTCAATCAGATTACCACGCACTCGAAATAGAGAAAATTCCCTTAACGAATAGTTATATATGGTATATCGTCGAGAGCCTATTTTACGACACAATCAATAAAATATTTTAGCAGAATATACCAATCACTATATTGTTTTCAGTGGTGCTTTTTAGTTCTGATTGGCCTGTGAACAAACGGCTTCCAATTCATTTATTACCTCTATGCAGGTATTATACAATAGATGGGGTATAACAAATGTTGATTAATTTATTCAGCAAAGAAAATTAAGGTCCGAAAATTAAAAGAAAATTGGGACTGAAATAATAAAGAAAAAGCGTAACAAAGTGAACTAAATGAATAGTACATCTCACCACCCTAAATTCTTCCCAAATTTGTACAACTGCAGTGCAATTTTGGGGAGACCTATGAAAATAGTGAGAGAGAGAGAATAAAAAATACAAGGAAACTCAAAATAGAATAAGAAGTATAAATATTCCTTGTAAATATAATATGTTCTATTATTTTTTGAAGAAAGGAATGAACCTACTTTGTTTTTGCACACCGTGACCAACTTCTTAATTCCAGGAATCAATGGGATAAAGAAGATAAAGTTAGCCTTCTACTTATATTCCAAGCAACTCAATTAGAAGCGACGCTTCAGTTATAATTCGCTGACTTTGACTCCTAACATATAAAAGTTTTTCTCGTATAGGCAAATTTCCTGCTAGCGGCCTATGACAAGAGTCCAGAGATTTTTGCTACTGTCTTGGCATGAGTCTTTATCTTGCAGCAATTATACGATGCTATTGTCTAAACAGGTTTTCTTGTGGGCTGCCCATTCGCTGAATCTAACATGTGCCCCGATGTAGTTCTTATAAAGAGTCTTTCAACAAGGACGCTTGAGCTTTGTCAGGCGATAGTGGCCATGTTGTTAAAGCGACATCTGGCAACTCTACTGTGAACTCTTCAGTACTACTTGGCAAGTCATGATGGAAGGTTATAGCGTTGAACAGCGTGTGCAAATAATCAAATGTTATTATCAAATTCAGTACTCCGTTCGACAAACGTTCCGCGCATTACGTCATTTCTATCCTCCCACCATCGTCCTGCCGAGTCCACTGTTCGACGCTTGGTGACCAAATTCGACGCAAAAGGGTCGATAAACAATGAGCCAACAGCCATATGTTGTCAAAACGCAAGGTCTACTGAAATCATTGGTACCGTACATGAGAGTGTACCAAAAATTCCGAGGCAGTCAATTTCTCGTCGTTCACAAGAACTTGACCTTTCTGCGACTTCATTTTGGCGAATTATGCATAGGGACTTGGGTTTGCACTCGTACAAAATCCAACTTACCCAGGAACTTAAGGTAAACGGCCAGAGACAACGCCGTGTGTTCGCTGAATAGTCTCTAGAGCAGTTGGTAGTTGCCCCAAATTTCCCCCTTCCCAAATCATCTTCAGCGCCAAGCTCATTTTATATGAATCGATTTGTGAACAAGCAAAGTTGTTGGATTTGGGACGAAAATAATCCACATGAGATACACCAGCACCAATTCCATCCCAACAAAGTCACTGTTTGGTGCGCATTTTCGTCTAACAGAATCATCGGTCGGTATTTTTTTTGAGAACGAAGATGGGATTGCCACAACTGTCAACGGCGAGACCTACAGATCGATGATAAGCAACTTCTTGTGGCCTGAACTGGATTATATACCTGATATGGATACTGACAACATGTGGTTCCAACAGGACGGCGCTACGTGCCATACTGCGCACACCACGTTAGACATTTTGCACCACCGATTTTAGGGCAGGGTCATCTAGCGCGGTGGCCTCCGAAATCATGCGTTTTAACGCTATTAGACTACTTTCTTTGGGGTAACCTTAAATCCACAAACAATTGATGTCCTCAAAGTTAGCATAACGAACACCATTCAGCAAATTCAGTCAGATTTATGCGACAAATTCATCGAAAATTAAACCTACCGAATAACTTTCACCAAGCGAAGCCGCGGCGGACATTTGAACAAAGTCATATTCCACACTTAATGCCATCAAATGTACTTTCAAATGTAAAATAAATTGAGTGCATATATCACACACAACTTGTTTTATTTGCATTTAGAAATCGAACGACCTGCCAGGGGCTAGTTAGATTAGGGTTTCTCAAAGATTTTGAGCCGAAATCCGTAGGTAAAACTTTAATAATAATACAGAACAGTGGCGTATAAGGCTAAAAATTTTGAGGAGTTTAATCTGAAGGTTAGTCTGAGAAAATAGCATTGCATATTAATAATTATGGTTATCTTACACTGCACTGATAATGAATAACATTCTCTCACACAGAAGAGAGTACTGTATCTTAGAACCGATTTTTTGCACACATCAGAAAAATATCAATTGTTGCTTATTGTAGTTTTTCCTCGTCGGCTTAGGTATAATATTAAATTTAATAATAATTATTTTGAGATTTACCTGTATTTTAGACATTTATAAAATAAAGCACATACGATCGCAACTGTTTTAAAAAATTGCTTTTATATATATTCTATATTGTTCCATAACTCCTTCTGAATTGCTGACAAGATGTATGGTTTCAAAAAGAGATATGAAGATCCAAGGGGCCGAAATTTGGTGGTTTCATCCCTCTAAACACACCCTAGATCCGCGTAGGATAGACTCTTGTAAGAACAATTAAATTAAGATATAATTTAAATTTAATGAACAATAACACAGCACATATCTAAAATAAAGGCTGATATCCATATATGTTTGCAAGAGAAAAATATTTTGTTCAGATTTGTGTGATTCAATATTAAATACACAATATTTTCTAGATTAAAAACAAAGTCTCTGCTTAGTTAGAACGTTATCACACCTAAGTACGGCTACTATCATTTAGGAACTTGGAAAGGTAAAAAATAATAGTTCAGCTATATCCTCTTTTGACAAAAATTTTATTTCTGTATGAACTAGCAATTGAATATAATCTTCGAAATTTTCTTTACAAAATTTAGCAAACAATCTGCTGTTAGTGTATTTCATTTGATTTTACTTATTGTTTTAATGTCAATATGCTAATCAGAATGCAAATCATCGTGTACTTGTTTATTAATTAATATGATATTTTTGTGACAAACGTATTTTAAGGAATGTACGTTAGGGTTTTCCTTCTTCACTATACATAGATTAACTTCCTCTGTATTTACAGCCATAGATGGAGCGTCATACCTTATAATTGTGGTCATATTAAGCGATATGTCGTACCTAACAAATTCTCTTGTATTTACCTAAATATTGATTCTCCGGTTAATGTTATGTAAACAGAACAGTGTTAATTGGAATGATATCATATAGTATTATATAGAATCTTGAAGGGGATTTTTTCTGAATTAAAATATGATATGGAGCTTTTATATTACTCATTATTAAATAAAATACGTTTGATTTAAATATCATTCGGCAGGGCGCTCATATGACTTCGTCAAGAAACACGGCATAAATACATCGAACATTAGAGCACCTAACAAAATCTTGAATCATCTCTGAAGTTAAACCTTAATGCTACGTATTGGAATTGTGAATACTACTAAGTGTATAAAATTATCTGGCCCACCGATCTCGAAACAATCCCATATGGTTCAAATTCAAGCGGTTGCCAACGTTGTTAGCCGCTCTAAATTCATTTGTATGCAGTTCTCCAACCTGACTGGGCGGACGTGTAAATGGAGTCACAAATCTTTCTTCAAATCAGTGTCTGTGTATTCATAATTTACCCTTTTTTCTTTTGAAAGTTTTTCAAAGTTTGAGCCTAAAAGAATTGATCAAATAAGTTATTTTTACTCCTAATCTAATAACTAACATACGATATTAAAAAAAAATTGAATTCTACAAGCTGCCTCATCTAATTGCACCCCTAAGTTTCTTTCAGCTCTGAATTTACTACGCTTTGAACATCATTTTACAACTCAGCAATCCTCCGTTTTGCAGCATTAAGACTAAGTGGAATTTTCTGTAATGTTTTATTAATATCCGTTTTCAAAATAGTCTTTATTGATTTTATTATAGATTAGAGTATTATTTCTTTACAAAGATTGTGTGGCATTTTTTTTTTTTTAAATAAGGAGAGAAACTCATACGATGCTTGCAATCAATCACTAGCACATAGCCTCCAAATGTATTTACATAAGCTATAATCGTGAATCGACTAAAAAATTCTCATTTGTTTTGAAATATTCATTGCCTGGTCTATTTTATCATCATGTTATTTTGTTAAATGCTTTTTAAGTTTGTCGAATTCATATCATCATTCAAAGATATTTTTTAAACAAAAAGCTATGGTTTAGTTTAATTACTGGGAGAAGGATTAAACCCGTATTTTAGATATTCGACTGAATAATAACTACACTTATCTTTTGATTCAGATATGGTCACTAGGGATTTTCAATAATTTATTATAACTAACTTGACCTTTTGCCTCCTATTACATTGAAAATATTATTTATAATAATATTAAATTCTAATTCACTTTATTGTAAAAATCACTTCACTGTAAAATTACAAAGATCCTTACTTAATCTTTAAGCCTCGCACCCTAATGGATTGATCAAGGGCTAATTATTGAGTCTCAAACTAAGCAAAAATCAGGCATAAGTAACTATTACGTTTTCAATGAGTGTTCTAAATTAAAATATTGACTACATTGAATCATTATTAAGGTAAAGTTGCAAAAAGAAAATTTATGGGAATTCACCACGTACAGGAAGTTCTAAATATTATTGAGAGCCACTGAGGAGAAGTGCTTAAAGATCCTGGGGATCGCTACCGAGCACTTTACAAATCTCTTAGTTAGATTGTCTAGCAGAAGCTACAAATCCTTGATACACCTGAAGCTGGAGAAATTGAACTCTGTCCATTACTCATTGTGTTCTACCCTGAAAAGGACTTGCCAGGTGTAGCATGGATCAGCCTGCTGCTGGTGACACATAAAGGATTGTTTACCCTCTCTGTTTTAAATCCTGCCGAAGTTTTGAGATTAAAACTGCACCTTAGATATATTTTCACTTCCTTCATCTTCACTGCGTTCTTTACGTAGCATTCCTTACAAACTTTCGGTGTGAGATGCTCTCGTTCGTTATCGTGATTTTATCCTAGCTTTGTCCTTACACGCTCAGGGAAACGAATATTTACACGAATATGATTCTCTCGACATTGAGGCTATGAACTTGGTTGTACAATCAATCGGGAAAGGGAAAACTTCTGGACTCTTTAATGCTAATTCACGTGATATCCTGTGGTTGCTCCTATGACGTACTCCTGGACTTTGCTTTTATCATTGAACATAGCTTACTCCAGGCCTCTGAAGTCTAGTACTGGTAGGTCCAACAGAAAAAAATCCTACATATTTTCATTGATTTTTTGAGGAGAGGTATCTTATCAGCACGCCATATGTGTAATCCGAAGTCCTTCTAAAGACGATAGTCTATTCTCTTAAATGATACATATGTTCTTCATAATTTCTCTGTGATTCTTCTTCACTAAAGATGCTCTTATAGCGGTTAAAAACCTCTCTTCACGTTTACTAATAGAGACATTCCTTTTGTAGAGTTATTTTGTCGACCAAAACTGTTTTCCTTACACTATACCCCTAGGATTTATTCGAAGCAACCTTATCTAAGGTTCTGGAAATGTGATATTTTGGAATTTGTTAACTTTTCAAATAATTGTATAATGAAATTATGAAATATGATACGTTTAAGGAAAACCTGTTATGATTGTCAATAACTTGTGGTATCCCTGGTTTATAATGTAGTGGCTTAATATTCTAGGCTGTAAATGCATCGTCTGCTACATTTAAGTCAGCAGCTACACATATTATAGTTAAAGTATTTGGGTAAAATTTCGGTTTTTAATGTAAAGTGAGCTTGTTTTGCCCAATTTGGTTGTTGTGGTGGAGTTAAAGTTGATATATATTGTAGCATAAGTGAAGATTAAAGTAAAGGAGACGTATTAAAAAAAAAATTATATTCCAAGTGTACACAGCTATCTGGATTTTGTAGAGTGGGCTAATCAAGGGGAAGGGGAGGGATTAAGCTTGCAAAGAGAGATCAGTAAAGAAAGAGGTGAAAAAGGAGATGGAAATTTGTGGAAGATATATAGGCGGATCATCGCCATCGGGTGGTGTGGCTAGAAGCATAGGCAATCATCTAGTTATCAGCTGCAGCATGTTTACTCCAGGTACACCTGGGACTTCATGCGGAGATCAGAGTAAGAACTTTGTCATCGTAGCCTCTTGTAGTAAAACGTTAAAAACGCCTTGTTTGATCGCGATCGCGAGTAGAATAATCCAATGAATTCCTTAAATGACGCGATCGGCTCTGTAGACTGATTAGTCAGGCTCTGCTTTAAATTGTTGAGTCACTATTGTATCCAGCATTTTATCCCCCATTTCTCTTTTGATTATTGGATTCTTGTTATTCTTCCATTCTATTAACAATGGAATCTAGTAGGAAGCGTCAGTCTTTGAGCATTATGATGCTGCTGCTCCTGACATTGCCACAGCATTTATGACAGATTATTCTATAACATTTTTAACGCTGCTCAAGAAGCTAGAGCGAGAAAATCGGTAACGAGCAATTATCTATCTACTAACGAAAAGACTACAGATCAGGATGGACTAAAATGATAGATTTCCTGGAAGGCCAAGGGCAAAGGAAGGAGGAAAAAGGCGTTAGCTAAACAGTATCTGAAATAGGCCTCATTCTGACGAGGCAATTACAAAACGACATCTACATTCGTACAGATATTCTATTGTGGTTTGTACACAAAGAGTGAAGTTATGGAAGTGAAAAACGAAGAAGGTAAATGGGTAGAAAAACACCCCATTAGGAGAGAAACAGTGTGGAATGCTTATTGTTATTGTTATTAATGAATTAAAATAAGGAATCCAAACCAAAGAAAGAAGGCATCTGCGCCCAGCAATGTTTCAGAACAATTTTTAAAGATGTTACTCGTTTCATTAGTGTGGGGACAACATATCCACTTTTTAGTGTGCAGGCGAAAACAGAACCTAACCTAGCATGCCCTAACTTAACTAAGATAACCTATCCTAACATATCCTATCTTAACCAAACCTAACCTTTCTAACATGTGTTAGGTAAGCTAATGTAATAGAGCGTAAACACAACGAAGAGTATTTTGGTAGAACACACACTATAGCCCCCAGAGGGAAGCTCTGACTTGTCTTGAGAAGGTGTCGTGCTCTTCTATTTCGTTTCCTCTAGCTGCTCACTTTTTCAAAGACTATGTCTTCAATAAATAAAAGGTTTCAGGAAATGCCTTCTACTTCATGTAGTATTAAATGTGAGGTTCTTGAAACTCTATAAGCAACCTTCTTTAACACCCACGGTGGCCAGAGAGCATACCTGTGGTGTCCTTTATGTTTTGGTGCGATTATAGGGAAGATCGGTTTTAGCTACTAAAACTCCTTCCCTGCATTTAGTGGGATTTCTACCCCTCTACGGACGTTCTTTGGTGCATATGGCTGTACACAATACTCATATATCATAAATATTACATTAAACAGTGAGAAGTGAGTTTTTTGGACGAGCTGTGTACCTGACCTCTGTGATGTCACGCAAGAGCATCCAGTAAAAGTCTCCCTTCACGCTGGGCTTCCCTTTGCCCCTGTAGTTGCTCTTTCTCTTAGTAATATGTTAGTCAAACATTTATCCATGCCCTGCACTTACTGCTCAGAGGTTCGGATGGAAGAAGTTAAGGGTGGGGTTGAGAAAGTGAATTTTTAAGTGACATTTGGCACCCTATATCCTCATAAGTTTATAACTAATTCTTGATATACTCTTGGTAATCTTGTATCTGTTTATTCTTATAATGTAAGAAGCTATCTACATTCTTTATCCTTCAGCACCTACTACTTGAACATGCGGTCGAAATGATGCCCTCCTTAAGCTTAGCCGAACTCAGAGCTGGGAAAAAGAGTGAACAATTGTTAAAGGGCAGCGCCATTTTACTCCATTTCCTTTATAAAATGCTTCAGTAAGCCAAGCTTGATATGAATAGGAGGAAAAAGCACCTATTTATGTCCAGAAGAGGATTTTATATAATACTTGGTTCACCAGGCATAAAGAGCTCCTAAGTCCCCACTCCTTCCTGTAGTTCTTGGACACAGCCCGAATGTCCCAGAAACACAAAATGTAACATTAGTTCGTAAAGCTCGCTTGCATATTCATAAGAAGCCTATTGATCTTGAGATCTCCGCAGAGACTCTAATGCTACTGGTTGTACTTGGAAGCTTCGAAAAGAAGTTCTATGTTGTCATACGAGTCCATCAGAAAGACATAGTGGGCAATGGGTTTACTGGGGGAATTATTCCAATTATGCTGGAGCACAGAAATTAGACTTTGCTTGGAAGTGTTGATGTGAAGAACCCACTCTTATAGATTGTGTGGAAAAGCCTAGAAGCTAAAAATTTTCCAGTAGCACAACCGGTTTTCTATTACATAGAATAAAGCAAAGTCTTTGTTCCGTGTCCTGAAAATAGTGATCGTTGGATCTATCGCTTTCAGGTTCTAATACATAATCCGGAATGCCAGAAGCTCTGACGTCTTCTTAGATAAATACAAACCACGGTCAAGGTCATTCAGGTCTTTAAACTTTATCTATTGGGGCTCGTTGACAATTTTTCCTATATAAAAAGAAACATTGTGCTCGTGTCCTTAGGATCGATCACTAGCCAGTATCTTCCATATCTGTTAGATGTAAGAAGAAGGTCATTATTTGGCAAGTTTGTAGAGGACAGGGAGATCATCTGAACGGTGACCAGATTTTAGAGCTGAAAGAAGATTGGGATATATGATACTTTTTTCTTAGAAAAGCATTGAAACCAGTTATATTTGTTATACAAACATAACAATCATCTTCATGGCTCTCTCCAGGCCGTTAAAGAATGCAGTTAGTTCATTGTAGTAGGATTTAGAACAGATATGTGAGGCCCAGTATTTGTCCTGGTCTCTAATTTTACAGTCAAAATAATTAAAGTAAGCAGTTCTGAATAGAGGAGAAATTGTTCGGCGCTGTACAACTAGTATGAAATCCCCCCCACAGTGTTTTGAAGTGCGTGAGGCCATTGTAGAAATATATAACAGTTCACCTAAACTAGAAGAAGAAAATAAAATTTTAGTAAATGAATTTGGCTAATATAACCAGGTATCCAAAATAAAAAAACGGCTGTGTAACATAAAGTATTGGCGAGTAGCATTAATCTTCCGTTCTCACTTCCTCTATGGATAAATTGCGTTAAGGAAAAGAATAGACATTCCGCCTAAGTTACAACGCCTTATTACAAACAGTGAATGGTCAAAAAAGAGTTATCTTAACCTTGTGATCAACCTTTCAAGTCAAGTGTTTGATGACGATACGTTAAACGCATTAGGTTATTGATTAAAATTTTCTAGCCCATCGAACTTAAATTGTGTTAATATTGTTAATACAGTTAGAAAAAGCAAGTGATCTGCCCCGTAACGAAATTTCAATTGCTCAAGGTTATGTGTATAAATGGTTAAGCGATGTACAAAATAATTATTTATTTTGATTTAATGAAGCAATGCGTTCTTTTAGGAATTATAAAAATATATTTTGTGTAAGGCTGATAAATCTGCTGCCCCCGTTTTTATCGACAATATTCATATTTAGATAAATGAATAACCTTCTTTCTGATACCTCTACATATGATAACCTTAGAAAGAATCCTATTGACCAGATAAACAGAATTTCATTCAACCCTTCGCTCTCATAAAAGTCATTTTGACCTCATTAAAAAGTTTAAATCCTCGAAGGCTTCCCTTCCATACCTTTATGGTCTCATCAAAACACATAAGCTGGAAAATCCTATCCGTCCCATTATTACCTCGGTTGGGTGTGTTTCATACACCCTATCTAAATGGTTAGTTTCTCTCCTAACTCCTTTGGTGGAGACTATTTCTAATTCTCACATCGTTAATAATCTCGATCTCATTAGGAAACTTAATGATCTTCCTTACACTAATAATTTTAGCTTGGTCAGTTTCGATGTATGTTCCCTCTTTATAAAAGTTCCCATACCTGATGTCCTAACTTCTTCGATGAGTACCTTGTTAATGTTGTTCTCCCTATACTGACTTTCACTATTATTAAACTTATTTCTCTCTGTATTAACAACTGTAAATTCACCTTTGACGGGAAATATTACCGTCAAATCTTTGAAATAGCTATGGGCAATTGTTTGTCCCTAGTACTGGCAATCTATATATGGAGTTTTTTGAATCTAAAATATTACTCCAGACCAACATAACCCCTATTTTATGAATGCTTTATGTTGATGACATTCTTTGTTTGTGGCATAATGGGCTTAATATCAATACTTTTGTTGAAAAAATCAACACGTTAGTCCTCTCAAATAAATTTACTTTAGAAAATGAAAAAGATAACACCATCCCTTTTTAGATATTTTGATCCAACGAACAGACCAAGGTTTCAAATATGAAATTTATAGAAAACCTTCATACATCTATTTCTATTCCGATCACCACATTAGTATCAAAAAAAGGGTTTTCTCCTTTATGTTTCTCCGTGCCCTGAGAATTGTTTCACCCGAATATTTGAAAAATGAGGGGATAGGATATATAATAAAGGTTTATATTTGTGTTACCCTTTCTACGTACTTAAAAATTGTTATCATTCTGCTAAGCGTTCATTTTATCAACCTAATCGTAACATTCCTAAATTTCATGCCAAAAATGTATTAGTTTTACCTTTTAACCAAAGTTTTATTAAATTACCTCGTTTACTAAAACTTTTGAACATAAATGTTATTTTTAAATATGAAAATACTATCCATCGCCTTCTCGTAAAAAATTCCCCCCCTAAACCAATTATTGGTTGCAATAATTGTGAAAAATGCTATTATGGACATACAGGTAAAAAAATTAAATGTTACAGTTAAACAGAACCAAACTAATTTTCGTAATTTTTGTCAACAATCTGCATTATTTTTAGATATCTATAGTCAGGATCATACTATTAATTGGAATAGTGCTAAACCTGTTATTAAATGTACAAACTACATTTCAAGAAATATTTTGCAGTGTATCTCTATTAATACTTTCCCAAATTTTAATATTCGTCCTAGATTGTTTAGCCTAGATTCAATCATATCAAATTATATTAAATCACAAATTAAAGTGTTTAAAGAATTTGTACCCCCTAGTTAGGGTTGTGATGCAGGTAGCGGTATTATCCCCCCCCCCCAATCTTTACTATTTAAAACATTGTCTGTCCTGACCTACGTTATTCCATGAAGAGGTATTTTAGAATAAAGACGAAAGCGCTCGAAATTGTTTTTCCATTTTCCTTGTGGGTGTTATTTATCATTATCATATATATATATATATATATATATATATATATATATATATATATATATATATATATATATATATATATATATATTAGAATAAGTATTAAAACCAAATTTAAAATATAACATAATTAAGTCGGAAAAAGTTAGAAAAAATGTATATTTTTTTCTTTACGAACAAAAGGCAAACATAAACAGTGAAACATAAAACGATTTAATAAGTTAAGTAATGATAATCAGGAAATTGGCTTACCTGTCAGAGGTTCCTGTATAGGATGGTGTTCTTGAGCAGAGTTTGGTGAATGTAGGGAAATTTAACGTAATTTAGTTGGTAGTTTATGAAGAGATGATTTGGTTGTATTTCAAATAATTAATAAGGGAGTTGAAGATTGTTGGTAGTTAAGTTTAGGGGTGAGTTTAGAAATATATAATGATTCCAGAATATCTCGATCATAAGAATTAGACTAGAATGCAAAATAGAAAATTTTAAGTATAAAATTTGTGAATTACAAGACATTGAATGTTTTTGAATAGAAGAAAATTCAGGCGTAGTTAATGATCTGTTAGTATAGTGGTTGAAACCTCGATGGTTACTAATCCTTACTTAGAGTTGGGAGTATTTTTACCCACATAGCAATCCTAGCAACCTGCACACAAAAATTAGTAAACCAATGAGGACCGAAGCATGTGGAGAGTTTTTCTTTATGGTTGAGAAAAGTTTTAATAACTAACGCCGACTGTAATTCATTTATTATTTTGGATGTAATAGGTCCAATGTGAAGTATTTTTAAATAAATAGGGATTTTCTCAGGTTTAATGTTGCCATTTGAGCTATTATATAATAAATATAATTTATTTATTTAAAAATACCTTACATTTTGCCTATTACATCCAGATTAATAAATGAATTACAGTCGGCGTTAGTTAAGAAATACCACTAATGTCTGTTTCATTTTGTTTTCATAAATGGTCTATCTATTAAAACTTTTCCCAACCATAAAGAAAAACTCTCTAAAATGCTTCGGTCCTTATTTGTTTACCAATTGCATGAAAGAGGTCAGTTGGGATACGATGACTAAGAAGGGGGAAGTCGGGTTACTTCTCGCTTCAGATGAGGAGCACTCGTAGATGGCCTTCAGAGATGTGAATCCTCGTCAGATACTCGCCGATTGACTATGGTATAGTTCACAGATGTCGATTAAGCCTTCATTCTCGAATCGAAATCGCCGATGTCTCCGATTGTGGGGGGAGGGGGAGCGAGCGTGCTTCAGCTCGTTCACGGTGGTAGGTGGGAAGTCTATTAGTGCTCCTTACTAAACTGAGTCTAAAAATTATATAGACGCCCGGTTAGGTGGCTTTTGGTGGCTTGGCTGCCGCCTTTACACACACGTGCGATTTTGGGGATGAGTCGGTGACTCTTTCGGGGGTGGTTAGAATTGTGATAACATTGGCATGGAATGTTCGAAGAACTTCAATCTTATGACGGAAGGCAGGAGTGTTGACTGAAAATCGGCCATGGGAGACGCTGACATTGGTCTCTAAGCAAATACAACTGGGGTGTGTTAACGGCGTAGGCTGCACCCTTACCCTGGTTCAGCTGTTCTTTCAAAGCTCTATGCGGTGATCTCAGGACCACGTAGGTATAGACGTGCATGTGGTCTGCCTTTGACCTTATTCTACTACATCCCTCCCATCCAAAAAGATTACACTTTCGGGGTTTGGGGAGAAAAGTGACATCTCAAAGACGAATGACTTGGAGAGGTCTTTCAAACAAGTAATCAACGGGTTAAGCGGAAGCAAGGGAATTCTTGACCTGTCGTCGAGCAAGTATACAAGCTAATTCTACCCGACTGCGTGTACATATGAACGGAAAAGGAAATTAATTATTGCCGACCATAAGAGAATTAATGTGGACAAAATAAAAAAAATTAAAATAATATTTATACACTAACCTATACAAAGCAAAATTAAGAAAAAAAAGAATGAAATGAATATTCAATGATACCATTTACATAAATGACAGAAGGATTACGGTGTTACATATACACATATAGAGGTGCTGGACCAGGCTTCTAAATACTAATTACATATATATATATATATATATATATATATATATATATATATATATATATATATATATATATATATATATATATATATATGGGCAATGTGCCTCCTAGACGTACACATTGAGAAAAATAAATACAAATAGTTATTGAGCAATTACAATTAAAATTTAGCCTGGGTTATCACCAAATGGATTACGGCTAAGAATATCAGCGATACAATTTTCCGACACTTTTATATATATTAGACTATATTGTAATTCCTGCAATAATAAGCTCCATCTCATTACTCGCCCATTATGATGTTTAATATTTCGGAGGAATGCCTGTGGGCGGTGATTGGTTTATATAACGAATTCTCGGCCTACCAAGTTGTAAAATGTAGACCATTGAATTCCCATGCTTTCTCTTTCTCATCATAGCTTACGGTGTTTATCGCAGATCAACCCGCTTTGAGGCTACCTTTTTTGGCCTAAACTTCTTTAACTTACCAGCTAAATTTGCGTAGGAGAAGCGACTAAATCCCCCCCTCATTTGTGCTCCACTTCCCTTTTCCTCTTTGGGACTGAAGGATATAAATGAGGCCATGAGGCCTTTTGATTTATTCTGTTGCAAGGATTCTGCCTGATTGCTCCGCTGAATCTTTGTCCGTCACTTACCTTGAAGTTTTTTATTTTTTAGGGACCCGTACTGGATTCCTTCGTGCAGCGAGAATTTTGTGCTATTGCTTCCTACTAGCGTTATCGCTGCCTCTCTGTCAGCTGCATCGATTTGTGCTCTTCCAGTTACGTTTACAAGTGTTCTTCTTGGGAAGCCGTTCACACTGGGCACGTGAAGGTTCTCCCCTAGTCACCTTTCCATCTCCTTTTTGTGGAATTCTGTCATCTCTAATTCCTTCTCTCGGATCGTTGGGCCTTCGAATCATCGTGCCCCGTGGTCTGGTCTCGACGCCTTTCGCCCGATATCGCCGTCTGTGGGTTTCTCCTCTTCGCAGGCCGTCATCACATTTACCCCTCTGTACTTGGGTTTAATACCCTCATCATCGCCGAGCCTCTGTTGCCTGGGTTTTTGAGGTGGGTTCTTGCTTTACTGGTCTGGTATCAGGTATTTTGGAGTATTTCTTTCTTCTTATGTCCTTTTTAAATTAATTGCGTGTTATAAGTGTTATTCTTGAAACTTTGGGCATTCGGGTAAGGGACGTAAGACAGGAAGGTTATTCCGGGAATATCTGTCACTAGAGTAGCGAAACCTATTTCATCTTCAACGGTGCGTGTCATTTCGGCCATAAACAACTTATTCATAGAACCCAATTTTGTATGCGCGAATATCTTTTTGATTAAAATGTCTTGCATTGGTTCGAGGGTTATAAGAATTTGTGACTTCTTATTGTTTGATGACTGTGGTATAATTTGTTAACAGTTAATTTATTTCATTTTAATTTTGTTGTAAATATTACTGTAAATTCTGGTGAATTTCTGGTAGGCCTTTAGATCCCTGGTCTTCTATACATTTAATGTGTGTATTTTTCTCTGGGTCGTGTTAACGGAGTTCCGCAATAGCCTTTACACAAGTACATCTTAAACTTCTGCACACTCCAAATAAGTTCTAAAGCTTCCTTTACTATCACTGTATAATTCTTCTCACGTGAGGGAAATTTGCGACTCGCGTAGGCTACAGGGTTACTCTCACCTCTCATCCTCGTTTCCGTAATAAAGTAGGACACAGCCGATACCCTCGTTACTCGCATACTTTTGAATTCGGAATGGCTTACTGGGGTCAGACAACCTAAGGACTTGGGCAGATGCCAATTTACCCTTTAGTTGATGGAAATGAGCAATCGCCCTCGAATTCCATATGATGCGGTCAGGGGACTTCTCTTTGAGTAGTTCACACAATGGGGAGGCCAAAGACGCAAAATTGGGGACGAACCTCCTATAAAATGAGGCAGACCCCATGAAAGAACTGAGCTGTTTCTCCGTACCCCGGGAGGGGCATATCAACTATCGCCCGGACCTTGTCTTCTTGGAGCTTACATAGGTCGAGTTCCCAAATAAATTTTGCCTTTTCAAAAAAGTGAAGGTTTTGCTCAATTAAAGGAAGCGGTTCCGCATCGAAAACGATCAGGGAATTTAATCAAATATCTACACACATACGGTATTAGTTATCTGATATCCGTACCATAACTATTGGTGAACAATAATTTGACGTGGAGGTTTCAATAATATTAAAGTTGAGCAGATTGTTAAGCTCGCCTTTAAAAGCATTTCTCAGATGAATTGGAAGGAGTTAAGGTATTGAACGAACAGGTTCTTGGGTAGCGAGGATTATATCATGCTCGAAGTTAATAGCACTTCAATGAGAAAAGAAATGACGTTCTCAAACTTGCTTAAAATAAGCTGCAACTAGCTAGTTTGGGCGGGATTTAAACGCTTATTGATATCAAGATTAGCGGGAGGTGAATGGATGGAGCCGGGCAAGGCGAGTAGTGAGTAATCTCTATCTTGGTCAACGCACATAACCTGTACAAGCTTTAGGGTATCCGTCGTGTAGTCGGCTTCAAAGCTGTCTCTTCGTCGTGGTGACAATGTTGTTGACACACGCGCGGCAGTGATATCTTTTAAACATTTTGACGTGGAACAGCTTCTCTCCTGTAGGAATCTTAATTAAATAATCGACAGGTCATCGCCCTTCGAAAATTGGCAAGGGGTCTTTCCATTGGCTCAGAAGTTTGTTGCTCTTCGTAAGAAGTAGCAATAGAAACTCATCACAGGAGTTAAACTTCCTCTCCTTTGATTTCACATCGAAAACGTCCGGTACTTTTCTCAGTTAACGTCGGCATTTTGATATGCAATCTCCGCACACTTTTCTAATCTTCGTCAAAGATCCAAAACATAGGCGTAGGAATATTCAATTTACCTGTCTAACGTAGCGTTATAGAATAATTCCTTGACGTTGCTAATGGGACCTCACATGTTACCTCCGTGGATTAATTCGAAAAGAGCAAATCCAAGCTTAGGATGTGGAATTTCCCTGAATGCAAATAGTGCCACGGGCAAGAAGCGAAGCCACTTACGGGGCTGTTTAGCCCACAGCTTCTTTAATATTGACTTTAAGGTCGCACTAAATTTCTCACAAACTCCATTTGCGCATGTGTGATAAGGGTTGCTAAAGAGCGGTTTTACCAAAAACAGTTTGCCGATATATTCCCTCAATTCAGAAGTAAATTGCCGACATCGGTCGGACAATGCTTCCTTTGGTATGCCTACCCTAGCGAAGATGGAAATTAAAGCTTTGGCACACGTAACGCTGTCGATTATCTTTAAAGGTACGGTTTCGGGGAAACGCGAAGGAAACTCCACAATAGTAAGGACATTGCTATGCCCTTCGCTGGACGGGGGGCGAATGGAGCAGACAAGATCTATGTCCAGTCGGGTAACGGGTTCCCATATGATTGGTCCTTTTGGAAGAGGGGCAGTTTTAAGACTCCCTTTTTCTGTGGTTTCCTGGCAGATAACACAGGATTGGCAGTATTTAGAAATGTCAACTGCAGCATCAGGCCAGTAGAAATACGGGAAAATGCTTTGAGCAATTTTATTGTTACTGAAGTGGCCAGAAAAGACACTATTGTGCGCAATTTTTAGGCTCATTGGGACATGCAAACGGGAAACACAGAGGGAGTGAGTCACAAGCGGGACGCCATCCGAGCAAAGGTGATATAGCCAGCCTTCTTTCACAATATAAGAAGATGTCTTGTTACCGCTAACCGAGTCCTGCTCGAGGCTCCGAGATTTTTCCTACAAAGGAAGGAGATTCGGGCACTACTTCTGTTTTTAAGCGAATTCTTCGCCCATAACGCAGCTGAAGTCTGAATCTAAGGGACTTTCAAGGGCAGTGGGCGTCTGACATTTCTTCTCTGCCTCAGCTTTCGTGATCAAGGGCTCAGCCAAAGAGTTAGATGAGACCTAGGGGTACTGTCATACCAAAACGGAAAAGAATAGGATAGCAGCTGACAAGACTTCAGGCCACCCGAGAAAGTATTAACACTCCTGGTAACAGTTTTCTATGGGAAAGCGGTTTGCGCATGCCAGGTAGTCATGGAATACCGCAAGCGCTTTGTGTTTGGGGGCCAACGGGCGAAGAAATTCATTTGATACTATATATATATATATATATATATATATATATATATATATATATATATATATATATCTCCATCGTGGTATGACTCTAGATAGATACTTCACAAAAAACCTATATCTATAGGTTTTTTAGGAGAGTTATTAAATCGTAAAAAGGCTTGAGTGGCTGCGCTTATGGCGAAGTTAGGCTTACTGGCTGACTACGATATCGTTAAGGAATGGATGGAATTTAACGAGGATAGAACATAGTTGAAATATATTGATTGAATTTGAGGTTAATTATACAAAATGAACATGAGTTTAACACTGAACTTTCTTCCAGACTAGGCTTGATATAAGGTAGATGGTTACCAAGTTAAATAGGAAACAAGCTAATGGTATAGGTAACAATGTAGCGAGGTAAATAGGTAACAAGCTAATGTTATAGATAACAAGGTAGCAACTACTGTGTATGGGAGTCTGGAATAAGAGGACGTTCAATTAAACTAACTATGAATTGTTTGGAGTTAAATGAATACATGGAGAAGGAATATTTACTGACCTTTACGATTAGAATGACGAGACACAAATGAAGAATATTTGGGTTCAATGTGGAACAGCTCAAAGGATGTTAGTTTGTATGTTTGACTAAAGGAAGTATTTTCCCTAAAAATGTATCTTAGCCACGATTTTTGGATGTAATTATTTATAAAAAGATATATTGAAAATACATATACATACAAATTCGAGATTTTAAATTGATAAATTAATATATGATTATTTGAGATGATTGATAATTTATACAAAAGATTGAATAGAAATGGTTAAAATTATATTGAAAAATAATTGGATATTTTAACATTATATTTAAAAAGGAAAGTATGCTAATATTTTATAGGAATGCCAGAGGGCATTGCTATAATACTACGATACAGGTACAGGTAATTAACGCTCCCGTTTTTAAATTTTAAACATCCTGGAGAACTCTTGTCGAGGAGGAAATTAACATGGTGCCCTGGGGCACTGGGAGACGAGATTGAAAATGGGCTTTCTGGTCGCGATGGAGGGAGAGTGGGAGCAGCATTCACCTGGTGGACTTGGTTAATGGGATTACCACGGAGTTGGCAATTTGGAGGGCAATTTGGGCGCGTGTGGCCTTCGACACCGCACGTGAAACATACGATTGGCATACACGGGAATTTACTGAAATGGCTTCGAGCCAAACGCGATTTAATTCGAATTCATATTGACGAATTCTCTCGCGCTTTTTGCTCTCTCTCCTTTCTTTTTGCGGAGCTAATTCTCTAATCTCTTTCTGTTCACGTTAAGCTCTTTCTCTAATCTTTTTTTGCTTAACTAATTCTCTAATCCATTTTTGTTCAGCTCATTCTTTTCTCTCTTCTTCTTGTATATAAGTGACAAGGTTTTTGCCCCTTAAATCATGGGATTCTCGTTGGAGTTTAAATCTCTCGACCGACGACATTTTATTTGCAACACGGGACGTACGTTGTCCGAAAGAAAGGATTTAATGGACCGTCGGCACGGGACGGAGAAGGCTTGGCTCATAAATTACTGACACTCGAAGGAATATGCTTGTTTAAACGCGGAAGCTTTGCTATGCAAATACTCAGACTAATATAATACACGATTAAACAAATAAATAAAAAAATAATGGAGTCTGCATCAGATGAGAAGTCTCACACTTTACTAAACCGTAATGAATTAAAGAGACCGTGGGAGAAGCTCTGTCACCTGAAAAATTTTCCTATTAAAGGTTCTCGGTCCAAAGACACATACAAACACTAAGCGATAAATAAATATGGCAAGGTTGTTTCCTGTTTTGTTTTGTCTTTTTTTCTTCTCCCCTGATGGTCTGGATTCTTTTTACCCCTTCAGTTCTCTCCGCCCGATCTTCAGAGCATGTGAGAGTTCGAAGGATGGCTTCACTGAATGCATACCAAGCTGATTCCTTAATAGCTGGTAAAACAGTATCCAATACTTCCTTCTCCTGAGATTTAAAGAAGTGAAGTTAATAAAGAATGTACCTAGGTCCCTCGGTCCAAGAGTGATTAATCTTAACGTTAAACCAGCATGGGTAATATACACCAATGAACTCAACAATCAGTCGTAGATTCTTAAAGGCCTATCCTTTGAGCTCACTCTTTGACACCCACAGCCGAACTAATCTGTTAGCTGTCTTCAGACAGCAACTGTGGTTTACTGTTCCTATTTCTAAAGGAGAAAGCCCTGTAGGAAGCACTCCATCTCTGATTGCTGATACAATTCTATAGCCGTAGTGGTTTGATTAGTTGAAAGATCTTGCACTACTTCCTGAGGTATCCTGCTAAGAAGAGGACCTTATGATATTTGAGTGAAATTTGGGTTGATATCCAAGTCTGTAACAGAGTCAAAAAGCTTTCCTATTGGTCTAAAATATCTGTTTTCGGATAGTGTTGGGTCATCCAGGTTGATAATTAGATGATGGTGAGGGAGTTCCCCAGTGTGCAAGTTACAGACCAACCAAACAAGCTTTCTCCCCAAATGGAGGTAATTTGGGGGATTACTTCTACATTTACACCTGTGTTTATATTCGTGGAGTCTCCTCCAATGGCCATTAAGCTTTTATCAAGACGCCTTTCTCTCATCCATCAAACATAGCCTTAGCGATCTTCTCTGCATGTGATTCTTCTTTTTTAGCCTTTTTTGGGACAAAGTGGAAGAGGTAATTGGTCCCAGGCTCACTAATGACAGTGAAATGCTCCTCTTTTTGGGGGGGTAGAAACAAATTTTCACTTCCCTCTGCCTCCATCAGAAATTTTTTTCCATCAATTCGTCCATCAAAGAAAACACAAGAAATTTCCCCCATTCTTCCTTAAGTTTTCCTCAAACTCATGTTCAATAAATTTCATTAGCTTTTCCTATGCTCTGTTAACTTTATTCTTATTAATGACTTTACTTGTATCTTCCTCAGTAATGAATCCAGCATCTATTAAAGCTGCTGTTGTTATAGCTGCACTTGGTCTCAATCCGACACCATACCTTATACTAGCAGGGGCAATATCTGAAATTTCATCATAATTCTTTCTATTCCTGGTGGAAGTTTCTGGCTCTTGGACAGCTTCAAATTTACTTCATAACCGAAACTGTTGTCACCATCAGAATTTTCTGCCTCCAGATCTTCACCTTCTGCCAAAAAAATGCTTCTTTTTTTTCTTACTGCTTTTCCTGCTAAAATAGCGCTTTGCTCCTTACTTTTTCTCTTTCTTTCTGCTATCCTTTCTTTTTATTTCTTTTCTGAAGCGCTTAATTATCTATTATGCTATGGAATATCAGGACCTCCAATTTGAAAGGTACCTTTACTTCTAACCTTCTACTTTTGTCCTTTAATAAAGGCCAGTTCCCTAGTAGGTATTTTTTATCTTTTCTACAACAGCAGTTAATGTCAATATATCAAATAACTTATCTAGTTTTGCAATGAACTTCAATTTTTCCTCTTCACCAAGGGAAACTTTTACACCCTCCTTCCACACCTCCTTAAGCTTTGATATTATTGTGACCTTTGGATTTACAACAGGTGGTTTGAGGAGAGCATTAGCTTTAGTTCACTCATTAGGCAAGCCCTAACACATGTCTTTTACCAGCTGATCCACTTCATAATTTTTCCTGTCATCTTCACTTTGCTCCCTCAGGTAGATGCCGTACCTCAAAATATCTCTTATTGTTGGTAACTCAGACACCATCAGCTATTGCCCAGTCCCAACAAAATTACTCAGATGATTTTGACCGTGTCCTGATTTTCGCCATTGTCACACTAATTGCAGGTATATCTGCAAATGAAAAGATGGCATTTAGATTAAGAAATAATCTCTACCAAATAATTATATTTTACCCCTCCAGATTTTATCCTTTGGAGATACCTTAAAGAAAAGGTATACGTTAATAAATTTGATAATTTTCAAGAATTGAAACAAAACATCATTGAAGAAATTGACAAAATCACTCCTGATGTTTTGGAAAATGTCATGGAAAATATGGTGCAAAGAATCCGCCTTTGTTTTAACAATAATGGAGAATATTTTGAGAATATTATATTTAAATAATAAAAATCCAAGATCTTCTCTTTAATTTTATATATCACACACTTTTATAACTTAATCAGTTTTTTTTTTATTAATTTTTAAAAATGTAAAGTAACCTTTGGGTCACCCGTTATAAGGCAGACGAAAATATCTAATTCCTAAAAGTATGGTGATATTTAGATACCAAACTTCAAACACCAGTTAAGAATCCTTCATTTCAAAATACAAACAACAACAAATTGGATGTGCTTACAAAGGTAAGTAGCTTCATAGATGTTTCGATTAATTGTCGCCAATAAATGTTTCTTTGTTCTAAGTTTTAGAAGAAATCGTTAAAATGTAAAAGATATGCCGGTTTAATCTAATTCTTTGAAAGATACCCTAACTTTAGAATGGAAATGTGATTCAATCTTTTAAGGAAAAGGATGGAGACGCCCGCTTTTTGCAGAATCTTCTCTCTACTTTCTTTGTTATATAGCTTAAGTTTGGCTATTAAATTTAATTTTTAAATGAATTTACTTATTAGAAAGCTCTATAATTAACCCTAGCATAAAAATACTTGAAAATATTGCCCTTCAATGTTATTTAGTAATAGAAGTACAATGGTGTTGTAAACGTTGGATAGCCAAATTTATCTGTTCTATCAAAATGACAATGGAAGATTTTGCTAGGAAATTTTTATTATGGGAATTGAGACGATAAAAGGGCGGTCGAAGTAGATTTTAGAAACTGACTTAAAGAGTACGATCAGAAGAGCTTCATCTATATTATTATCATCATCATCAACATCATCACTAACTATAATTTAAGAAGAGGATTTCTTTGAGTATTTGAATAATAATTTCATCTTAGTTTGGTTATGACTTATGTTTTTTATCAAAGTTATTTCTAATAATTCTTTTACAATATCAAAAAACAAAATCGTGAAGTTCAGGAATGAATGTAAGTATCGGAATTTTGTGAATTTTTTACAACCCAAAGAATTACAAATGGTGAAGTTCAGAAATTCTTTTTATATATCTTCTTTTATAAGTATATTTTAGCAACGAGATATTTTGAAAGGGGGAAAATTTAGTTTAGAGTCCCCTTAAAGTTGTAATAATTGACGAAGTTCAGAAAATTTATAAAAATTTAAACATGGCTCCTTTTTTTATTTTAAATTTTAATCTTAGTAGCGAAGCGAAAGCGTCGCTACTTGGAAAAGCAATCATCTCATGAAGCATCCTTATCCCTGCTTCACTCATAAAGTTACACTAAACAGTTGGTGTCGTTGTATAGCTCTATACAAAATACATACATCTATTATATTTGAAGAATGCGCGGGGGTTTTCTTTTAATTACTTTGGGTAGGCCGAGGTCCGCCTTCGAGATCAGATCCTCGTAAGGGAGGACTAGTCCAATATATGCTACTATAAATCTTTTAATTGGCTGAGAGTTTCAAATCTCCCTTAGTTGCAGGTTGTTACACGGCTATAATGAGCTAAAGGGTCGGAAAGTAAAGGAGTCGGCAAAAATAGACATATAATAAGACAAATAGTTACAGTGGTCAACGGGCTAGTACGAATATTAGGTATTTAAAATGCAATAAAATTAGGTAGGCTGGACGGAAATAAAATTTGATCTTTATACGGGGACATGGTAAGCACACAAATGATAATGGGGAACGGTAGATGGCAATTATAAATTTGGGGAAAGCTAAAATATTCGTTACAATACCTTGTACAAAATAGAAGGGTTGGGCGAGACGATGGTCGTTTCCGGCGAGGCGGTGAGATGATGGTTGGGTCACTTCCACGGGGTCCAGGGTCAACTTGCTTGTAAGTATTCTTTTAAGATGACGAGGGGGGGGGGGGGAGCAGAACCTTCGAGAATGAAGGCTTGGAATTCTTCCGGTGTAAATTCCTTTGAAGAAAACGGACGGTGAGTTTCTGCGAGACGTCAAACGGTTTGTTTGGTCGACTATGCGTAATCAAGGGGGTATTACGCTAAGATTAATCTTCACTGAAGCCTTTTGGGATAAGGCTTTGTTCTTGTTTGGAGATGGCGTCGTTGCTCGGAGTCAGACGGGTATTCTTACCGAGAGAAAAGTTCTTAACTAGTTCTAGGGTGGATATTTGTTTTATCCAAGGAGGGATACTCGGTTTTATCTCACAACGTTTTCATTGTCTTCGCCGTATGACAACCCAAATCGAGGAGGAGTAAGATCATCTGCTCTCGTGAGCGTCTCTCGCACAAATCTCTCTCGATTCCTCCTCACACGAGTACATATGGTTGCCCTGCGAGTGAGGGAGCTTACCCCATAGAAGGAGGGGGACTATCGCCCATCGTTTGAGTCATGGCGAACGCGGCCCTTCTGGCGTTTATCTCAGCCGCTCCCAGCATGGCGGGAAGAGGGAAGGAGAGACTTCTTGTCTTGTTTAAATACTCGGATTGATAAGGGCTGCATTCCATGAGCCCGCCCCTATACTTTCTCACGATTTTGAGCTTCGAAAATTGGTTGTAAACGACAGCGAGGCACACAGGTGGAGGCAATGTTTAAAAGCGAAGTTATTTCTCCCATCACGTGCTTGTTCCCTCACAGTTGGCATTAAACATCTCATTATTTTTGGCCGACAATTGACGAGGCATGCCTTATTTATATATGTTATTTTATTTCCTTACTAAGCTTTGGATTTAGCTACTCCTGTAGTTTATCCCGGATGTTAACTCTATTTCTTACCGCTAATATATGTAGAATGCGTTTTAATGAAGTTGTTGCTTACATAGTTATTTATCTTTTTAAAATTTACGAATGATTTTTTATATTCTAAATTATTTCTGTGATGCTGTCTGATTTATGGTTTCCTAGTTTGAGGGCTTTAAGAAGCATTTGGAGTAGGTTTTTCTTATCTGCCAATTTAATTAGCGTCTCTTCTTTGCTCCTCCTCATTTTTTCTGTTTAAGTATTGGATGGCGGTGCTGATCACTCTTAATTTATTATTTAGCTAAGTTAGAAATTGTCACTCGCGTTCCTATTAGCTCACATTCTAGATATATTCTGATTTTCCTTCATGCTTGATCTTTAGCCTATTATTCATATTTTAATATTTTTAGTATTCTGTTATCAGGTAGTTTTCTCTGCTCTATCTTCGTTCTTAGTGAAATAATTTTATAGCGTTAGTGTTTAAGTGGTTGGGATCTGGCTAAAACTAACTTACCCGCAACCAGCCTGTGGTCGAGTAACACGAAACCTATGGTATCCTTTTCAGATTTTTTAAATCCTTCAGTCGTTTCTAAAAGTTCTAGAGTATAGTTTCACATATATAATGCTTAGAAATCAATTTATATGTTTTCGGTGTATTTATTGTATTCTTGCTACCTCAATAACTTTTCCTTACCATTCTCTTATTAATTATATTAAAAGCAAGGAGCCATATATCTACTGGATTATTTTCAGTAATATTTCTTGTCGATATTGCCCTTAGGCTAAACCATCTTTAACATTTATTTAACTTTGTAAAAAAATTCCTTTCATTCTTTCGATTTTCAACTCTGTAGTGCCGTTCTATCTAGAAAAACCTCTTGTTGAACTATTTGAAAATCTATTTATAGTATCTCATTCAAATGATCTCCCTCTGTTCATCACGATGGTTCCTCGGGTAACAATACTCACACTCCATCTCTAGTGTTTTCGCCATCAAAAATGGATAGCTGAAAGTAATCCGTTATACAGGGTGACCTTGACAAAAAGGGCCTCAACATTCAATAGGCGTCATTTCTTAATTTTCTGAAAGCATTAAATGAAACTTTGGTGATAACTAGTTTATTGTGTTTAAAAACATGATATCAAAACATGAGAGTCTTTGGACTTTTCTTCTTTATTCTAGAGCACGTTTTCGAGCTGGCCTCAATTTAGCTCTGTGCATTTCTTGAGGCGCAGCACAAAGTTGTCCATGTCGTCCTAGCAAACCGACCGACTAAAGGCTCTGATTTCCTTCCTGCTGCTTCCTTGAGTTTTGTGATGGTACTGAGTGTCCCTGCGTACACTCTGTCTTCACGGTAACCCCAGAGAAATAAATCTGGAGGGCTAAGATCTGAACTGTGAGGTGTCCACTTGAAATCAGTCTTGAGACTGATCACATGGGCACCAAAGTTCTCTTTCAGCCAATCACGAGAGAGGTTTGGGGTGTGAGAGCTTGCTTCATCTTGCTAAGTGCTGCTGCACTTAGGGAAGTGTAAACGCTTAGTGGCTACCTCATTTGGCCAGGAGGATCCCATAAGACATTTGTCTTCGAGTTTACCTTTCTTTCAAAATCGAAGTAAGCTTCATCTGAGGTCCAAAGGACCTTGACTGCCATAGCCTTTATCTGCTACTTGTCCGAAGCTGTAAGTGCCTGTTCCGTCTGTATTATGTATGAGTAGGCCTTTATTTACATTACTAGCACTCTCCTGCAAGTCTCATGGGATATAACGAAGGAATGACTTATCTTTCGCACATAGCGTTTTGAACTCTGCTGAACTGACTTTCTCACGCTCTCGACCAGCTCAGCTGTGCGATTTCTGGGGCGTCTTGAATGACTTGTACGGTTGTCACTGGCTACTCTGAGGTTCACTAATGTCGCATAGTTCTCAAAGTAGTCAATGCAGTCCTGAAATCTGCTCTTAGAGGGGTCTTTTTCACATTTGAACTGATGCACGAAAGTGTCCTGGACTTTCTTAAAAGAGCCTGTCTTGTAGTAATGTTTGACGCAGTATATTATTTGCCGAAGCTCCCAATGAGATCTAGTTGTGTTCACAGGCGTTGCTCCTGTCATATCCTGAAAAGTAAGGGTGATTAGTGAATCAGTGAATGAGGGAAATATCAGAAAAAGTGTGTGCAGTCGCATGTAACCAATGGTTACACCCAAACTTTTGGGTGTAACCAATATTATAAAAAGTTGATATCAAGTTGGTAACAAGGTCTTTATAGGTCTCACTTTTGTGTTTCCATAACATATTGGGAGAATGAACGCAGGACTTTTTTGAAGAGAACATCTTGCTCATTTTCTATTGCTTAGTTCACCACCACATCTGAAAACTTTGAAAAAAAGAAGATAATTACAATTAGGATAAATTACAGAATTCTGTGTAGTGGACGTACACACATACATAGTGACTAATTTATAACATATACTTACTTATGACATATACATATGGACATTAACTCCCACATATACTCAAATACATATGGCATTGTCTCACACATAGAATTATTAACATTTAGACTTTGACTCAAACCTAATATATGTATTATATAAGGATGTTAAATAACTTAAAATCTACTAGACCCGATTCATCAAAATAAGGGTAATTCTTCGATTCAGTAGTCTAGTGTAATAGATCGTTATGTGAAAAAAAATAAATATATGATAATATTCAACAAAGACAATG
Organism: Ceratothoa steindachneri; assembly: GCA_963969495.1. Taxonomy (NCBI): domain Eukaryota; kingdom Metazoa; phylum Arthropoda; class Malacostraca; order Isopoda; family Cymothoidae; genus Ceratothoa; species Ceratothoa steindachneri. Next base: position 12,898,569 of record OZ018323.1, on the reverse strand, counting down.
AGTATTGCATGCCAACATCTGAGATCTTTCTTACAGTTCGTAATTAAATAAATAGGCTCTTGTCTTACCCCTTCAACTTCTCATAATGCCGCTCCTCTCTTATCTTCTCGATTTCTTTGATTTAGGAAGCTCTTTTCTCACTCATTGAAATAATCCTTTCCTAGTGTGACGCAATTCTCTGATGAAGAACCAGTCTTAAAGTTTGGGTATTTTGGGAATCGCTCTTTACTCGCCCTAGAGTTTTTTAATAGATAATTTGATTTTATTCTTCCTCATTATTTGTTTTAAACACGTTGATACTTTTAAGTTTCGTGGATAAAGTTTACTTTCACATTTTTAAATTGTCTGTTCAATCTTCATTTCCACTGTTTCTCATTTTGGTGAAGAAACTTCCATCTCTCTCTTTCATCTCTCTATTCAAATTACTTTGTTAATATTTAGGATCTATCTGCGGAAACTCCTTTCAAACTGCTTGTCATTTCAACGATAAAAGTGACTTTTCAATGTTGTGATTCACCTTTGAAGCTCCCTTCCTACAATTTTGCATTTCTATCTGATCATCATTCTTTTTATTTGAGATTACTCTGATGAATCTCTTTTCTCCCTCCTTTAAGCTTTATGGATAAGGTATCATTCTCACTAGTTTATATTTCTCCGTTTATGCTACCTTATTACTTTATGGGACTTTCTCTTGTTTCTCACTTCTCGCCTTGTGACAGTTCTGTGATGACCTCACTTTTTATTGTTAATATTACTCTGGGAAGTAAAATTTCACTCACATTTTCCCTCTGAACCTTTGTAGGCACAAAATTAGTTACGAAATATTCTCCCAAACCAAATTCTTCCCAAGCTCTAATAACTAATTGCTGATGATTAGCGTCATCTCTAGCATGATGCTAAACCATGACTTAGGATAAAAGAACTAACGAGGTTGATTTGAATACATCAGGACAAAAAGAGTTAGACAATTGGAAGACCACAAAATGTGACTTGTTTCTGCCATTAACTAAACTAGTACGGACATGTTGAAAAATAATTAATTAGCTCTTGAATCATGAAGAAATTTCCAGGGACGATTAAGGAAATGAAATCGATCAGTGAATATTAATTTTATAAATTCTTTGATTAGTTAAAAACCCCAAAATAACTAGGATCCGGTCCACTTATGAAGAACTTGAACGTAAGACACTTTACTCTTTCAAATCGTTGCCTATATTTTAAAAAGAAAAGGTAAAATAATTTAAAAGTAGTAAGAGGATACTTCCCTAATGAAGCAAAGACTCTGATAGGACATAGTCCGCTGTGGAAATCACGTTGGTTTGGAATGATATAAAAGGTAAATGACGATGCGGAAGATAATTTTGGAACTGGGGTGTAAAAATTAGCCTCTTTGAAGTGGTACAGAGCATCTAAGAAAGTTTAACTCTAACAAGAGAAACTGAGTGAATTAAAAATATTGCTAAAAATTACATCACTTATTAAATTAAAATATAAGAATGCGTGGCCATTTTTATCTGTTTATCCACCGTCTTAAATCATCTTCGTGATAAACAAAATCCTTTGGCGGAACTTTCCCTACCTTTTCCCTCATAAAAGAGTTCTTAGTTTTGAAGAACTTTTTTCATTATATCAAGCTCTATCGTCATTTTTTATTTATTGTCAATTGATTTAAAATAAATTTAAAACAAATATTCTTAAACATTTAGTACCCGATTTTCTGTTACTGGCTGAACATATTTCTTTCATACTGAAACATGCAATGCATATATTCGGGATATAAGAAACCCTACAATTATTTCCTCTCGTAGGTTATTTGCAATTGTTCGAAGAAACTGCCATAACAAAATGGTATTACTTCAACCCATGGAAAAAGTTATATTAAAATTTTTATTAAAACTTGATTTCTCGAATAAACATAATTGTGCTTTTGCAACAATCCTATAAGAATGTTATGACATACATAACTACGCCTTGAAATAAACGAAGTTTCTAGAAATGTAGCGAGTATTTAAATGACAAGAGAAGGAAAAAAATCCACGTCAACCAATGAAGAAATGCAGCTGCAGTTAATAAACTGTATGAACAAGACTACATAATTATCATTGAATCTTTAGCAGTCAAGTTGTAATTTCAGCATATTTAAGTTAATAGACCATCTTGGTATGGGCAATCTATCAGTTTGAAAGATGTTAAAAGTGTAGCGCAAAGATCCGTATGCTCAACTCGTTGATCTTTCCTTAGGTCATTTTACCAAATTTAAAATCTCCCTTAGAACGCTAAAATTCCTTGTGTTTAAATTTTTGTTTCATAATCTTAACGTATACTTGCAAGGAGCAAGAATTTAGTTGGTGAATAAGGCCAAAACATTTATTCATGATATAGTGCAAAAGATGAAAACATCGTCGTCACCTTCTTCAAAAATGTCTTGACCCAAAGGGAAAATATGTGTTCAAAGAATACCTTTAAATGTATTTTTTTTAATAAAATATTTTCAACTTTTAAAAATTAGGGGTAGAGTATAAACCCAATTATTTCTTGATTTTATCGAAATAATGACTGAGCGATCTTCTTGTTTATTCCACTGAAAACTTGAAATTTGGGAAATGAAAAGCACGCAATCACTGAGACTAATTCTATTTTCCATCTTATAATAGTAACATAAATTTTCCACAATGAATAATATTTATTATCGTTTCAACTTAAGAATATACCGCTAAAAGATTAAGACCTTTTAGCATTAGTAAGCATAATAGTTGCAAAAATGTATAGTAAATAACTATGGATCTTTAGAAAGACTAAATTATTAATAGCTATTAGATAAAAATATAAAAGGATCATTCATTGAACATCATTTCGATAGAAGGTCATATAGGAGCACTTTATTCTGACACCTTTTCTATATCTATTTAAAAAACATCTAGGAACAAAAGGCAGTATTTTTTCTACAGATGCCTGTTGAACTTGGGAATTTTTAATTTGTCTAGACGGGATTAACTCACCCTACCTCGCTCAGTTTTTATTATGCAAGCGCCGGGAAGGATAGAAAAAACATATCGGGTGGACTACGAATGGTGAATGAATTCATAAAACAGGAGTAATCGTACATATTACTGGTAAACTGTTTAGCAGTAGCAGTCCCTTTTCAATCCCATAGGTTTAACAGTTTGAGCTGAAAGGGACCTTTGGTGTGGGGCTATGGTGAAGGACTAAATTTTGATATGGATCTCCAGTTGACTACCATAGTCGATGATACTTCATAAGAGGTTTTAAAATTTTCACCAGCCAGATATTTCTTCTCCAGGAAAGAGACCATTAAGCTTGTTCCATTCGAGATCACTGATTATAGAAACAACTCTCGTTCCTCGTTGCCTCAGAAAGAATCTGTCAACCGAAATTGAAATATCTCTGATAGTGGTAGAAAGGTGCATTGCTGTTACATTTCTCTGAATGTGATGGATTTGATTTGAAATTCAGTACGTCTTTTCAATGTATTCAAAGTTATCAACGCGGAATACAACGAGAACATTGGATTTTTATTTTAGAAATAGGGTATTTTTTTTCAAGACAATCAATGAAATATTTTTGCGGAATATACCAAGCATTATAGTGTTTTCAGGGGTGCTCTTTAGGTCGGATTTGGCGTGTAAACAAACGGCATCCAAATCATTTATCGCCTTTATGCAAGTATTATACAATTGATAGGGTATAACTTAATGTTGAATCAATTTAATCAGCAGGAAAATTTAGGGTAAAGAAGCAGAGTAAAATTGGAAATGAGATAATAAGGGAAAAGCATAACAATTGGAATTGAATGAATAGTAAATCTCACCACCTTTAACTCTTCCCAAAATTGCACGACTAAGGTGAAATTAAGGGGAAAGGTATCAAGAGAAAGAGAAAGAGAGAGAAAGAGGGAGAGATTGTAGGGAAAGCAAGAGAGAGCAAAAATTACATGGAGACAAAAAAAAGGACGTATAACTATTCTTTGTAAATATTCGTTTATTTGTTCAAACATCTTAATTCCAGGAATAAATGAGATGAAGAAGCTAAAGTTAGCCTTTTACTTACATTTCAAGAAAATCAATTAGAGGCAACGCTTCAGTTATAATTTGCTGACCTAACTCCTAACACATAAAAGTTTTTCTCATATAGGCAAACTTCCTGCTAGCCACCCATGATAAGAGCCCAGGGATTGTTGGTACTATCCTTGGCATGAGTCCTTATCCTGCACGAATTAAATAAGGTGTTTGGCTAAACAAGTTTACTTGTTTGCTGAACATTCGTTGAATATAATATTGTGCGACGATAAACTTCCCAGATTTATTCCCAGCAAGGAGTTAGTAAAAGTAGGGCTTCGCATAACTTTTGGGTCGAGAACGTAGGTAAATATTAAGTAATAATAAAGACCAGTGGTGAATCCAGGATAAAAATTTGTGGGAGGCTAACCTGAATTTCTCCTTCTAATAACCATTAATAATGGTTATCTTACACAGCAATGATAATAAATAACATTCTCTCACACAGGAGAGAGCACTCTATCTTGAAACCGAAATTTTTTCCACACATCAGAAAATTATGAATGTGGCTTATTGTAGTCTTTGCTCGAGGGCTTAAGTATAATATTAAATTTAATAATAATTACAATGAGATTTACCTGTATTTTAGACATTTATCATATAAGGCACATTCGATATCAACTGTTTGCAAAAAATGTTTTGTATATATTCTCTATTATTACATAACAGTTTCTGAGTAGTTGAAATCAAGTATGGTTTAAAAATGAAATATAAGCATCGAAGTAGCTGAAATTTGGTGGTTTTAGCCCTCTAAGCCCGCCCTGCCTCCTGGATCTGTGTCTGATAAGGACTTATAGGAAAAAATAAATTAAGTTATTGATTTAATGAAAAATAACACCACGCATATCTAAAATAAAGTAGGATATCGATGCATGGTTGCAATCCGATCAGATTTGTGTTATTCAATCTTAAATACAAAATGTTTTCTGGATTATAAACAATTTTTTGGCATAGTAAAATGTTGGCACACCTACTATAAGTACGGTTACTATCATGTAGGTACTTGTAAAGCTCAATAATAATTGATCAACTGTCTGAGATTTTTTTTTGAGCATTGTAATACGCCTCTAATTCCAACGTCATTTGAATAATTCACCCTTAAAAATCCAAGAGCAAATTATCATTACATACTCCATTGAATGTATTCACTATCCATTCTGGTGGTACCCTATATCTTCAAAATATTTAAATCTTTATTTAAAGTGTTATAGATGTGGTACCTAAAAATGTATACCCATATCTGAAGTGAAAACTACAGATCCTTGTTCTAAGGTTGACATATTTGGAAAAAGGTGGAAATATCTACGACCCAGTAAAGTTTTGAAGAGCACTATTTTTTCTTGGAATCCGCAAACAATTGTAAGAATCTGTAATTTTTGTACCTTACAGTTTATGTTGCGCCTACTTGAATTGTGAAATTATTTAGACTAACTGAAGTGATCTAAAAAGGATTGATCTTGTTGTGACAGAAGTTTCGCCACTGACTTATAAAGAACTAGAATCCTTTTCAAAATATATCTTCTTTTGACCAACATTTTATAAACTAGCATTTTATTAAAAATTTTGAAATTTTATTTACAAAATTTAGGAAACAATCGGCTATTAGGACACTTCATTAATTTTACTTATTGTTTTAATATAAATATGCTATACTTTGGGTAAGTTTATTAATTAACAAGTTATTTTTGGCGACAAACGTATTATAAGGTATGTACGTTAGGATTTTCTTTCTTTACTATAGATAAACTTCCTCTCTATTTACGAGCCATAGATGGAGCGTCATACGTTGCAATTGGCGTCATATTATTAAGCGACATGTCTTACTTATCAAATTCTCTTGTATTCACCTAAATATTGAATCTCCGGTTAATATTAAGTAAACAGACACAGTATTAATTGAAATCGCATCATATAGTATTATATAACATCTTGGATTGGATTTTTCTTTTGAATTAAAATATGATATGGAGATTTTATATTACTAGTTATTAAATGAATTATGATTAATTTAAATATCCTTCGGCGCCACGCGCATATGTCTGAAGCCAAGACACGGGGCATAAAAACATCAAACATTACACCGCCTAACCAGGTCTGGAATCGCCTTTGAATTTGAACCTAATGCTAGGCTTTCCAATTGTAAATTCTACTTGGTGGTTACAAATAGAGGGTAGTGTGAGAGATGTAACCACCATCATTAGAAGGGAGAGTGAGGCGAAGCCCACTGATATCGAAATATTTACCTTAGGGTTCGAATTCAAGTGGTTGCCAGACGTTGTTTAGCACTCCAATGTTCATGGCTTTTATGCAGTTCCATGACACGACTGGGCTAAGTTAGAAATGCAGTCATAAAATTTCTTTAAATCCATCTCTGTGTATTTAAAATCTACCCTCTCTCTTTTTGAATAAGTTTTTAAATCTTTAGCATAAAGGAATTGATCAAATATGTTTTTTTTTGCTCGTAATCTGCTAAATAACATATGCTATTAAAATACTTTGAATTGCATGTAATTGTACCCCTAACCTAGTTTCTTTCAGCTCTGAATTTGATATGCTTTGTACATCATTTTCCAACACAGCAATTCTCCTTTTGCCTAGCATTAAGTCTGGGTGGGATCTTCCGTAATATTCTATAAACACCCGTTTCCAAAAAATTCTCTATTGATTTTATTATAGAAGGTGGTCTTATTTCTTCAACAAGATTGTGTGGCATTCTTTGTTTCGCAATAAGGAAAGAATCTCACACGATGCTGGTAATCTATCACTAGCACATGGCCTTCAAATATTTTTACATAGGCTTTAAGCGTGAGGCGAGTAAAAAAATGTCTGTATTTTGAAATATTCAATGTTTGGTCAATTTATCATAATGTTACTTTGCTAAATGCCATTAATTTCTAATGAATTCATAGCATAATTCCCAAAAGTATTTGTAAACAAATGACTATGGTTTACTTTCATTACTGGGAGAAGTATCAAACCCATATTTTAAATATTCGACCGAATATCGCCTTCATTTTTGCTCACACATGGTCAATAGGGATCTTCAATAATTAATTATAACTAACTCGAATTTTTGCTAGATATTATATTGAAATGATTATTTATAATAATCATAAATTCCAATTCACTATATCATAAAAAATAACACTATTAATTTAAAATGATCACCACTTAATCTTAAAGCTTCATACTCTAATAAATTGAACAGGAGCTAAATATTTAATGTTCCAGACAAAGCGAAAAGAAGGCATAATCAGTAGATTCGATAAATACCTTTTGCGTTTAAAAATGTTTTCAATGAGTGTTGTTAATAAAAATATTTGTCTCTATTGAATCATTAATAATGTCAAGTTGCAAATAGAAAATTTATGCAGTTTTACCACATAAAGGAAGTTCTAAATATTAATAGGAGTAACAACAAAATCTTCCTTGCTTATTATAGTAATTGTACAAATATTTTTATACTGAACCTCTGATTTAATTTGGAACTAAAGAGCCACTGAGAATGGCTTAAAGACCCCGCGGATCGCTACCGAGCACTTTACCAATCTCTTAGTTGATAGTTTATTGAATGATAAAAAGCTTTGCTACACCTGATCCTGGAGAAATTGCACGCTGTTCCTTCCTCCCTGTGTTTTAGCAGGCCCAGCAGTTGCATGTTGTACCATGTCAGGTGTAGCATGGATCATCTTGCCGCAGGTGACACATGGAGGATTGACCTCCCATCCTCAATGCCTGGAAAAGACCTGAGATTAAATATCTATTTTGGATATATTTTCTCTTCCTTCATCTTCACCACGTTCTTTACGGATCACTCGCTTCGATCTAGCTTAGCCTTTTCCCGTTCAGGAGAACGAATAATTTCACGCATTAAAACAAGGTCCGCTGACCAAGGTTAGTCCTCCCAGACTAACCTTGGGAGGACCTTGGCAATTATATCATAAGGGTTTCCAATTTCATTAGAATCGCCCGAATAGTTATAAAGTTATTGCCATATAATTCCAATGCTAACCTTGGAAGGACTTTGGCAATTATATATTTCGAAAGAGAATGTAAAACAACTTAAGGGTTTTATAGTTTGTTAAAATAGGGCGAATAGTTTTGATGATATTGCCAAAACATAATTATTACCGGCCTAACCTTGGGAAGAGCTCGTCAATTATATCATTCGAAGAAAATGTAAAACAACATGAGCGATTCAAACTTCGTTAGAATGGGCACAATAGTTATGTTGTTATTGCCAAAAGAAAATAATTCTCTGCCTAACCATAGACGAAGTTTGGCAATTTTACCATTCGAAAGAGAATGTAAAACAACATGTAAGAGTTTCAAATTTCGCTATAATCAGGAGAATTGTTATGATGTTATTGGTAATTAAATCATTAGAAAGAGAATGTAAACAACTTAAGGGTTTCAAATTTTGTTAGAATCGGTCGAATAGTTATGATCTTAATGCTAAAACAAAATAATTGCTGGCTAACCTAGAAACAACTTTCGCAATATTAGCATTTAAAAGAGAATGTAAAACAACATATGGGTTTCAAATTTCCTTAGAATCGACGGAATCATTACCATATTATTACAATAACAAAAAAACGCAAACGGCACCTGACCGATCAACATGAGTTGTAGAAGGCGCCCTCGGCAGATAACATTTTTTTATTTCAAGTCCACACAGCTCCTTGAATTTAAATTACAGCCAAAGTATTACTAATTAAAACAAAAAATGGAAAACAAACAAACAAAGGCACTTACGCTTAAATTGCAAAGGGAGATCAGCAAAGCAAGATGTAAAGAAGGAGATGAAAATGTGTGAAAGATATATAGCCGGATCTCCACCAGTTGGTGGTATTGCCGGGAGGGTATGCAATTCTCCAGGTATTGCTGCAGCATGATTACGCCAGCACACCTGGGACCCCATGCAAAAATGAAAGTAAGAACCTTATCATCGTAGCCGCTTGTCGTAAAACGTTTAAAACGTGTTCGTCGATCGCGATCGAGAGTAGAATAATCCAATGAATTCCTTAAATGAATTCCTTAGATTTTTTAGTCAGGCTCTTCCTTAAGTTGTTTAGTTTCTATTGTATCCGGAATCTCTTTTTCGATTATTTTATTTTTGTTATTCTTAAATTCTATTGACAATGGAATGTACTAGGAAGCCTCAGTCTTTGAGCATTATGATGATGCGGCTCCTGACGTTGCCACACCAGTTATGACAGATTATTCCCTAACATTTGTAACTTTGCTAAAAATGCTAGAGCGAGAAAATCGGGTACGAGCAAATATCTATATACTAACGAAAAGACTACAGAACAGGGTGGACTAATCTGATAGATTTCGGGGAACGCCAAGGGCGACAATAGGACTGAGCCTAACAGGACATAACTTACGTAACCTAACCTATCCTAACACACCATAACTTAACCAAACGTAACCTTTCTAAACCGTGTTAGGTAAGCTTCTGTTTTAGAGCGTAAACATAGGAGTGAATATTTTTGTAGACCACACACTATAACCTCAGGGGGGAGCTCTGAGTTGCCTGTTACACTAGCTAACTAGAGAAATTGTTCTTCCTCCCGTCCTGAGTGCTAATTAGGGAACCCATATTACTAGATTTACTTGAACTTTGACGCAATCCGGAGAAAACTACCATGCTCTCCACCCTCTTTTCCTCTCAGCGCTACCTTTCTTTCAACGACTACAGCCTTAGACAAAAGTATTAGGCCACCCCAGTGTTTCTGGGTTCTGTTATCTCAATGTTAATAAAACAAGTGTACCTGGTGGTTTATGGTATATTACACAATATACATTAGTTTAATATCTGGTTGACCTTCCTCTAGCTTCAACTACCGCTTTTATACTATACTGTACGTATGTAACCAATTATATGTAAAACCAACGTCCACAGTTAACTTATTTTTCTTTGATTATTCCTGTGTTTTATGCTAAAATACATTCTAGATAAAGTTAAAATAAGATTATAATACCTAAAACAAGGGAGTTGGTCTGTGTGAGTAAGGTCAAATCATACCTCATCATAAAGATTGAATGTCTCAAAGACAAATTGCTCAGAAGATGGAATTTCTCGATGTGCGGCACAAACGACTCTCAAGTGCTTCACAGAGAAAAAAGATGTAAAGACAATAACAAAGAACAGGAAGAAAAAAGTTTACAACGCCTCGTAATGACAGATCCATCATCAATCAGTTGCTGGGAAGCAGGAGAAAGACATCGTCAGAGCTCTGTGTGGAATTCAACGAGACAGGTACATCACAAATATTAACCAAAACTGTTAGAAAAAGGCTATCAGAGTAGGGTCTGAAAAGCTGTAAAGCCAGGAAGAAGCCATGAATTTCTGAAGCAAATATGAATGAATGCCTTCACTGGGCCCAAGACCACTAAACTTAGACCAGTGAGCAATGGTCGAAAGTCATATGGTCTGATGAAAGTAACTATGAGGTAAGATAGTACAAGTATTCAATCAACATATAAACTAAGAATATCTGTTTTTTGTTCCAAAATATATAATAAATATCCAAAATAAGGATAAAAATATCGTTCATGTTTTTAACTCAGGTTTTCCTCACATCTAGCACAACTTTCGTGCGTCGCAGACTTGGGGAAGCATTTAAGGCTGAATGTCCTACCAACCGTGAAAAATGGCGGTGGTTCTATCATCGTGTGGGCTTGCATGTCTGCCACAGGACCAGGAGAAATGTTTTTAGGTCAGGGAAAGATGAATTCAGCTACCTATTTTTCCATGTTATCGGATGTTTTAGGGATATCAATTGCTAAATTGCATCCAGGATTGTCAAAAAACAGTGTTATCTTTCAATAGGACAACGCTCCATGTCATACAGCAAAGAATACTCATCAATGGTTTAAGACACAGGGTATTGTTCCCATGGACTGGCCAACTCAAAGCCCCGATCTAATACCTATGGGGAACCTTTGGTAAAGGTATCAGGAACACAACAATTAAAGATAGAGAGCATTTGATCCAAAAACTTAGAGAAGAATTGAGTAAGATTACGCCTAGCACCTGTAAGAAACTAGGGGATTCTATGCCTAACCGTATAAAAGCTATAATTGCAGGTAAAGGACGGTCGACCAAATATTTAAAGTAATGTAGATTGTGTAATATACCATAAACCATCATATACACGTGTTTAATTAATATTGAGATAGCAGAACCCAGAAACACTGGGTTGGCCTAATACTGTTGGCCAAAGCCGTCTTTCCTCAACAATTGATTGGCTTGAGGAAATTACTACCTACATAATGCCAATGAGAAGTGAGGCTTTGGAAACTCTATAAGTATCTTTCTTTAACACATGGATGTGACCAGAGACCAGACTTTGAATGATCTTATACTTTTTGCTTAAAAATCATTTTCCTGCGTGCAATAGGATATCTACCTCTCTACGAACGTTTTCTGGTGCATAAGGCTCTACTGGTTATGACAGGGGGCTTTATGCATCGTTTCCTAGCAGTGAACGAAAATTATGCGATCTCTTCTTTGTCTATCCCTCAACAGATCTACAGACCTTAGATATCCTGTCAACGCTTAGTAGGACAAAGTAAGCAAATTCTTCTTGTTGCCCTGTCTCTCCGACTGCTCACTTGGGTGCTGCGACCCTTCAGGAGAGATCGGTCAACGGGGTACCTTCTGGTTTGTGTGCCTCGCTCGAACAAGTGTGAACTTCAGCTTTTAAAGCATAAAGTGTAGGCATTTGAAAAGTCTGAAAACCCGAGATAGGATAGGCTGTAGCCATTGGCAGCAGACAAATTTCGCAAACATTTGTAAGTTGGAAAGCTTTCAAATATATAAATGTTGAGCTAGGTATTCCTGTACTATTAGACCCGTGGAGGGCCTCCTCTCCATTTATTCGTATGGGCAAAGGGTTTTACCTTTTGCCCTCTATGGAAAGTGCTCCACCTCTTGTGCATTCTCTGGAGAACATCCGAGATTCATAGGGAGAAGAATGTGTTTGCTCCTCTCCAAGTGATACAGATTCGCTGCGTTCTCCTTTTCCCCCTTGTATAAAATTGCCTTTGCGGGACTCTAACCGACTGGTTGGTTCCCCTTTTCTTTCTCTCGTTTCTAGCTACCCCTAATTTAGGTCAGATTATTTACTTAAAGTCGATTAAATGGGCAAGAATCGTCACCCCCAAAACCTTGTAAAGGCACCTCATTGCCCGAGAATTTTGACATTGACAAGAGCTGGCAAGCACGCTCGCGGCTTTTGCCCATTGTAGGTAAGCATCCTAGCCCAGGTGACATCTATGAAGACTCATAAGTCGAGAGCTAATGCTAGCCGAGTGGATATGACGATGGTCTCCTAACGTTGCGCTACCGAGTTCGATCCCGAATCTTGCACGAGGAAACACAAACGTGGACGTGCTCTAGCCACCCCAGTATTGTGGCGGGTAGATCCTACACTTTTCACCACACACATAACCAATTACAACACTGCTTGGTTTCTGTTCCTGTCTTGACAGCACAACACACACACTCTCTGTTTCAAGGAATACTGCCGATAGGTATCATATCCACATACCTATGACGCGAAGTTGGTCCCTCTTTCCCGTGGCGACGAAGGTTCCACTTGAACTCTGTTTGGGGTCAAAACATAATAAAACCTGGCACCTCTTCCAAAAAGAGAACCGGCTCCTGGTGCCTTCGGACAGACCTTTATGTAGATTTCATTTTTCCGGTCGGGGATCCTAATGGATCAAGGAAGGGTTGGCGTCGACTACTACTACTACTCATAAGTCCTATGGGTATCCGGTCGGGGTACCGACAGTTAGTGATGGATGGGATGCACTTGGACGTGTTGGTGTCTTAGACTAGATTTTAGAGTGTTTAGTGTGGGTGAACTTGAGTTCAGGGACAGATAACACTGAAACGCACTGTAGTCCAGCGAAAGATCTTCCTCAGGTGGCATGGGTTTTAAGCACTCAAAAAGGATAAGAGGGATCTCCTCCTCCACCTGATGCCCCTATTGGCAAAGAACTTCTTCATTTTAGAGAAGTATCTGCCTGAGGCTGGTCTTTCGTGAAATGGGGCCCATTCCGGGGTCTAAGAAAAGCGGATTCATTCCCCGCCCTCCTTTCCTAAACAGAAAAGAAAGCTAAGAATAACAATATGACTAAATATGGCTAAAAGGCATTTTATTAAACCAAATCCCTCCTACCTTTAATTTTAAGAATTCTGTTGTTCATCCGTTTTCTGAAGCATTTTCTTTTCTTCCCCGTCCCTGAAATGTTCAAATATTCCAGTCGTGCTTAAGTAAGAATCTCTCTTATGTGCAAAATGATTCCAAGAATATAGGAAGAGTTTAATCTGTCGAGAGTGCAGTCTGCCTTAAGTGTTAAATTGGGAAAGCTGGAAAGTCATTAAATGTTCATTTGTGCCAACATGAGTATACTATTAGAAAAGGTGAAACTCATGGTGCCAGGTTTCCTCTTTTTTCTGAATATAAACATGCTAACAAATGCAATGCTGCAAAGTTTATTTACGACGGTCTCTTTTAAAATGTGATCCTGTCATCAAAAGGCTTATTTTGAATAATGTTGTCAATGTTAATTGTTAAGCCTTTGAATTTTTTACCTTGTATTATTTATTTTTTTTATTGAATAATATATTTATATTTGCGTACCTTTGCATTTATATTTATGTGATTTATATTTCTACATTTCACAAACACTATCTCACACTTTGTTGTTTAATCCCTTTTTTCTGATAATGTATTTCTACTTTTTAGGTTTCTAACCTTTTCTCCAACGTAAGCGGAGCGTAGCTTATTTCTTTCCTACATATATATATATATATATATATATATATGCCAAAAATCACACACGAAAATGAAAGGCGGATTCCCAGTACTTTTGAAATTGATTTGTTTAAAAGTACTAGGAATCTGCCTTTCATTTTCCCGTGGCATTTTTTGCATTAATTGTTCTACTTATGCGCTACTTTGTGAGTTTTCATATGCATATATATAAATATACATGTATATATATATATATATATATATATATATATATATATATATATATATATATATGTATACAGTAGTGGCAATGAAGTTTGAGAAACGTCAAACAAAATAATGGTAAGAAATTCCTGATAAATTTCAGATATAAAATTACATGGCTATAAGTTGTAAATCTAAGTTGTACATGTTGGGACAAACCAAATGTAATTTACCTGCAAAAGTAGCATTTATATTCCAAATATTTGTGGTTCAAAATTATCAAAACAGGTATAAGAACAGACCTAGATGAAAAGTTACAAGGATATAAGTCGCTCAACAAATAATTCTCGCATGTTGCAATATATTAGTGGTTTGTGTTTAGAACTTTACATTTAATTACGCACAGGAACCTTCTACCACAGGAGTGCAGTTATCAAAGATATTCTTCTGGTCTTACTTTCTTCCATTTCTCTTGTAATATTTCCCAACTTTGTCGACGGTGCAATGGATTCTGTCCTAGCATCTTCCACAAATTTTCAATAGGAATAAGCCCAGGATCTGAGAAGTTACTTACACCTGATGAGGGAATGCTTCACAAATTTGCCTTGTGTCTATGTGCATTATCCTGCAAATAAATCGCAAGTTGGGAAGAGGAGACTGTTAGATGGGGCACAGTATGTGCTTGCAAAATTTCTTTATTCATTCAATTATTCACTCTGTCCTGCAAATAGGCCAATAACTTCCACCGAAATGCTGCCCCACACCATAAAGGTTTCTGCATCAAACTAGACGCTTTTCTTCTTCTAGTTGACGGATAACATTGGGGAACAATGGATTTGGTGAATTAACAACAGTACATTTTCTTACCTAATTCGAGCATACTTAATTCAAATCTGAATGCAGATTCTCTCTCAATGCTACAGACTTTTCGTAATATCAATAACTAATATTATACAATAATTTTCATTTTATCATGCCTATCATCATGCTCTGAAGTAATTTTGAATCATCTTTTTGCACAAACACTTTATTACATATGAGAAGAAACTTGAATTAAACATTAAGATTACAAATACTGTAATCAAATAGATGGTAATTTATTAATGACCGTACATTAGGCTGGAGGACCTCTTCTTAATTTCAATCGGGCAAAAATTTGCGTTTGTAACTCTTTCTCTTGTAATTCTTCTCTTACTGATCTCTTCTCTTCGTGCAGCAGTAGTCTGCCATCACGTGTCAATCCCAGTGACCTTGGTAGTGCTCTTTCACCCTCATCAAATCCTGATAGAAGCTTTTCCTTTGTTTATCGCTCACGCCTCCCATATACTCTGAGAATCGGTCGAGGTGACTATTTAGGATATGCAGCTTCACAATCATGTTGCATCCCAGATCACCATATGCTAAAAGCATATTACTATCCAGATCCTTGTAGTTATGCGCTTCTTTGTTTCCAAAGAAGTTACGAACAACGGCAGAAAATGAGAGCCAGGCTGCTTTCTCTTTTTCATTCAAGGTGTTCACGAATCTATGTAGAATCACTCAGAAGTCTTCGGATTTGGGGACCATCAAATACTCCTGCTTTTATGTTTTCGTATGACAAAGCAAGAAACGCCGATACTATGTACTGAAAACAATCATTATCAATGCTCAAATCTTTGACATGCTGCTTCATCAACCCCAGTTTGAGATGAAGTGGGGGGAAAACGATCTTCTTTCGACTTACGATTGGCTCATTAACAATGTTTGGCATTTCTGCTTCCAAAGTTTCCCAAAAAGGCCAATCCTTTGGGGACCAGGGTTTGTCACGGGCTTCACTGTCCCACATACATATATAGCATGGAAACTTTGTATATCCCTTCTGCTGGCCAAGCAGGAAGATGACCATCTTAAGGTTTACACATATGATCTAATTGTGTTCATGATACTTACGTAAATGCATAACCATTCTTATTTCATCGTAAGTTTCTCGCAGATGGATAGACTGACCAAGAGGAACTGCACCAAAGTCACTGTCATTATGCAAAATGACACACTTGAGGCTATGCTTGGAGGGAGCCAAAAACAGTCTCCACTTAGCAGGGATATAGGTGCCAAGTCACAACTCAGTAAGCAAACCAGTAACATCGTGGCAGTATACAAATTGTTTGTCTCAGAGAAATACTTAACAAATGTACTCTCCCTTGTTCGGTTATATGATACCCGTACCGACCTGTCAAGCATATATCTTCCCCTCAACCTGAAGGCTAAAAGTTCTGCAGCTTTTTTGGAGAGCGCCAAACCACGTAGCAAGTCATTCAAATCCTCTTGATTGAAACAGTGGGGAACTAATGACTGTTAGGTATCTGATGATGAATCTGCAGGCTCTGAATTTATTCCGTGGAAGTCCATATCGGGTACATCATTTTCCTCCTCGGAAGAAGCATATCCACTGAAAATCGGAACTACTAAAGACTCAGAATGAGGTACTGGCTGGATTGATGAGAGAATGTTGGGGTAGTCGATCTTCTGCCGATTTTTCTTGACAATCCCTTTAGTATTCAAGAGACAGAAATAACAGTCCGATACATGACCCTTTGGCTCTCGCCACACCACGGGGATTCTAAAACGAAGACCATTTCTCTTTCCTTTCGTCCACTCACGAAGATGTTCCACGTAACTATGGCAAACAGCATGTGAGGCCTACTTCTTTTCTTGTTCACCAAGAGGAAGATCAATATATGCCTTATAACTGCGGATCACAAAGTTTGATATATTGCGCCTTTGACAAACTAGCATGTAACAGTCACATGTGTAGCAGAAGGTGTCTAGATCATTAACGCAATTTCCTCTTGTCGAAGCCATCACTCTAACATGAGACCTGGAAAAAGAAACAATAATGTCAATATTTTGCACAATAAAACCTATTACTATTTTACTACTATGTACTATGAAGGATTTGCTTTATACAAGCAACCTCTCTGTCCACCTGGAAGGCAGTTTACGGTGAAAAGAGAAAATAGAAATTTCAGCATAACTATAGTATGTAGGTAAAAATGGATTATATATTTGAAATCAGCATGTAAAACGAATTAAAATTGGCAGATAAATCTAAGTCACCAGAAAATTTTATTAAAATTGTTACCCTCTGTAATCTATCGCCAGGTATTCGAAGAACAAACCTCCAATCCTCTGAACAAATCAAATTATTCTTAGATTTATCGCTGAAGTGTACTTTGCACCATTGCTTTAAATCTATAGAACTTGCTTACTGAAGAAGGATCATCTAGCTTCCCTTTTCTTAGGGCGAGATTTTAAAGATCTTTCTTTCAGGAAGCGTGATAACATTTTCGTTAGACAATAATGCATACCTTGGCTGCTATCTTGCCTTGTTTCTTTT
Organism: Ceratothoa steindachneri; assembly: GCA_963969495.1. Taxonomy (NCBI): domain Eukaryota; kingdom Metazoa; phylum Arthropoda; class Malacostraca; order Isopoda; family Cymothoidae; genus Ceratothoa; species Ceratothoa steindachneri. Next base: position 12,881,137 of record OZ018323.1, on the reverse strand, counting down.
TTTGTGATACGGACAATGGCTTGGTTATCTCTCTTCGAGGTTTTCTTAAGCCTCCCAGTTAAAATTTCATTGATACATGAATCTCTGGTACCGTTGCTTGATATATTATGTACGATAACTTTGGGTGTTTAACCCTCTCACATATGGCTCTGATGTAGAGATGTTTAACCTCACCTAGTTTTAAAATAGGCAGGTTTATTTGGTCCCTTAGTCTTGTTTGATGCTTTGAACTTGACAAGGTAATGATTTTAAAGTCTGGAAATTCCAACTATTTCGAGAATTTCTTATTAGAAAAAAAAGGACGACTACAATTGCATGTTGCTTACGAAGGTAAGAAGATTCATCGATGTCTCAATTCATTGTCGCCAATGGATGTTGCTTTATTTTAAGTTTAAAAAAAAATCGTTATAATGAGAAATTGTTGGACGTATAGGGTCTTTCAATAAGATCGCTCGATTTTCAAATGTAAATAAAACAAGTATTGTGTGATATATGCACTCAATTTATTTTAAATTTAAAAGTACATTTTATGGCATTAAGTGTGGAATATGACGTTCAAATGTCCGCCGCGGCTTCGCTTGATGGAAGGTATTCGGGAGGCCCAATTTTCGATGACTTTGTCGCATAAATCTGGCTGAATTTGCTGGATAGTGTTCGTTGTGTTGACTTTGAGGACATCAACTGTTTGCGGATTATTCGTATAGACCTGCCATTTAGGGTAGATCCAAAGAAAGTAGTCTAATGGCGTTAAATTGCATGATCTCGGTGGCCAGTTGATGTCGCCACCGCGCGAGATGACCATGTCCTGAAATCGCTGGTGCAAAATGTCTATCGTGGTGTGCGCAGTGTGGCACGTAGCGCCATCTTGCTGGAACAACATGTAGTCAGTATTCATATCAGGCATATAATCCAGTTGAGGCCAAAAGAACTTGCTTATCATCGATCTGTAGGTCTCGCCGTTGACGGTCATGGCAATCCCATCTTCGTTCTCAAAAAAATACGGACCGATGATTCCGTTATAAGAAAATGCGCACCAAACAGTAATTTGTTGGAATTCAATTGGTGCTCGTGTATATAATGTGGATTGTTTTCGTATGAAATCAGACACTTTTGCTGGTTCACAAATCCATTCATCTAAAAATGGGCCTCGTCACTGAAGATAATTTTTTGGAGAAAATTTGGGGCAAATTCAAACTGCTCTAGAGCCCAATCTGCGAACACACGGCGTTGATTTGCACACGCTGTTCAACGCTATAACCTTCCATCATGACTTATCAATTACTACTAAACAATTCACAGTGAGGATGTCAAATGTCGCTTTAACATAATGGCCACTATCGCCTGACAAAACTCAAGCTTCCTTGATGAAAGACCCTTTGCAATCTAATTTTTTGAAGGATACCATAACTTTAGACAGGAGACGTGATTCAATCTTTTAAGAATAAAGATGGAGGCTCCCGCTTTAGAGGAGAATCTTCCGTATAATTTCTTCGTTGTACAGACTAAGTTTAGTTATTAAAGTTAACTTTCAAACAAACTAAGTTATAGAGAGACTCATTAATCCTCGCATAACATATAGTTAAAAATATTGCCCTTTGACGTTTCTTATTTATAAAGGTGATGTTCCAAAGAGATTTTCACCATGGGACGAAGACGTTAAAAGGGCGGTCACATTATGATTTCAGAATTTTACTTAAACAGAACGATTAGAATGGCTGGTTATATACACTTTATTATCTATTATTATGATTACTTTTCACTACACCAATTTCTGAAAAAGACAGAATAAAAAAACTAGGGCAAGCATGCTTCTCCCTGATTTACTTGACATTAAACAACTCATCATTCTTTTTCCGCCTCTTAACGAGGTATGCCTTTTTATATATGTTCTTATTATTGCTTTACCTAGCTTAGGAGGTATGTCCTCGTATTCTTTATACACGATGTTAACTTTACTCTTTGCATGTTAATATATGTACAACGCGTTTTGTTAAAGGTTGTCACTTATATAATTATTTATCTATTTAAAAGTTAAAAATGCATTGTCATATTCTAAAGTAAGTCTTTAATGTTGTCTAATTTATGTTTTCATAGTTATATCAAGTTTTAACAAACTTTTAAATTAGTTTTAATCTCATCTAACAATCTAATCAGCGTCTCTTCTTCGTTCCTCTTCATTTTCGTGTTTAAACATTGGATGGTGGTGCTGATCGCTCTTAGTTCTTTCTTTAGCTAAGTTAGAAATTGTCACTTGCGTTCCTCTTAGGTCATATTCCAGATCTCTTATGATTATCCATCATGCTTGATCTCTAGCCTATGATTCATATTTTATATTTTGGGTATTCTGTTGACCTTATGTCTGATCTGCTCTTTCTAAGTTCCTGGTGGGATAATTTCACAGCGTTAGGATTTAAGTGGTTGAGGTCTGGCTAAAACTAGCATATTTGCAACCAGCCTGTGGTCGAGTAGCACGAAACCTATGGAATGCTTTTCATATTTTTTAAATCCTTTATTGGTTTGAAAAGAATTATAGACTATAGTTCCCCATATATTATGCTTCAACATTCCTTTTTTGTATTCGGTCTATTTATTTCATTCTTGCTGACTGCAATAGCTATTAATTATAGTTATTTTATTAATTACACAAAAATCAAGCACTCATTTATCTACCATATTGTTTTTGTTATATCTCTTGTTGATTTTGTCCTATCTATTAATTCCTTTATTTCTCTTTTGATTAAGATAAACCAGCTTGAACATTTAATAAACTTTGTAAGAAAACTTTCTTTGCTTCTTTCGATTTTCAATGCTGTAGGGCTATTCTGTACAAAGGAAATATTATTGGTTGAACTATTTGAAATTTCGAAATCAAATCTCATTCCAAAGATCTTCCTCTGTTCTTCGTGCTGGTTCTTTACCTAACAACACCCACACTCCAACTTTTGTATCAACGCCATCATCAATGAATAACTAAGTTATTCTGCATAATCTTGCAAAACCTTTCCTCAAACTTGGCTAACATAAACCTAGTATTTCAATCTTTCTTTTTTGAAAATTAGTAGAATCAATCTCATTATCTTCATTTAAAATTGAATTTGTAGTAATAATTGTGTATATATATATATATATAAATATATATATATTTATATATATATATATATATATATATATATATATATATATATATATATATATATATATATATCACAAGTTTTTACAGATGCATTACAAATATATGAGAGAACATTGAGGGAGCTGTATAAAAGGTATAGAGATTAATGAAACATTTGATATCGGAGGAACATCACAATTGTTTTGACTTTTTTTTGTTACACTGACTTAGTTATGGAATAGTATTTACGTTCTAAATAAATCCCGTATCTAGACTAAACCCGTAATTGAATTAAAAAAAAACAAAAAACGACATCACATTTTAATATAATATTAAAACTCGAGGGGAACCATTGCACACAAAGAAAGTAGATTAATTGTATCCGCCATTTACCAACACGCACAGATTGAAACAGAATAATCTATTAAACAACTAAGGTGAAATTTGGCCTATAGAAGAGATACAACCAACTTGACAATCAGATTGAAAACGTATGGTTGTTTGTGATGACGAATGCTCCCCTTTCCTTTATTATGCTGTCGAATGATAAAATAGGGATTTGCTTGTAGTGCTTCAATCGCTTTTCTTTCATTTTTAGGTAAAAGATCTGGCGTGGATTCCATCAGGAGGAAAATGGAAAAGGTTTGTAATTCTGTTTTCAACTTTTTTCATTTGCGATTTTTATCTCATATTTGCTGTAGAGGGTTGTGATTTGATTGTACAGGTGCACGGCCAAAATTAACTCTAAAATTTATTAAATTTTATTTCGAGATTTATATTTAATGGACACCTTATATATATAGGGTGCGTTAGTAATTTGAGGTTATTTTTAGGAATCGAGAAAAAGGCGCATACTACATGAGAGAAAATGAAAATTGAAATCGGTAAAAATGATCGGAAAATCCTTATAACACGCCTTTCCAATAAATCCACCATTAGCCCCAATGTCTGTTTCAATTTCGAGTCTGAAGCATTGACAAGCCCGACTAAGATGATCTTATGCAATTTTACGCATAGTCTTTGAGAAAGCGAATGTGAGAGAATAAATGGTTATGCATGTGTTGAGTGACCTTTCTCTTGAAGTTACCCTATTCCCAATAGGCGAGTGGTTAGAAGCGGCGAAGCTAGGAGGCCATGTGTCTTAGAAAGAATAGTGTTGGAAATTGGCACGCATCCAAGCTTGCAGACTCTTTATGCAAGACCTAAGGTCTTCTGTTGCATACTATGTCCATCCAGGGCGAAACAACCTTGAAATAAAACCACTGAGTAGGCAGCAACAATGACAATTAAGCCCTGTAAAAAGTGAGGAGGAATGTAATGTTGCGTGTGAAATATCACGGAAAAAATTAAATATGTTAGGTAGCCTTATTTAATATATATTGCAAGTTACCTTACTTCTGCATAAGGTTGCTTAAGTAACTTCAACTCCAATTTTATTTTACTATTTGAGCTCTATTTCTGAAATTTACATCCTAGAAAGTTTGGTACATTTTTTTTTACAATTAACCTATGATTTCGCGTGGTGTTACGATAACATGGAGACCTTCCAATTTGAGGGTTAAGCGAATGCCATAAAAATTCTTCTGTTTGAGTTATATATAAATCGTTATTTCCTTGTATGGATGTAGCGAAATCATTGTAACACAGGTAAGTAGTGTTTTTACCGTCATTCATCGTTCATTGTTCACTTCGCCAATAGATGTATTTATCGCACACCCTTTACGTTAATATCAATCTTCACATCGTTGTACCGATAAATGTACTCGCCACCCTTTGAAAATCGGAATATTTTAATATTTTTGCGTGAGTGTTTAGTTTCCTATCCTGTAGGTAGAACAAACTCCGAGTCGAACCGAACCACCTTTATCATTATGTGGAAAGAGCGTTTCGTTTTCTTGGGCCACGACCAAATTTAGGCACTTCTGCTTCGATCCTGGTTATCAATCCAAGCAATCCCTGTTTTTAAATATGAGTAGCCTAGTAGTGATAAGTTCTTACCGATTCTTTTATCTTGTTGACAGAAGCTACATATGGCAAACACGCATTCGCAGCCTACTGGTATCTTACGCTGTAGTCTACCATAATACTTTTTGACTGACAAATACAGGAAGTGGTAGTGATGATTGGGGTAAAATATTACTTTTTCTTGTCCCTTGTTCGATCCATATTTAGTTATGGAGGAAAAAATATAATTATCAGCAGCTGATTGTATATTGCTGATGGTGGATTTGATTCAATACATTTGTAAAGGATTGTCCAGTGGTACCTTTCGTTCTGATATGTTTCGCTTGTATACCCGGATTTGGCATTCGTCGTAGTGAGTAATCGCTCTCATTTGTTCCGCGGTCTTTCTAGACGGTATTTATAATGATGAAAGACGGCAATTATGCTCTAAATATTTCGGGTTGAGTAAATGGAATCATTCTCGAGATATTAGTATAATTTTTAGATGTATGGCAGCTTTGTTTCTGCCCAAGTACCCAAAGGCTTATACAGCACCAAAGTATTGCGTTGGTATTTGTTGGAGCATAAATTGTGTCAAACAATAGCTGCAAATGTACACAAGGCAGCTCTAAGTTCGAAGGCGAGGTACATTCTAATGAATTTCCCCTTTCAAGGTAGACTGTTACACCCGCTACTTAGAAAACTAGCACCCCCGTATTTATGCCAAAGAGCTGACCAAGCATGGTTGATCAAGCTAGGGTCCCCCTCGGAAAATAGAGAGAAAAATGGAAATATGCCCGCTATCCCTAACTAAAAAGATAAAAATAATGAAATTGATCCTCGGGGACGTAAACAAGACTCAGCTAGAATTATTCTAGCGTCTTCAAGTGCCCCAGGTTTAAGTATTTCTATGTCATCCGTTCAAAAATAAATTCTTGTGGAATGCCATCTGATGAATGCCACAAGGGCCTAAGTGGCCATAATCTATTTAGGCTTTGCTCAAAAGAGAAACAAATAAACAATAAACAAAAACTCACAACAGGTTTGATTACGCGTCAAAGGAAGGCTCGCCTCTCCCACGTGACCAAGGATGCACCAATCGCTAAAAAGGTCAAACAAAATGGAGAAGCCAGCTTGCTCTAAAAAGTTAGTTAGTTTAGAAAGAAGAGGATAGGAAACACACTTGATTACTAGATCCAATATCAATTAAACTGATGGAACAGGATAGTCCGACGGAAACATGTTCTGTGAACGTCAGGTTCAACCTCACTTTTTTTTAAATAAGCAAATGCTCCCATTTCCGGTAGCTGATTAATGTAGCTAATCACCCTCATACAGCATACACAATAGCATACATTTGCGTGTACCTTCAAATTAACTTTAAATATAAATTTGACATAGTATATTCAGGAAACTGGGAGGCCTTTCCTTTTAAAAATAAAAAAAGGAGCATGAAGATCTTGTGCAGTAAGTATTGAGAACTTGAGGAGGAAGGAGCGGAGCATTTGAGAACTAGCAAGAGAAATAAATTTCATCATACAGCCAGATGCCTGGTTCTACATATGAGTAGGGACCAACCAGCTGGTATTTATCATAACTGAATAGCAGGTAAGCTCTCTTATAAATTTCCTTTGCACATTCAGCAGATCTCCCTACGGAAAGTTGGGGTTTGTCTTACAGCAGAGGATGCCAAGGTAGGTTCTTGATCTCGGAAAACTGAATAAAAAATACGGCCTCTTCGAGACTACATATATATTTTACTGTGTTCCACAGCTTAAAAGAACATTTTGGTAGGACCGGAATTCAGAAGGGTAGTCCAGTTTTGAAAAATGACTGACAACTGTACCTGACGTCAGCTTTCATAGTTTTCGGCTAAGTGTTAGAGAGACATCAGAGGTAAACAATATGCATCTAAGTGCTATAGAAGTTGTCAGAAGTTCTTCGCCATCTGGGAATTAATGTACATTGGTCTTGAGTAAGTTTTCTTTTCGTTTTGAAGTACACGCGGCGCTTCTCATGGCGCGTTTGTTCTCTCAAGAGTACAAACCATTTTGCAGAGGCGAGGAAGCGTGTCATAAAAATTCGGGTTAATTTCAGCATGGTAAGCGCAACACAATCTCTGACAAATTGTGCGTGGTGAAATCTTTTATGACCGCTTTTTTCACATTCTCAAGGCGGGCTGCTGCTCCGTGAACATTACAACCATATATTTCTTATGCTGAAGGCTACTAAGCGACCTTGACTTCCAAAAGTAGGCATCCTGGCCTTGGCAATATTTGGTACGTCATTCTTCAGAACATTGTTTAACGATTCTTTACTTTTCTTTTAGATTTGTTCAAAACGAATTGGTGGGAATCTTTCCAGAGGTAGCCCTGATTCGACTGAGGTAAGTAAGTGCGTGCCTCTTATTTTATCTAGTCAGTGCTATTTGTCTCTCAAATTGTGGACGATATCTCAATAAGGAAATGCCGGTAAAGTTATAATGACAATCTATACTGAGCAAGAAGGCATCAGTGGATAGACTTTGTTGGAGGGAAGGCGTGCGAGTCGTTTATCACACCAACCATGATACCATTTTCCCGTCAGATAGATGTGAATATGACTGTCTCGTAGACGAAGCTTGTATTTTATCCAAAATAGGAGAGAGAGAGAAAGAGAGAGAGAGTGGCTATCTTGTACTGCGAATGTGAGAAAGTAAATTATTGTTGTGTTGTGATTGGCTATATGCATGATGATGCGTGTGGAGCTTCTTACCCTACGTGGAACGGTATAAATGTATAACTAGATCGATATCAGCTCATCATGCCATTGAGCGTTGTGTGGCCTTGCTTGCTGAGATCAAACCACAAACAAAACTTCGAAAACTCCAACTTTTTATCCTCCACGCTAGCGAGAGCTCAGTGGAATTTTTTCTTGTTTTTTTGTCTAATATTATTTTAATTTAGCTGATTGTCATGCTTGCATTTTTCTTTCATTTTGAGGCATTCGTGTCTCCATTGATGTCCGTAAGAAAACTACTCTGAAATTTGTAAATGTCCTCTGAAATCTCCTAGTATGCACATTTTAGAGGTGGCCTAAAAGGCAAGGCTGCAAGTGACATATGAAGAATACTCTACTTCTCTTTTCCCCAAATTCTGCACCATAGATGCGCTATGATGATAGAGATTGCACAAATTAAGTAGTTTCCTGCTCACCATTTTACACGCACCCTTTATCTCCAACGTTTTCCAATTTTCCCTAACAAAGTAACAAACTTTCCTTAATAAATCTACGTTAGTGTTTGCGTCTTCGTTTTAACTAAATCAAAATATTCACTGAAACTTTGAATATATAGCGAAATAACATTTGCTATGAAAGAATCTAGAAAAAAATGTCTCGCCTCATTTCCATGTTTTCTTTAAAATAAAAACATGATAGAAAGAGACAAGATTATAATATACGTCTGATTGACACTTGGTGCGTATAAAGGTAAATAAAATTATGTCTCCGAACAGAAGCTCAAAGCAGCCACTGAAATCAATTTAAGAGCATGTCTCACTTTGGTTCCATGTATGAGGTGAACTTCATGATTCCTCCTGACAATAAATATTGCAATGGAGCTTTCGTATGTTGAACTCGATGTTGTCCTCCTTTGGGAAGAACTGTTTTATCTCTGGAATACATTTTTCTATATCATATACATTAAATTATTTAGACCCCTATGAATAATTCAGTGCTTAAATTATAATAAATAAGTAAGGAAAAACATTGCAGTCAAGGTGTCTGCAGATAAATAATAAAAGCATTCCAAGATTGACACTTGAATTCAGATAGAAATGTTAAGGGAATGATTCCAGCATATTTCGTCACCGCACGTAGTGTGTAAAAAGCATTACTTCCCTCGCTGTTCCCCGTAGCTTAGATTCAAAGAAAGAGAGAGAGAGAGAGAGGATGAAACCATTTCACACACCACTCTCACTTATTGGTTAGAGAAAAAAGTATTTACCTTTTACCAAGCATGAGTGAATTAGTTTATTGGAAGAGGGTCTCTAGAGGAATAGTATTGAAAACAAAAAAATTGTTTAGGATTGAAAAATTGTTAATTTATACTATTGATTACAAGATTGAGTTATACGTTTATCCATATATCGTTGACAAAATTTATTCAAAAGCTAAACTATGCTAATTATTACCCCATAATTTAAAAGTCACTTCGGGGATGGTAAGGTTTTCATAATGAAAACTATTAATATAATTTAATTGAATGATTCAATGCTTCTACACTCTTAATATATTCAGGATTTTAGATTTCTTTTGAATACGTTCTGTTGCGACTGCCACCAACACCTTAAGATGCCTTTCAGGTATTTTCTTATATGTTTCTTACCGTGTTAACAAAAATATTAATTAGAAAAATTGATTTATTCATCTACCTTGGGATATTTTGTTAGTAGTAAATGGCTGTAATAGGGTTGAAAGAATAAAGTTAACCATAAATATTTATTCTATTATTTCATATTAATTTAATGACAAGTATTGATTGTTAAATCTTTACTCGTTTTCCCTTTTTTGCCTTATGTGCTACCTATAGAATAACTCATTACGTATTTAAATAATTGAGGAATCATTTTTATATTTAAGATGCGATATGTTAAATAGCTCTTTTGAGATGCTTATGCTAAAGAGGGATATTGGTTGAAATATTAAGTTAATTTTACATCTCCTAACTCACGTTGGGTTAAATGGCATAGGTTATAGGTTTAATTGAGGTAAACTTGCGACACGATATGCAAAAAATATCAAAAGTGAGAATCAATAAGTTAACATAATCCAGAAACTTGAACATTCTTACTCTTTTGTTACAGTTTTTTTTACTTTATATTACTTGTTATAATTTAATATTGTGTTTGATTTATCCACTTCTACTTATTTTAAGTCTATATAATAAGCTGATTAAAAACAAATAGGACTAAAGCCTAACAGAGCGGATGATAAGGTAGGTGTGCTTCGGGCAATCTGTGAGACATGAAAAGAGAGGGATTGTCTCTGCGTTCAGTGCAGGATGATTGAGGCTTTAAAAGCACAAATATCAATTTTTCAATCGCTTTTGAGAAAAGACTTCTCGCAATATTGTTTTAATTAAATTCCCATCCCTATACTTTATTTTAATAAATTTTAACTCTAGTACAAGAGCTCTAGGAAACCTCACTGGCGTGGCAAAAGGGTGGTTATCTTTGTACTTATAGGACGTAAATGTATGAGATAAAGAGTGGCCTCTCTTTGGTTAGGCAGATCACAATTTCTGAATCACATATTGGAGAGGTTTAAGAACATGTCATCACATTTGAAGGTAGAGTAACTTTAATGGATTTATAGGTCTAAATTTGAGGAACTTATATATTTTAAGCGTTCTGAATATAGTATTCTCATTCAAAGTTTAGAAAAGACCAATTATCCTAGCATCAAAACAGCTCGGCATAGATACCCTTGGTATTTAAGAACCTATTAATTAAGTTAACCACTTTCTGGTAAGTCACTTCGGTGAAGTAAACTGTAAATGGGTAGATTTAAGAAGAATTGCATTTTCTGTTATCTGATAACGACGTAAGTCCTTGCCGAACATTTATAAAGTTACAAGTCTCTACTGACCTTCAAGTAATTTCCTTAGAACGCTTAACCATTTAATGGCCTATCGTGTCATGTGGAACCTCATATTGCAGGAAAATTTGACGTTTAATATATATTGATTTAAGGATAATTATATTTTCTACAAAATCCATATTGGGCCTCATAGGGTTAAACAAATTCAAGATAAGTACTTTGGTTAAGTTAGTGTAATTAGTCTGTTGTAATTTTGGTTGGTTAATTGAACTGTTCTAAAGAATAGCCTCAAAATTTTCCTAAGCAAATTGAGATTTTAAGTTAGGATCTCTTTAAGTTGGGACTAGTTTTAGTGTATGTGTGAGCTTAGGTGTAAGATACATCGTAACTACTCAGCTCTTTTAATTATCTGACAGCTTCCACTGGCTAGATTCGTTAAGAGGTATTTTTGATCTTACTAGGTGAAGATAATTAGACGCAATAATTAGTTTAATTATGTTAACATAACCTTTGTTTGCCCATCTTTAAATTTGGGGGAAAGTTGAGTCCTATGTCAGATTTTCTCTACTTTTAGCTCTACTTAAGTTTTAGTAGCCTTAAAGTATTTAAGTTAAGTTGTAGTGCTCAAATTGTAAGATAATATGATACAACCAAAGAGACCTCAAAAATTTTTAGAGTTTTATGATGTCTCATAATGGGGTAAGTTTAAACCAAAATAACATTTCATGAAGATGGAATCCAAAAGATAAGTGCTTTAGAAAGGGCACTGTTCCCAAATCGTAAATATCTCTCCTTTGCATTGTAATCCTTAGTGTCGGCTAAAAAATTCCGTTCCCATCCATAACAGATGTATTTTTTGCATATTTGAAAAGCTGTAAAATATGTTCTAATGTAGATATAGACTTAGGGTAAACTGTAGAACAGGCATGCTGCTGTTGGTCCAGTGTTGCATCAGTTAGCTGCTGGCAGCGGTTGTGAGCGGACCTGTAATCAATTTCTACCGCATACTGTGTGTTCACATAATAACAACTCTCTTTATTAAAACTTTTGTATTTTAAGAGAACTTATGATGGCTACGAAGAAACAACTATCAAGTGGGAGAAAATAGGGGCGGGACTATTGTTGCATTCCATGAGACTGAAAAATCCCCCAACAATTGCAAAACATTTAGAGATATCTCAATGTACTTTGAATTTATGGGTTTCCCGTCATATAAGTGGTGATACTTCTGGTATTCCAATCAGAAAAAGTGGTAGTGGGAGACCTAGAAAGAGGAATTTACGTACTGATAAAGTATTAAAACGTACTATGGTAATGAAACCAAGAATAAAAGCAAAGGAAATTAAGGGTGAGCATCATAATTTGCTTAAAGATATATCTGAGCCCACAATTCGATGTCAGATGCAAAAGAAGCTAGGTTGCTATCTCTGCATGCTACCCACAAATATTTCCTGAAGGCTGAAATGCGCAAGAAAAGAGTTAAGTCTTTTTAAAAAGCACATCAATTGGGTTGTTGATGATGGGAAAACAATTCTCTTTAGTCATGAATCTACTTTTTTAACATTCAGAAGCTGTCAAAGAATGGTGCTCTTCTCGCGTAGCTCAGATAAGATTGATAATAAATACGCTATCAAGACAATGAAACACCTTACAAGTGTGATGGTTTGGGGTCGCTTTAGCTTTTTTAGTAGGGGGGTTTTATTATTTCTTCCTAAGAACATAACCATAAATGGTAAAGTTATTTAGCCATGCTAAAGGAAAAACTTCCGCCGACACTGGCATTGCATGAGAAAACAACTTTTATCCAGAATGGGGCACCTTATCACAAGGCAAAAATCGTTAGTAAATGGCTGAAATAATAAAATTAGTGTTGTAGGTTGTCCAGGTAATAGTCCAGTTCTCAATCCGATCGAGAATCTTTGGTTTATATAAAAAAATAAGGTCGAATGTCACAATACTGGCTCAATCCCCAACTTCAGGTCTGGTGCACTGAAATATCACAAGAAATGTAACAAATTTGAGCAAATTGATGCCACAACGTCTCACCAAGGAAGTTAAAACAAAGAACATACGAAGAAATACTAGTATAAGAATGAATGTACAAGTATATAGATTATGTTGAAATACTTTGAAATATTTATTGTGTATAAAAAAATATTTACAATTCTCATGGGGATTGGTATTTCTTTTGCTGTCACTCTAGATTAAACAGCTTAGTAATCGTTCTCGCACGTTTTTCATTCTCCCCATCACTTCTTATTTGTACGAGTAACTAAATATTCTTTTTATTTCTGTTATTTGAAGAAACTTTAAACAACTTAAAAATAAACTAGAGATAGGACTATAATATTTTTGGGTCAGTAAATATAGAATTAATGTAAAATTCTATAGATAATAATTACAATTTTATTTCCTCTATATATTTAATATAAATTGAATTTAATTGACGATACAAAAGGATATTTATTTAATATCATTGAAGTAAGGAACACTAATATGTGGCAATCATACAAAGGAAGACTTTAGGAAAAAATTAAGGTGATGGATTTGTTTTGCTTTTGTAATATCTAAAAATATTTTATTAAAATAAAAACAGTTTTACTATATTATAATGTTAATGTAATATTATATTTAATATTATGGAAACTAATTAAATAGAAAAATCAAATTACAAGTGAAGTTTAAAATACCGCATGTATGCGGGCGGTTTATGTAAGGAGGGAGGTGGACTGCGTTTAAAGATGAATTTTCCTATCAAGAAACATCTGAAGAACTTCTAAGTTCCCACCGAATAAAGAATATGAAATCCAACTCCAAGATTTCTTTTGCCAAACTTTCTGGATATTCCAGGTTTAATGAATCTTGTCCTAATAAAAATTGCGAGTACTAATCCGACTATGACCATTGAGGGATTAAAAACTATAATTATGATTTTCCATCTTGTTTGCAAGAATTGCATACTGATGGCTTAGAATATTTGTTTTACAAAATAGTGCTAGTTTGAAACAAATATATGTTATTATTTCTAACCAGTTTGCCCGAAATTTTAAAGGGAAACTCATTGGTAGAAATAAAAATAGGTTTCCATCGTTTTTTTGATATTTTCGAAACTTCTGAAATTTTTTTAGCATTTATTGAGCTGTCATGATATGAAAGGATTTAGCTTTATCAAAAAATGAAACTAATTAGTCATTTGAAGGTGTTAATGACAAGCCAGGCAATTTTCTGACAAAAACTCGGAATGCAATTTAGATAATAGTCAGGGGGGTCCGAAAAAAAATTGCCGTCCTCAAAGTTGGCATAGTCACCTAACCTTTATAGATTTTGTTTAATGGCGGACAATATATCTTTTGTTGGTACTACTTATCCTACTTTATAAGAATTTTAGGCAGGAGTAATGAATTGAAATTGTGTTGACTTTGTTTAAATAGTAGGCATAATGTTTACTAATGCCAACGGTCTTTTAATCAATAACCCAGTATATTCTACAATTTTTCGAAACCTTCTCATATTTGATCCTAAGAATCAAGTCTTCAATAGAAGCAAGGGGAAATATTCTAAAATATAATCCACCAGCTAAGATCGAGTATGATAACAAGAGGTAAATTTTATAAATGTGCACCAATTCCCTTTTTGTTGAATCCTGGTTCTCAGGGGTCTTTTGCACCTGAGAAAGTGTTAAATCCTTTGAAGCTGAATATGATTATAAGAATGTTGTAGACAAATCTATGGTTCTTTGGGGAGAAAAGCTATGTTTAATGGATTATATCTTGCTTTTGATATTCAGATGACTGATAGAAGCCCTGTCTTCGGAATTGAATGTTTAGCCAGGACTTGCCTTAGAAATTCAGCAGGATCATATAGGCTTGGTCTTTGACATTATTTAAGAGTCAGGAATTCAAGTAAGTAAGAATTTTACTACCTTCAAGATTGAAAACTTTATCGCATTATCTCTGATAGGCATAGATATTCTGTAATTCTTTCCAGGTTTAAGTTTGTTCTATGTCTTAATAGTATTGCTGTTAACATTGTTAATGGCATCCATCCTGTAGGGTATTCTGCAAATTTCCTAAAGTATATCCAGGGGGTTTTGTGAAGAAGTAGGGTGTGATAAAAAGTAAGGATAAAGATACTATTGGACCTAAACTTAGAAGTTAATGTCTAATAAATCTAAAGTTAAATCCTCTGAGGTTCTAAAGCAGTTTACTTTGTTCTGTATCGCCTTATGTGTCATTTTTCCTCTCTAGAGGTACTGGTGTCTTTAATTACTGTACGGATGGGCCTAACAAGATGTTTTGTATATGTAATTTTTGGGAGTCACGTAGTCAGAATTAAGTAATCATGATAAGCAACAATTCTAAAAGTTTAAAAATGGAATAGAATTTCGTAGAGGTCATTTATTTTTTAGCTAAGTTTAAAGGGAGGGCTCCTAGCTAAGGTATAACACAATAATGAAGTGGTTCAATTTGTGGCTCAAAAAGGTTACACAAACTTATCAAAGAATATTTTCGCTCCATTTTACAATAATGTCTTGGCTGAACAACATTCAGAAGGCATTAATGAACCTATAGTAAGGCACTTTGTCCTCAAATACTATATTTGTATTCATCACAAGCCAATTATAAGGGAAGAGAAGAATATTACGGTGAAGATAAGACCAGTGCTCAATTGTTCGTTAAAAAATTCAAATGCTCCATTATTAAATGAGGCTGCATAGCCTGCTGTTGACATTATGTCTAATGTTATAGACAGTCTTTGGAAATTCAGATGTGATGACCATACTTTTATTTCAGATATTATAAGAACATTGTTGCATGGTACATAAGTTATAGTTCGATCAAGATAAAATTAGATTTTCATTTTTGATCTAAGAATAGATATAAAAAAATAGTTTAGGACTTTATCAGCGACCTTTTTTACTGAACTTTCTGATTAAGTTTTATGCGGGAAGTTTTGCTAATGGTTTTTGTATGTTTTGAGTTCACATTTTTATGTTGATAATTTTTTAATTTGGGATTTATGTGAAGAGAGTTTTGTCAAATTAGTTACTCCCATGTGTGATAGGCTTAAAAGAGTTGGTTTTCAGTTTAAAGAATTGATTTCTAGTTGTGAAAGGTACAGAAAAAGGTTAGCTAGTTTTAAAGTAATTGATCTTTCATCTATTCCGAAAAATTCTTTAGCATATGGTTATTCACTAAAATAAGATAATTAAGTGTTGGCTAAAGTTAATGCTAAACAAATTATCTTGTTGGATCTATCCTCAGTCTTTGATACTTTGTGAATCTTTTCCCCTCTCACTGTCAAACGAAAAAATCTGAAGAAAGAAGTTTGGGCTAGTAAAATAAACAATGACTCTCCAGTTTCTGAGACAGTTCATTGTAAATGGCGCAAGATAGCTACCCCTTCTAATAGCATAAATGATTTTCTTTCGACAGATTTGCTGTTAGTTCTAAACCAGACAATAACATGATTATGTTTTTTGATGCCTCTCTGGATGTTTATTGTTGTTTGCTCTACTCAATATCTGAAGAAAATTCTCGGTTAGTTCTGGTTAGAACAAAATTGCATCAATGAAAGCAAATAATTTGCCAACTCTTGAACTAATGGCTGTGTTGCTAGTGTTGAAGAGTATGAAGTTTTTCTTTCTTTTGTATCATTTAGAATTTATTCAGTTAAGGTCTTGGTGGATGCCCAAATAGCGTGGAGCTGTTTGGTGTCTAAAACTATAAAGTATATAAAGTAATAAATATATTTGTATTCAATAGACTTAGCGATGTTGATGAGCTCAGGTACACTGTGAGTTCTGAGATTGTTAGAGATTTTAAATTTATGAACATCCCTTCTAGCGATACTTTTTCTAACGTCGTAACAAAAGGAATATCTGAAAAATAAATCTGTATAATGTATGAAATCTTTTTGAGAAGTTTTCGTGTCTTGTAGATGTCTTGAGGAAAATTTGGGTTACCCCTTCCTTGAAAAGAAAATTAAAGTTAAATTTTTTGCTGTCTTACGTTCCCTAATTACTGTATCTTCTGAAGACTTGATTGACATTGATGGATTTTATTCATATTATCAGCATCTGGGTTTTGTTACCAATGTTTTTAAAGCTCTCGTGTTAATTCTTAGCAGTCTTAGTGGTGATGATTCGGAAATAGATGCAACGAGGTTCATTGTCAAGCTGGTTTAGATGAAGCATCATCAAATTCATGAGGTTGATTTCCACTCTCAATTCTAAAGAGCTAATGTAGATTTCAATATTGATGAGATTTCTGAAAGATTCAGTATCTGAAGCGACCACACTCACGATTGCAGATCTTGATAAACGTGAGACCTTTCCCTACGAAGGCACAAAGAGCTGCAGCTGGGAAAATTAAATCCCAGTTGCAGCTGTGGATCAAGAAAAGAGAAATATAGTTTTGTAAATATGTGTATAGTGGTTGATATTTGCCCACTTTATGTTTTATAGCTGCTGATATTATATATATAAATTTTAAATTATTTTTTAATTTAAGTCATCTGATGTTGAACTTAATTTGGTACTAAATGTAACAAATTTGTAAAATTCATGTTACATACATTATTGTTAGTCATTTTCAAAGTTTAAGAATGACGAAATGTCATAGCACCAAATTCAGCTGTGCTAAGACACCCTTGATTTTTAATAACAATTCAGTTGCCCTCTTTCTGATAACTTCTTTCGGAGAGGTAAACTATTAATGACTGAATTCATAAAGAATGGTTTATCTTTTAGTTGATCACAACGTAAGGTATTGCAGAATATTTAAAAGTTACAAGACGCTAATGGCCTTTAAGGAATTTTCTTGGAACGCTTAATCATATTCAAGCTGAATGTAAAAAGGTTAAAGGCCTTGTTTTATTAGCATTTGAGTTAGTTAATTGGACGGTTTGATAGCAGTCTCAATTGGAAATAGTGAAATTTCAGGTTGCTGTAAAGTTTTTTTTGAGTTAGTTCGGCGAGTTTAATTAGAAATAACCTACTGGAAAATTTGCTGCCTTACAGGGAAAATTATCGAATAAAAATTCCTTAACACAAACAGATTAATGGTTGCCGGAAATTCGTAAAAGTAAAGAAAGAGATGTCCATCTCTGTGAGTGAAAGAAGCGATGAAAGGTATAGAGTGTGAAATACTGTCAGTCGCGGTTAGTAATATTGTTACAAATATATCCCCTGACCGTTCGTCATGATGAAAACCGTGAATTATGTTGGCCTGCTACCAATATACTGTAAGCACCATTAGACCTATTGATTTTAAAAAAACATTAATCTGATGGCTAACCAATACCAATACAGCTTAATTTCATGGAATTGAAAATCGTATTTCAACCTAATTGGCCGCAGATAATTCCCACAAAATATTTTTTAATGTAATAAATTTATCAAGTATTATTGCATATGTATTTGGTGCATTTTTTTCGGCCTAACTTCATTACTTTGAATATGATCCATTTTTCAAATGATTTTTTATACCAATCAATACATCTTATATAACAATGTTCTATGCAATAAACACTTGATAAATTTATTACATTAATAAATATTTTGTAGGGATTATCTGCGGCCAATCTGGTTGAAACGCCATTTTTAATTTCATGGAATTAAGCTGTATTGGCATTGGTTAGCCACCAGATAGAATCTGATTCGGAAGTTCCTATGTCAGCGGCTTTAGTCTCTACAGGTCATTAAATAGGATTGCAGAAGATAAACATCTGTAACCATCAAACGAAATGAGGAAAATATTTGAAGTTAAACAATCAATTTGGTCTATTCTGAGCTTAAGGAAGAATCAGAGAGGCTATTTTATCATGAAACCTCCTCTTGGTGGAGCCAAAGGGGAAATCACCCTAAGCTTGTTTATAAATAAGGGAATACCACATTCAATTTTTTAACCTTTTACTACATTAGATTATCACATATGAAATTAATGCTTATTAAAAGCTCTTTTATTGCTGATGGAAACATAATAACCTACAGCGCTGTTTTTGAGATATAGAGGGTTTTTCAGACCCCCTCCTTGAAACTTGATATCTTATAAATGGCTATAGAATTATAAAAATTAAGCATTCAAACTTAATTCACGACCAAAAGATGCACATATGATTTAGTTATCTCTTTAAATCAGTTTCCTTTAGTTCCATTAAAATTTGTGTTAATGGAGGAGTAAAACATATATTTTTCGGACAAGGTCAACTATAGGTTTTGTTCTCAGTTAGAAAAGGGTGTTTTAGGAATCCAATTCAATCTATATTCAAATGATGCTAAAAATATATGCGAGTTGTTGGGCACCGTTTTTTTTAGCAAATATTTAAAATCGCATGGGATAGTTTTGCGTTTTGTTCACAAATCAACTTAAAAAATCTACGGAGAATTTCCACGATTGTATAAAATTTTGTATTATCCTAATTTTTACTATTTTCTAGTCATGGTGATAAAACAAAATATATGCTATAATAAAAAAGTGCATAAAATTTACAATGAAATGATAGAAAAATCTCTGGTGTAGTTTTGTTTGTTTTTTTCCACAATTAATTTTAAATATCTAAGAAAAAATTTTCTCGAATGTATACAAATTTCCATCATCTTAATTTTTACTATGTTCTAGTCATATTGCTAAAACCTAATTATACCATAAAAAATTGCATAAAATTTGCAGTAAAACGATATACAAAACCAAAAATGCAAATTTTGAACGAAAGAATTTGAAAAGTGACTAATGAAAAAATGTGCCATCCCCTTAAAAACAACAGACAATGGACCAAATTCACGATGATCGTAGCCAAAAAATTTAACTCCAGCAGTTCAATTGAATTCGTGCCAAACGCATTTTTTTCGTTCACAGGAATAGACTAACATTATTGAAACCCCATTCGCTGTTAGGAGCATTTTTAGATACAGTTTTAGAACCATAAAAAAATAAAAAACAAACTAATAGTAAAAATTTTTTAGACCTTCATGTGAAACGAAGCGTGTTTTTCTAGAAGCAAGATGATGGAATTAGTTACCTGTGGGAGAGACTGAGTCAAATTAAAGTTTTTTCAGTATTGCACTTTATATAATTCCCTAACGATTAACCAATGTAGGAATAGTTTAAAATCACAATTACCTAAGTAAATGTACTTGCTATTACTTTTAATTTTATACGTGAGGAAATGGAGGGGCAAAGAAAGAGATTAATTAGGAGTTCGAGAATCCAGTTGTTGACTTGTTAATTTTTTGTTGTGGGGTTTGCAAAGGGGGTTAGGTTGGAGGTTAGTGACGCCTCCCAAATCAGAGGACCAGACTACATCGTGGAAATGGATGAGAGTAAATTCAACATAAAAAAATTCCCCCAGATGTGTTTGGTGAGTAGAATGTGGATCACGGAAACGTTAGAAGAGGTTAGAGTGGGGAAGTTTATAGGTGTAGGTTAGGTTAATGGGGTAGTTTAGGTTAGAAGATATAGGTAAGCTTATAACAATAGGTTAAGGGAACCACTGCCGAAATTGGGAAAAACCCCCCAATTTCTTTTTTGAATTTTATGAAAATATAATCTTTTGCGATTCTTTTGGTGCCATCTTTTAATCGTGAGATTATTTAAACTATTTTTAAAATTTCATGTAAAAAAGATGTGTGCGCTCAATAGTTTCAAAATTGGAAGAAAACAGAATCGGGCTCATAATAATAATATATATATAATATTATATATATATTGTATTAATTGTAATATATATATATATATATATATCATAAAAATGTAAAACAATTTATCATTCATGCTAGAAGCCCCTTGGACTGTATTCCGTCGAGGGCTTTATCATTTTCTTGGCAGGGTTCAGAACTTTGATAAAGCCTCCCGTGAACAATAAAGTTCATTGAGGTAGGTAGGTCCACTCATGCCTGCATAATGTGGACATGTCAGAGAGAATAGTTGTTAACGCATACCCCACATTATTCTCTAGCACAGATATGCGCACATTGAGAAGAACAAGATCCCTGCCATGGTGTTTAGTTCTGTAGAGTCAGCGCCGTATCTTCGAATGGAGGGCCTCATTTCTTTTCCTTGCTCTCGCGAGCCTGCTGTAATATTTTTCAGTTTTGAATGTTTCGGCAAGTATAATAAATCTAACTTACTATAACTAAATTTACTAAATAGAACTAAACACATAGGAATCTACACAAAAATGAATTATTAATTTGTGATGGACACGAACTGGCCTCGCCAATGTACTGACTTCATCCAATTATAAACCTTCGATGCATGCAGTATAGGCTATTTATTACGAATAACAAAGTCTTTTCCCCCAATATAAGGAATAAGGAATATCGACTTTGATGTCACTTTCCTTTAATGGTCAAAATGGATTCACTTCTGCTAAGGTATAGAGACATTCAGTCATGAAATGCTCAAAAGGTCGCTTACCGCTTAGTTCTTCAACTTTCATTTCCAGAGTCTCCTTAGATTTAAATTGGTTTAAGCTCAATTACTATTGAAGATATTAAACCATATGATACATCGTTATAGAGCTCATTTTATCTTCTTTGGCTCTATAGAAAGCATTTTCACTTTTTTTTTTACCCATGATTGCTCTAGTTAAAGAAATTCAATTACTCTCATAAACAAACGTTTTTGGGAATGTTTTTTCATATTTTCAGTTATACATATATATATATATATATATATATATATATATATAAAAATTTGTTTTTCTCTCTATAGCAGTGTGCTATATATTACGTAGAAGCGATTTATTATGCAAATTTGTCTCTTTCACTAATACTGATATTACTGAATGAATATTATTAATATTTACTATTTCTTTTTATTAAATTTTTATATTTTTATAATTAATATATATTTAGAAAGAACTTTGAAAACTCTATTTAATGCTATAAAAACATTGCGATTAATTAATTAGGTGTATTTTTGCGAATATTTTTCGTATTTTGGCAGTGGTCCCCTGTAGTATTAAGGTAAAGTTAGGTCAGAGGTATGAGGCTTAGGTTACAGGCGGTAGGTTCAGTTAAGTCATGAGAAAAATACCTCATTAAGCATCATAAATGTATTGCCCTACTTAGAATGTCATTGTGTCGGACCTACCGATGCACTGGCAAAAATTCAGAACCGAATTAGTATTGGTATAAAATATTAAAGCTGCGAATACTTGATTGTGGTTAAAAATTAGTCATAGACTGTTCAGACAACATATCGTCTAGCTTAGATACGCATCATTTTCGACGTATCTCATTTTGTTTCTTTAACGTCATCATAAAGCTCACGGTTGATTGTTTAATTGCTTACGTCGTCGGAAACATATAGAAAAAAAATTACGTAATTTGATATTATCAATACATCAAAGCTTTTTATGACACAAGGTGAAACGAGGTTTGTTGAACTCTGCGAAACAAAATGACACGCATCGGAAAATTGCCGTGGTAAGTAAGCTAATAGGGTCTATTTCTGGGAAATGCTTCAATTGAGAAACCATAGGAAATTCCAGTCGAGTTTCATTCTATCGCGGTGCTGACTGACCAAAGTATTCTGGCCTACGTATAAGAAACTGTGGCTTTAAGATTTACATATATTTTCGCTTCACCACGTTCTTAACAATGTTTTTTTTTAATGAAATGGTATCTGCTCTCTTTTTTGCTTCATTATTAAGTAACTAATAATGCCTTTATCTTTACTGATATCCTTTTTTTGACCAGCGATGCTTATCTATCTCGGTCGAAATCTTCAGTTTAAGATAGGATGGAAACCATTGCTTTTCACAGGAAATGGAAGCCATCGATATGTCGACAATGGACGAGACCTTATTCTTGAAGTAGCTTTATCTGTCGTAGCATCATTTTTTCCAACCTAACGCTATGGTTCCATTGCTTGGCCTTATTTTGGCATCGTTCCATTCTTTTCCATATTTCTCTTTTCACTATAGAATAAATTTCAGTATAGAAGCCGATATTTAAACGGACTTCAAATATTCTTTCATTTTGATTTGTTTACTTCCCATCTGCCATTTTTCGTCCAATAGCACATCACGTTGCTCTAATGGATTCCACTTTCGTTTTTGATACGCCTCTCTTTCTCTCTTCAAATTTAGTAGATCGTTTAAATGATTCAGTAAACATCATCCGCTCAATTTAATCTTAAATTACATCTTTCATCCTTTCACATCCATTTGGTTGAAGCTTTTTATCGAAAGAGGCCTAAACTGACTCTTAGATTTCTGACAAAGCCTTAGGACGAACTCCGTTCAAAGTTTTGTTAGAGAAATAGCCAAAGAATGAGTAGTTTATGTTTTACATTCTAGAGCAACTTGGCATTCGCATGCTTGAAATTTGGGATTAACCATATTTAAAACATGCTTAAATATTTAAAGAACTTTACTAGTCGATGACTGGAAAGTATACCTGTCACGAAAATTGTTCGTAAAAATTTATTCGAAATGCAATTATTTGATTGTAAAATTGTTCGAATTGGCAACTATTCGGAATCAAACTTTTGCGAAATACAGAATATTCAAACAAAATATTAAAACAGTTTATTCAGAAATAATTACAAAATATTAAAGCAGTTAAGTAGCATGGAATTAATCAAGAACAGAAACATATTTGTTAAAGCATGCCATTAATTTTTTAAGTCTTTCAACTATTTGAAATGAAAGATATTCGAATTTTTTTAAACTTTAATGTAAATATACAGTTATTGAAAGTTGTGCGAATTAGCAACTATTTGAAATGAAAGATATTTGAAACTTCTAGGTAAATAAAACAGTAGTCCATAGAATCCTTTAAAGATGACCGAATTTATTATTTATTACAAGTGAAAGAAGCAAACCTCTGGTCACAAAGATAAGCAGGTAGATAAAAAATATATTGGAAGTGCAATAAGTTTGCTTCATATTGTGAAAGGGAGCAATCACTATTGATAGTGAAATGATAAAAGTTTCTCGTTAGCATAATTATGCAGGTGATGCCTTAAATTTACAAGGGCGTAATATTATGAATATAATTCAGCAAGTTGCGCAAGAAACCAGTGATTCTCCTCAATATGTTATCTCTAATGCTGCCTCACAATTAAATGAAAGAACAGCTCAATCTTACCCAGCTATAATTCTATAAAAATGAATATTCAAAATGTAAGATAAAAAGATAGAGTAGGGTTAGCTAATTTCTCCCATAAGAGAGAAATTCTTTTCAATAATGAGCAAACAAAAAATAACAAAGGTATTCGATTTTTGTTATATGATTCAGGCCATTGCAACAAGAGGTTATTAATTTTTTCACCTCTGAATAATTTAAACTTACTTGCATCATGCGAACATTTACATATGAATGGCACTTTCACAACTGTATCTAAATAATTTGAACAAATGTATTTAATACAAGATGTCATAAATAACTTCACTATTCCTTTAGTGTATTTCTTCAAATGGGTTTCTTGATTTGGCTTGGCGGCTACCCATTTGCTTATAATTTGATGGCCTATATTCACAAAGCAATGACCCCAAAAGAGTAGAAAGCTCTCTTTCTGTTTGATTGTGGGCTGAGGAAAGGTGATCAAAGAATTCTTCAAAGGTAAAAGGAAATTTGGAGCTGGATTCAATATTTTTATTCGGCGGGAACCTTGGAAGGTCGTCAGATGTCTTTTCCTGATAAGAGAATTGATGTTTAAATTTAGTCCAGATCTTGTTTTACATAGGCGGCACATACATGCGGTATTTTAAAATTTCACTCGAATTAATTTTTATACATATGATTAGTTCCCATAATAATAAATTTATTCTTTCTACTTACATCAACATAATTTTATAGTAAAATTGATTTTTTTATTACATTTGTTAATATTTTCTTAAGTCACTCATTAAATTGTTGCCAAATGTCACTATTTCTTTGATTTCAATGCTCTAGAAGATAGATTCTATTTGTATCGTCTATCAAACGCGATATATATTAAATTTATAGAAAAGATGAGATTGTAATAAATTCTGTGGATTTTACAGTAATTTTAAAATTTACTAGCCAAAATTATTAAATTCCAGTGATTCATTTCTTTTTTCAGTTATTTTAAAGTTCCTTCCAATGGTGGGGAGAATAATTTATTCAGGTAGTGGTAAAAGTAAGGAAGTTATTGAGAGAGTGATCATAATTTGGAGAAATATGACTAAGCTGTTTAATCTAGATTATAGTTCAAGTGAGAGGTATTTACAATTTGGGAACAGTACTCTTTTAGAGCAGTAATTAATCGGACTCCCTTCAATTGAATGTTATTTCTAGTTTAACGGGAAACCATTATAAGATTTTATGAAAAATTTAAAGTGATTACATTTTTAGGGAGCTTTGTGCCGTATTCCATTCTACAATGAGGTTCTAACACTTTAGGACTTCCCTCGAGAAAAAAGTGTTTTTTTGAAACAATTTTTCTATATATATTCAAAAATAATCTTTTTCCACATATTTACGGTACTTTGATGTTCTTTGAAGCGCTCGAACGCTTGAGCTGCAACTCTATAATGCGAAGAAACATTGTTTGCGTGTTTGTGCGCTCAACAGCTTTATTTTCTTTACGTTTATTTTGCCTTCTTTTACTTTTATTTATTGGCTATAAAATAAGATTCAATACTTAAGTACTCCTGAGGGTTTAGTATTATTTTATATATATTTTTACGCATACAGCTTAGTGCGTGTGCACCACAACATTATATTTACTTGCTTATTTCATTTTTGTTATTCTTGACTGCAAAATATAAATTTTCAGACGCCTCAGAAATCCTGTGATTCTTTGTTAAGAGCATTGTTTTTATTTCAAAGTTATACGAACATGTGACAAAAATAGCATTTATTGGTAGAAGGTTAGGATAATAGGTAAAATTTAGTTAGTTTTACAAAATAATTAAAGGTTGGTTAGTTTTTATATATTTCATTTGAATGATTTGTCAAGCCATGTATATAATTCCATCTTTCCGAGTACACAAATAACAAACATAACTGTGCCAGTATAGTTTATACATGCTGTGTTCATATTTCACAAGGAATATTTTAGTCTCGTTTTGGGAATTTTTCTCTTATTACTAGAATCGAAATAGTCGTGGAATAAGAGAAAAGATTTCTCAAAATGTGATTTGAAAATTCTTGATGCAGTTTTGTCTATGCATTCGTGCATTCACGAATTTCCCCAAAGTTTCAATCACAATTGATACAAGGCATGGAATTTGTTGTTCGTGGTTTTGCCAAGTTTTTCAGTTTGATTCTTTAAAGTTCGGTATTCAAATCATTCTGGTTTAAACCATAGATTTCTCTATTTTCATGATGGTAGTTTGTAGGACTTGAAATTTGTGGGTAGAAAAAAAGATAAAATTAGTGATATGCGAAGGAAATAATAACGAATTTAAAATAATTACCCAAAGAAAAACAGGTAATCTGCAATTCTATTGTGTATATTAGTTGAAGTTTTAAGAGGAAATTTGACAAATTACAACATCTAAATGCATCTTGATTTAAAGAGATATTATTTAACTAAGAGACGTCGTGTATTCATGTAATGGCTTGCATGGGTATGTTGCAATTAGCTTTAATTTTATATCAACCAAAAAACGCTTGACCAGGATATAAAGGCAAAGCCGTAATAAAGAAAATGAGATATTAGCTCCTATTAAGACCATAATAATCACATGAAGTGGCATTGTATCAAAAATCTTGGTTGTTAGAAAAATATTTTCGATCGGTGAATTTTCCCATCCCGTTGTCATCTGTTTTCCACTATTTATCACATGTCTATGTGAATCTTTTCTGGCTTGGATCTGCCGAATGTGTTTGGGAATTAATTAAAAGATTAAGAAAAATGGTCAAAGCGCCCAGGTTTTCTCGTTTTCGCTAACTATAAAAGGTTTTGGACAGATTTACGTCTCCTGCTTCCAACTAGGGGTTGGTAGCCTTTTGGATGCACATTTTACCAGCGAGGAATTATAAGTAGTGTTCCATCGATTTTGGTCCAACTTTTGGTGGGATAGTTTTGGTTTCTTTTTGTCAGTTACACCTATTGCAAAGTAAAAGTGGTTGTGGCGCCCTTCTTCTTTTACGCAGGAAGGAAAATATGCGTGGTCTCCGTTTTCATTAGTAATCTCATTTCAGTCTTTCCCAGTAACTTCTCTTCTTTAATTATAATACCAGGAGAGAGTTTATAAATCCTCTCTATTTTAGTCTGTTAACGGGGATGATATAAGTGTTTCGCTTCATGATTTATAACGGTGTACCCTTGTGCTGTCAAACAATTTACTCTGCAGGAATTTTCTTTCATTTGCACGTACTCTCAAATCATTTAATGCTCTCTCAGCCTGCATCGTTCAGCCACTTTGAAATTCATTCATTTTATCAAACTTCAACAACTTTATATTCAAAATGTCATCTCTCATCACTTTATACAACTATCAAAATTACACGAGAATTTGGGTCTCAACTCGTCTTAAATCATCTCTGAAAATTCGTTTAACTTTTCCCGAATCATATATCAGAGCTGTTGCCTGCTTCAAACCAGTGATGAAAAGTGCGTATTAACCGTCTAACTGACATCTCGGAGATCGATACTAACACGGTAATGATACAGATTGAACACATAATCGCCTTGACAGGAAAATATATCTTTCCTCTTAGAATTTAAAGCGATATTAAGTAATCTTGTCTTATTTTCTTGCAACCTATTTTACCCAATCCTTAAAAAACTATAAGAAGCTCCTTAACAACACCAAGCATACCCTTTATTAACGAAAAAAGTAATAGTTGGAGAACACATGTACGTATCGATCGCAGTGGGTGATTTCTAGTATATTTAAAAAATCTGTTTACTTTAAAGTTTTTAGAAACACACACACCCTGACCAATATCTATTTACGTTATGCAACCATGTTTTTCCTGCTTAAAATTGTCATAATATACATAGTTATTTATTTATGGGTCTTTCGTATTTGTAATCCGAGCTCAATTGATGACAGTTTCAGCACATTAATAGAGTATTTATTAATTTCAGGCAGAGAGATGATTTCATAAAGGAAGCTTTATGTAAAACTAGAAAAGTTTACTATGATTTTAACAGTAGTAATAAATCGTAACTTAAATTCATTAAATTTTGATTTTAACATATCTAATACTTCTAGAAATACATACAACTAGATTTCAACGAGTCCCCTTTTGTTCGAAAAATATTTCAGTTTTACACAAGCATAAAATAATTAAAGGTCAATTCATTATAGCTAAGATGCGTATATGATATTTGATTTTCGGAATGTCACCGAAAATACATACATAGGTGAATTGGGTGACAATAATAACTCTAAGTGAAAGCGAAAAATATTTATCATCCCTAAAATCTAAAAGATTCGAACGCATTATAAATATTAGTGATTATAAATTAGACAAATACAGGAAGAATTTATAATTTAAAAGGAAACTACTTTGACAACAATAAGACCTCGCAAAGAGTACAAGACACAAATAATAATCAAGTATTTCCTTTCGGATTGATGGATATATCTTATTTGTAAACCACATTTATCAGGCGAAAATTAAATATCGCTTCAGACTGTAAAGTAAATTAGTGGTTACTATATAAATTATAAAATATTTATTATTAATATTTTTAATCGTTTATATTATATATAAATATATATATAGAGAGAGAAAGAGAGAGAGAAAGACACTTATGCACCTAAAAAAAACAACAAGTAAATGAAACTATAATTTACTTCCTAACTCTATTTCAAGTTCATAATGAACTTGAAATAAAAGTTAGAAACTACTCCAAAGTTTCGTTTCTATTTTCTCCTGGGATTTATTGCATTTATGACTGATTCACACAGTCACACATATATATATATATATATATATATATATATATATATATATATATAAAGAAGGCAAGAAAAACATATGGCAAGAGTACTCAGAATTTGTTTGGAGACCATAAGGGCAACTTTGCTCTTATGGAATGGGCACAGACACAAGATTTTAGTGTACTCGTATCTCCTACCAAACTGCATAATTTATTACCAAAAGAACGTTGCCAGCGTGAAAGTTTTAAGTATAATTTAACTGAAAACTAACTTGACTAGAAAGTTACATTTATCTTAATTTTATGAACTAAACATAAATATAAGTGATTGAAGATAATGCTCAAACTATGTCTAATTGATGGCTTACGCTACTTTAATTAATAGTGTAATTGGTAATTCTTATTCTTAAACAGCCATCAATGTGCTTATCTCTTAAAATATACTGGAAAACGCTGATTCCTAACGATATATATATATATATATAAATATATATATATATATATATATATATATATATATATATAGAAAGAGAGAGAGAGAGAGAGAGAGAGAGAGAGAGAAGCTGGGGTGAAAGAGAGAGGTGGGGGGAGAGGCGGGGGGAAAAGAGAGAGGGGGGAGAGGCCAAAAATACGACAAAGCATATTTTCTCAGATTAGGATGTTTTTCTTTTTCAAGTAAGGTCAAAAAATGTTTTAATTTCTAAATAATTTTGAAGGAATAATTCTTCTCTTTTTAGGTTTGGTATATACAATAGGGTGAAGTGAAAATGTGGCGATTTTCACTTTTATTCGCAATCTACAACGCAATAGTGAAATTATGATGCTCAGTGGCTAGAAAATACAGATTCTCAAATCTTATCTCATTTAACTGATATCTTGAGGTGCCGCCATGGCACTTTATTTAGAAAAATAGTAAATATATACCTGATTTTCCAGAAAAAAGGAGTAGGTAGTGGATTCTCAGTCACACTTCCAATAGAGATATTTGATTAAAATACCGTATATGAATAACATACTACAATCATATTCTGATAACCAAACATTTCGAGTTGCTGCAACGCTACTAAACTCATGCCAAATTATGTGTGAAGTACGATTTTACTGATGAGCATCACAAGAGTCACTCAATTCAATGTACGAGTTGATTTATATAATACATTCATTACACTTTAATAACAGATTTATTTCTAAAATATTTTTTTAAATTATCTACACTTTTCAGTTTAACTCAAAAACAATGCATTTATTTCTGAGTTAATCCAGGACCCACCACGTGGAGGTAGCTGTACTTCGGATCTCACTCTAGCACAACCCATCCTCCCCTCCTTTTGAGCTAATCAATTATTGTGTTTACGCTGAAAACTGTCGTTTCGTTTCAAAAACTGAGCATTTTCTTACGTGATTCTATTCTTGAACGAATGAATCCATCTCTGGATTTCTGTCCACAAACCAAAGAAGAAGCTTTGGGGACTAATTTAACACATCTTTTACAGCTTGTGTGTGACAAGGTAGATGCGGAAAATTCTTTTATTCTTTAGATTAAATAAGCTGATCTATTTCTTCCATAGCAATGTTTTGAGTCGACGGAGGTTCAGTAATACTTCCACTTTGCCATGAGATCATATCAGTGTAATTCATAGAATGAAAGTTACGATCATGTATTTTAAATATTCTAACAGTTTTTCCTTTGTTTTCTTTTCTACCATTCCTTATTCTTCTCCATCCAAGTTTCTGAACAACGCTATTATCATCGTTGATCATGCAGAGCAATAGGTTTCGGCATGAGCATAAAAAAACATTGCCTAGAATGACAGGATGAATGATATAATTAATTTCAATACTTAGCGTGCGTCTGAGTTCAATAGTCTTGAATAGATGGATAGGTCCAGTTTGTGATGAAGAGGCCACTTTAATTTTAAACCAAATCGGAGCGTATATTCTCAATACGTACTCGACCATTGTTTTGAGAGTGTCAGAGAGTTGATTGGTCACGACATATATGTAATAGTAAGAAACGATTCGCCGTTGTTAACCTCAAGAATGGGCCAATTTTCCGGGTTCCTCTTTAGTAGATCTTGGTTTAAATTTACATTTGAAATAGACATGACAATATTATATAGATATTTATGATCAGATCTTAGATCTGATTGATCTATGCTAGGCAAATTTGATGATGTCGGTTTAAAGTTGACAATGTCTAGATTTTCACACCCATCAAGTTTTTTATCAATCTCACCAGTGTAAGCCCTTGCACCTGCATTTTTACCATCTAAGGTTTGAATTAGATGGCGAAGAGGTATTTTTTTTAGTGTAGTTAACATATGAACCAATGAACTGGTTTATTTTATTTGAGTTCCATCAATCTTACAACACCCCCTTTTGCTCCAGTATTAACTGCAGTGCCGTCGCATTCCATTGATACAACGCACTTATCAGATAAAAAATAATGCAAACCATTAAATATTGCTAATGCAGAACCTGTCTGTACTGATATATGGTCAAAGTATTTGGATCCAGGTTCTTTAACGATCGAGATATGTTCATCTATTACAGTTTCTTTCGCAGATTTCACACTAATATCTGTTTTTTCAGTATCATCATTTCGTCCGTCAAAATAGAATCCTAAGATGTATTAATCGAATGTGACCTCTTCTTCTTGAAGAAAGTTAAGGTTTTTTGGCAACTGCTTCTTACTTTTGATTGATCAAGTATAAATAATGAATTTATTTTAGAACATCCCGTATTGTCGTGCAATACAGAACTTGCAATAAGTGCTGCAGCTCAGTTATAAACTCCAGTTCTGTCACAAGCTGTTTTGCTGTTGGTGTTTTAATGAGTTTCTCTTTTATTTTCTTTATTGATTATGCTTCCTCAAAATATGAGTCTTTTATGCAATCACTTTATATTTCTGATGAGGATTCTGACAAGATAACTTTCAAATCTCCAATAATTTCATCTGCACACCAAATCTGTTCTTCCTTATAACTCTTAAATTTTCTTCTTCTTTCAAACAATTCTTTATTTTTCTTAGAAATTTTCAGGTCAATCCCTCCAATGGCCATTTTCCTTTCTGTTTTCTGGTCTGTTAAAACATTTGCTCTCTCTCTGGTACTTTTTTGTGCCGTTCAAAAGCGCAACCTGGAAAAGATATGCACTTACAAGTTAAAATATCAAACCGAGTTTCTGCTGCGTTACTTCTGAATTCATCAACCCTTTTCTTGAAGCTTGGATTATTCTTTTACTTTTGAATGATTTTAAAATAACTTTGTATTTTTGGAGGTAATCAACCATAAATATTTTTATTCTGTTATTTAACACACATGGAATACAATCTTTTATCCGCAACTATTATATTTTATTTACAACTTGTTTTGAAATATCACTTACTAAAGGATCTCTAGTTGTGTTTGTTTTAAGAATCTGTCTCTCAAACAAATTGCATTTCATCATGTCTAAATAAGTCGGAAACACTCTTTCACTCAGGCGTTAGAAAAAATGGCACAGTCCGGTTCATTTCTTTTCGAAGTCATTTTTACTTATAACACTAGGTTTTTTATTAATTATTCATAGGTAACAAGATAAATATATTCGAAAACTGAAATTAAAAGTTTTAAATATGTATTAGACAATATAACTGAAGTTTATAGGTTGAAGACAGCAATGGAAATACTCGCGAACACTATAATACTACAACCTTGGTTGGGATGGTTGTGATTGCTGACACTATGTCAATGGTGGCACCTGAAGATGTTGCTCTAACATGCTAATATTTTACACACGGCATCTTGATTGTTTAAACTAATATATTATTGTTATTCCTACATTTTGTTCTAAGGTATGAAGAAAATATGGACCGATGAAAGAAAAAATGCATGAAATATTGAATTTTGCAAGCTTTAATGGCCCGGCGGCACCTAAAAAATTAGATTATCTTAAAACCCTTTTAGTACACTCAATATTATCTAACGGAGCACCATAATAACACTTTTGCAATTCATTTGGCCAGAAAATGTGTTTTTGGCTCCACCCTATTATACAAGTACCTAAAGAGGAACGGATTCTTTTATCATAATATTTTAAAGGAAAATATCTTATTACTTCCTTGTATACTATTGACTAGTAATTGCTAGACTTTATAATAGTTTAAGAATTTTTAAAATATGTTAATATAACTAAAAGGTCCTGTTATATGTATAAAAAATAATTCTTGATTCTGAAATGACAAAGGACGGCATTTATGCGTGCCTTTCATTTTAAAAGAGAGTTAAATTGTTCGTATAGATAAATTCTCTAATCAATCGAAAAAATGTTACTACCTTTCACCTTCCAGCTGAATAAATAATATTAAATCCCTCTCCACGATTCTTTTACCTCTGAGGAATTATCTGATCACTTTTAACAATCCTCTGATCAACATAAAGAGATCTTTCTACCCTTTAGAGTCAGTGCCTTGTGAATACCAGTTCCTCTCAATAGAAGCAAGTGGCATCCACCAAGCCTAATCAAGAAGCCAATTTGGCTGCTACAAGAATTAAACGAAATTTCGGTGACCTCTACCCTTGGTGATCGATCACCCTACACGCAAAAGGCTTAGACTGCCTTCCAACCAATAGATTCATCGAAGTGAAGCGAAAAGAAAAATAGACTCATCGGACTCTTTTTAATTGTATTTTTAAATATATATCTCTCTCTTCTGTTCGTTAACGAAAATGGGCTGGAAGGGTTCATGGCTATATTGCTTGAATTCAGATTTGTTTTTAAACTAATCAAACAATCTGATATCTCCCACTCCATATTTTTTTGAAAAGAATAATATATATATATATATATATATATATATATATATATATATATATATATATATATATATATATATATATATATATATATATATATATATATATATATATATATATATATATATATATATATATATATATATATATATATATATATGTATATATATATATATATATATATATATATATATATACATTGGGAAAATCAATTCAGAGAAACAAGAGAGAAGAGATCCTACTGGAGGTGACCCCGAGAAAAATCAAAGAGAAAAAGTATTGCCATTACAAGACAACATGGAGTCGAACCTCAGACCTCTGTTTATCTAGATCAGTTCTCTTCCGATGAGCTAACGGAACACGTAAGCCATGACAACTAATTTCATCAATTTAACTTTTTCGTTTGCCCTGCCAGAGAACACCACTCAAATGAAACCGTGCCTGTAAGGACAAAGAAGATACAGTTGTAAAAGCTGGACAACCCTTCTTTAAAAGAGCGAAAGCTATCGTCCGGTGTGGTTGGCGCTAAAACTAGCACGCATCCACCTCCAAGCTTAGACACTTGATAACATTCTGTGTGAAGAAGTGATACACATAAACAGGAGAGAAGAGATGCGTGCTAGTTTGCGCGCCAACCACACCGGCTGATCGCTTTTGGTCGCTCAAAGAATAAATGTCGGGCTTTTACAACTATATATATAAATATATATATATATATATATATATATATATATATATATATATATATATATATATATATATATGAAATAATATTTTCTTGGGAAAATATTATTTCCTAATTGAAAAATTATGTAGTGGGGTGGGATTAGAACTAAGCACGCTAAGGTAGCGAATAACTGCTTTAATAGCTGGCCTAGCCGAGTGGATAAATGGCCTTGCTTTTACTGAACTCAAAGCAGCTGCTCCTTGCCTCAGTGTGCTTGGATTTTCAAATTAGGAAATAACATTTTCTCCAATCAAAAAATGATTCCGTTTTTTACTTCCATACGGCATGCTGGATTTTTTTCACTGGCACTTTTGATAGATATTCTGGTATTACAACCCTGAAAAACAATAAGGAAACTAATACGTAAATCATTAAATGCTTAAGAAAGAAAATGGCAGAAAAAGAAAATGAGAAAATAGGGGAAACTATTCACTTTATGTAAATTGATAAAGGAGTTGGATTCAGACCTGTGTCATCAAGCACGCATTGTTAAAATGTACACCATAATGATTGACTGGACTAGCCATGCTCAATCTCCAAAAAGGTTGATTCAAGAAGAGAAAAGACAGGTGTTTTTTATAGTGAAATATTTGCCAAACTTTACTAACACTCAAGATAATTGCGTAATTTGCTGAGCAGAACAAAGTGTTACACAGAGCATTGTTTTAAAAATTCCGTTATAATAATTTATTTTTTTAGTACCAGTATATTTTCTCTTTTAAAGATTTATTTACATGTTGAAATAATCAATGTCGCGCAATTGAGCTGAAGAATTCTAAAAAATATTAAATATTAACTCTTTTCCTCGAAATTGGACAGATTCCAATTGAACGATAATTTAGAGATTATGATAAATTTAATAAATCGAAAAGATGAAGCCAACAATTGCTATCTGAGTGGAATTGAGGCAAATGTAGTTTGCTTGTTTACTAACTTAATAAAATAAAAGTCAGTTTAATACGGCCTCAGAACAATCGAGAGTCATTACAAATATAGCATCAACCGAGATATCCATAAGATTTTGGTTTCTATCTCACAATTATCAATACCTATTTTGAATGGACATCGGTAAAATTTAGATAGTTTTGACTCAGTTCGTTAGGCTTAAAGGACACTGGAACACGATTGATTCTAATTTATTTAAATAGAGATTAACAAAAAACTATTAAAGTCATAAAACTTAATTCTCATAACAGAAATTTAACTATTTAATTCTCCTTTAGTGCATACAAATTTGAAACATGTTCTTTACTATTAATGACTCATCGGATCCCAATTATGATTAAAACCTGACAGATAGTTCATTTTTGCCCAATTTCATCTTGCTAGTTTCTCTATAAACTAAAGTCGGTATAATTATATGGTGTTATATTAAAACCCTTAGCCATTTGCTTCTTTTCTTCTTAGTGAAACACTTTCATGAGTCGTTCGTTTGATATATTTTATATAATTTTGAATGTCTATATTCTTCTCTCTCATTCGTTCTTGAATGCTTATAACTAGAATAGTATTGGATAATTCAGTAGAGTTTTGCCTCGATTTGTAATTTTCTCATCTGACCGTTTCTAGTGTCAAGGAGGGAGTTCTGTAATTCAGTGCGTGCTACCGTCCGATTTTCATGCGATTGTTAAATAATCAATATGAAAAGAAGTTCGTTCAGAGGTTTATTAGATAATATATTTGTCGTCATTTAATTAATATTGAAGTCCTTTTGAAGGGTTAATCAGCCACCTTTACATGTACGAAACTGGTACTTTTTAGGGGTGTTTTTCATTCAGGGAGGAATTTTAATGAAATATGGAGTATCAATATTATCAAAATGTATAGGCAAATGCCAGCCGCACTTAAACTTCTAAAAGGATAGAATCCCTATAATTATTACATTTTAGAGTCATCACCAGCAAAAGGAAGATTCTCTGTCCATATAAATTGAAGCCATATACTTCCCATTTACTGAAAACTGTTCGAAAACAATTGTTTGTAAACGTTTATTCGAAATTAATTTATTCAATTGTAAAATTGTTCGAATTGGCAACTATTTGAACTGAAAGTTGTTCGAGATATAAAATACTTTATTTAGAAATAATTACCTAACATTAAAACAGTTTATTTTGAAACAATTAAAAAAATATTAAAGCAGGTAAGTAGGTAATTTTTATTTACATATCATTAAAAAGTTTGAATTAGCGTTATTATAAACTTAATTTATAAGCTATAGCGTGCAAGTAATCAACAACTAAAACATATTTGTTGAAGGATGCCATTAAATTTTAACTTTTTCGCTACCTTTGCCATAATAATTTCTTTTAAGTCCTGTTCTCTTTTAAGAGCTTCTGAAAATTTGCAAATTTGGGGATAATGAGATGACACTTGTAAAAAGCCCTGTGCCATCCTTTTACGGAGTTATTAGTGCTAAGTAAATCATTTTGGCCTCTCTTAATACAAGACTACATTCGCATTTCAAACATAGTGCGCAGATGTGCTGAATTCTTCTTTGAAAACCATTATAGATGCCAGCTCAAAATCTCACGTTACTGACCTAACATATAAATTCACATGAGTCTTACTTTCAGCAAACATTTTTATGTAGGTGTCAGCCTTCCTATCTGGAAGTACTTTCATAAAGGTAGAGCCAAAATTCAGTAACCAATCACCAGTCTCGAAGAAGCTTACCTCAGCAATCAACCTATAAGCTTACCTATGTTCCAATAGTGTTGATTTCATAAGTACATAGATATGCTTGCAGTATATTACGGCGAAGTTCACAATGTGTAGATTTTTCATTCACTCAGGACCACCAGATTTTCCCTCTTTAAGGACTTCATTGACTTCCACTATTTTCATTGAACAGTATTTATTGCTCTCTTTTTAACGATTGAAGCAACACTGTGACAGTAGAGGTTGTAGTAACATGATAAGCATATGGGGTCATGGTCAAAATGTCTTTTCATTAAAGATTGCAGGTTCAGAACATGTTTTTAGACAGAATTCACTATCTCCCTTCTTCTAGTACATTTTTTAGTTTCTGTACAATAAACCTTTTTCTCAGACTGAAAAGAAGCTGCAGAACGACTGAAGCTCTAATCCGATACCTTTATATTTCCGGAAGCTGACATCATTTAGATCTTTGAAACGGAGTGAATTGAATTAGATATGCTGAAGTAGTAAAAGCGGATTTCTAAAAAAATGGTTCATTTTCACAGCCTAGGTTACTAATTTGCCTATGGAATACCTGCTTTGGAGCCCAGTCACACCAAGCTTATGACCTGTTTCCGACCACCGACGACCAGGTAGTCGCCGGCCAGTTGCAGGCAGTCTTTTAAAGTGACTGGTAGTCGTTAATAAGGTCGTAGCTGGTCGGCCAGGCAAGACTGATCTCTGGATGTTGTCGATGTTACATCGAAAAC
This sequence comes from Ceratothoa steindachneri, assembly GCA_963969495.1. NCBI lineage: Eukaryota > Metazoa > Arthropoda > Malacostraca > Isopoda > Cymothoidae > Ceratothoa > Ceratothoa steindachneri. The sequence goes on along the minus strand of OZ018323.1, from coordinate 12,843,752 downwards.
CAGCTGTGACCAGTTTGCACTGCAGACATCCCTCCGGAAGTCCTCCACCAGACGACGATCGTTCGACACCGGTGGCCAATCGGACGACAAGCAGTGGCCAATCGGTTGGCGATAATTAACCGTTAAAAAGGTAGTCGCCCACCGGTGGGCGTCCAGTCGTAGGTGGTGGCCAATCAGGCGCATGTGGTCGCAGGTGGTCGGCGACCAAACAGGAGCTGTCAAAACTCAGGACTGGGCGACCCCTCGTCCAGCGGTCGCTTATAACTCGGCGAGTGATTGCTCATTGGTGGGCGGGTGGTCGCCCATTGATTTGCGAGTGGTGGGTGACCGATCAGCCACTGGTATCAGTAGTTGTCGCTGTTGCAGTCACAACATCTGGCAACTGGCGGCCGACCGTTCTAACACAGTAGAAATCAACTCGGATCATCACGCTCGCCTCATCTGCCTGTCGCCTCTAGCTCACTTCTGATTCTAACTGCAATGACATCCTGCTGTTCTTGAAGTGATGTGGTGCTAGTGGAGTCTCCCTGTGCAGGGCCACGACAAACCGCCGCATATATAGGGTCATTATAAATTGACCACCCTTGGTCGATCGCTCACCGATTGGTCGGCCCCCCATCGCCGAACAGTGAGCGACCTACGAAGACTTGTTGCGAATGAAAGATGGTCGATGGAGACCTATCAGAAGTCTGATGGTCCTGACTAATGGTCGACTAATCGGCCACTAGTGGATGAATGGTGGGTCACCAGTGTCCAACTACTCGTTGGTTTTCGGCGCCCGATACCAGTTGGCAGCCACACTGATCGCCACCGGGAAGCATAATAGTGGGCTACTAGTCGGCCACTAGTAGCCCACCGGTCGCACAACTACTCGCCCCCCACCTGCGACTCCCTTTTTTAAGGTTTTGTGTCTCCGACCGATCGCTTAATTTGCGGTCGCAGGTGGTCAGAAAAGGTCGTAAACTTGGTGTGACTGGGGCCTTATCTACCCAAATATTTTATTATGCTTGGGGTTGAGATACCTAGTTAAAAGGAGAATGGACATAAATATTGACCTCTATTTCGTTTTTTTATAAAAATAATAGAATGTATCTGTTGTATTGCATATGTATGTATTAGTCATATCATCTGATATTATTAATATTTCATCCATAAAAGCCAATTCCCATCTATATCCATTATACACATTTTTTTTCAAATATATTTGAATTTTTTCATCTAATTCAGTAATAGTTTTCGAAAATGTCGCGTTATTTTGTAATGCCACATATTTTTATTCTTCCGTGAGCTGCGCTGGAGTGAGATGATTCAAGTTTAGATAATTTCCCTCACCACAGCATTTGGCAGTTAATTCTTTATCTTTAAGAAGAAAAATATTATTGTGAGTATCAGAATTATTCTTGGAAAATCGTCTTAGTCATCATCAAACTTAACCTGGTCCTAAGTTTTATAAAGCTACACCATTTTTGTACAATTAATTAAAATAACCGAAAACAAAATGATCAAGCTTTATATATTAAAAAAAGGAAAGATAAATTTGTAAGCTCAAATATAAATTTAGTATACTGCATACATACATATAAGTAAATGGAATATAAATTAATTAACAATCTTCAAAAATAACGTACCGCTGCTACAGAGCACACGCCAGAGCAATCTATACTAACTCGTGGTGCATAGAGATGTTAATGACAGTTTGCAGCTTCCCTGTGATAATTAAAAATCATCTCCTTCAAAAACATTATTATAAGTATTGTCAGTTAATCTTTGTAAACCAGTACACGGAAACCTTTTATATTTCCTCACCTTTACCCTAATCTCTAGCCATTTTTTAGTATCCTACTGAGCTCGCATGACTTTGCCTGAAAAATGGTTATAATCAATTATCTTTTATTTACGATATTTTACATAAATTGAAGGAATATTGACCTCTAATTATTTAAATAAACTGACACCTGGTATAGAGAAACAAAGATATATCCAAGTTTTTGGAAAAATCTGAAAGAATGCCCACTGTATATGCCACTGGGGGCTTACATGTTAAAATGTGTTTCTCGGATTGGATATATGCCAATATTTATCCTTATTCGCAAACTAAATAAACGTTCATCTTTAACCGTTGTCAATAGAATTAAAAATAAAAATGTTAGAATCAAGGTTGCAGGATAGTTTTCGAGAAAAAACTCAAATATTTTTCGAAAAAGTCTCAAAAGAAATTAAAAAGTAAGTTAACATATCCTAACCCAGCCTAACCTTGAAAGAAAGAGAGTGTGCTTACCGAAAAAAACATCTTAGGCGCATAGGAATAAGCACTTATTTTATAAAAATTCCACAGGAAATTGAAAGGCAGATTCCAAGTACTTTCGAATTGTTCAGTTGATTCTCAAGGAATAACGAAATATTTTACAAAAGTGGTATATATATGAGAAACAACACAGTAATTCCTCGCCTATGTACAACGAAAGCACGCAAAATAGAAAAATATTATTAAGGACGGATATGAAGTATAAAACCAAATAGATAAGGTCTACTTCCGGAAATTCCAACTGTGAGCACAGAATGTAGACATTTAGGTCACTAAACTAAATAGATACACACCTAATTGTGAATATATAAGAATAAACGAGAGAAACATAACTAAATTAATAAATGGACAATTTCGTTATAAATAAGCCTTTTAGTAACAGAGTCCAGTTTAAAGAGACCGGAAGATATATTAAAATTAGTCGAGGAATTAATGAATGGGCATTCAAGAATATTACTTTGAACAAAGTCATCAGATTTGTGGATAAATTTAGCCAAATTTATTTACAAATCTAATGAGAACAACTACTAACCTCCCTAATAACCTCCATCTTGTTCCACTTCGTGTACTTGGTGCTGGAGAAGCCTTCTGCAAAAGATAGGAACCAAATATGGAATTTTAGGTGCTCTTTAAATATGCATGAAATTGTTTAAAATTACCATGTATGTTAGGGATATATATATATATATATATATATATATATATATATATATATATATATATATATATATATATATATATATATATATATATATATATTGTGAGTACAAAGAACAAAATGAGCACATTTGCACATTGTAAATGTAAGAAAATTATAGAAGTTTAATCAGCGTATATTATATGCTATTTCACAAGGAATGGAATGGAATGGAAATTAATCATTATTATACACGACTAAATTTGTCATATATTTGACAAATGCATAACAATTCGCCTAATTATATGTCTGTAGCAATATATATTGCAGTATTCCATTTTGAACTAAACCACCAATCAAAAAATTTGCATCTCTGTGATCGTATAATTTAGGTTCATTATTCTCAAATGAGAATTTATCGTTTGCTGAGAAATTAAAGGCTTCCCTGCATTCATCTATCAGGCGTTAATTCGCAAGTAGAGGATAACGAATGAGGTTTAGGAATCTCTAAATTGAGGGCGCAAAGTTGTTATTCTTATCGCAGGACGGTGATAAAAGGTACTATTGAATTTTGTTATTAGACCATAAATTCACGAAACAACGTTGGTCGCAACATGGAAAGAATGTATATTGAAAAGTGCGTTCTTTTTTGGCTTTCCTAATTTTAATTAATTGAAGGTTAGGTAAAACTGTATCCTCTCATTAATATTCCGTTCATGTTGTTTTAATTAAACGAAGAGAAGAAACAAATGTTTGTGATTAATCTCAAATCAAAGAATAGCAGAAAAAAGCTAACGCAGGAGTAAAAACAAAGAGTAAAAAATGGAAAGTATTTCATTCAAAAGTGTTCAATTGTATGTATGTAAAAGATTCAAGGTAAGGTAGACCTGGCAATAGTTTCGTCTTATACTCGATATCTTTAGAGTGTTTTAAGCGTTTTATTGAGAATGCGATCGTATTTTCTTATGCAATGGCTTAAAAGAAAGGCATTTTCTGTTACTGTAGTAAATTAATATGTAATTTCCTTGTCCACAAATTACACATCGCTATCGAGATTCAACTTTAAGCCTAGCATGGTTTCAACAGTTAGGGAGGGGCCAAATCTGGACAAATTTCCCATAGCACATTTTTTTTGTGTATGTAAATTAAAATAAGCATGGATAGAGAAACAGAATTGTATGGGGATTTTAGAAATTTCTGATCTTTTTTAGTCACGGGCGACTCTACATCTCACCATTTTGGAGGGTCGGTCCGGGTTTTGCTTAACTGATAACTATTTTGCCGATTCTAACGAAATTTAAAATGCTTATAATGTTTAACATTTTCTTTCGAATGATATAATTGTCAAGGTATTCCAAAGTTTAGCCCGGGAATTATTTTGTTTTAGCTATATCATCATATCTATTAGGCTGATTCTAACGAAATTTGCACCCTTTAATTGTTTTACATTCCTTTTCGAAAAGATATATTTACCAAAGTCCTCTCATGGTTAGTCCAGGAATTATTAAGAGTTTTGAAGGTAGTAAGCTCATAAATCACAATAAGTCAATCCCTATGAGACCATTGCATAACCATGTGTGTAACAAGTAAAAAATTTAGCATGTTTATTCATGCCACTACCATGTGAGTGATATTTTTTCCATTAGTTTTTCTTTTTTCAGATTATCTTCTAATTACATATATAATTTTAATCTTAAAATTATTATCTTATGTGTACATAAATAAATATGGCTAAATGCACTTATAAGCCAGGTGCTGTTTTAATGATGGAAAAGGCCTTGTTTGCTCTAAGTTTGTATTTGCAATATGAATAGGGTAAATATATACAAGACTTAGTATTAAATGATATTTACACTACTTAACTCTAAGTATATACGTACACCTCTGTTTTGTACAGATTTAATTTCACTTACAACAAAATATTTATAGAAACATTCTCTGGCACCATTAATTGATAACGCAATCTAAAGTCTTTAGATTGGGAAAGGTGAATTATGTAAGATCAAAAGAAAAAAAAAATAGATTAAATAAAATAGAATAAGGTAGAGAGAGAATCGTTAACGGATTAAATTCGAATGATACAAAAGTACACAAGTTAAGTACAAAATTTCTCCTTCCCGGGAGAACGGAGCTTGTCCTTCGAATTTTCGCTCTTTTCAACTATTCCCCGTTTTATTAACCTTTATTAACAGGGATATATCGAGGGTTTTTTGGGACAAATCCGATTAGAGAATCTCTCCTGAAAAGAACATCTATAAATTTTCGAAACCTTACTCTTATTTATCGGTTTCTCTTTTCCCTGGGCTTCAGTAACCCCCCTTTTAGTTAACGAACCTAATACGTTGGTTTCCGGGCCTTTCAAGCTTAGGCATTGGCACTAACCTATGATGCCTTCTTTGACATTTCATATTGCCAAACTTAGATGTACACTCGTTTTTATAATGATTTGAACGTAAAAATATGGTACACAATTTCGACCTTTTAGCTTGATTAAGTTTATAGGAAGTGAAAAGATACATATTTATGGCATACATAAACCATATTATAGTTACTACACAGTGGTCAATCATTTGATGGACGGATCTTGGATATTTCACAGTAAACTTATTCCATTTATTGCGATTTAATTTCCAATATTCAGAGTGACGTTTAAACGACCAATTTATTTGATCTAGTATGGCAGAGAACAATTTCTGTATCAATATTTTTATAATGAAAAACGCTCAAGCATTAATATCTAAACCAAAACTTTTGAGCCTCCTCAAATGAGAATCGTACGAGGCCTTAAAATTGGAGAAGGATTTAGAATTACAGTTTGCCTTCTCTACGTCATAAATTTAATATATATATATATCGGTTTGACCAATTCGCCGTTATCACCGTACATACATTTAGGCATTACGGAAGCCTTGTTATAATGTTCATTAAAAAAGGTAAACCAATCAATTATATACTTTGCAACGCGTCACTGCTCAATTCACCCATTGGCTAAGAAAATCTTTTCAATTTTGACAGGTAAAAAAGAAAGAATTTTATTTTATTAGAAGTCATGAAATTTTGCTCACTTGATTTTGATTTTGCTCAGTTGGCCCTTATCCTTGGATAGTGTAGCTTCGTTTGTCTCTATGAAATCCTTTTCGTAAACATATATTCCCTTTCTAATTTCCATATCAGGCGTGATTTATTTGTGAACTTACTTTCGTCAAAATATATTTTAAAATAGTTCATCTGAACAGAGGATCTTATCGAAATGAAACTGTGATTTCTCTATTTGGGAATGTAAAGTGTTACCATCAAGTGTCTTATCGCCAAACAAAGAGCGCGGGTACACAAAGCCTTATACCCCCCCTTAGATTTTAACCAAACTCATATTGGATTTATAATTTTCGGCTCTGGGTGGTAATGTAGGAATTTAATATTTTTTACTACACAAATCCTTTAATTTTATATTTAAACCAAGAATGCAGTAAATAAATACGGGTTTTTCTATTAAAATATATTTACACTGCTTAAATCGAAGTATAGATGTGTACATATGACGCAGGATTAATCATACCAAAATATCAAAACATATTGGAACAATCTCTGGCACAGGAAATTTATGGTACAATCTAAAGCGTTTAGAGTGGGAAAGGTTTAGTAATGAAGATCACAAGAACAGAATGAAAAGAATTAATCAAATTGGATAAGGTATGGAGGGATTTTTTTAACCCTAAGCAATTGAATAACATATAAGTAAGCAAAAGATTAGAAGAACTTTCAAGTGCTTCTTTCCAAGTAGTGTAGTAGAATTGAAACGTGACGGATGTTTCGTGCAGAGGAAACCCAGTATACTTAACTTTATTGTCGCATACTTTTGGGTAGTTACTCGTCAAAAAAATAAGCACTTTATTAAATTTTTATTGATCTACTCAATACAAAAGAGCGTAAAAACAATAAAATGATAAAAATCGTAAATTCATATCCAGCATAAAGCTAAACTAATGACGATACCAAAATGTTAAAATAGAGAATGCGATTGCAGGCTTCAATGGCAGTACCCTCCTCTCTTAATAACGTTGTAAATGTTACCCGTGTGCGTTCTAGCTTTAGACAACAATGTTCGATTACTTGACATAAGAACTGGGATCGAACGGCAAGAAAAACGCATACCAAATTTCCTTACATCCCCCTTAAAAAAAAAACATATCAATAGGGAGAAAAATCAAAACTCTTATTGGCCAGATCCACGCGTGCGAAAAGCAACCCCTTTCCATTGACGTAAATTTATTCATTAAATTTAGAATATGTAAAGCTTAGTAAACCCCCAAATAATCTCCTAAAAATGAGTTAGATCCAGAGTTGCATTTTTATCTTACATGATATGAAAAAGGAATTTTGTTAGGCAAAGAAAACGATAAACATATATTTGAATGATATTGAGCAGCAGATATCAGGCAGAATGCATAAAAAGCGTCATATTTATTTATATCACTTAATCAAAAAAGGGAAAACGATAAGGGTCTTAATTTTTATTAAATTACTCGTGTATTTATAATGTTTTAGGGGTAATGGTTTAAGCTCAATTTTGAATAAAAAACATGATTGATAGGTGTTATGAATAGAAATGTAATCAACGTTAAGAAGTTATTCCTAAGTTATTCAACTCGTATGTTAGGCCACACCCAGAATATAGTATTTAGGCCTAGTCTCCACATCGCAGGGAGGATTTCAACATTTTGAAGGCAGTAACGTGAGGAGAAATACAAATGTTGCTTTCTTTAGTGCACCTTAATAGATTGAAAGAACATTATATATTTACAGTTGAAATGAGGTTCTTAAAGGGTTCCATGATCCAGCGTTCAAAAATAAAATGGAAAATTGGTATATTGGTAAAAAGGAGTTACTTTAGATAATTCCAATTTCAACAATAATTGATAATTTGAAGGACTTATATGTATCTAAAATTTCTATATATGCCTTCATAAAATAAAAAAAATAGCCGCTCTTTGCAGACATTGTTTTGCCGCCTGATTCTTTCGTTTATTTTCTTTTAATTTCATTTCGATTTGCAATATATTTCTCACTCAACTTTATTGATTTTTCAGGCATTCGATCTCTTTCGTTTGTGGCAGAATATGTCAAATGTAATATATGGAAATATGGATTTTTTAAAAATCAGATTTTGTCTACAAAAATACTAATAAAATTAATTTTATTTATTGTAAGTAGATTTATTTTGACACATTTGCCCAGTGTTGTCTTTTATATTCATTAGTAAACAGTTTGGCTACCCTTAGTATACGTGAGGGCTTTAATATGTGTTGGCATGTCAATGGTCAATGTTTCGCACGTGTCCTGGATTTGCTTCATCTGAACCATAATTTAAGGAAACCAGCTTATGAGTTGCCTTTTAGTCGTAATGGTCCTTTTATGTATTTCATCTCTCAACACACTCCATAAACTTTCATTCGATTTCAAGTTCGATCAATTTTCCTGCCATGGAAGTAGCTTAACTCCATTTTTTGTACACCATACCTTCACGTATTTTGCTGTATGACATGGGGCCATTCTTGTTGGAATATTCTAGGTCTGTCACCATACCATTCCCTTATTTGAGGCAGTAAACGACCATTAAGTACTTCAATTTTGAAGCTGTACGCGGTTATCTAGCACTACAGTGGTTGATTGTTAAGAGAAAACTACTTGCAATAGTAGAAAATAAAACAAAGGTTGTTGAACAGCCATATAAGTATAATTGGAGAAGACATTAAAGTAATGAAGCATCAAATAAACTTGATAGTTGAAAAGATTAAAGACATTACAAAAGAGTGGCACTCTTAAAGTTAGTAGTTATTAATGCTTTTTATGAATCACAGGTAAATGGTCAGCTAGATATGTCATTCATACCATTCTCCATTGTTCTGAACACCACTCAGGGTAATTGTTTGACCAGAAGTAGCCTGACTTCATCATTGTTTCCGTGAGTAAATGTTTCTTTCCCCGAGCTATATGATTTTAATCCAGCTTCAAAAAGCCTCTCCTTTGCTGTTCCTCAGGCAAGGCTAACACTTTCTCTAGCCAGCTCAATAGAAATCTTCCTGCAAGATGTTCTATTGTTTTTAAGATCGTGTTTTATTAATTTTCTCTCTGTTCTTGAAGTTGTTTTTCGTTTTTGACAAAATATTTTTCAACCTTTTTTGAGTTTAAATATTGACCGTTATATTTTACATCATAACACTGTTTGTTTGAGTTTGAGACACCTATTTTTTTGCTATATATTTTTGTTTTAATTTAATTTCCTTCAGTAAGACGTTTATTTATCAAATTTTTCGAGGACTCAAATCACTTTGTTTGGCCATTTGGAGTTAATTCATTTATAGCTAAAAAGTGACCTAACACACAAGATCAAACTATAAAATAACTAAAACTATCTTAAACCCAGAAAAACCCTATAAATAACAGATAACTCCTATTTATTACCTAAAGCTAAGATATCAACTGACTCACACAACTGGCTTTGACTTGATTGAAATGGTCCAATACAGCGATGTTGCTTCAGCGTTACCAATTATAATTACAAAGTAACCTAAGGCGCTCTTTAATATAAGTTATATAGTTGCTCGTTAATGGGAAGGAAATAATTAGATTTGCAATCACTAATATTAGTTTCACTAGCTTTTTTAAAGAAAAAGATAAATTTGTGAAAATCAATAATAATTCCGCTAGTACTGTATTATATATATATATATATATATATATATATATATATATATATAAATGGTGTCAAAAGTAGCCCGTGTTGAGTAACATAGACCAAATACAGTTCAATATTAAACAACCAAAATATAAAGTAGTCCATTACTGCAGGAGTAATAGACAACTAAGCTTATCGAAACAAATGTGGACTCGGTTTTATACTACCGAACCCAGGCTACTTTTTCTTTGCTAATATATATATATATATATATATATATATATATATATATATATATATATATATTATAGTGAAACCATTATATACGGGCATGGAATTTATTTACGAAACTAGTTTCTGTATGAAGTTTACCATACCTTCTTCAGTAGTATAATTAGAATGGAATGAACAACATAAGTTACTAAATATCTCAAAATCCCAGCAGAAGAAAAAAAAACGGTAAAAAAGGGGTTATTAATCCTGAAGTGGGTTCTAAGATCATTAACTAAACTCTTTACAATCAGGTTCTTTTTCCATCCTTAAACACCCCCTTCCACCAAGCCCATGGATAAGCCAAATGAGGCGAGTGTATATGTAACCAACTGTGAATCCACTAACTGTCCCTTATTCTACATAGGAGAGACTGGGAAACATTAAAAAAACGAATATATGAACATAAAGTTGATGTTAGGTGAGGCAGTACTGCATTCAATATTTTTAACCATATTAGCAATTAAAGCCAGGAAATATATTATTTAAAGGTCCAAATTATATATAATTTAAATACTTCCGTAAATAAAAATTTTAGATCAATACTAATACGAGAAATTCCCAATTTTAATCTTTCAGATGGTCAATTTAAATGTAGCTCCTATTCCCAGAACCTGATTTTAAAGAGTTTAGTTAATGGTCTTAGAACCAAACTCACGGATTAATAACCTTTTTCGTCCGTGGTTATTTTCTGCTTAGATTTTGAGATATTTAGTAACTTGTGTTGTTAATTCCATTCTCATTACACGACTGGAGAGGGTATGGAAAACTTCATACCCTAACTAGTTTCGTAAATAAATAATCTGCTCTATAACATAACTCGCTATTGAGTTCTTTTACTTATATAATATATATATATATATATATATATATATATATATATATTTATATATATATATATATATATATGAATATATTTTCCCTCAGGAAAAAATGAAAAGGTGTTTCCAAGTACTTTCGAACTTAAATAAGTTCCTTATCAAGGATAACTACAAGAAGTAATATTATATTATAGGTATATATACGAAAGAAAAGTATGAAAGAAAAGTATTTACTTTATATTTTAATTGTCACTGCTCTGTTATGTACATTGTATTTTCCCTACTTTTCACTCTCTGTGTCTTATAATATCCATTGTTAGGCTATTTAGATTTCTTTTAATCTGTTACCCTTTTTGTCTTCTCAGTTTGACCTTACTACCTGCTTCTTGTAATTCTTAATGTGAATCTTTACCTTCGCCCTTCCGTCTTCCTTATTGCTGATTTCTTGTTTTTGAGGCGGTCTTTTCTACTTTTCTTTCGTATATCTACCTCTAATATAATATTATTTCTCGTAGTCATCCTTGATAAGGAACTTAATAAAGTTTAAAAGTACTTGGAAACACCATTTCATTTTTGCTGCGGGACATTGCATTCATTTGCTACCCTCACATGATTCTTTGTGTTTTTTTCATATATATATATATATATATATATATATATATATATATATATATATATATATATATATAAATATATATATATATATATATATATATATATATATATATATATATATTTTAAAGGCCCTAAAAATGAAAACTAGTAACACAACACGGAAAAACGCAAACGAAATTATTATTACATGTACCATTAAAGCCCCTATTTTTCTATTATTATATCTCCCATTTTCTTTCTTAAGCTTTCATGGTAAACGTAATAATAATTTTCTTAGCGTTTTTCCGGGTTGTGTTACCAGTTTTCATTTCTTGGGGCTAAAATTATCAATGTTATATTTGTACCTTTAGAATTGTGCTTTAGTATATATTTTATAGATATAAGAAGATGACCGTATTATTGTTGGAACGTCGCCACTAAATAAATAAACAAATGTCAGCAGCAATTTTTTCGAAAATAAAGTAATATGCTTTCGAAAATAGGGTAAAATTTTTAACAGGGCATTGTACGTGATCAAATGTCATGTTGCAATTAAATCGAGATGACCATTGTTTGAAATTCCTATACCCACGCATAAAATAACTTACTGATTAGAGAGATTGGGTGAGAGAGGTGTATTGAGAGAGGTAAAATGTTTAGGGAACATATGGAGGACAAGGGGGGAAGAAATACAGAAAAGTGAGTGGATGAGGTGGGAGGAGGAGTAGATGAGGTGATAGGAATAGAGGAAGAGGAAGATGAGAGGGTAGGGAAAAAAGGAAGTGAGGGAGGACGAGATCATCAGGATTGTTTTAAAAGATCAAATAGACAGAAGTCCAACAGCGCAAATGGATGATAGCGAGCGCAGCGAATCCCTGGCATATATATATATATATATATATATATAAAATATATATATATATATATATATATATATATATATATATATATATATATTATAGTAAAACCACTGAATAGGAGCATATATTTTATTTACGAGACTAGTTTCGGTATGAATTTAATCATACCCTTTTCAGTCCTACACTGAGACTGAAATGAACACACTAAACAGCTTCAAAATCGCGAGAAAAAAACATTACTCAAGGGGTATGGTTCCGAGATCATTGAGTAAACTGTTTCATTAGTGTCGACTCTACAATTTTTCTTTTATGGAAATTTTTACAATTGAATATAATTTTAGCCTTTGAATAATCTATTTGGTGGTTGAAATTGATAATGTGGTTACAAATACTGGATGCATTACTACCTCGCCTGATATCACCTTTATGTTAGTATATTCGTTTTATTCAATGTCTGGTAAAGCAGATCTACATCTAGTATTTTTAACCACATTAGCAAATTCAAACACCAAATAGATTATTCAAAGCCACAAATTATATTCAATTTCCTATATAGTGGTTTCACTATCATATACCATAACTCGCTATTGAGTTTTTTTATTTATATATATATATATATATATATGGATAAATCAAAAAGTATCGCGTGTTAAGCAAAAATGAAATAAAGCCCACAAGGAAAATGAGCGAAGATTCCGAGATTACGAACTTTATTCCGAGTTCTTTATCAAGGAATGATTGATAAAGAACTCGAAATAAAGTTCGAAAGTACTCGGAATCTTCTCATTATTTTCCTTGTGGCCTTTGTTGCATATATATATTATTATATATATATATATATATATATATATATATATATATATATATATATATATATATATATATAACTTAAATCAAATGACACGTGATATAATGGATGCATTTAAAGGCCCAAAGAAATGAAAATTAGCATCACAACACTAAGGAAGACGACCATTAAAAGCTCATGAAAGAAAATGTGAGATGTAGAGACGGAGAAAATCTGAAAACTAATTTTAACGGTTATATGAAAAGTAAATAAAGGAGTAGGATTCTAACCTGTGTCCTTAAGCGTACATCGCTATTGTGACCACGACGCTCATATGTATATATATATATATATATTGCACGGCGAAGGTAAGGTCACACAGACGCTCAGGTACCTGTGATTTATTTGGTATTAAGGAAAAATGTTTCGGTCGTATCGCGCATCTTCAGGTTCTAAAACCATAAAACAATATACTACAGTGAGATATGATTAGATTGTTATTATCACTAAACTTATTAAGAAGTTATATAATTTCTTAAAACTATGAAAAGTTAAAATATTTTTATAGTAGAAGGGCGTAAAAAATTTGTAAACGCTAAATTAATGCAATTTCATTAGACCAGAAAAATTAAGACAGCAAAACTAAATTAGGAGAGTAAACATATAAAACCAGAATATTATGAACAAGCTAACGTTTTAACAAGACATTAAAATGTTATTAAGATAAAAATATGCTAAAGTAAAAGATCCATATGGTCAATGGTGACGATATTCTATACAAAACGTTAAGAAATATCTAATGTAACCACTAAGAAAACGAAAAAATAATAACAACAAAGAACGAAACAAAAGTAAATTATTAAAGTATAACGTTACTTGTACTTACCGATGAAGTTCAGGTAAAATCACAAAGTGAAGAAACTATAATGGGAGTGGCTTAAAGAAGGATAGGATTTTGACTGGTTGATTGGTGAATAAGAGAAAGTTGGTTAGTTGTTTACTGAGGTAATTATAATGAAAAAATGGGAAGGGGGACAGTGGTATTATCAATGTTGAGTGTAAGAGATTTTGTCTTTATTAGTAGGGATTCCCAAATTCTTAGACTGTATTCATTGTTATTGCAACTGAATATTTTACAATTCTCTATAGACATTTCCCTGTTGCATTGTATAATATGATTTTTAATTAGATCAGCCTCCTTCCTACGCAATTTCTGCAAGTGTGATGACTTAGTCCAATGTGAAAACTAAACATCCCTTTCAATGATTGAACCATACTACCAATATAGGTTCCTTGCAAACAAAAAGGACAAGTAAAAGCGTAAACAACACGGTTGCTTAATTCAAGATGAAGTTTGCCTTATCTCAATGTATTTTATTCTTGTGTGATTTCAGAACTCAAAGATGGGCAGACCGCCCCAAACGTTGTTCCTTAATACCAAACAAATCACATGTACCTAAGCGTGCTGTGGGTCCTAACTTCGCCGTGAAATTGAAGATCATACTGGTCAGGGGCAACTCATAGGAATATTTATATATATGTATATATATAAATATATATCCCTATCACTCTCTCTCTATATATATACATAAATATATATATATATATATATAGATATTTATATATATATATATATATATATATATATATATATATATATATATATATATATATAATATATATAAGCAAAGCTTCGCTGCGCTCGGGCTTTTAGCCTTTCAAACTACTTTTTAAACCCCTTTTCTTAGGGATATAAAATATTTTTAGAAACATCCTCCCTTGAACCATCTCCATTAAAAGAAGAAAACATATATATATGCTAAAGATTTCTTTAAAAGTTAAAAAGATTTCATTTATGTAATTCCTAATAAATAACCACTATTATAAGGTATTTAAATAAACAATTTTTGAAATTCTTTTAATTATGGCCTTTCAAACCAACTTTTCAACCCCCTTTCATAAGGCTATTAAAGTTTCATTTAAACACCTCCATAATCATATAAAAAGAGAGAAAAATTTAATAATACTAATAATCTATAATAATAATACGCGTCGTGTATTTATATAAATAATTTTTTATTTGTCAGTAACACTCAAATTTACTTATTTTGAAAAAAAATTGTAATTTATATTTCAATGACTTGGTATTACCAAAAATGATATTATCTAAAATAATGAAATATAACTCTACTCGTAACTTAAAAATAATGCCGTCATTTGTGGCGACACCATTACACTAGTAATAATAATAATAAATCTCGCTGACGGTATAAACCCAGCTTACGTTCTCTTGGACATCCAAACCAGAAAAACAAAAAAAATAAATTTTCGTTCTTAAAATATAGAGGTAGGGAAGATATATATATATATATATATATATATATATATATATATATATATATATATATATATATATATATATATATATATATATATATCAGAGTATTTGGAACTTATTTAAAGTTAGTTTATCTTGAATGAAGTACGGAAAGAAGAGAAAACTAATATATAAGCAAGATGGTGAGTTGAGAGAACGCCGCCCATATCTGTTTTATATTATCTTCCTCCTGAATAGTTTTCTGTTCCTTTTGATTCTTTGGGTAGTCTTTAGAAATTTTAATCTACCCGTATTAATCGATTCATTTCGTATTTACATCTCCACTTTGTTATTTCAGCTCCTATTTTTAATCTATATGCAAGTATTTCATTTGATTAATGGTTAAATTTCGTTTGGGAGGAGTTCTCTCTAACCACTCTCTTTTTTATATATACTTTTGTGTTGTTTTATGTCATTTTTTGATAATGAACTTGAAATTGAGTTCGAAATTATTTGG
Organism: Ceratothoa steindachneri; assembly: GCA_963969495.1. NCBI lineage: Eukaryota > Metazoa > Arthropoda > Malacostraca > Isopoda > Cymothoidae > Ceratothoa > Ceratothoa steindachneri. Next base: position 12,827,968 of record OZ018323.1, on the reverse strand, counting down.
AAACTTTATTAAATTTTCCGTGTGGGTTTAGTTAAATTCATTACTTCCTTATCCAATAATCTGTGAGATAGTGGTGAATTTAATCTTTTATTTTGTTCTGCTTATTATGTCCCATCAAAAGAAGAAATACTCGAATTTCATCTGCGTTCGTTGCCTTTAAATTAGATAAGCGACTATTTGGTTTCTAAGTCAACTTTCTGTAATATATTTATAGTAACTAGTGCTTTCCTTGACAGTAAGAACAATTACAAAATTATCAATATATTATTTGAAATAATCAATTTCTTTTGAATTTTGTCCGATGGAGAATGCGTCGATTCGAACGCCTGCAGGGAGGGAGAAAATTTGGCTTGAAAGCCATTTCCATAAGAACGGCCACGGAAAGGAACAGGCTCTTGGCCTGTTCCTTTCCGTGGCCGTTCTTATGAATCTTCTCTCTTACTTGAATTTGATCTATTCTTTTTATCCTAATTATTAAACTCGATATCAGAACTTTCTATTGATAAACTAGAAGTACATTAATCTTCACTTGGTAGGCTACTTAGATCGCCAAACTACATTCTCAAGAAATTGATTCGGCTTCATGATACGTATGGCATTTAAATCGGACTCTCAAAATTGTCGTTCCTCACGTCTCGACATTTTGGGGGTAAATAACTGAACAAAGCTAAAATATTAATATTTAATACATGTCAACATATATCTAGTTGTCATAAAGAGGAACTGACGGACTATTACGTACATTGACTTAGTATAGAGAAAGAGAGAATCCAGAAACGATATTCGGATTGGGAGCAGTTAATCGCTGTTTCTGAGAGAGACCATATAGAGACCAGCAGCAGCAAAAAGGCTACATGATAATAAACCTGCATCAATTCCCCTATAAGAGAGGCTGTTAGAACTTCTCAATATTTATATTTCTTAGTCATATAAAGTATTTTTTATTACATTTTGGTATGATAGTTGACGAAAATAACATATGCAATTATAAAAAAAACATCAATCATTCGAGCTTTATAGAGAAGACACTATGAATTTGGTGTTTGTAGTATTATCTGGATTAAAAGATAAGTGATCTGACTGAACTCCACAGAGCCTTTCTTCATCGGTAAGGATTTTCTTGACTATTTTCTGTATTTATTTTACCAGTTATCATATATAGATTAATGTTCTTTACCTGTTAGATTTTTTAGTTTAGGGACTTCAAGTAACTTTATCTGGTTAACAATATTGTACAACTTTACTTAATTTACTGAATTGTATAATAATTTTTAATTTATCAAGTACCGTAGAGACCTAAATGTTCCAAAGATTTTAATAGCGTGCGGATGCAGCGCACAATTGAAAAATTTTAGAGGTGTGCAGATGTGAGAGATACTATATTCTAATTGTGAAAATGTGGATGTGGGCCTTCTATTTGTTGTGCGTTTGCCCAGCAATGCTCATCACACTTTCTGCGGGAGGTTTTTAGTTAATTTTGCATTTAAATTAAATTTTAGAAATAATTCCTTCGTTCTTTAACCAAGAACGCGAAATGTATAAAATATTAGCATGGTTACTGATGCAGAACGATTACAGTAGTAAATTTAGATGAAGTAAAACTGTATGTAGGTATATACTTTTGAAAAATGATAAGAGATCGTGCGGTTATTGGAAAGAAATGAATGATACTGCCCGCTTCTTATAATACTCGGGAGGACGCCCTAATCAGCTAGAAACGGCTGACTGTAACTTGATACTCCCTCGTGGGGCTTAGAGCTTCCCGCTGTGTGCTCTAAGAAGGGGGCAGAGGTATATACATATGCTAGGTTTTCCTATTGAGGGCTCGTAAAGAGGATTGCACGAAGTTCTTCGAGAGACGTGACAATATTCACTATACGCTTTCCCTTCCTTCATTCATATGCACGGCACATCACTCACCCGCGAACGGAGCGTGCCGAAGAGGTCTCATATCGACACACCCCTGTCGTAAAAAGGGTGGTTCTTCTTTGGCCTCGACGGATTTCCACACTTGCTGGTCAGTACAATCTTTCGTCCTTCCCCTTTCCCTTTATCTAGGTTTCATTAACATGGCTGGGAACTGCCAAAAAGCCCCAAAAGAAAAGGATGGGTGGTACATTGCTACTACTAATAGTAATAATATTATCATTATTATTTAGTTTTATTATTAACAAAGATTAAAAAGAGTAGGGAGATAAAGGTGGAATAAGAAATAAAACTTTGGTTCACAAAGATAATCGCAGCCGTATTCATAATTAGCAAAGAGTACTGCTTGTAAGGCAAAATGGATCAGGTATCCTTCCTCACTGAGCTGCCATACTACAGAACATGTTAACTTTATTTCCGCACACTCTCTTTCTGTGAGGTAACAGAGGCTAACCTGTGAAAGCCAACTTCTGCCTTCTGTCCCATTGCTGATACTTAGTTCCTCGCAGTCGTTATTCCGCATGCTTTATCCTGCTTTCTCACTATTTTCTCAAATAATCAAGAAAAACCGACTTCACAATTATACGTTCTTCCCTCTCCCTTGGTGCTTTTAAGCGTTGGTTTTCTTAGCTGTTAAAAACGATCTCTTAAAGAGCTTTGTTGATATTTTCTTCCATAATATGGTAGGATGTGCATGTTGCTCTATGCTCATCTAACTACGAATGTGCAAGTGAATGTACATTGAATGTACCTACTCTCCCAACGTTTTTTTAAGGAGAGCTATATAAAAAAACTATGGAACATTAAGTTGGGACAAGAGAAAATGTGTATAATAGCAAAACACAAGTTGACAAGTTGGGCAGCTAGAAAATAAGGAGTGTTCATCTCTGCAAGCCTGCTTTCCTTAAACCAAAAATGATGGGTCCATTGGGGGAAGAAACCTTCCAGATCGCATGAATACAACGAGAATAGGTCTCAAGAAATTGGAACATCTTCCCAGCTACCATATATGAGCCTTCACTTTAAATATTGGTTCAAGATAATCATTCTTTTACAGATAGATGGTTCCAGAGCGGCTAATGAGACAGGAAGGAGCGAACCATTACTATAAAATTTAATAATATGCAAATGCTTTGACGTGGAAAGGAATGCTATATAGGAGGGAATCAATTCTAGAACTAATATTCTCGACATTCATTTATGTTCTAAGTGCAGCGTTTATTGGCAAAAGTAAATGAATTATTATGAGGTTCGGCTTAGAAATATTATATGAACCTTAATAATGTTCTAAAATTACATAATAAATTCGAAAAGTTACTTATTAAAAAATCATTTTGATTAACCCTTGAAAAAAAGGTGGGAGAGATCTTTAAATGATGGGGAATGGTCGGAAATAAGAGAAACCACTTAACCTTAATAGTTAGAGAAGATTTAAAGTGTTGAGTTTAGGTAGGACGAATAACTCTTTTTCCTTCCTTCGTTCTACAATCAAGTAAAATAATCTAACGGAAGATCAATCACATTCAGTAGAGGCGAGAAGAGAGAGGAAGTTGAACAATTTGAATTGGATTACTGTGTACATATATATTAGGGTTATATCTCTCAGATATTTTTCAATGAAGACATCTCATCAATCCTAATTCAATAAACTTTTGCTTAAAATCAATGAGAACAACCAAATTTCCTAACAATATTAATAAAGGTCTCCCGAAAATAGAAAAATTGATTCTACATATATTTATAATAATTTAAGTTTCTAAAACTTTCTAGAACTGCTTTAACTTAATAGCATAGTATAAAACATTATAAAAGTCAGTATTAGTTTTAGTTGTTAATTATTAAATTTTCTAATTTATTAATATTGTTTGTAACATTTTCAATTTGTATTGTGTGAGCGGAGTTTCATTTTAAGCTGAGAAACTTATGAGAAAATATATTTGCAGGTATATTTGTCTTAACAAAGATGTAGAGATATAATATATATATATATATATAAATATATATATATATATATATATATATATATATATATATATATATATATATATATATATATATATATATATATATTTATGTATATGTATATGTATATATATATATATATATATATATATATATATATATATATATATATATATATATATATATATATATATATTTATGTATATATATATATATATATATATATATATATATATATATATATATATATGTATATATATATATATATATATATATATATATATATATATATATATATATATATATATATATATATATATATATATATATATATATATATATATATATATATATATATACTAATTAGGAATATGAAGACCCAGGTGATTACACTAATCATTTATTGGCCGGACGTTTCGGACATTCACTACGACCATATTCAGCGACTGTGTCGACTAATGAGTAGGGTAAGGAATAATAATAATGAGAGTTAAAATAATGTATTAAATACTGGCTAAAAAAGCGGATGAAGAAAAGTTAAAATAATAAAATTGACAATTAGTGAGATTAAAGTAAAAACACAAATATAGAATTAAGTAATACTATCCAGTGTGATTTTTAAAAATATTAGAAATAAATGAAGTTATAACATAAACTGACTTGAATATCAAATATTAAAGGTAACTGAAGTAAACAATAAAATAATCTATTATATGAAATTATAAAAAAACAACAAAAAACCCGAAAACAAATTAAAATGAATTAAACAGAGTGACTAACCTTTATTGTGGAAATTGAGAAATCAACCAACTAAAGATATAAAAACTACTAACGAGATTTGTTTGATTGATCGGTTGGCTAGTTAATGTATTGAAGCGTTGATTAGTTATATAGTGAATAGTTTAATTAAGGAGGAGTAATTATTTAGGTTTAGATTTATTTTATTGATGTACAGTAACTCTAAGATTTTCAAATCGAGAGAAGTTAAGGCTGAAGATAATATAGTAAATGAATCAGAATTAAGAGGATGATGGTGATACTCAGAGTGTTGCCTGGGATAGCCAAGCCCTACTCTTACATACTGTCAGAACCCACATATTGTTCATGGTGATATAAGCATGCCAACTGACTAGGAGATAGTTATCATTCTAAATATAGAAAACACCATTCATATAAAGCCTATAATAAAATAATTACTCTCGTGAGAATCAAAGCCTTAACCTTAACCCCTCTAGTACACTCATACAACCCTGAATTTCCCCCGGTAATACCCATTGATCCACTTACCATTACGTATGATACCTAGATACTAATCTTCACAATCTCATTCGATATACATACATATATACACGCATTATAATAATAAAAATTACTAGTATGAACAAAGTCATTGAAAATACGAACCCATTTTAATACTTCTATTATTCCCAATCTTTCAAACAGTTATATAAATTATCTCTCAAGATAATAGGTGAAAGACATCCTCACTTATATTTACTTATAATTTTAATATATAGTATAGAGTTTGAACAAATTATAGATACAGGTGGGCACGGGACAATAATGAAGCGGAAATCTATTAATCGCTTACAGAGCCATACTAGTTAAATATTGCTACTGGAGCTTATATTCCTACACATGGCGAAATAGGACTTGTGTTAGAACCCAATAACTTATAGCATCCCTCTTATTGTTGCAGTGTTGATGGTGAAACGCAGTTCCAAGCCGATATTTTACTCGGTAACTATTTCTATATAAAATATTAATAGTAAATTTGTCCTGCTCGAAACCTAGTTCGTTGTCATCAAAATATCTTGATTTTAACAATTAAGAATATATCCACAGTTCGCGGTCTCAAAAACTCTAAAATTTATCAAGCCTAACAATGAATTTATCCACAATTCGCACTCTCAGCCAACCTCTAAAATCTTAATTCTAACTATTACGGATTTATCTACAATTCGCGCTTTCAGCTACCTCGCATTCTCCTGATTCTAACAATAATGAATCTATCCCAAATTCACGCTCTCATAATGATAATTTTCCTATAGGATATGACTCGCTTTGTTTGGCCAAAAGTCAAGAACTGATTGTAGAAATTCCTAATAAATTTATAGTATCTCTTAGAGATGAAATAACTGTAAGACGAATCGAGAAAGTTTGTTTCCAATCCTACATTTTAGATAATGATCAACAAGTTGTAGCAAATGGTAATCGTGTCATAACTGATAAAGCAAGTATAACGAGAAATACCTTTTAGCTACTTAGTCATTAACAACCGCCAATGATTCTGGAATCAAGTTATTTGCCTAATTAAGGGTATAAGAATTGTTATCCCCCGAACAAAACAAAGGTTGGCTTAAGCTTTTCCGTAAATTTAGATTTAACCCGTAGCTTTATGATCATTTGAGTCTCCGCATCAACCGGCTTAGATCTTTCAGCACTGCAGCAGAAATACAGTCAATGTCTCCATGATTCTCGTCATGTTTTCCCCAAACTCGAAAATCATTCTTTCAAGCAGGTGTTTCTTAATTTTCATGTTAAAAACAAGGACGTAATTGCTCTTTCTGGAGATTCTTTTGGACGAACTAATTTAGTCGGTTTTAAAATAATCTGGACCCAAGTACCAAATTAATATACATTCTGCCATCTCGTATTCCACATCACAATCAGAAATCGTAGACGAACCTATTACTGATGGCTCTCTTGAGAATCATTAAGTTTTCCATATAAAATCACCTTTTAACTTTTTATAATTCCATTGGTTTGCCAATCGATAAAGCCGTCCTTAATCTTTGGGCTCCCCAAGTAACTATTTTACTCGAAAATAATGCACCTGTTTGGAATGATTTCCTAGACGATTACTTACACTAGGCAACAATTTTTGAAATGTTGTGTGCTTCTGAAATGAGATTAGTTAATTCCTATATATTTTTTATGCACTGAATCCAATTATCACGTTGAAAAATGCTTATTAGCTCTAGGTTTAAATATATACGGTATGCAATATGTGATTATTTTATTATAACGTACAGTATGTGTCATAATGCTTTAAACTCTAATCCATAACCACTCTCTGCCTTTTTGCTTGATGCTTATTGTGGGCTGAAGAATCATCTACTGAAAATTTCTAGCAATATTGTGCAGGCATTGTTATCCTCCATTTACGCTAGTCCTGCTTTTCTATGGTTGAAATATATTGGTAAAACCCTTCACCATGTTCATCACAACCTGCCTCACAGTTTATTGGAAAAAAGTCTAAATTTGAGTTCAAAAAGGGGATTTTAAATAACATGTTACATCCCATGTTCTTATAGGCCTTGACGAGGTTTTCCTCCAATTCTTGATAGTTTCCCTTTCTTTTTTTCCAAAAATCCCTTGTCCAATAACTTGAATGCTCCCCAAGCAACTTTTTTCTTTTCCATGAAGGGCTAATTCAAAGGCACCATCTTTAAGAAGCCCTCGAATCTAAGGACCAATGAAAACTACCTCTTTTATCTTAGCATCTCTCAGTGAGGGGAATTTGGGTGTTAAATACTTGAATACCTAAGCAGATTTTTCCATAGCATTTACAAAGTTTTTCATGAACCCTAGTTTTATGAGTATCGGTGGTAGCCTAATTGTGTTTGGTTCACTGAGAGATGGATGTTTAAAATTTTTCATCACAGACTCCAATGATTGACGATGTGACTAGTGTCTCCTGATATAGTGGGATCATGTTACACGGTTGTCCCATTCACACAAACAGCAGCAGTACTTGGTGTATCTACCCTGCAAGCCCATTACAAGAGCAGCAACTTAGAGCTGCCCTTGATATTTAGCATATTTTATGCATTGCAACATGTGCTTTATATTCTCATAAGTTTTTTTCATATGTGGCACAGAGCCCACAGTAACGGATGGTTTACTATTACCATTATGAAGCAAGACACTTTTCAGACTCATTTTTGATGAATCAATGAACAGCCTACAGTTCTACGTTCGTATTCAATGCCAGGTGCTCTCGTCAGACCATTAATATTGTTGCAGGCCACTAAATAACCTTCCATTACGAATAAATCGTTGAACTGTTGCTGATGGTCACGAAGTTTCGAAATTTTCACATCAGCTGTTAGGAGGTTCTACTGTTGAAGACGAGAGTCTAGCAGCTCTGCCTTATTCCTGGGTAGTTACAGATCCATGACAAGGTCATGTAGTTACCCTTGTGTTATGAGATAGGGTCTAGAGCAGTGTGCTTCATCATAATTTGAGTCATTTGCTAATCCAACACTGTTATCAGTCTCTGCTTCCTCCTAATCACTTTCATGATCTAACTTACAGGATAACGAACTTGGTGCATCAGGAACAGGTAGACCTTCTCCATGTGAAACTGAGCGAATAGTTTAGGGAATTTTAGATATTCAATGGATTCTTTTTTGTTCCTTGACAAGCCTTTTTGTACTGAAGGCACCATGCAGAAATAAAAAATTGTTCGTATTGTCTGTTGGGTCCCGCCATATCATTGGCACAGCAAAAGCCATTCCTTTCGTCTTCCTGTCCAACCATTGGGAAAGGTTAGTAGCACAACTTCTGCAGCATATGTGAGGATCCAATTTCTTATCCTGGTCATAATCTTGCATCAAAAATATAGGTGATATCCCTTTCTAACTATAGCAATTATACGGTTCTTCTGTGAGGCAAAGTTCACCCCACCACAAGTGTAGCAGAAGTTGTCCGGCTTATTCACATGAGTACGATGGATCTGAAAGAAAAAACAGCAAACAATTAGAAGATAAATAGAAAATTTATTTATAACTTTATCATTATAATACAGAGCATGACAGCTTAGCAGAAGTATTTATATCATTCTGTAGGAAAATGAAATAAATATAAAATTCCCCATATGCATATCAATAGCTTGCCCAACGAATATTTATTATAGGTTTATAAAGTGTTGAACTAAGAAAATCACCTACCTTTTGCCTCAACATATAAACTTGCACAGCCACATGAACTTCTATCACTGCTAAAACAATACTAGGGGGCAGCGAGATGGTGAGTGTGGTAAGAAACACACTCTGAAAGAAGAAAACAACAAACAATTAGAAGATAAACAGAAAATTCATTTATAAATTTATCATTATAATTCATAGCACGATCGATTAGCAGAAGTATTTAAATCATTCAGTAAATTTATAAAAATGGATATAAAATGCATATCAAAAGCTTGCTCAATGAATATTTATTATAAGCTTAAAAAAAGGATTTACTAGGAAAATCAGCTACATTTCACCTCAAAATGCAAACTTGCACAACACAACCACCTTCTATGATTTCTGGAAGTATACTGAAAGGCATTGAGACTCTGAATGTGTTGAGAAACACACAGCCGCAAGACTATTTGAACCTGTTGTGACATGTAGATGTATCGTGAAATGTAGAGATAACAAACAATTGTAGCCATGATATTCAATATCAACGACCTAAAATTAGTTGAAAACTGCTACTCTGGACCAGAAGCATTTTGGTTCTTGACCAGTGTTATTAGAAGGACCGTTGTTTTCTAATACAAATAATCAGTCTTGTGGCTCATGATACTAAAATTGTGACCACAATTCGCATTATAACGCTGCGTTCTTAATCGTAAGATAATTATGAAGACTAAATATGAAATATCAGTCAATAAGTGATGAACACCAATTCCTTCAACCACAAAAGCTTCGCTCGATATAAATGTGATCATTTACTGAATAAATAGTGTAAGAACAGAGTTTAGGTTAGGCAATATATGTACATATATATACATATATACGAAGAGCGGTCAATAAGTTTTGCAATTCGAAAATAAGGAAACGAGCTGTCGTAGAATTCTCCTCCTTTTTGTTCTATTCTAAGAGTGCTAAGAGTGTCTAATATATATTGATATCTGAATATCTTAACGAGCAGAGCCGTTACGAAACACGTAAGGATATATAAGAGAAACGAACAGTAATCCCAAAATAAACTTATATTTTATCTTTATCAATTGAATACATAACATTTATACATTAAATACAGCAATACTCTGAATATTATCCTAAAAAAGAATTAATTAAATTAGTTAACCCACAAAATTTGGTTAACGTTTTCTCTACACACAACAATAATATAAGAATCAGGCTTACGGACTCATGTGGAGTTTAAAGGGCTCAGAAATGTTATTTACTCTCGACGCGTGCCGCCGGCCAGAAGTAGATGAGCGAGATCACACGGTTGTTTTGGCGAGGGTGGCAGCTGGGGAGTCCACAGGTTCTTCCGGGAGGGGGAGGTCTTCAAGGACAAGAATCAATACGGTGCTTTATGCAACACCTAGGCAGTCGTGGTCTCTCTGGCGAAAGTGAGTCGAACTTGATTCTTAAATCAAGTTAACTTGGAGTGCAGTGTGATCACCGAGTAACGAGATCGAGGAGGAGCTTTTCTCCTTCGTTACTTATTTCCTTATGGACGAGGACTGAACTCGGGAAGGGTCTTCTTCAAGGGCGAGGATAATGAAGAGGAGTTTCTCTGGTGAGAATTAGTTACTTAAAGTTCGGTTTGATAACCGGGAACTAGCTTGAGGATGAGCTTTTTCTTAGTTCGAGTCTTCTTCAAGGGCGAGTATAACGGAAGGGCATTTCTCTGGCGAGAATAATTTGAACTTGGTTCCTTACCAAGTTAACTTAAGAGTTCGGTGTGGCCACCGAATAACGGGATCGAGGGGGAGCCTTTTCCTTCTTCTTTTCTTAATTCCTCAAGGACGAGGAATACCCCTGGTGTTTAAGGTGCACCAGGATATGAGGATTCTCTCTGGCGAGAGTAAGTTGAACTTACCAAAGTTAACTTATCGTTTGGTTTGATAACCAGGGACTTAGCTCGAGGATGAGCTTATTCTTAGCATCTTAAGGTAGGTAGCCCTGCCTCTCTTGCAGGGTACTTCTTGGTCTGGCGAGCCAAGTACTCTACCTCTCCAGTCTCGGTAGTTCGGTTTGATCCAAAGACTTGGTCACCTAGAGACTGACGTATACTACCTATCCAGTCTAGGTAGCTCGGTTTTAATCGAGGACTTCGTCACCTGGCCTGACGTATACTACCGCGATTTTCCTCAGAGTTCCTCATTTATACCTCGTCACCCCACTGGGGGAGTGGTAAGGGGGGGAGGGGCTTGAGGACGGCCCCAGGAGAGTTGTTTTTCCAAACGGTTTTTCACACGAAGTCAAACATCGGCTCCTCGTTAGCCTTCGAGATTGGGAGAAACCCGTCTCCAATTTCTTATTCGATGTGAAACTGGATTTCACTCTCCTGGGGGAGATCTTAGATTTTGACCTTTAGGGTCTTTCATGGCACCGAGTTGTGCCACACTGCGGTTAAGCACTAAACCCGCCGATGCCTTCGACGGATGTCTTTGCGGTAGCCGCCTTGTGACTGCACCAAGAGTGAAAGGGGGGGAGGGGAAGTGACAATTCCCCTACACAAGCTATGAGGAAAACTGTTTTATTGTTTTTTTATATTACAACCCTCGACTTCAATGCACTGGCGCCCCTTGTCCCTGAGGCTTTGAATTCCCGACAACCAGAAATTGGCTGACTGCTGTTCATTCCACTTCTAAGAGGTGGGCTGGACATCTTCAACGTCCCCAAACAGGCGTCCACACAATGCAGCCTTGAGCTGGTGGAATAAAATGTCATCGCTAGAGGCCAGATCTGGACTGTAGGGGGGATGGTTGAGTTCCTCGCATCCGCACTAGCGCAGGGTATCTTGTCCAACTCTGGCCTTGTGGACTTTGACGACGTTAAAGTAGATCATGTGGTGTGAGGTCTTCATGGACCCAACAGGCAGAGACCCTAGTCATGGCTAAATTATTGTAGATGATGTCAAAAACGCTTCGATTTTCGAGGATCATCCTTCCACATGGGCCACATTATCCCCGTTGGTCACGTCTGACGGGCGTCCTGGACAGGGGTCATCTTCAAGGAACTCATCACTATGGCGGAACTCCCTATTCTAGCCAGCAATGGTTGCATAGGAAGGGGCGATGTCGGTGTACACTGTAATCATGCGTTGATGGATCTCTTTTGGATTCTTGCCTTCCTTGGTCAAAAATTTGATCACTGCGCGGTGCTCAACCTTCCTCATTGTTGAAAAATTTGTGACTAACGATGTACGATCCGCTACTGCTTCTTAAATAGACGAGGTAGGAGCGTGCGACTGCAGTACCTGACTTGTCATAACTTGTCTTAACACCCCTACAAACAGCCATCCCCCCTTCCTCTGTTTTGCCCTACTAATTCGCAAAACTTATTGCCCGCTTCTCGTATATATATATATATAGATATATATATATATATAGATATATATATATATATATATATATATATATATATATATATATATATATATATATATATATATATTTATATATATATTAATTGAGGGGTAACTAAATCGGCCAATTTTAAAGATGAAAGTTTGTGGTAAAATAAGTCCGTTGAACCATAATTAATTTATGAAAAATTAAAAAATATCAACCCTACGTCCGCCAATTCAACCATAGTCTTTTTATGGTAATACATTACCATATTTGGGGATCTAATCAATAACCTGCATTCTGTTTGGTCATCCTTGGTCACTTGACTGTATTCGAAACCGCTCATTGGATATGTGTTTAATAACCAAGAAATCCTTTCTTTTTCCAGCTTAATCATATTCCTAAATTATGTTTCATAACAGAACAAAATTGAAAGCAAGGAAAAAGGGCTTTTTAAATCGAACATCAAATCAAATGAACGCAAGAAGGACGGAATGCATAAGAAATACATATCTCCCCAGTCATTATGAAAAATAGAGCAATTGTAACTAACAATTAATTTTCTCTGTAAGTTTTTCTCGCACAAATATACCCATTTTTCTCATTATTACCAGCAATTTTACTTCATCACTTGGAAATTCAAGAATCAGCCACTTCATTGATTGGATGTGGGTTAGGAAAGATGGAAATTCAACTTTGTTGAGAATCTAATCGTGAAGTTCGGTGAGGGTAGGTTCGTAAATCGTAACTAAATCAAAATTGATGATTTCAGCATTGGTGTTTGCATTGAAGTTGAGTGGAGGAGGAAAGAATTTTCTCACCGACTTGTCACCAACATCGTTCCCATGGCGAAGGTCCATAATCTTGCAAATGGCAAAGGCACGAAGATTTGGATCTTCGTCGCAGAGGAAAGATATGAGCAGATATTCTGGCTGCGCGTTCCATGATTTGATGTAAGGAAGCACACATTCTTTCGTTGATTGAGGAAGAAGGCGGAGACATTTGATTTGAAAAATAACGTGATTGGTGGCGTGAGAAATGTGTGATCGAGTTTTAATCGCAAACCATCAAGAAATTTAGTTTGCGACTGCGTAGAAGATGAAAGATGGCAAGTTATTCTTAAAGATGCTTGGAGAGGTAAGTTGGGCCAAGGTGATAGGCCAAAATCAACCACCTCAAGGGGGAAGTGGTTACTGGTTTTCAAGTTTTTAGTCAAGGATAAATTTCCCCGCTGTGAATGGATTTGGCTACAAGGAAATGGTAATTCTTATCAGAGGAAAAATCGGACAACACTTCATCCGTCATCTGAATTTTTAGTGCATCTATGATCAGAAGGAACTCTTCATCCGATTCTAAATTCCACCTTTGACAAGGACATCCTTTAAAAGAATTATTGCCTGCTGTAGGCTTGTCGATAGTTTGGAAATGATGAAGAAGTCCGAGTTCATTTGTATAAAAGTCACAAATTAACCAATGGACTTTTTTACCTACTCGATCCTCAATCTTTTTCATCATGCTGCCATCTCTCTCACTCTCTCAGATAAATACATCTAATGTAGTGTCAATCATCTTGGGAAGACAAATATAGGATAAATTATCTTTTTTTATTGGAAGATCTGAGAGTGGCAACGGCTAAGAACTTCCGATGACATTACTTTAGTCACTTTGAGAATTAGCGTGTTTGCTTGCTTTATGCATTTCTGACAAGATATAAAGTTAATTTCGAGTGATGAAATGGATTTATATATGTTATTCGTTGTATTTTTCACATGTGTGACAGATCTCATCACTGATTGCCTTGATTCAAATTTGAGATTGCCACCTTCAATCAGAGCTCCAGTTTAAGATAACACGTGAATACGAAATGATGCTTCAGCGTCGCGAGATTCTTTGTGCCTATCGGAAAAATGTTCTTTTTAATCGCTTCTATGTTTATAATTACTTTTTATTCGCGTTTTTTTTCACATACTATTGGACAATTGCTCGTTCTAATGTTTTATATTTACCGCAACTCACAGTTGTGAATCTGGAGCCGAATTAAAATATATAAATATATATACATATATATCATATTTTAGATACTAAGTAACACGAATTTTGTTGCATTTATTTTATATTAGTCAATTTTTTTTTTAGTCATTTCTTTCGTCGACATAGACGCTTATTCTATAACAATTTTAGTATAACCAACTTTTTAAGGCAAATAAATATGTTAGGATTGTAGTCTTCCAACAAATAAATACATATATGATGTATATATAGACTTATATGTATAGTTAGAATTATACAGTGTGAAATTGATGTTTGTGCCCTTATCTATAACTATAAAAAATTAAACTTATTTCTTATATAAAAAAATTCCTTACACAGTTAATTTAGAGAATATATTTTTGGCCACAAAACATTATTTTAGAGCCCCCAAAACTAAGCTTGTATTAAGTTATTTAAAAAATAACAATTAAATAATTAAATTACCTGATATTTTATTTTGCCGAGAATTCGAGTTACAAAAAATTTAGGAAAAAAATTAGAGCCTTAACCAATTCGTTAGGAAAAAATATTACAAACGTCAAGGGCATATACGAGGGGCGTTCAATAAGTTTTGCGAATCGGTAGGGCAAAACAAAGGATGAGGGATGGCTGTTTGTAGGGGTGTTAGGACAAGTTATGACAAGTCAGGACCTGCAGCCGCACGCTCCTGCCTCGTCTATTTAAGAAGCAGTAGCTGATCGCAGATCACCAGTCACAAATTTTTCAACAATGGAGAAGGTTGAGCACCGCGCAGTGATCAAATTTTTAACCCAAGGAAGGCAAGAATGCAAAAGAGATTCATGAACGCATGGATGCGGTGGACACCGACACCGCCCCTTCCTATGCAACCATTGCTCACTAGAATATGGAAATCCGCCATGGTCGTGAGTCCCTTGAAGATGACCCCCGTCCAGGACGCCCGTCAAACGTGACCAACGAGGACAATGTGTTCGTGTAGATAGGATGATCCTCGAAAATCGACGGGTGAAGGTCGAAGAAATCGAACGAGAACTTGGAATATCACATGGAAGTGTTATCAACATCATCCACGACAATTTGGCCATGACCAAGGTACATGCCCGTTGGGTCCCCTAGAAAACTCACGCCCCATGATCGACTTCAACGTCGTCAAGGTTCACAAGGCCAGAGTTGCAAAAGCTACCCTGCGCGAGTGCGGATGCGAGGAGCTCAACCATCCGCCTACAGTCCAGATCTGGTCCCTAGCGACTACTTTTTATTCCCCTAGCTCAAGGCTGCCCTGCGTGGACGCCGGTTTGAGGACGATGAAGATGTCCAGCTCGCCTCTCAGGAGTGGATTGAACAAGTGGCGGAAGTGCATTGAAGTCGAGGGTAGTTATATTGAAAAGTAATAAAACAGTTTTCCTCATATCTCCTTTCCTTATATCTGAATTGCAAAACTTATTGACCGCCCCTCGTAACAAATCGAAATATCACTTCACGTGAGTGCTTTACTTTTATTCATATAAACGATAGGTTATTGAGTTGTGGAGAGAATAAATCCAGTGTGACCCTTACTTCGCGACGTCAGCTTTAGTCTAACTTTACTACTTTAGAAAAAACAATTAAAAAAGTCCCAACTCCTAATTGGAAGATTTTAGCTAGTTCAAGGCCTTTAACAGGGGCATGGCTTGACAGAATGAGGGAGACGTATGATAAATGTGTCAGGACGAGAAACTATGATGGCCTTGGTGAACTTTATGAATTCACTAAATTACATTGTCAATATTATCCTCGTAGCCCATAAAACTGTACCAACTTCAAGCGGAAAGCAAAGGATAAATAATGTGTATACATATCAATTTGCAAATAAAAAATTATTTAAGGTTCGAAAGGACGAATATGATGACCAAACTAATACTCCAACAACGAAAAAAAACACTCAAATGTAAATTTACAGCCAATTTGCTATTTTCCATAGGAATAAAAACAAGCAAATCCACTCAAATTTCCAGCATTCCAACACAATATACAGCAACAATTTAGAAGTCACCCTAACAAAGGGCTGTTATTTCAGAGAAGAATTAATAACAAAGTTATAGACTGAAAGTGGTCTTTACATTTCGATGTAAAACGCAATGCGGAAAATGTTTATCAAGTAGTCGTACTTAAAAGTGAAAGAACTGAATTAATATTTGATACCTTGCCTTTAAAAGAAGTCATGCCAAAAACACCTGCTATAGGAATGCAAAATATTTTGATGAATACAACTTATTGAGTGCAATAAATATGATAATTTTTGATAGCACAAACATTATTTCTGGGAAAAAGATTGGAGTTGTCAAATTGTTATAAATTTTCTCAGAAAAGGGATTTGACAAACCCCAATTTATCAGTTCTCAGCATCTAATTCTGGACAAGATTCTCAATTTTGTCTTAAACGAAGACGTTTGGGCTGACGTCAGTTCTCTAAAGATTAATACCTTCACGCTCACGGGCGCCTATAGACGACAATCCTTTTGGGGACAAATATATCAACACTAATATAACATAGCATATATTATTATTCAATTTTGATCAAATTTATTCATCACTATAAGCCTTGTCATATAAGCTAATTAGTGTAATAAAAGTGCTTCACGTGCATACCCGTCATGCATCAATTAGAACATTAACGGTTCCTTAAACTTCATAACGGCTATAGCAGTCATTGTGAAATATCATAGTTACGAGGGGTGGTCAATATGTTTTCCGAATCGGGAGGGCAAAACAGAGAAAGGGGGATGGCTGTTTGTGGGGGTGTTAGGACAAGTTATGTCAAGTCAGGACCTGCAGCCGCACGCTACTGCCTAGTCTATTTAAGAAGCAGTAGTTGATCACACATCGTCAGTCAAAAATTTTCCACAATGGGGAAGGTTGAGCAGCGCGCATTGATCAAACTTTTGACCAAGGAAGGCAAGAATGCAAAAGAGATCCATGAACGCATGGTTGCAGTGTACACCGACACCGCCCCTTTCTATGTAACCATTGCTCGCTGGTATATGGAGTTCCGCCGTGGTCGTGAGTCCCTTGAATATGACGCCCGTCAGATGTAACTTACAAGGACAATGTGGCCCGTGTGGAGAGGATAATCCTCGAAAATCGACAGGTGAAGGTCAAGGAAATCGGGCGAGAACTTGGAATATAACATGGAAGTGTTATCAACATCATCCACGACAATTTGGCCATTACTACGGTCTCTGCACGTTGGGGTGCTAGAAACCTCATACCCCATGATCGACTTCAACGTATTTAAAGTCTACAAGGCCAGAGTTGCACAAGCTGCCCGGCGCGAGTGCGGATTCGAGGAGCTCAACCATCCCCCACTACAGTCCAGATCTGGCCTCTAGCGACTACTTTTTATTTCGCCAGCTCAAGGCTGGACTTCGTTGACGCCGGTTTATAAACGATTTAGATGTCCAGCTAGCCGTCTAAGATTGGATTGAACAGCATTTGGGAGATTTCTGATTGTCTGGATTTCGAAGCCTCATGGAAAAGTGGCGCAATTGCATTTTATTATTGAAAAATAATAAAACACTTTTGCTCATATCTCATTTACTTATATCCGAATTGCAAAACTTATTGGCCGATCCTCGATATAGCTTTTCTGTTACAAATATATGATTAATATAGGTAAGAAAAAAAAAATTACTTTCGAACATTATTTAATTGAAAAATATTTCCAGGAAACAATATTTTTCCATATTGTGAAAAACTTCACGATTTCATAACGATTGATGATGGAACCTTCAAGGTAGATGAAGAGGAAGGGGAAAATCGGAGATTGAGTATTTAACAAACCTCAATGAAGAAAATAAAATTATAATAGTAGTTATGGATGCAGTGGAGGGTCCAGTGTTCGACGTCACTTAGGAGGAAGTCAGAAAGGCACTGAGGTAGATGAAAAATGAGAACGCGGGCTTAACCATTAGAGGTGACAAGCGATATGGTTAAATATATAAGTGAAGCGAGAATAGATGCACTGAAGAAAGTGTTCAGAAAGGTTTTGCGGCAGGAGCAGATGCCGTAAGGGTGGAGAAATAGCTAAACCATACCATTGCATATATCTAAAGAGGAAGCACTGCATTGTAAGAACTGTAGAGGACTTAGACTGCTGGAACATGGTATGAAGATTTTGGGAGAGGATATTGAGTAGGCGGTTGAAGGAGATTGTATCCGTTTGAGAAAATCAGTTTTAATGGAAAAGAGATCTACAACTGATGCTATATTTATTATTAGACCGTTGCAAGAACGATTTAGTGAGTAGGAAAAGAGATTATATCATGTGTTCGTTGATTTGGAGAACGCCTTTGACAAGGTAACCGAGCTGCCATACAGTGTGCACTGAAAAGACAAAATGTACCAGAAAGTCTAGATAAGCTGGTGATGGTACTACATAGTGAATCAAGGTCAAAAGTAAGACTGGCAGGAGTAACATCAGGGTCTTTTGATATTGGAGTGTGATTACATCGAGGCTCTTTGCTGAGTCCATTGCTGTTTATTTTGGTAATGGATGAAGCAAAAAAAGAAGTTAATAGAAGAGATCCTTGGAAGCTGTTGTATGTAGATGATTTGGTGCTTGAAGCAGAGACTAGAGAGGAGGTTGAAGAAATGTCCAGACTGTGGAAGTCAAATATGGAGAAGAGAGTATGAAGGTGAATGTGGACAAAACAAAGATGAGGGTGACAGGGAAGAAGATGGAAGAAAGAATACAGGTGAGTAGGTATCCCTGTGCAGTGTGAAGTCGAGGAGTGGGAGCAAATTCAATCCTATCTGTGATCCGCAACAAGTTGTGTCATAGGAGTTCTGGACTGGCAAACTTAAATAGAGCAGTAAACTTATGCGGTCTTGCTTGCGCTCGGAGGAGTGAAGGAATTGTTGAGTTTCCAGAGAGTGAAACAATTAACGTGGTTGGTGCTGTTGAACAGGTGGTACAGTTCTGCTAACTTGATAGTGTACTTGATAGTAACATGGCAGCTGCGAGAGCCGTGAGATCGATGGTGGTCGCAACATGGAGTAGATTGCGTGAAATATCTACCCTGCTGTTAAACAAAGGTATACCACTTAAGCGAAGAGCTCAAGTCTATCAGGCTTGTGTTAGATCTGTGATGCTTTTTGGAGGAGATTCCTGGGACCTAAGAAAGAGAGTCAAGGGAGTGTTAGTCAGTGCAGACCAGATAATGTTGAGGTGCATGACTGGAATTCCCTTGAGAGAAGGATTGTCAAGTATGCAGGATATAGGAAGATATGGAATGAAAGAAATAATTCTGGTGCTGAAAATATCCAGGCTATGATGGTTACGACATGTTGTTAGAAGTAATTAGCGTGAGGCATTGCGGAGAAACGAAGGACTGGTTGTGCCAGGCAGAAGACCCTCTAGCTGACCAAAGAAAACCTAGAAGAGAAACATAGGGGAAGATTAACAGGTAATCAACGCTACCATGCTGCAAGCGTTGGATAGAGACTAGTGGAACTCCTTCAACAAACGTCTAACCTCAAAAATGAGAGAAAGAAGACGCTAAATGGATAATTGAGGAAGAGGTTAAAGTGGTTGCTGAATCTACACCAGTAGATCAAGGAGGAACTATAATATTCGGATCAGGCTGAAAGTTGGTCAGTTGGAGAATGAGCATATCTCTAAATTTTACATAGGATGGGTAATTTGGCTGATTTTTTGCTTTTTTTAACAAAATATACTCATCGATCACTACAATGTCAAGTAGGTGGAGGAATACCTTCTTGTGCAAACGAATGGTTTTCCTTGGTGTGTTATAGTAGGAAAGCAGTTGATCAATCCTGTCAATTCCACCCATATTCGTATTATAATCCAAAACGCATTCAGGCTTTTTCTTAGCCATTCTTTGCTTGCTTGGTGTTTCTATCATCCTGTGTTTATATTTTATGCTAATCATGAGCACTTCTCTGCTCATTTTCCATTTTGAAACATACACTAGGCCTTTTATTTACAACAGGATTCTCAGACTTTATACTTCTTATTTGTAGTACATTTTCGGTTCTCTTTTCTATTTTACCTGAGAATTCCTACTGTTTGAGTTTTTCTTTCATAAAATTTTTTTAGGAAGGGAATAACTGTTGTAAAAATTATCCATGTACATATTTTTCCCTTTATCTAAAAAATGCTCCATTAGTTTCAATATAACCTTTTGGCTGTGACCTTCTACTGTATCGCTTTCATCAACTGTGACGTTTACTGAATATATAAGCATGTTCACCAGAAATTCATAGATCTTGATACCAAAATTGTGTCTTTTAACATTTATATATTGCCAAAACCTTAGCCGACCACGATACACCAACATTGATTCATCCAGGCGCAAGTTTTCTTTTGGATAATACACTGTAAAAGAATAAATAGAGAGAAAAGGAATTCTTTTTTTCTCTTCCCACCTTCTCCGCTACTTCGGTTTTAAGTCATCTCCCCCCTCTCCTGACTTCCCCAGTTCGCCGTTGACCAGCTGCCCTAAGCAATTCGCGCGAGGGCGAAACGCCATTGTCGCAGACGAATATAGTCAGCCTCACGACACGTACGCAGTGCTCCCTTTATCTGTCTTATATACTACGAAAAATAGAACAATGGAAAGAGCATTGAGAGGGAGTCGCGACTTCCCGCTATGGACACTTATCGCGACCCAAGGCAATTAAGGAAGTCTGTTGGCGATGAATCTCTCTCTTCATCTAGATAATTTCGGAGTATATATTCGATACTTCGGAGTTCACAGGCAGATTGTGTCTGAAGCCACCGTCCAGTACGTTAGCCGTTAACGTCTTCGTTATTTGAAAGGGAATCGTCTACATTCTCGTACAGAGAAAAAGGGTTTGATTTTCGAACAGCCAAGGAAGAGCTAGTCGTCACTCTGTTTTGTTCGTGGAGATAGTTTTCAGCGCGCTTCAACCCTTGTCACCACATCTTCGCATTTTAAGGATTGGAAAAGCAATCTCGAATCATCCTGCGTTCACCTCTTAATAATAAGAGGCCCTATCTTCCATTTCCCGAAGTGGGTTGAGCATCTCGTGAGACGCCTACAAGTTCAACGTCGAACTTACCTTCCTAATCCTACTCGCCTCACATCAAGGTTAGAGTGATTTAACCCACTTTTCCTCACGATCCTCCCACCTTTACCGCTTCGAACCTCAAGGATCCCCTTGGCATTAGATCTTACATATATATATATATATATATATATATATATATATATATATATATATATATATATATATATATATATATATATATTTATATATATATATATATAAATATATATATATATATATATTAACAGGATGACCAAAACCTTGCCGTAGATGCCTCGTAACCGTTATTTCAAATGTTTAAGGATTATAACTAATCCCATCATCAGTGCCGGAGAACGAATACAAAATACAAACTTCAATGTATACATAAAAAGTCAACACCTCTACTAGAATATAATTGTGAAACATGAATATTAAATTTTAGACTAATTGATTACATTAAAAATATGGGGGAAAAAACAAACTAAACCGACGAGAAGATTTCTAAATAATAGAAAAGAAACTAATTGACAGTAGATTTTATTCTTGCACCCCTTTTTTTTAAAAAAATTAAAAAATTTTATTTCATGTGTTAACTTTTTATGTACACATTTAAGTTTGTATTTTGCAATCGTTCTTTAGCACTGATGATGGGATTAGTTATAATCCTGAAACGTTTGAAATAAATGTTACGAGGCATCTACAGCTCTGTCCTGGTCATCCTGTTTATACTTCGCTTGAAATTTTCGTCCATCCATTGGTTTGCCGCATATATATATATATATATATATATATATATATATATATGAAAAATTTGTTGAAGAACATTGTGTATTTTGCCTTACTTAATTTCCTTTGGCAACTTTCTTTTCTTCTAACTATCTTTTTTATTCAATCTTGTAGATGGTGGATTACTTGTCCAGTATTCATCTCTTTTTAAATGAATGTCTTTGGTAAAAACCAAACTAAATTGATCGAATAAGATCGAAAGCTTAGCAATTTAGTGTTTTTTTTACCAAATACATTTATTTAAAAGAGATGCAATGAAAAAGACAGTTAGAAGAAGAGAAAGTCGCCAAAGGAAATTTAATAAGGCAAAATACACAATAGTCTTCAACAAAGTTTTCATATATGCTACCCAACTGCACTAATATATATATATATATATATATATATATATATATATATATATATATATATATATATATATGTGGTTAAAAGGCTCCCCCGGTCTGCTCCAGTTTGAGAACGGCTTATAAATGGGTCCCGAGTGTCAACCCTTGTAAAAGACACGGGTTACACACGCATAGTAGTCTCGGGACAGCTGTTGCCACACAATATCCCCAGCATAAGAGATTTGCAATCGTTCACGAACTTTTAGGTTTGCCAAAAAATAGCCTTTTAACCGCATAATTAATTGCGTTACTGCAATAATTTTCCTTAATATATATATATATATATATATATATATATATATATATATATATATATATTATTTCTACTATATACAGTTAGAAGCGTCAGGAATATTCAAGCAAATATAATGGGACAATTTTTTTTATAGGCAATTATTTTTTTTACTTGACCGTATTTACGTGGTTCAAGAATAGCCCCCCAAAATTTTGATTTGCTGTGGTAAATTTACCCGAAGACTCAGTCCTTAGTCAGGTTCCCTTGTTAGTTATTTTCTTTTTCTGGTGTGCATAATTAATTGGAACTTTTTGTAAGTTTTTTCTTTGGTTAATTGTTAATTACAAGTAGGTTAGATTTATTAGGAAGAGCCTCACTTATTCTGGTAAGCTTTCTCGTGTGCCGAAAGACTAACGCAGCCTATTCAGGATGTCTTCGTTCGATTTTTTTTATAAGCAGGGACAGATCCTAGCACTATCAGGAAAGGATTTAATCGCTTACGTTCAGGAGGAAGAACGAAACGAAGAGGCACAAAGGAAAGCACAGAGAGAAGCCTTCTGAGTCTAATACACAAAGAGAAGCAGAAGAAAGACAGAGAGAAGCAGAAGAGAGAAAACAAATACGATAGCACGAGAGAGAATTAGGCCGTGATCATGTTGAATTGACTTATTTGGGATCACGTAATCATCAGCCATAAGCAGCGTCGTTAAAACTCCCCGCGTATAAAGACGGAGAACATTTTTGTTCTTATCTGACCCACTTTGAACATTTTTCGAAGTCAACAATTGGAATTTAGAATCAGATGGAGTTTCCCGTCTACTCCACATCTTAAACACTCGTCTGACTGAAATTTTAATTTCTCTCCCCTTGAAAGCAGCCCTGGAATATTTAACCCTAAAAGCAGAGCTACGCTCTGCTATTAATATGAATCCGAAGTTTTATCAGGTTAGATTCCGATCGGCTAGGATACAGCTGAGACAAACGTTTAAGCAATTTGGGTTCACCCTCAGCCACAATTTACAGTTTTGGCTGGACTCTTCAAAAGTGAATAACGACTATAAATCATTAGTTGACTTTATTTTAACTAATGGGTACCCTTCTCCGAGAACTGAAAGCATTCGTAACTGATAGAAGAGCTTCTTCATTTAAAGAGTGTGTAGAGAAAGTCGACCGTAACGTTTTTAACCACGACCTGTATCCCAAAGAGATCAAGAAGAGACACCCTCCCGTCCCCCAACCATAAGTTTGGGCCTAATAGGTTCCATGCTAAGAATAATGGTAGCTTCGTGAAGATTCGGGTGCCCATAAACCAAAGCATAATCCTCAGCGTTAACAAAAAGACGTAAAGCTTCCAACATTCCCTTCTGCGCCGGCTCACTACCCGCGTAAACCCATTGTATGCTTTACGTGTGGCAGCCCTTTTTACCTTAGTTATAACTGCGACCAGAACTCGCAGCTAAGGAAGACCCCTAATTACCAGGTCTACCGGCTAACTTCTTCTCTTCCCCCTAACTCTTCTGCCTTGTCATCGCAGTTGCTACCTGCTCCCTCTCACTCCGAACAAGAGGTAAATGTTCTGTTCAATAAGAGCTCCCCCGGTCTGCTGCAGTTTGAGAACGGCAGGATAAGTGGGTATCGAGTGTCAACCCTTGTAAAAGACACGGGTTACACACGCATAGTAGTCTCGGGCAAGCTGTTGCCACACGATATCCCCAGCATAAGAGATTTGCAATCGTTCACGAACTTTTTGGTCGTGCCACTAAGTTCTCTGTGGTAAAGTGCTACATACAGTGTCATATTTCACAGGATAGATCAATGTAGTCGCCGCCCCGATATAGTTTTGCTCTGTTCTTATTGGACAGAGCCCGCAGCTCTCCCCAAGCCCATCGCGCAACCAGTGATCACAGGACCCAAGCTGCGACAGATACCGTTACCCCGGTACCTTCAACTTCCTGGTCAACCCCAGACGTCGAGTTATCCAGCAATGATCAGTTTTCTTAAGCTCAAATGAATTGCCCTTCTTTGCAACCTCTGTGGGAGAAGGCCAGAAAAAGAGGAACCCAAAACCGTTCGAGGATTTAGAAGAATTGACTACATAGAAAAAGATTCGTTGCTACATCGATCTTTGTAGGACCAGAGAACGCGCCTGTCAATACATTGTATGTACCCAGGATGTATGTACGGCAAGTTCTCCCGATCGCTCACGACGTCTTAATGGCTGGGCATTTCAGCCATAATAAGACGACCCAGCGTGTCTTCAAAAGTTTCTTTGGGCCAGGTACATACAAAACTTCAGCGGGCCAATGAGCATCCTAAAAGAATTATGGTCAAACCCCAAGCTAGATGAGGAAATTAAGTCCTCCTACGCTTATGTGTTGGATTTGCATACTCGCTTATATAACTGTGTAGACCTCGACTTCAATAATTCTGAGGTGAATTTGGAAAAATACAGAACGTATTTTGATATCAAATCCAAAGCACGGAAATTCGAAGCAGGCGACAGAGCACTACTTCTGTTGCCCTCTGAGTCTAATAAGCTCCTATCTAAGTGTATAGAAACTTTTTTAGTAGTAGAACCCCGATGCCCGGATGACTACTTATTTCAGACTCCCTCATGTAATAAAGTGTACAACGTCAACGTGTTAAATATGTAACACCGACGCCCGTTCGTTAATAATGTGGTCGCGCTTTAGACGAAGAACTCGTCTTAGAGGCGACTCACTCCTTCGCACCACTTTGTCTCGTTCAAACGGTCTGCGTGGAGGCAGAGGAAAGATACCTCTTGCCGTCTCTCCCTTCCCATAATCAAACTTAGCCCCTGAGCTAGATTTTAACCCCTGTCTCCGACCCATCGGGAAAGCTCAAATAGCGAACCAACTAAGTGAATTCTGGGACGAATTGTCCTAAACCCCAGGTT
The DNA here is from genome assembly GCA_963969495.1 of Ceratothoa steindachneri. Lineage (NCBI taxonomy): Eukaryota > Metazoa > Arthropoda > Malacostraca > Isopoda > Cymothoidae > Ceratothoa > Ceratothoa steindachneri. Next base: position 12,802,391 of record OZ018323.1, on the reverse strand, counting down.
GTTCAACACAATTAACTCATGAAATTGATTTGAAGACACAATAACTAGTAAGAACTAAGCCTTACCTATTCCCGTTCATTTACCCCCCGCGTTTAACGCCGAAGTAGAAAATTTGCTCAGGTTGAGAATCATGGAGCCTTCCTCATCTGACTTTTGTTTCCCAATTGACATGGTCAGAAAGGCCGATCATTCATTTAGGATCTGCGTCGATTTCCGCAAATTAAATTAAGTCGCTTTGTTCGACGCTCAGCCCATACCTTTGATTGATCAACACCTATATCTTTTCGAATATGCAAAATTCATCTCCGGAATTGATTTTTGTAAGACCTATCATCAGATTCAGCTCTCTAAATCTTCTAAGCGCTTAACTGCGTTTGCTACCATGAAAGGCTTAATGCAGTTTACCCGTCTACCGTTTGGTTTGGTAACTGCGTATGGAAGCTACAAGCGAATGATGCGTCGAATTGTAGACGGCTTAGTCAGCACTTAGAGTCACTTCGTGCTTGGTTAATCCGTTTGCACGGACACCGACTCACGCTAGGCTGGTCGAAGGTTCATTTCGCAAAGGATATGATTAAATATCTTAGTTTTAAGATCGGAAAGAGCCAGATTGTCCCCCAAGAAGACAAAGTTAAAGCCATAGCTGAAATGCCGCTTCCCCGGACGAAGAAGCATCTGTGGTCATTTCTGTGTTCTGCTTTATTTTACAGGCGCTTCTTTCCCAATTTGGCCACTATAGCGTCACCCCTTAATGATACTTCAAATAAAACAGGACCCGATCCTGTCAGTTGGTCTCCGCCCACACTGTCTAGCTTTAACCAGCTGAATGAGATGCTGATCTCTGCTCCTATATTGAGACTCCCGAATCCGAACAAAATGTTTGAGATTCGTACTGATGCCTCTCGTGATGGTATAAGTTGTTCCATCATGCAGTATGAAAACGATGGAAGTGGATATCCGTTGCATATGCGAGCAGGTGGCTTACGCTACCATTGAACTGGAGGTGTAAGTTATAGTATGGTAATTTAATATTTTAGAATGTACCTTATATAAACTCAATTTTAAAGGGAGAGTGAGCATAAGCCATTGTCGCACCTTCGTAGATTCATGAGTCAAAATGCACAACTAATGCGATGGAGTCTGTTGTTCATGGAATATCAATTCAGTATTGTGTATATCAAGAGTACTCAAAATTGTTTAGCGGATAGTTTAAGCAGAAATCCTCTAGAATACCCTATTGCCATAAATTAATATACTATTAGCGTATCCCCTTGTAATTATGTTCGCTGATTTTTTTTATACATAGGTTTAATTGAAGTATTGTATAATTATTCTCTGTTTGTAGTGTGTCTTTAGTAATGGTTTATTCTATCTTTTATTTAGATATTCATTGTGTTTTATGGCTTAATTTTAATTCGTTTTTTTGTACCTGTGCATATAGTCTAAAATAATTATTATTATTTGCTAACCCCCTCATGTCCGAATTTTTTTTGTATCTCCTTTCACTAATTCAATTTTTATAGCATCTCCCCCTTGAAGAAGAATTAGTTAGAGCCTTTTTTGTTCGCACCCGAATTGTGGAAAAAAATGTCTCCCTGAAAAGGGAAGAATAAGGAGAGAGAAAAGGAATTATGTTTTTCTTTTCACACCTTCTCCGGTACCTCGGTTTTCTGCCCTCCCCCTCTCTTGCAGCGCTGCATTTATCTGCCCTATATACTGTGAAAATTAGAACAATGGAGAGACCATTAAGGGGGTATCGCAACTTCCTGCTATTGACCCTTATCGTGGCCCAAGGAAATTAAGGAAGTCTGTTAGCAATGAATCTCTCTCTTCGTCTAGATAATTTCAGAGTATATATTCGATACTTCGGAGTTCACAGGAAGATTGTGTCTGAAGTTCCCGTCCAGTATGTTAGCCGTTAACGTCTTCGTTATTCGAAAGAGAATCGTCTAAATTCTCGTAGAGAGAAGAAGTGAGTGATTTTCGAACAGCCAAGGAAGAGCTAGTCGTCACTCGGATTTTAAGGATGGAAAAAGCCATTCCCGAAGCATTCAAAGTTTTTCTCTTAAGGATAAGAGGCCCCCATCTTTAATTTCCCGATGTTAGATTGAGTGTTTCGTGAGACGCCCACAAGTTCAAGGTCGACCTTACCTCCCTAGTCCTACTCACCGCATATGCAGGTAAAAGGGATTTCAAATGCCGCTTATCTCACCTTTACCACGTCGAACCTCAATAATCCCCTCTGCTCTAGAGCTTGCATAATTGTAAAATTATTTTCTAATTAATTATCCCTCGGTTCAAACTTAATTGATAGCGTCAATCTTCATAGCCGTGAACCATCAATATTTAACTGCCTTGCCATTTAACTTGTCTAATATGTGTAATTTTTAATCCTATTAAAGTATATATTGTAGCCGTATTTGAATATTTCTTCTCCACGCAAATGTGTATTTAAAGCACTCTTAGAGCCATCGCCAGGTGGAGCCTTAATTTCTGTCGGGCAGCAGGCCAATTTACGTATAACAGCGTACACCTGGTCATAACACGACATATACATTCCTTCTGTTTTCCATAAAGCCTTGTACAACTCTAATTAGTTTGACTAATGGAGTATCCTCCCTTTCATTCGGTATCATATGTAAATACCTTAGTATCATGTGAAATCTTCGCCTACTCATAATATTAAAAGAATCTGGTATGCTATACAAGCCACTTTTAGCAAAGAAGGCATACTCCTAAAAATTTATTAATTCTTTAACATCTTCGATATCTACCCTATCATCACCGCAGTCACTAGGCTTACAATTTTCACAAGCAGTGATATTAGGAGCATCTGCCATGATGGGATCATTTTCATCACTAATATTAAAACTCTTAGTATCATCAGTATTAGTTCTCGATCACTATCTTTCATACTCCCTTTCGGCATCTGAATCGTCATAATCACTTTTAAAAACAGAATCAAAAGAGTTATTAGGGTCAATTGAGGTTTCCATCATTTCGTTAGTTAGTTTTCTGCGTGGGATCATTTTTATGCTGAAAATACAACCAAATAATATTACACACGCATATATATATATATATATATATATATATATATATATATATATATATATATATATATATATATATATGAATCATGAACGCACTTCCAATACAAAATATCCCTACCCTCCATTGTACCGTCTGACAATAAATTTGTTCTCTATTGAATAAAAAAATGTTCATATATAAACTTGCTTTATTTGTTATATGGCCTGATGCCATCTTATCTTTACTCACAATACTGATAAATATTCAGCTGAAAAATGCAATAATTATATGAGAATTTTTTTTCAAGTATAGGCACTGTCTTGTAATGTAAGTAGCTCCAAATAGCACCCTATCTCAATAAAAACAAACAAACAATGACAGCTATCTTCGTATGATGAACATCTTATCTGAGCTTGAGGAGGGGATACGGCTTGGGGATGGGGAATCTCACTTTGAGAACCCTACTTGTAAGTAAGCATGATCTAAGCGATGATAACTTTTGCATTGATGGAAAATTTCCAATGAAACCAAAATGAAACAAACAAAACTTACCATCAGCGTATGATACATGATTTTCTTCAGCAATTTGGGGATGGGGAAGTGTGGGAGGAAAAATACCGATTCGACAATACTTAACTGTTAAAACACAAGTTTCAAATGACACACACTTTTGGATTGAATATTAAACTCCATATATTTTGACGGCTTGGCACGCCATGCAGAAATTATAGCGCAACAAATTTTGAAGATTATTTATGTCTGCATTATTTGTGCAATATTTTCAAATACACTATGAGCGGGTACGTATTAAATATCCATTGTGTCTTAATTGATGACGAAGTAAACATACACTTTGATAATGGAAGAGAAAAGATAAGCAAGAAATAAGGATAGAAAGACGATAAGAAGTTTTGTACCATCTAGCAAAAATAATAAAATTATTTTAGGAAAATGTGGGTTCTCCGCTTTACTGCAAATATTTATACAGTGGGGGAAACTATACGCTATTTGATGCTTGGGTTTCAATTAAGCAATATAATGTTTTCATCTTTTCAATTTTTTAAATTGATAAACTTAGTACGTACATAATTATAAATGGAATTGTAAGATATAGGAATTTAACTTTTACTAAAAGACTGCAAATAAAAGCTAATCTCGCATTTCTCTAATCTGGGAGGCAATGCATCATGTTCCAATCACTAGCAACTTAGTATATTTTCAAGAAACTAATATTTCCAATAAGAAAGGCTGCAAAATTATATCATTCACAAAATCCTAAGCATCAGCAAAGCGAGGTTGCATTCAAGCGCTACAGTTGGTTTACTTGCATTCATTCTAATATCTACAAAATCGAAGCCTTTGGAATAGGTATATAATCGACTCTTTAAAACCCGATCTATTTAATCCATCCATATGTCGTAGATTAGGCTTCCGACGATATACTATATATAACTATTCGTTGAGGGGGTTATTCTATATTTCGAGTGCGTGGTAATCAGAGGCCGAGATTGGTTCAAAAGGGGGGGGGGGCTGGAGAGGGCTTATTTATCTTTAATATACTTAAGAAGTGGAACGGAGCCCAAGGATAAATAATATTGCATATTAATAAAATCGAGTTTTATTAATTAATCTATCAAAACAGCACACGGAAATTTTTAAATAACCGTGGATTAAAATAGGAGAAAACACAGGAAAGGAAAAAGGTCATGGAAATAATTAACTAAGCTGAGGATTAAGATTTGGAGGAATTTAAAACGGCAAAACAAACAAAAAGGGGGAATGGTTGGCTAAAAGCGTTTGAAGCACAGAGTTAAATTGACACAATGGGTTCTTCGGGGGGTTGTCCTTAACAAGGGGCAAGGACTGTCCTAGAGGAGTGAGAGTGAAGTGGGGCTCGGAAGTACGAGCGATCCTTGAGACAGGATATCGGCGATGTTTTAGATGAACAATGGAAGTTATTTTTGTAACCAAGCGTTCTATTGAAGAACGTTAATAAAGGATGGGGGAATTAAACTATACTGACGTGATGTCTTGGGAACGAGAACCGTTTCTTGACGAACGGGCTTGCAGAACAATAGCTGTTCTAATGTTGTTCTCTTTCTGAACAACTGGGGGACCCTGTTGACTTGGCGTCTCGAGGGGCACGAACCTTGGCACTGAAGGGATATTGTCCTCTTCTGGACAATAAGGGGGCTCTCGGGGTAAAATTCCTAGGTGCACAAGGGAGACCGCCGGATCGGCGTGATGCCTCGCCAAGATAATCGGGATCTGGTTCAAATGCGAAATGCTATCGCATAAATAGCCGGAGCTAGCCCCTTGGCGTAGGGGACAATTGAAGGGGGGGCTTCGATGGAATGTCCCGGTGGTGCTTGGGAAAATATCTCATCTGCCCATAAGCCTAATTCAATCTGGCGAGATCGACGCATGGAGGCGAACGGGGGATTGAACCTCCTTGATTAAACTTGGGGATGGTGGGCGATAACGCGCCTTCTTCTTCCTCTCGAAGGATACACGTGGGGAAGTATGTGTTTCGACATGTGATAGAGGCTGAAGCATGGTGGCCTCAGACCATTCTATCACACCCATCCATTCCAGGGGAAGTTGTCACTTCGAAAAAAAGAGAGAAGGGGCAACCATAGAGCTCCGTTTTGGAGAACTCACTTTCTTGCATCGACCGTGCTTTCATGCAACCAGCCCTCATTACATAAATACATATGATTATAAGGGAAACTAACCCTTAATACAATCTTCACCATAAAAGAGACATGGGTAACAATAAAATAATATAAAATTTATACATATGAGACAAACCAATCCATACGTAAATTAACGGGTACAAATGTACGAACATACGACAAAAAAAAATAGAAATTAAGACACAAAATTCAGACATTTACATTTGATTAACTAATTATATTACATGAAAATCCAATTAAGTCGTACTAGACGGTATATACATACATGGAAATCCTAATCATATAAATTACAAATTAGTCTACACTATTTGGTAACGCATTCCTACTGATTGCGTCATAGACCTGTTATCGGAACCTTTGATGTAATTTATCTTAAATTGGTACTCTTGCATGAGTAGACTCCAGCGCATAATTCGGCCGTTGGAGTGTCGTACATTCCGAATATAGGCCAACGGGCGATGGTCAGTTCATATCCGAAATTCTTTTCCTATCAAATACATTTTAAACTTGTCAATAACCCAATTAATAGCTAGAGCTTCCTTCTCTATAGTGGCATATCTCTTTTTGCGGGGTAATGGCTGGTGACTAGCGTATGCAACTGGATGACTCGTTCCGTCATCCTCATATTGAAGGAGTACACTCCCAATGCCCTTGTTGCTCGCGTCGGTCTTAATCCCAAAGGATTTTTCCTGGTTGGGCAACTTCAAAATGGTGGCAGAAATGAGCTTTATCTTGAGCTGGTTAAAATGAGAAATAGCAACATCATTCCAACGTAGTCGATCGGGGAATTCTTTTTTAAAAGGGTGCTGAGGGGCACCGAGATTGCAGCGAAATTCGGGCCAAATCGCCGATAGTAAGAAGCTAATCTTAGGAATGATCTTAATTGCTTCTTAGTATTCGGGAGGGGCATGTCGGCAATTTCCTTAATCTTGTCCTCCTCTGGGCCTAACTGGCTTTATCCTATTTTAAAACCCAAGTATTTCATGGTTTCGTGGGAAAAATGGCATCTGCTGGGGCCAAATGTGAGGCCATTTTCGCGCAGTCGCTTGAAGAGAGTTAATAGGGTGGTTAGATGATGACTCCATTCACGAGTAGCGACGTAGACATTATCGAATTAAAAGGATACATTCGAAAGTCCATTTATCAACCTTCTCATGAGACGGTTATAGTTACTACAAGCGATCACGAGGCCAAAAGGAAGGCGCTTAAATTCCATTAAGCCTTTGTCAGTTGCAAAGGCAGTACATACTTTCACATTGGGCCGGAGGGGAATTTGGTAATACGCCTTGCACAGAACAAGTTCCGAGATGAACTTAGCGTCTTCAAAAAGGTGGAGGTTTTGATCTACCAATGAAATGGGCTTGGCGTCGAACACAGGTAACGAATTTAACTTCCGGAAGTCGATGCACATCCGATAAGAGCCATCAGGTTTCTTGACCATGACGATTGGGGAGCAATAACTAGAGGTGGAGGGTTCTATTATGTCTAAACTAATCAAATTATCTACTTCGGCGTTAAAAGCTTGGCGTAAATGAATCGGCATGGGATAGGGTTTTAAACGGACAGGTTCTAAGGTCGTTAATTTAATATCATGCTCGAAACTAGTAGCGCCTCCAGGCTTCTCTGAAATAACGTCGTCGAACTGACATAGTAATTCTTGTAGCTGACTGACTCTTGTGATGTGGTGTCAGCTGCGCGTCGATATCCAGGTCAGAGGGTTCGAAAGACTCGCCTTGCAGGGAAAGAAGAGGGTAATCGGCATCAGGTTGAATGCACACTGTCTGAAAGACATTAAGGGACTCCGTGGGATAATCTTCTTCAAGCGCCGATGTTTCGTCCAGTGCTACGAACGTATCTCCATGGAGGCGTCGTTGGTACTTTTTCAACAAGTTAAATGGTAGAGCTTATGGCCTGCTGGGGTAGCAATGAGGTAATCTACCGGTCTTCGTACCTCGCGGACCAAGTACGGACCTTTTCATTGGCTCAGTAATGTATTACTCGCTGTGGGAAAGAGCAGGAGTACCTCATCACCGGGCTTAAATTTCCTATCTTCGTACCTGCCTGCAAAATATGTTTTATATTTTTCCCAATTGACCTCGGCATTTTCATAGGCGATGTTTGCACTTTTCTCGAGACTCTGGCATAGATCCAAGATATAGGCGTAGGATGACTGAAGTTCCTGGTCCAGTTGGTGCTTGGTTAGCAATTCATATAAAATGCTGAGTGGTCCGCGTACATTACGTCCATAAAGGAGCTCGAACGGTGCGAACCCTAATGTACGATAAGGTATGTCTTGAGAGGCAAATAGGGCGACCGGGAGATATCGGTGCCATTCGCGGGGCTGCTCGGCACAAATCTTCTTAATAATGGATTTTAGATTTCCATTTAATTTTTCCCACATTCTGTTTGTCTGTGGCCGGAAGGGGGTGGTAAAAAAGGGCTTTACCATGAGCAGCTTCCCTAAGAACTTCATCAACTCGGAGGTGAATTGCCGTCCTCTGTCTGAGAGTATTTCCTTTATATATGTATATATATATATATATATATATATATATATATATATATATATATATATATATCTATATGGAGCTCGGTCGTGAAGCCTGCATTTAATATTGAGGATAAATCCCAGAGCCACGCTAAACGGATGCAGCATCTTTTAATTTTTCACTACGTTTCGAAAACTACAAGTTTTTATCCTCAGGCTAGAATAAGTTTACAAAGTTAATATGGACGCCTACCCTTGAAAAGATGCTAATGAGGGCCTCAGCGCAAGAAATACTATCGATTCGGCGAAGTAGGACTGCCTTGGGGAAACGGGTAGCAAAATCAACTAAGGTAAAAATGTAGCTGTGCCCTTCGCTCCAAGGGGAGTAGATAGGGCCAACTAGGTCGATGGCCACTTTGGAGAAGGGTTCTGTGATGACTGGTCCCCTTTGTAAGGGAGCAGCCCCTTGTTTAACCCACCATTCACTCTCTAGGGTGGATCCGCTTTAGTAAGTACCCAAATTTACCGTTTTTATATTAAATGTTTTTTAACTCTTACAGTCTTTACAAAATTAAAAACAAGGTTTAAATTTACTATCTTTAAATAATGCCAGGTCAATTTCTCTTATAGTTTGTAATTAATTTCTGGAATAATCCTTAAATTTATTAACTAATTTTCGAATCAGTCTCAAAGCAAATTTGACTGTTGCCAAGTCATATTTAATAACAAAAAATTTAACTCTTAGCACTTTTTACTGATATTATATAATTGGTCACCTTTTAAAATAATGTCTTGTTGGCCTTTTTAAGTTTTCTTCGTATATATTAGCAATTTTTGAGTCGGTTTTAAAGCAAATCTAACTGTTGTTAAGTCATATTTAAAAATTTTAACTTATAGTACATTTTACTGATATTTTATAATTGATTACTCTTTAAGATAATGTCTTGTTGGCCTTTTCAAGTTTTCTTCATATGTATTAACTTTGTAAACTTATTTTAGCCTGAAGATAAAAACTTGTAGTTTTCGAATCGTAGTGAAAAATTAAAATATGCTGCATCCGTTTATCGTGGCTCTGGGATTTATCCTCAATATTAAATGCAGGCTTCACGGCCGAGCTCCATATGGATATATATATATATATATATATATATATATATATATATATATATATATATATATATATATATATATATATATATTTGATGCCTTCCTGGCCGTAACGAAGACCACACATACATATATTTTATTTACCCTTCAAGCTCACATGATGATGCCATCGTGTATAATTGTTAAAATAAAATGAATATCGATACAAAGGAAAAGAAAGAAATAAAAGAGAAATAAAGATATGAGAAAATAACTGTTGATAATGAGCACTTATGATAATAAATCATGGAGAGAGAATGATGGTTACAGTGATAATAGAGTTAGTGAAGCCAAATGGAATATAAAAGACGATGTAGATAACTATTTAAAGAATATTAGAAAATGATAATGACGAATATAACAAAGTGAAATGAAGATGTACAAACAAATAAACGAAAAAGATATAGAGACTAGCAATGGAGTGAAAGAGGAAGAGAGATTAGTGAGACGTATAAAAATGATAGTAATAAGCAATAATAAGGCAGGTAATGATGGAGAGTTTAAAAATTTTGGCATTTGTGGAAAACATGGGCGATACATAAATGTTGTACACGTCGTGTTGACGTTATCATGGGTCAGAGGAATATAAAAATGGAATAAATAAATACAAGAGTTGATCATAGATGAAGAATAAAGAGAAAAAAGAAAGAAAACATGAATAATGAATGAAGAGAATTAAAATAAAAAAGAATATAGAATAAAGAGAGAAAGAAAGGTTATAGTGTAGGGTGTGAGGATAATAATACTAAAATAAAATGAACATTAATGAATAATATAATGGGGATGAAGAAATAAGGGGATGGTGTAAGAAAATACATATGATTGAGATAGGAGGAATGGAGGTAACGATTGGGTGAAAATGCAAAGAGCCTCGGGGCTAAGTTTATCTGCAGCTTAATTAGTAGTTTTGCGTTAATCTGATTAGAAGCTCAATTGATACCCCCTGTGTGTACATATCATAATGACTGTGCGTAAAATTATGTATAAGCGGGCAAAAAGTGTACCTACTCATGTAGGTTTTGCAATCCTGAGTAATTCCTATCAATAACTACTAAGAAAAGGAATTATCTATATTTTATTTAAAATAATAAATTAGAATTCTTTTCAAGAGTACTGCATGAGTACCGTAAGACGAATTTTGATTAAAGACGGTTTCCACTCAACATCTTTGACAAGTATTAAGTATAAAAGAGTGTAAAGAAACGTGGAATACAGCTTAATTCCAAAGAATAGTAGTAAAGAATTTTAAATAGCGATTTTACTCATTATCTTGCCAGTATCTTCCATAGTACTGTATTGGCAGCATTGTCGGAAGTATCTTTTATTATTTACTTGCTTGGAAGTTTTAAATCACTTCACATAACCAGTGCCTTTAGGGAGGGTTAAAATTATATATAAAGAAGGATCATTTTATCATCATTTGGTTTAATCTCGGAGTTTTCTAAACATTCAGAATATTTATTGATCCTGTCAAATATGAATGAATTTAATTCATTGTTTAGCTAGAGTAGAAAGCTTCTACCATTCTAACTCAATCGATTTCACTAACATTTTATAAACATTGGTACTCAAATTATTTCTTAAATTGCTTTTTCATCTACCCATGAAATTTTCAGTTCATGCATTTTAAGCCAAATGAATGTGAGAACTAAAGCATTGAATTTAATCTATAAATGTGAACTATAAGCGTTCGTATATATACAAACAATTGCGTTTCCCATCCCTTTCCATGTGTAGTACATCCATCAAAGAACTTTCTTATGCATCATGATGAGTTGACTTACAATAAGCCAATACGTTTGTTTAACAATGCGAAAGTGGTGCTTGCACTATCCTATTAATTGAATTTCGTCGCAGAATAGTGTCCTAAAACCACTACAAGCAATTAGTGCATTCTACCGGCATCACTTAAAATAGCCTTTGGGAAGTTGAAATTTTTAAATAAATTTCGTTTGATTGAATTTTGCAGGTTGACTGCTACACTATTCGTTTTCCTGTATGTGTCCTCTAAATTGACTCCGAATAGGAAACATATCTCCGTGGTTTTGGCATCGAATCGGTTGATGTCCTTAAAGCCAACCGCTTAAGGAGTGTGTTCATATTGCTATAATTTCTAAGGTATTTATGACATTAAACCCACCTAATCCACGCACACACACACAGACTTGAGATATCGACTTTGGAATCACCTCATAAATCAATTTTCCTTTTTTTTACAATAAAATTAGGCAATTAAAGCCTTATTCCTTTCTTCTTTGAAGCAGAGTAAACCCTTTTCTTTCGTGATTAAAATATTCCCGTGAATTCTTTACTTTCCGCTGTCTGGTCAGGTTTATTAGAAGTTAAAAATCTTTCTAGATAAAATTCTAAAACATTCTCTCATCTCAATCATCCTTTTTCCTGACCATGGCTGCTAATTGTTTATCACTTTATATTGACAATTAGATATCCATTTTCGCTTAGGATTTGAAAGACATTTTACTCTATCGTATATCTTAGTAATAATGATATCTGTTTTAGTTTTTTTTATCCTATTCTAAGAATGAATAGGCTCAAGGTGTTTCCTCTCTATGTCTGATTTAATTTCCTCGTAAAAAAGGTTGATTAAAAACAAAGTATGTATTTGACTCTCATCTTCACTGATTTAGAGATATATTTAATTATTAAATGAACTGCTACGAAGAAAGCAAGTTAATTTATGCGTATGTCCTATATAAGTAATAGTTTTCGCACTATTTAATTAATTTTGAATTAAAAAGATGCTAGGAATGGAAGGTAAACTCGAATATGCATAACTCAATTTCTGTTCTTTGATCATCAAAGACAAAGATGAACAATGAATTTAAACAACTAATTTCTCTTTGGTGATGCCTACCCTTTTGAATAGAAAATTTTGTAAATATTTCTACAAGATCAAACCTAACTATTTATATGTAAAAAGACGAAATTTGAAGAAAACAATTTTGTAATTCCCCAAATTGAGCATAAAATCACGCGTGAGAATACAAAAAAAAGTTCCTAACAAATATTCCGTCGATTTTTCATGTTGTAGTTTGTAATTTCAAATCTTACAAAATTGTACTTTTTATCCTTCATATATTTTGTTTGGCTAATATCTTCGCCATTTCTCGTGGTGACACTTTAGAAACAAATTAAATTTTCTAATTACATATAAAAAATGAAGCTGTCTCATTCATTGGATTCAAAACCTATTTTTATGGAAATTGGATCCAGAAAATCAAAGCAATTTTATACAATAAGCAAGGTTTAAAGCGCAAAGATGCATTCTACGAAGACTTCATAAAGATTTACGTACGAAATACGCCTTGTCAAGAAAGGTTCTTCAAACGTAATATATTTGATATTGTATTCTGACACAAGCTCACTATCGTACATTATTATATTTTACCATATTTTCTCACTCTACTATGGCGAGCGGTTACATTCTCATGATTTCAAAATCATTCGGTGAGATTTCTAAACAACAATATACTCATTGGCTCAAATATTACAAATAACGAGGCACTTGCCAGCTTCACTTGCAAATTATGATTTTTTGCCCGCATAATAATCAAATTTCAGGACGGGAAACCTTCGCTAATTTCAACAAAGATGGCATCCTCCTAAGTTTTAATGACGTCTGTCCTAATAAGGCTGGCGAAGATATGCAGACAAAGCAGAAGTGGATGTAATCAAATCATATCAAATAAGTGGTAAGAAAAAGGCGAATCAAGTAGTTCATACTGTTTTAGTAAAATAAATTATTGTATGATTGAGGATGGTAATCAATACACTGTCAGGTCGAATTTTATAGCAAATTTCTTCGGGAAATTGGAAAATATTTTTATTTATTTATTTTATTATATTTCTTTGGTATAATAGAACTAGGAATATGAAGAAGAGCTTAAAAGTTTATTTCTAATAACAATACTCCCCAATTGTCTAACAGGGTGAAATGAGTGATTTCAAGGTATTGCTGATATATATCAAAACACAGTAGATATAGCTGTGACATGATATTTGAGACACGCCAGGTATTATTATAACTTCGTCTCGAAAAGTTTAAATTTGGGGGAAAAGAGAAAAACTTTGCTTTCCTATAGTTCACCGATTCATGTTTTTTGCTACTACCTTATTCATGTGGCATAAATGAAAATAAAAACAGAAAATTATTCATTAATTTTAATATATTATAGAAATATTTATTCAGAGAATTAATACATAGTGTTTGTTTTCTATTTAATTTCTCATTAAGTTCTCTTGGGCAAACTGGATACAAAATCCTGTACCAAACTCTAATGAAATGTGTTCAAATTCGGCTTTGTAACATTTCGCAGTTTTCACAAATTGTACCAACATTTATAATGGTGGCCATACTTCTAAGTATAGCTTATTATTTTCTTTTTATATTACGAGAGAATCCCAATCAAACATTATTAGAGGTTTTTAATGTTTTTTGTGTTTATTTCTTTGCCTGTCTAGTAAGCAAAGTATAAATTTATCTTAATTAGTTCATTTCTCCATGCTTTAATTAAAAATAATATAGGTTTAAAAATGGATGAGTTCTAATGTTTTATAGTACGGTACTTAGCAAAAGAATACCTCGTGAAAAGTGATCTTTAATGAATATTGATTTGTGCTACAAAATATTTTCCTCTGTACTTATAAAATTTAGACATTTACACACTGAATTATATAACATTTTTCATGCCAAAAACTAAATTCATTCTTCGCAAAACTTGTTTTAAATTATCATATTGAGATTTTGAAGAGATAGCAGGCATTGCAAAGTGCCCAAGATAGTTTGGCAGTAACCCTTTGTTTTCCGATACCAGGGTGACATTATCGATTTATATAGAAAAAATAGATTTGATAACTCCCAATAGAGACATGCTCAAAACGTTAAAAAACTGACACTTTTAACTAATATCATATCTTAAGTTTGAAATAAAACTATTAATATTTTGATCAATATTTTCAGATGAAATTATTGTTTAAATTCTATGGCAAATAAAAATGTTATCGTCATATCTTTTCATAAAAATAGATATATTTTAATAAAGTGTGCGCATTGATATTAAGTATTGAAGCTTTTGTTAAATCTGCCATTACCGGTCTCAATACACCCGACGAAGAGAGGAAGGTTTGTTGTCAAATGGAAAGATCGCAGCCATAAAACAAACACGAATGTAAAACGGCATAGGCAGATCAGGTGGAAGGGGTTGCTTCAAATTCAATGGCAGTGAAGGTGGAGAAAGTCTCTAAATATCAGTCAGCTCCAATCTTCTTGGTTTCCTTTCCATTGAAGTCGGATTTGATCTGCAAAGGATCATGTGTTTCAAAAACTAGAGCAAAAGGTTCATGGTTAACAAAGACATGCACAAGTGTTTTTTTCTGTAGGTCAGTACAACTATAAGCCACATACAGAATAAAAATATTATCCTCGAACTATGAGAGATAGCTACAGTGACTATTCTAAATGTGGTTGATTCATATTTGGTTGAATGCATATTGGCCTTTTTCTTTCTTTTAAATTTTCGCAAGATTTAAAAGAAATTATCTTATGATTAGGCACTTCTTTGATGATAGGCGGATGTCATATTTTGAGATAGAAAATGTCTAATGATAATATAAAACAAATGGAAATGCAACTAGATCAAATAACTATTTACTTCAAAGAAAAAAAGAGTGTATCGTAAAAATTTCGGAAGAAATAACAGAGTTGTGAAATTCAAATTTCCCAAAATATGATTAGTTTGGCAGAAAACAAATTATACCATATATTCTTTTTAATTATATAGTTACTTAAAACTAATAAGTACGCAGTAATCCCGGTGCTGTAGTACTTTCGAGAGCAGAGGCGTCAAATGGTGAGTCCTAGCCCGGAGCAGCAGCATCCACGGCCGGAATAATACCTCAATCTCTCGATGAGATTCCTAGATCTAAACCTAAAATGCATTTAGTAAGATTGGCATCTCAGATTGGCATAGGCACAGAAGAATAAGCAATGGAGGAAATGATAACGATGCCGAACCAGAAACGTTTCTTTTTGTGCTCACGCGATCATAGTGCAATGTACATTCATTGAAAAGAGTGATATCTCCTCTAAATCCATATAGACGCTTTTTTAAGATATCCTGAGGAAGACCCCAACCAATAAACAGAGAAGTGTTATTTATCGATTCCACCAACCACAATTTTCGCTCAACCTCAGATACGTATAAATTACATATGTATTCTAGCTTAGAACCAACAAAGGAACAAATATATGAGGGATATCAACTTTATTAGCGCTCGAAAACGCCCAAGGCTGCGATTATAGATCTCTTAAGTAAGTTTCTGCTCAAAACATGAAAAATAACTTGATACGACTCTAAGCTATTGAGTCGAGCCTTAATTAGAAAGATGTCCATCTTTGAAAGTAAAGCCGTCGATGGCGGCAGATATGGTGGCCTTAGACTTGTCAAAACAGATATGCTTCCTCATATCGAAAGATGTGGGTGAGACCCTTTTATGGAGCGACGATACAAGGTATAAACGAAATAAACAAGCAATAAAGAACTCAACATAGTTAATAAAGTGATACCCAGCCTATAAAAGCAAGCCATACAAGGATCGTCTTAAGAAATTAAATCTCTTGCAATTAACACAACGGAGATAAAGTATTTAAAATCACAAAGACATAGTTAATATGAACTTTAACAAGTAATTTATAATCGACTTATAGAATTACGCAAGGTGAAAGGGTTGTAAAGTTTAGTGTAAACCGTTCAACTCGCAAGTGCCTAAAAATTTGATTCGTTTGAACGTAGACTAGACAAAAACCTTGCCTCAAACCCAAGAATGACTAGGTTTATAAGCGAGTAATATTTTCTTTTTTCCCCTTCTTCAAAAACGCGAACATCATCAATTGAAGCAACGAATTTACTAAACTTAGTTTAGATAGCAAAAGGGGAAAAGTTCCAAGACAAATTGCTGCGGTTCGTGTATTTGCATTATTACACAACTGACTCTACTTCAGGTCCAGCGTGAGGCCCTAGTCCTCTAACAGGAGTCAAGGAGTCTTTGTAATGTGCCCCCCAAAATCACATTTCAAAGGACCACCTTCATGCTAATTTCGTTTACCGTCATACAAAATTGATTTTTTATAAATATAATAGCGGCATCTTAGCTAAATACATTCTAAAAATGTAAAAATTCCAAGTCAAAATGATCCGGTTAGTGTATTGGCATTATTAGACAACTGTCTACTTGAGGTCCAGCGTGACGCCCTATTCCTCGAACTTTATATAGGAATACATGTACCTTATAAGGATCTAAAGGCCTATTATTGCAAGCTTATGTTGTATTTTTTTGTGCCGTTATTTTTGCCATAAAAACGAGATAGAAAGATTGTCTATGTAGTGTGTATCATAAAAATCTTCAGGAATAACCTAGGAGATACTGTCAATGTCCAGGTTGAATTTAGTGACATTGCGAATACCGCACACCTACTCAACCTCGTTCTGGATTTTTGGACAGAAAAGATCTCCTCCACCTCTCCCCGGAATCGACGATATCTTACGAATTTAGACCTAAATACTGGAAAATTTCCCTCCAAACATGGTGTCAACAGGGCAGAATCGTATTCAGTATCATAGCATTATTCAGATCCAAAACACCGTAAAAAAACCTGCCTAAGAAGAAGAGAGACTACGTAGTAACTGTTTTAAATCAGGAGCAGAGCATCCGACGTGTTTTTCAAATTGCGATGGCAGAACTATTCAGGATTTAGGAGAATTTGTATATCCATAAAATAAGATTGGCTAAGATTATAAAATTTCTTTACAATTTTGACCAATTAAGCGCAAACCGACAGTGATAGAGTCCTCTCTAAATTGTGTGAAAACAAAACACGTTTGTCATTTGCCAAGAACATGGGAAGATACTCTCTGTCCAGATCCAGATTAAGAAGGTTAAAAGTAGGTCCTGCCTGCCGAAACCAGATATCGTTGTCTTGGTTTGGTATATACGCAAGAAACGAAAGCGGCATGCAGCTCTCTCTACATAAACATGTTGTTGAAGTGTTTCCCGTTCCTATAGGAGAAGTCCATTTGGTGGCCTTCTGTGATCCCACAATGGGATTTAAATATAAGTGAAACAACATCTGGACTAGAAAATGAGAAAAGATCGGTCTCGATTGATGCAGCCACGGGCACATGGCCGGAGATTATGCCCTTTTTATCTTTCTAGACCTAAAGGAGTAACCAGGAGTAACAAGGAAAATAAGTACCCTAGTAGACCTTACGGTCCATTCAACGAGGGTACCTTTGGACTAGCTGTCGAGTGGGCACATCTCCGCTCAATTGTCTTACGTCCTCCCTAAACGGCCACGTTTCTGTTCAAACCTCCATCGGAAGTGTATTCCAGCTACTGCAGATACTGTACGTGAAAAATTTCCCACACAGATCGCCGTTGTAACGCTTCAGCTCAATTTTGAAGCCGTGATTTCTTGTTATGCTCTTATGTAGGCTGAGAATATCCCCATAGTCAACATTGTTCAACCCTTAAAGTATTTTGAAAACTTCGATGAGCTGACCACGCAGTCTACGGGTTTCCAACGAGAACAGATCTAACTCCCTTAATCTATCTTCATAACTTTTATTTCTGATAGAGGGAATCAGTTTGGTTGCCCTGGCTTGCACGCGTTCCAATCTCGCGATGTCCTTTCGAAAGCAAGGATTCCAAAATTGTACGGCATACTCCAGGTGCGGTCGGACGAATAAATTGTACAGACAGTGTAGTATTTATATAGCCTAACATCCTTTGGGCCCTTTTCTCCGCCTTAATGCACTGTTTCGAGAACTTGAGGTCACTAGAGATTGTTACATCCAAGTATTTCTCGGTATCAGTGCTTTTGAAAGCAGTGCCCTTAAGGATATAAAGAGATTGGGGGTTTCGGTGGCCGATATGAATTACTTTACATTTGTTCACGTTAAAAGGCATTTGCTACGTGTCCGACCAGTCCCTAATCTTCCGAAGATCTTCCTGCAGCTTAGCAGTATTTTCCTTTCTTTGCAATGTTCATACCAAGTTTGGTATCGTCGGCACATTTAGAAATATTCACAACTACGTCACCATCCATATCATTAACATCGATGAAGAACAGTAGTGGTCCCAGCACAGAACCTTGAGCTATCCCGCTACTAGCGGGCACCGAATCAGAAGCCTGTCCATTGAGCACTACCCTTTGCAGTCTGCCACTTAGCCAGTTCTCTATCCAGCCTTCTACTTTTCCGTCAATGCCCAGCGCTTGCACTTTTCGGAAAGGCAGCGGTGTGGTACCTTATCAAAGGCTTTCTAAAAGTCTAAGCAGACCACATCCACCGCCTTGTCCCGATCGTGCTCACTGAAGTGGAAGTGGAAGAATTCCACAAGGTTCGTCAGGCATGACCGTTGCCTTCGGAAGCCGTGCTGGGAACTCCGAATAGTTTAGATACTCGTGAGATCCACATCTCTATAAGTGAGGTACATTCATTAAGTTAAGACAAATTTTCTCATGAAGAAAAGCAGTGAACGTGTTTCAAAACCTACCATAACCAAGCACTGGCGGAACTAAATTCACACGCGAAGAATTCGTTCGGGTAGGGATTGAAGTACATATACTCGTATTGCTTATTTCAAGCAAAAAATATTAGAAAAAGGTCAGGCGCCTGAGGAATGGCAATCAGACCCGCAATGATGAGGGTTCCGTGTAAAAACTACACGTCCTTCTCAACCGTTCTATCATCCTCGACTGGGAGAAGGATAACAGTGTGAACCACTTCCCCCGCTTTAAAAAATGCCGAGGTGGATTTCATTTGACAGAAGCCAGCAAAGGTTATTTGAAAGTTAAAGTTATCCTACTATAAATTCTTCGACTACTTACAACTTTAACAACACCAAGTCAATATTTACATCCGGAAAGCATAGGGATCAGTTGTAAAAAACAAAGTGGTTTTTGGAAAGTAATAAGTGAATTTATCCCCATTTAAGAAATTGATTTAAAGTTATTTTATAAAGGTTTGCAAGGACCTGTCTTCTAAATTGGCTCAAAAGTGATACTAGACAGGGTGCCTTTTAGTTCAAATCTATGAGGAGGCGATAAAACCTCGTATAATCAGAGTGCAAATTAATTGAAAGTAGGTTGGACAATAGTCGACTATCTTGGAGTTGCGGGATAACAGAAGAACAGATACGAAAATAACTTTACTAATATCCAAATCATTATTAATTTACAAGGTTAAAAGGAGTTTTAGAATGAGCTATACACATACTAAATTTACAAGAAGGTTCTTCAGCAGCTAAGGTGGAGGCACGTCGTGAAAAACGGTCACAATACAACAAAAACGAACAAAATTAACCGAGGGACGCTCGAACGACCTTTTGCGTAAACTAAGCCGATGATGAGGTTTACACTGTAGAGAGGGGGAGAGAGATCACTTGCACAGTATATTTGCGCGTTGCCTGTTAGCTCGAAGATTTTGTTCGAGGAAGTAATCCTTACCTTGGCGCAAAGTTCAAACAATAGACTCTGGGTAATGACTATTACAGGGGCAAACTTAGATCTTGCTTATGAGTAACACGAATCGAGATCGAACGCGCTGCGTTCGACAAGCGGAGGAAGCGGGTCGAGGTAGATTCACGTGAAGTAACGAGAATACTGGGAGCTTGAGGGATTCTGTGAGAATTATGTAGAGTTCAACGGGACGCGAATAGTGCGTACCAACCGGGACGGACAGAGATTACTGACGGGGAATGGAGGACTGCGGATACTCTGCGGATAGTGACGGGGCAGGGAGAACGGCGGATACTTAGAGGATACTGACGGGGCAGTCAGGACGGAGGATACGGCTTCAAACTCAGGCACAGAAGGATTTATATGGATAGAATGGGGGTTTTCCCCTTTCGTCCGAAGGGAAGGGTTCTAGGGTCAGACACATCGGCAGACGAGAAAAGACTCGCCATTTTCGCGCGATGGCGAGAAGGTTCTTAAGCCGGCGATGCGAACTTTGTCCGACTTCAGATCGGACCTTCTGGACTCTCACACTTGTCGCAGCTTTCTGTAATTGCCGCATTTCAGGTTATCGCGACATCTCACGGCATAATTTTGCACCTCTATTAGCGCAAATGAAACATGTCTCCCAGGTGTCTGTTGTCTCTCTCTCTCTATTGAAGGACAGGGCGAAGCAGCGTGTATCTTCCTCTCTCTCTCTCTCTGAAATATATAATACAATCTATTAAAATTTAGTTGAAGTGCAACGATTTAATAGAGTCTACTTAGACATAAATCGAGAAAGATTACATTCTTCCTCTGTCAAAGCACATAAAAATGTTAGCTCAAATGTCTCGTTTATGGGGTTTGAAAATCCTTTGACCTCCGGTGGATACGATGGGCAAGCGCTACTTTGGTTTCCTGAAGACAAATATCGTTAAAAGAACCTGATTAATCGGATTTTAATCAATTTATTTATAGAAACACACAACCATAAAATGGGTATTCATTTTCTCAGACGCTCTCATTTCAATTACTACTACCATTTTAATTTGGATATGTTAGTGTCTACATTTTTCTCCAAAATATTTCAGCCCCTAAACATTATAACAACTAGTAACCAAAATAACAATTTTCTGAATTAGTTCCACCTCTGTTTACTCACACCTTTTCCTTCGGCATAATGGATCCAGTCCTTTGAGATTACGATCCAGTGTAGTTTACAAACATACATGCACGATCTGACTTATTTGATATGCGGCCCAAATAGATTTATAACTAAAATTCAGGATCGATAAGCGAATAACTGGCATTCCTATTACCAACCCACATGTTTCTTTCTTTAGGCACCACTCTCTTAAAAATCCTTGAGTCTTTATTAATGAAAAAATTAAACTATAATTTAAATCATTATACCTCCTCAATTAAAGTACTCACCGTATAACCAAGAAATCTATTACTCTCCAACAGACCGCTCAAACATTCTTTGTTATCAGTTTTCCGGCGTTAGCTAGGTGGTATCACACATCCAACAATACAGATTAGTCCTCCATTGAAATTTGTTAACATTGGTTGTTTTTTATAATATTTAATTGTTTTTTTCAGCTTCGTTTGTTTTTAATTCATACATAATACTGACGTTAGTAGGTATATATAATATTTTGTCAATGTGTCTTATCTCCTTGTTTTTGTACAGTTACACCAGTTATTTTTGTAAGTCATTTTTTTCTTCTGTTATATTTATTTTGTACTTGTTATTCAATATTAAGTCATTTACTGGTTTAATATTGATTCCGCCTCTTTTAATTCAAACATTTATTTGATCTATTTTTATAATCACTGTTAATATTAGGTTAGAAAGAAAGTAATGTCCGATTTTATGCTATTATTAAAATTGAAGAATTTTGTGAATATGAAAGTAGTATATCCTAAACTTAACCTCAATTCCCTCCCATAACCTAATTATATCTGTCAAAAAGCTTATAAATGCCCTGTTTGTAGAATTTTGTAGGTTTTGTGCAAAATATGAATACAACTCCTTTTCATCCTCTTCTCCTGATGTCAACCTAATACAATCCAAATAGTTTAGCAATCTCCTGAAGTGATTGGTTATATCTCTTTGCGTGAGATATGAACATAACTTTGTATAAATATATCATTATATCTCTATATATAACGAGATTGAGTTAGAAAATGGGCAAATATTTTCGAATTTGCACGTTAAAAATATATGCTGCATATATTAGGAAAGAAATTAGAATCAGAGGTATTTATAACTTACGTCAATAAAAGCAATTCTCTGTTATTATTAATGTAAAAGTGAAAAGAAACTAGTTGTTGTTCACTAAAATTTATAAAGAATGGAATTAGCACGGAAAATATAATGAAAAAGGTCACCAATCAACATTCAAAATCAAATTGGACTCTAGCTGGGAATGATAAGAGACAAACTCTGTCTCTTGGCTACGGTCCATATTATGTAATTCATAAATATCTTATTTTGAAATTGGCTTTATCACGATTAGTAATAAAGTTATGATATAAATTAATCGATAAAATATTATGAAATTTACTGATTAATTATATTAAGATTTTAGAGAATAACCATCATCTGAATTATTCGAAAAATGATGTTTGCAGGATTCCTATCATTGATGCTAACAATGACCCAATATTAAGACTGCTTCTAAATTTATATATTTTATTTGTCTGACTTTAAGGATGGATAATATAAAATTGTAAGAGTATTGACTCGGTGGAGGGGTAAATCTGATGGATGATTAAACACCTTTTTAAAATAAAATTATATGAATAAATATAAAATACACATATGGCAAAATGCTTGACGATGAGTTAAAATTCAATCTGAGATGCCTTACTTGTTTTTTTTTCTTAAATTAATAAATAATATATAATCTTCCAGTGGTACTTATTGGCTAATTTTGAGTTTGTAAATTCTTATTACATTTCTGTTTCGAATGAGAGTATATGCTATGATTTTATTGTTAATGTCAAAGAGAGAAAGTTATCCCCCGACCCCTAAAACCCAACGTTTTTCCTACCCGTGGCGCTTGCGAAGATGCACCTACACGGCCAGAGAGCCCCAATGGAAAATCGAGACTTCGCGCGGTCAAAAGGTCCGGGTTGGGTTCTCTTTATTTTCCCGTCTCATCGTCTGACCGACGCCAGACCCACCTCGCCAAGGACCTGTGCGCAAAACTGTGAGGTTGCCGAGACTATCCTCCCCTGGCGCGCCAAGTCTAATGATATTCCGATCCCCCTTCAGGGCGCTCCCGACGACCCGCTTCCGCTGAGGGAGTATAAATACTTCGAGAAAAGCTTTGAGAAACAAGTACCATTCATACCCGTCTTGGTTAGCAGCCACGTACAGTCTCGTACACCCTGCTTCGCCTCCCAACAGCTTCCAGCTACCAACGCGACGCGTCATTTCTACCCGGCCTTGCCCCTACCCAAGGCCAGGGTTCCCGCCAAAGGATGATATACACGGACAGGCATCTATCACTCAGTTATCGCCTTCGTCCATCGACTGGAATATTCTTTCGCTCATTTCTCAGCAAGGTTAAAGAAAAAGGAATCTTGCAAGTTCAACTTTGCAGCGCCCCGTTTACTCACCATATTCAAGCCTCCAGTCAATTTGGTTTTACCTGAGTTTCCCCTATAATTGCACTTTCCTATTTTCTCTGGAAGCAATCACCGTGCATTATCTCTCTAACTCTCGTTAGCGTCGAGTCATTTCACACCCTCGCCCTCCCGTTTGGTACCCCGTGTCTCATTTTATTTATTGTTATTTATTTACTTGTGCTGTTCATATTTTCTTTGTATATAGTAAAGTTATATATTTTTCTACCATTAATTTGTCTAATCTCGAAACCTCTAAGGAATTGATTATTTAGGCCAACCGCACTTCACTTTGTTTATTTAACCCTTGCACTGGGATCTGTCTCCCGATTCTCTGGCGTGCCCTCTTCACGGTCACCCTAAGACAGTTAACTTTAGTTGACTTCAACGTAAAAGTGCTTGGGATTTTAGAAGATAAATAGCTAAGTTCCATCTAACTTATAGGTTTTCTTATTACTAAACTTGTAATAATAATAAAAATAATCATAACGCTTATTATTTCCTAACTACTTCTAAGGGAATTTTTTTTTATTTTAAGAAGTGAATTTCTGTAATTTAATTGTGTGAATACAAAACAACTAATAATTTCATTCAATAACTCTAACAATACTATTTTTAATTGGTACTAATAACATTGCTAATAATTATTTTTTAAATAATACTATTATATTGGATATTATGGCTGCATTAGTTATTATTAGATTACCCCTTGAGTCATCCTTGAATTACGGGATAAAAATTGAGAGATAAAGGAGAAAATGGGGCCATTAAAACTGATGAGCATATGTTCATTATATATTTGGGACAAATTAAAAAAATTCAGAATTATTAGTTTCCATTTTTTACATAAACAACAAAATAATAACCCTAAAACCTCAGAATTATTCTCGACGTAATATTGAAGAGCACATAATGGAATAATAAATTCGAAGAAATACAGTCCACAATAATTTTAAGTGTTGAAATATGGCTCGTAATAATTTTCCTTATTTCATGATGTCATTACTTAATTTTGACTAAGCTATTCTAGCACTCAATTTCCCTTCTATTTCCCTTCTAATTAGATTTGGATATGAAAAACCGAAAAGATAAAAGGAATAATTGGAGCTTTTAATTTCCTCGAACGAATAGGAACGTTGCCCTTAATGAAAACAAAGTCTTTAGTGTATGGAGTCATTATATGATAGGACTCTCTTGTTTAACATAAGTTTTCTATTTAAGTTAATTGATATTTTTAAGCTTTATATCTTCAGTGAAGGGAACTTGGAACATTAAGGACATTAAGAGCCAATAAAAAACCAGGGAAAAGTTAATAACTTATAATAATTGTCCTATTTTCAGGCAAGAAAATGGCCCTTGGCCATTAAAAGTTGCCGTTTAATTTAAACACGCTGACAAATGATTAACAAAGTAACAATGAAAAAAACCTTCTTAATTTCTAGGCTGACATATACGACAATTATTGAATTTATACAGTCTATTTTTTTGTAAAAATATTATCATACCATTTACATACTTATATTATTTTCTTTGTAAAATTTCATTGACCATTTTTACGAAAATTATTGCTTTTACTGGAAGTGATTTCTTGATATGAAGGTGCTTCTTTGTAGGCAAATATATTGTCAATTTTTGTAAGTTGGAGAGTGATTAATATGACTTAATCTTCTAATTACTTCTAATTACAGATTGGCAACGATGTGAATGCGTAAATGTAACGTCTCAAAACGAAAGCAAGACCAAATAATGATCGGCAAAGAGTAATTATAGGTTGTGAAATTCCGAGCATGTGAAAGCTAGGTAATTTGAAATATTTACAAGTAGGAAAGTTCCTACAATGACCTGCGGGGTTTTGTGATAAGATGATAAATGGTTATTTCATTGATGGTTTCCCATGGTTCAATCACCTACAAGTGCCTTTGAATGGCAAACTGAGGCTTCTGCCACGAGATGGCGCCACCCAGCGTCAAATCCGATGGCAGATTTGAAATCTTCAGGGTGAATCAACATATGTTCCACGCTCATATGAGTAATATCTTGGCTCTAAATGGGTAAAATTGAACTTTAATCCCTTTGATAAAAAGCGACGCCTTGACCTGGCGCTTCGCTGCAGGTGAAAATAAGCCTCTTTTGCTGAGTAATTCAATAAGACTCAAAAAAGTTCGTTTGACCAAAAATGAATTACAACTGAGAAGAAAAATAAATCAAGCTTTTAGATGGAATTGAGTTAATGGAAGCGTCCAAAATCTCTGTCCGACGTACTTTGCTTGTGGCAGAAATTCCAGCACGCTACCCAAAGGAAAAAACAAAAGTCGACACAGATAATGAAATAACGAAAAACTCCTGGAAACCGTGAAATAAAACTATGTTCAATAGGATCCGGGAAAAGGCAAGATATTTAAAGTTCTCTAGGGTAAAACTAATATGTATGTAACTGACAAAATATTTGATATGTGAAGTGTCCAAATTAATTATGGGGTCATATTGATTTCAGAAAACAAATCTGATGTATGAATTAGATTTCTTTTCAATCCAAATATGTTTGCCAAATTACTGAAATTGTGTCCATCAAATTGTCCCGTATACCCCCGAATTTATGGAGTGGAGTGTCATCTCTGTTTAGTGCACAAGACAGTTACATAGTGTTAATTACACTGAGTAATAGGAGAAATATAAATTAAAAATATTCATGTATATTGCATTTTTTAGGTAAAATGCATTAAACCGAGCTTCCTTGTTATGCACGAAGCTGTTTGGATGAGGCTCTTTGGGGTAAAGGAAAAAGTATCTCAGAGCTCTGAAAAGATTGAATTACGAATACTTCCGTGACGTGGAAGCAGACTTGATATAAGCTCTATAGAAATTCTATGTTTACTTTTAAAGCGAGATTTCTTTTATATATTGTTATACTATTTAATGATGTAACACAATAAAGTGAAAAATAGTTAGAAGTATCTTTATTCTAGCATTAGAGTATAAAAAATATTAAAATTGCGGTATGCTAAAACTTTTGGCTTTAAATATTAGTTAATTGTTTAATAGTAACATCCGTTCTTTTTCCATTATTCCAAACAAATACTAAAATTAACAAAGATCAGAATGTCAATCACTGACAAGCACGTCGGCATAAGGAGCCTGTCCTTGTTGAAAAGTAAAATGTAAAATGAGTGATAATTATTACATCTCGTAGCGTGGATTGAACACTTCGTGGCCCAAGGGAGCGCCACCCGTTCTGCATCAGGGGAGTTTGGATACAAAAAACTTGCTTCCAACAGCCGCTAGAGCGAAAGATTGATACGTTGTGTGTCGGAGAGATGAGAAAGGAAGCCCCGGTGTGTTTAAACTAGCTATGTTTGAATATATACGCGCTGAATATTTACTGCGGGTAGATCCAGACGCAATTCACCGCCTCATTGGCTGTTGCCCGCTGCGGAAACATAACTTTTTGTGTCTTCTCTCTTCGGAAATGGAACCCAAAACCTATCCTTGGACATGAAAAGCCTCGTCTTCCACTGATAAAGGGAAAATTCAGATCACTTCTGCAATTACCTATTGCTCGAATCTAAATTTATTCAGCCGCTGTTATGGTTGACATTGTTGTTTTGTAACATTTGTTAAAAGAATTAGTTATGCGAGAAAAAGAGAGCCAAAACTCTTCTTACACGGTTATTTCAGAGTCGTTTAGTTATTTTTTAACAGGCCTGAAAAAATATCAGACATAATAATATTTGAACAATTTGTCTATTCACTTTATTTTATATCCTGTGAGTTTCGTTCTTTCATAAATTTATCCCTGTCGTCAAAGGAAAGTCCAAGATGGACTCTACTGCATTTTATAATTAACCAACAATACAATTATTAGTAATATTTAGCAGGTCTTTGAACCTATTCTGCCTACCGTAATGCAATTAATCAACCTATGAGTTTTTGCTCTTTATTCCTGGAGTTTGGACTGGAATAAAATTTCGCAACCAACAATATCTGAAGCCTCATCGTAAATTCCTGAAAAATGCAACTCAACTTTTGAAGTTCGCCATTGATTCTATTATTTTAAACTGGGTTCGAGAGTGTTTGGCTATTAATTTTTAGTTTCTGTTCTGCAGAACACTTGCGAAATGCCTTTTACCATTTTAAAGACGAAAAGGGTAAAAGAGGCAGAGTATTTTAGCTCAATAGAGGAGGAAAATAAAAGGAAAGACAAGGGGAAAGAGGGTCAGAAGGGAAAACAAGAATCTGGAATAAGGATAAATTGAGAAAAACGTGTCAGCGCTACATAATTAAAGGCGAAGAAAATTAGTATAACCTTCATTGTATTGGTTTGGGCTAAGATCATAGAGACGGTGATGTACAAATTAGGCACGTAAAAGAAATTTTTAATCCATAATCGGATATTAAACCTTTAGTTTAATATTCAGGATGTGATTTAAAAAACATCAAAATGTTACAGCGAATTTACCGCCGGTTAGAACCTGTTTATAAGGCATTTTACTCTTATTGTGGATCTACAGTTTAAAGTGGTACTTAAACTACGAATAGATACAGCGGATGATGGCAAACCTAAATAGGATCTGAAACCTGACTCCATCCAACAGCTAACACTACGCGATATGGTTTAACTTCACTGAACTTTAAAATGGTGTTTTCACTTACTTAAAACAGCAAGCCGGCTTATAAATTTTATTTCATTTTAGATTTGAATCTAGGCTTAAGTTGAAACTAAAAAAGATTCAGTTGTTCAAAAAGAAGAAACTTGATCGATTACATCTAATTTTGTGTGCAGAGAACTAATTAAATTTATGTACATTCAAATATCCGAGCTCAATGGAAGAAAATTTAGTTTTGGGTTCCTTACTTCAACATTAGTTTGTTCAATGAGTAACGCGTTTCTTTCATGATTTTTATAATTTTATGAATATAAATTTAATAATTAATAAAGTTCCGCCAGTTTCTAATACTAGTCTCAACCTTTAATCTTTCATTACCATCTGTAAAGATCGTTCTTTCATTTTAAAAAGGTCATTAAGGTTATGTAGACCTCTTCTGTTGTTGACATCTTCATTCTCTTCAAGTGATTCTCTAAACTTCTAAAATGATGGTAATCTGAAAGTGATAAGGCGGATGAATATGATGGATGAGTTATTAGTTCCTACTCGAAAAGTTTAAGATTTTGTATGGTATCACTTTTGATATGAACTTAGGTGTGTAATGTTTAGATGAAAGGGAACCCTTTCTCTTTTGATTAATGCTGACCTCTTTTATTCAAGTATTGGTTGTGAACTTTCCAACTAATCAAAGTTAACAATCATTTATGATACTCTGATTTGGTTTACTTCGTTCAAAATGATTATGCCATTAATTTTCAATCAAACACACAATAAAGCCTTCCGTAGATGAGTTAAGTGTTTCCCAAGGACTAATCTAGTTTCTAGAAGGTTAAATATGCATTATTGTACATAGCCAGCATTCGTCCCATGTAATAATCCTACTAAAGTGGTAGACATTATAAGTCGTGAGGGATCTATTGCCCCAATCGTGAAAACTTGTTATCTCTTTTAAATATCGAGGCAGATTAGAATGCAGTTTTTACGACAAATTATTCAACACTTACCAACAATTGAATTTTGTTTTACTGTTCTTTTTAACAGATTAATTAAATTCCATAGTCGTCCTGAACGGAATCTAGATCTTCGACTAACTGTCTCGTAGCCCCCAAAACGCAGCATTACCTATATGATTACCTAAAACTTTGGTCACGAAAGACTTTCCTCCATTCTTTCTCATCTCTAACATTTATTGTGATTTGTTATGACCAAGTGTAAACGCATTTCCACAAATCGCATAGGCGTGAAATAATAAAACGCAAAAAAGGAGATAGGATACGAGGCTTCCCAGCCCTATAGCCCCTCTCTGGGCATTTATACATTCCTGAAGAGGAAATCAAGATTCCTTCTGCCTCGATACAGGTCCTCAGATCTTCTTTTTACCTAACTTTCCAATTTACCTGTATCTTCTTCTGCTTTCACCACTGCATAAAAATTTCCTCGCTAGATTTTGAAGTATCTCTGAATTTAAGTTCTACAAAGCGGATGGAGGGAGTTGGTCAACCGGTGCTTCCTTGTCAAGCCTATACACATTGGCCCCATCAAATTCTTTCCTCCAAGGCAGCCATACTTTACTGACAGATGAATATTCCTATCGAAACTATATGTCCATGGCAAAGACCTCGCTTCTCCCTATGTTAAGGGAAATGTTAATATTTAATAAAAGTATTAGTATTATTTCTAATTCTTCCTAAATTTTAAAGGTATATTAATTATTTCTCGTGTGTGATAGGTGAATTATACGCCGTAAACATACATCGATTTTACAGCCCCGATGAACTCTAGTCTTCGTTTGAGTTGGTGTTATATTGTAGCAAATAGAACACAACGGAATTGCCCTTTTGTATATTTAATCCGTCACTTTGGTAACAAATCAAAATAAGATTTATTAAAATGGTTATAAATCATTTAGGTATATAAAACAGAAAGGCGAATCAACTGAATAAAAATTTTAAAAAAGAAATGTATATATTCATCCCTCGTTCTTGATGAGAATAAAATAGTGAGGTACAATTTTAGACTCTTATCACCATTTAAAGGCGAAATTGTTCTTACTACACTCAATAATTTGAAAGAAGAGATAATTTCCACAAGTGTCATGGACGCATATAAAAAATTGAACTTCTTATTGAATTACTTCTATATATACTTTATATTAAGTTATTCTCTAAGTTATGCGGCATTTTTGTTCATGTTTATCTTTATTTAATGTAGAGAAATAATCAAAAGTAGTTTTTTTTATAGTTACCGAGGCTACTAAACTCGAAGCATAGGTACCTCTTTATCTTTGCCAAACTCAAGGCCTCCCTCATTTCAAGAAATATTACTGCTCATTTTCTTGTCCATATTTTTGTTTAATTTAATAGGCCATATAGTTAAATGATGAATGTTATTGAAGTATCAAAAGAGAAAATTCGTAAGTTATGTATGCCTTGGGGCTTTAGTAAAGGCAACCATGCTAAGTTAACATAGGAAAGATTTATTCAAGTGTTTAGTAAAGATAAATTTTTGTTTGGGAAAACTTAGTCTCAAAGATGAACCTCGTTCAGGGGTTTAAGCCAACCAGTAGAATTTAATCCAGTTTTTAAAAAAATAACAGTGGAAGAAAATCCGATTATAACTGTTAAACAATTTGATTAAAATCTGCATTCAACTCATTACACGGCGAATAAACATTTAAAGGAGATAAGCAAGGTTTCACGATTGAGGCAATGAATTTCTCAAGATCTATTAGAGGTATAATTGCAACAAAGAATTAACATTTGCTCCTCTCTACTTTTCGACTAAAACGTGATTAACTTTAGTAGGCTTGACATATGATACGAAAAGTGAGGTAGGAACAATAATTCAAACGTTATAGACGATTGATTATTCTTGGGGAAAAACTAATACCACAAGCGATAAAGTGGCTCTTCTACCAAAGATCATCTTGAGTGTTTGTTGGAATAAGAATGGTATGATCCATTTTAAACTTCTTAAACCAAATGAGACTATCGCCAGAGATGTTTGCTCTGTTCAGTCGAACCGTGGATACACAGCAATTTAAAGGTAGGCAGGCATTAAATTATAGATGAAAAGTGTTCTTCATCAAGATAATGAGCTATATAATATCTTAATAAATTGTATACAAAGGTCGACGAGACCCCTTGCTACATTTTGTCTCATCTCTGACATTTATCTTTATCTGTAATTGTAATAAAGGAACCGAAACAAAGCAGCAATCTCAACTTTATTGAACTGATTATGACATCCTGTTAAAGAGACAAACTAATTACAAAATGCATTAATTAAATATGTAAGTGTAATAAAATAAATAAATGAACGAGTCAAAGTAAATAAACACATTAATTAACAACTATATAATACACAAACTTGAATACAAAACACTGTATTAGAACACATACAGTATAAATATATATTAATATATATAAATACGATATCACTGATTCCAAATATAGAATCGTTATGAATATAAGTTAACAACAACAACAAATATCAACCTACAGAATTACCAATGAAGTCCAAAATTACACTATGTACAAGGCCAAGATGGCAACTAAATCCCAAATTAACATAGTTACAGATGATAAGTATGTAAGGTGGTAATAGTTTTAACCTATAACAGTAATGACTGCATCTTTTATACTCCCCCAACTTATTTCCATCAGATTACTTAAGCGAATAACCTGAATAGAAGGAAATTGTCAACAACATAATATGTTAAAACAACCTCAATGAATTTCTTTAAATCAAAGTAAAGCCATTTTTACAAAAGATGGTATTGAAATCTTGCAGAGAGAGGGAGATTACTGGTAGAAACTGGTTGAATTATATTAATCATTAAATAAATATTTATTCATATTCTAAAATAATAATAAACATGAAGAAAATCTCGTAAAATTACGTGATTAATTAATATGCAAAGTTATAAAAATTTACGTGCTTTCTCACTCGTACCTATTTTGGGGGAAATGTTATGCCAGAAGAGCGCTAATTACATCCTGCATCTTGGGATTTGTGAAATAAATAAAATTCTAAAAGGTTCCCATTTAGATAACTTATCTCAAGGCAATTCATTTTTCCATAAGGAAAGTAATTTACTTATTAATATTATCTAACAATAAGATTAAAAACATACTGATAAAAAAATCGATTTTTTGCTTGCCTAAATTTATAAAAGCGTAAATTAATGAATTTTAGGTGAAAATAGTAAATGGCGCTAAATTAAAATATGTATAAGATAAAAATTGAATTAGCTATAATGTAACTTCCTTGGGTTTTAGAAACCTTATTCTTTTTAACCCAATTAAAGGGTAAACATTAATTAGGAATAAAATTAACGGAACGATAAATATAAACTTATTCAAAGTCCCACTTGACGAACGTTCAAGAATAGTTCAACATTTATAATTACCTATCTCGTTCCGCATTTGAATTTTCATTGCATGAAAACATGAGCAAGTGGTCACATTCCTGCATAAGCAATAAGGGAAGGTTCAGAAGTCTTTATCGATTAATTAGATTAGCATAATCGAAAGTTTGCTAATTTATGACGTGTCACCTCTGAAAGTAAAGTTAAGGAATTCAATTAAATCGTGAGGAATTCAATTAAATGATGTTAACAAAGAAACAAAATGTATGCAGTCTTTGCACCAGAAAAAATAGATTTATGCGAAAAATAGGATATAATTTTATATATATATATATATATATATATATATATATATATATATATATATATATATACAGGTTCTAATGAAGTCCCCAGATCTGGCAGCGTTATTAATTTAAACTTGTATTTTCTTAATTTTTCTTACAAGTTTTTAACGCTGTCTTCGAGGCGAGAAAAAACCACCGCGAATGAAATGTTTATTCCTAGACATCTTTCAACCATGTTAGGTCATTTTCTTGGAATAAAAAGAAATGGAATTATTCTTAAAATTGCTACATTATATATAGTATTTCTATGCAAACATAAGTATTAGTTAACAGGGCAATTTCTCATTCATCTTCGTGAACGGCTTTTTATCACTAACTTAAGAGGGTTTCCCGAGTTCTCGTTAACAATGGCTACCCACAAGAATCCATCGACGTCTTTATGAAAGAGAAAATGAACTTGGCTGCTGGCCCTGGCGTCAGGTCGACTGTGAAGAAACCTAATATCGACCTTTATTACAAGGCCAATATGAAAACCGGCTACCTTGAAGACGAAAAGGCTCCCAAAGCCATTCTCCATCGTAATGTTACCCCAAGCGACTCTAATACGAATATTAATCTAATTATATACTACAAGACCAAGAAAACAAGTAGGTGCATCATGAAGAACAGCTTTCTTCCTCCAACGAGCGAACTCCAGGAGACTAACGTCGTGTACGAATATTCGTGCAAAGTTGGTGACTGCGAACACCGCAATTCAAAGTACATCGGCGTAACCTCCACAACCCTGTCAAGGCGACTAACACCTCAACTTCAAGATGACGCGATTTAAAACCATCCACTCTCATGGCACTACCCTAACCCGTGAAAAACTGAATCAGGACACCTCCATCATCCTGAGACTTCAAAGCCTCAGAAGATTGCGGATGGCCGAAGCCGTCATTATTCAAAAGAATAAACTGGTAATTAACGTGCAACTTCAGCCGGAAACCATAATCCTGATATCTCAGCGTCTCCGAGTTGACCACCGTTAAAAATGCATGTTTTTAAACACCATTTTCCTTTGCCTCATTTGCCAGAGAACTAGATCGGAGCGACAAATAGTCAGACTTGACTTGACTTGACTTAATGGAATAAGTGGTGAAAATGTGTAGTAGTTGTAGATAGTTATAAGGGAAATTTGTATTTGCCCTGGAGCAGCGGGCATCCCAGGCATATTTTTTTTTTCATTTTTTCTTTTCGTCCTCCACTCACGTTGGGTCAGCGCTAGGCTCACCTTTCTGTAGTTGTTAACTACTCTTATAGTCAGACAATCTGAGCCTTCCAATTTTATGTCTCTTGTAGCGCTTAGTTTCCCATTAAAAAATTTTCTCGCGCTATGATTGGGCAATTTTTGTAATACTTATATTCGCATAGAAATACTATATATAATGTAGCAATTGAATGATCTTATCACGAGATTTCCCACCACGCTTAGGCGTTCCCTAAGAAAGCGTACTGGCACCCACACTCTACATTATATTCGCAAATGACACCCCACGCCCACCAGAAAACAGCGTTCACACTTACATAGTGGCCTACGCCGATGACGAGACCATTCTCGTCAGCGGCCGGGCCCCAGAAGAAATCGCGCTCCACGCACAAAGAATACTAGACGTGAAGACAGATTTCGAGGATAAATGGCTGATTGCCACGAATCCTCAGAAAACCCAAATGACACTCTAAGGCACTAGAGACCACTTCATGCACAACCTACAAATCTACTTACACACACCAGACATGAACCCCCAAAACCCAACAAGGCTCGAATACACTCAATGCACCAAATTCCTAGGGGTAACTTTTGACAAGACCCTCAGGTTCAACTCACAGCAAATAATAATACAAGCAAGGGCCTGACGTACAAACACATCACTGGGTAGGTTCTACCCTGCGAGCAAAAAACTAAAACTACACCTAGACAAAGCACTCGTGCGTCTTATTCTCACGTACGCCCCACTGTTGCTCGTAGCTGCGAGGGACATGTGAAAGCGAAAGGCTCAGCGCATTTAGAACTATGCTCTAAAGCTCACTTGCCGTTCGCCGCGGTACTATAGAATGGACGCACTACATAACAACAATAAACTAGCTCCTCTCAACATTTACGTTCCCACCAGACTCACAAAACAACTCGACAAACTTACCACAGACCCACTATACACCTCGGTACACGTAAGAAGGTACGCGATTGCGCCGCGATATCCCGTGGCCCACGAACACCCACCACCCGTACCGTTCTTCGCATAAACCAGTAGGCATCATGAATAACGCGTTTCCAACTGAGCAGTCAGCCTCGCCCTTCTTACCTGCCTCCAACCCTCGTCTAGTCCAAAACAAAATCATAACCAACGCTCCCACAGCTACACAACGCATCGGTGTATAGCCACCGACCTATCAACTCTCGCTGTCTTTTCTTAAATGTTTTCCGCAACTCTCCTCTCTGAGTACCTGACCGCCTGTATCACATACAGCGGTCCCTCTCTGTTATTTCTATATACACAACAACAACACGATCGGATTTCTTGGGCATAAGTCAGCAACCGGCAAAGGCGGAAAAGTTTTGGGTAAGGTCTTGCCAAAACGTTTACATTATAGCTTCCTCGCAACGACCTGGAAGCTACTAAAAAAGAGATGAAAGAATAAATAGAAGCTATAAGAGGGATAATACCTAATTACTACAAAAACATTTCACCCTTTTTTCACCATCATTTTAATGATCTTTTTTCAGGCTACGGTTTTAAGAAGATGATCGGGTTAAACCATCACAATCTCCCAACGTTTCACAGCGGCCCCACTGAGAGAAATCACCGTACACAGCCTCACCCAATTATGTCGCTCACTAGAGAAGGCATAATTGGGGCATTGGAGGAAGTTGGTTTGCGGAATAGCCCACAGTGGATGTCAATGTCTTGAAGCTCAACTAGACACGGCACGGACTGCAACCTCCGTTGCTAATCACTGCGGAGGCCCATCCCAGGACCACAGAGGGACACTTAACCGTTTTTGTGCATGGTGAGAGCAGTCACGTTTCAAACACCCTCGGGGAGCGGCATTGTCAATGAGTCCGTCATTAGTTATCCCCCAGGAGGATCCCAACAAGTCTCACACATACTCAATCATCCATCATCTCATCATAATGCGTCATTACCACACTGACCTGAACATTCACCAAGGCGAATACCTCCAGGGTCTAAGGCTGCTCAAAAAGCGTGGTGGGAGGGGAGTCACCTTAAGAGAATAATAAATTCAAAACACACATAATACTCATCGAATTACACACACATAACGGAAGTCTGCTTAACCTACGTGCTTGCCTGAAAAATCCCATGAGAGGGTCACCCTCAACAACATGTTAATGGACCTGGCCACATGAATACTTCTCAGGGTAATCAACGGCCAGGCAAAACCGGAAAGAGGTAAAGTTTTTGAGACCATCTTCGGAAAACTCAGCGTCGCAGTAATTCGCATTATAGACACCCCAACCGGTTACTTGGCGATCTGCAAAAGGAAAAAGGATATCGAGACAACCAGTAAGGAAGATGGTCTTCACGCTCACCAGGAGATAAACCTTTAGCCTGCAGTAGTACCCCAAATACAGGCCCAGTGCAGCGTGATTTGCCATGTCGATTCGATCCTTGGATTTGTGATCACAGGAAGGAAGAACTAGGGGAAGAAATTGAGCCCAACCAGAGCTGGGCAAAAGTATCCGAAATAATCAAGTTCCGAAACCGAAGGGAGAACGAAGAATACACCCATATATTCAAGGTGATCTTTAAGGAGAATGAGATTTCCCAGTAGGCCAAAGAGAAGGGCCTATTACCCTTCCATGTGGAAATCAGTGGAGATCAGATCGAGCGCGAGGAATTCACACCGCTGCAGATGTGTTTCCGCTGCTACAAGATGGAGTAACACTCCACAAAGGAATTTCAAAAAGAATAGGAGACATGCTCCAGGTGAAGTGAAGGGGCCACAGATTGGAAAACTGCATGAAGACGGAGAAGTGCGTAAACTGTGGGCAGGGCCATAGAACACTAACCATGGCATGTCCCATGAAAATAAACATAATTAAGAAGAAACAGGCTGCAAAGAAAGAAGAAGAACATAGGAGTAGGACTGCTTCGTATGCGCAAGCATCAAAAAACGTCACACCCTACACAAGCCCCGAATAAGACATACATAAACTGGGTCTTTGAGTTCCTCTCTGAGTTGTCGAAGTCTTCTGGTGTTATTTCTGTTTATGCCAAATTGCCTAACTTCCTCATAGATCTCTTTATGTTATGAAGCAATATTTCGCCTTGATAAGCTTCTTTCTTTGCTTTTCTAATTTCCTTATTATTCTTTTTTTGTCTTGTGAAAGGTTATAGATAAGGGTTGCGATATTCATGGTTTATTTTAGCTAGCTGTATTTTCGGTCACGTTTGACCATCTTCGGAGCGAATTAATTATACACTGGTTAAACATTTAAAGGCATCACATTTATATTCTAAAGATAATTTAGATAATGAAAAGAAGGTGGAGTGGTTGACAGGAAGTAATTAGAAAAGGTACATTTGGGAATGGGATTTCGGTCATTCTTGACCGTTAATCCGTAAAGAGTTTTAAGGTTCGCTGGGTGGCGATCAAATGGGCATTAATCTTCGTTTTTTCTGTCAACCACATTCACCCTGCTTTCATTATCTAAATTATCTTTACTATATAAATGTAATACCTTTAAATGTTTAACCAGTGTAAAATTAATTCTCTCCGAAGATGGTCAAACCTGACGGCGGCTCAGCTAGCTAAAATAAACCATGAATATCGGAATACTTATCTATAACCTTTCGCAAGACGAAAAAAGAATAGTAAGGAAATTAGAAAAGCAAAGAAAGAAGCTAATAAATGCTTAACTAGAACTGGTTTTTAATAAAACATGCATATATATATATGTAAATTTCTGAGATCTGATATAGTGAAAATATATGAAAGGTACATAGCCATGAAGCAAATATAAGAGATTACAAAGGATGATGGGAAAAGAGTGGAGAAATTGAACATCTCTGCAAAAAACAATATGCACGAGATTCACTTCCATTGATTTCTTAAAAAGAAATTTCCTTTGCGGAGATAGCAGTAATTATCATATTTGTCATATTTGATGGATGTGATATAAAAACCAATCCTATGTGATTTAGTTGTTTTTTTGAGTCAGTCCATTTAGATAGTAGATAAACAAAGAAAAAAGATCTCGGATACAACTTATGATTATAAAAATTATGGATTTTAGAATGATTGGTGCGGAGAAGGAGGCATATACATTACAACCAATTTTTTATAGAGCTAAATAACAATCAGTGGTTAGAAACCTGCCCTTTGTAGAAATCTACTGAAGCAATTTTCAGATGAAAGTCAGCTAATTAATTTCTTTATAGAAAATTTCTTTCAGAACTAAAACTTCATCCATTTTTCAGTTTTTTGGGCAAATATAGGCAGCAAATTTTCTTTGCTATCTCCTCTTGGGGAAAGCTGAATGCCTAATGGGTATCAAGTAGAATAATATTCAGTACTAACTGTCGGAGGCTATAATTTTTTATGAGAAAATTTCAAAATGAATCATAAAATATAATCTTCTTTAGTAAACTAAATTAAGTAGTGCAAATCATATTGGAATTGCCTACCAGATCTTCTACTTGTATGATGTAGTTGAGCTTTGATTCTAGTAGAAGTTTTCGGATTATAACCGATATGATAATTGGTCTATAATTTCTCGTCATATATCTAACACCGTTCCAAATAATGGCAAAATCTGATATTAGCTAATTTCTCATTATAATCAATTTGACTGAATCTTTCATTGATAGAATTTTCGCTTAGTGTAGATAGCAGTTAGTCATAACTTCTTTAGTTTCATTCTGATTAAGTGGATAAACAAGTCTTATCTCGGTGATTTCTTGATTTTCACCATTCTCTGTGCCATAATATATATTTTTCTCTAGTAAATATATAGCTTAAATCTGTTTTTTCGTCGAAGAGTTCAGTCCAATACTTTTTTAGATCGTTTAACGCCTACTTTCTATCATTTTCTTGGTCTAAACAGGCATAATTAAGATAGGACGAGATTTAAAAGAGGTATAAAAGACGACCCGAAAGAGAGCACTACTTTTACTTCGGGCAAATAGTGCTCTTTCTCGAATGCTTATTGGAATTTAATCTTACATTTATTTATTTAGTATAGAAGAAAAGGAACGTTCAATATTTTGATAAGTTAATTCATTTAGTTCATTTTGATATTCATTTAGAAGTTAAAGTACCTGCTACGTTTTTTAATGGTAAACTCCAGTTTTGCAAATCACTTCATAACTATACTGCTAAGAAGTCGCAAATTTTCTTAGGTGCAGTTTGGAAAGGTAATCCCGTTTTTTTCCGTTAACTTATCTATAGTTTTCATAAATCATAGATTAAGTAACATGAAACTAACTAATGCCGTTATATGTATTATTATGTAATATGACTTGTCAGTGAGTATTTCTTGTATAATAGATGAATATAATTTCTCCACACCACCCTTTTGGATTTGGATGGATTTTCTGAAGTTGTTGTACAATTTCATTCCTTTATTTGTTTTTATTTTCGAAATCACTTTTGGAATCTCTTTTAAGGTTATGAAAAATAAAGTAAATTTAATGAGGAATTTGTTTTTACAAGGATTCGGAACTGGAATATAAATTGAAATATTATCACGACAGATTGAAGAAAATTAGTGCAATGCACTAACACAGACCGGTTAAAGTGAAGAGAGAGGGGAGTGAAAGAGGAGAGCAGGAGACTGGCGTGAGAGGTTTAGAGCAATGCCGAGTAGAACTTCGAGCATTTCAATGAAAAGGTTTAGGACAAAATTCGTCAAAAATTGTTTTGAAAGGGTTCAGTGGTTTCTTTAGCATGGTGAACGGGTATGTATGGAAAAAACTAAATGGCTATTCAGGAAAGGCTCAACGGATGATCATAACGATCTCAATGGATATCAAAGAAGAGCCAACTCCACATGGCTACTATCCAGCATACTTTATCTACCTAAACAGTAGCTTATTTCCAAGAAGGCCCAATAGGTGTACAGGTTAGCTAAGGAGGTTTCCAGGCAGGGCTTGGTTAGTG
This sequence comes from Ceratothoa steindachneri, assembly GCA_963969495.1. NCBI lineage: Eukaryota > Metazoa > Arthropoda > Malacostraca > Isopoda > Cymothoidae > Ceratothoa > Ceratothoa steindachneri. The sequence continues at coordinate 12,762,452 of OZ018323.1, read as the reverse complement.
TTCAAAGAGAGCACACATTACAATGTGCCACGACGGCCGCACGTTGTTCTCTAAAGTACTGCCTTGTTTCAGTGAGGCTTAAATAGTAGTTCAAGAAAAGATCAGTGGCTTTCAAAGGAGTGTCCTAACTACATTATAACCAACCACCAGCACGTAATATGCCCAGAATAGTGCTTTAATTTAGGGAAGGGTCAATAATGGTCATAAGAAAGACTAATATGTTATAGGGAGGGCTTAGTGGCTGTTAAGGAAGATATCAAGTGGCGTTCAGGAAGAGATCAATTTATATTCAGGATGGGATCGATGGGTGTAAAGTAAGGACTCAATGGGTCTTCCGGAAGGGAAGAATGGATATTCAAAAGGGATCAACCAGTGTAAAGGAAGGGTACATGGGTGTTAAATAATGGCTCATTGTGTGTTCAGGAAAGAATCATTTGGTATTCAAGAAGGGATAACTGGATATACAAGAATGAATCAATGGTTGTAGAGAGAGAGGTCAATGTGTTTTTGAAGAGTATACATTTATAAGATCAGGTAAACAAATGTTTGTGCGTTTATTATACAGACAAAACAGAAACGAAATTTCCCCCAAATAAATGGTTACCTGGTACGTCTCTCTCTTTCTAAATCTCTCATCGGCTCAAAAGGTGTCATGGATGACTCAGTAGGCATTAAGCCACGATTTCATCGATGATATTGCTCAGAAATGATGCTAAAACACCCTACCATCGCTGTTAGGAGGGTTTCAAGAATATTCGGGAAGGCAAAATTGGGGCTAGGGGAAGTTTTATTGCGCCTTAAGAAACGATTCATTGGGTGTTACCATCGAGCAGAAAAATGCAAAAACTCTTGTACATCACCAACAAGAGAGTACGAACTAGGTCACGAGAAGGATGATTAAGCATTAGTGGAAAGCCAAAAGAGTGTGAAGTGAAGTGTCAAACAAATTTTAGCTTTTAAAGTGCTTCAGTGAGTTGAAAGTCCTTTTTTAACCTATTATTGTGCTTAGGTAATTGAAACTCCATTCCTATTTTAAGATATAGCTCTTTTTTTTAAATATGCACTCGTTATATTCAAGCAAAATAGGTGAAAACTCAGTGTTTTAATTCAAACCTATATAATATATATTTTGGCTCCAAAATGGGTGTGGGGAGAAAGGATATGAACGTATATGTTGTATTACATGTTGGAGTCTTTTGTTCAAATAATCTAAAGGAAAATTAAAGATATTAAAATTTGTAACGTCGATGAAATTGACATGAACCACATGATAATATTAGGGTCTGTGATTTGGCTTAATGGATACTCAGATTAAGAATTTGATGTTTAAATAACCTGAATAATGTAGGTAAATATTAACTTGATTTAGAACAAGGTCTGCTGATCAGGGTCGAGTGCTTTAATAATTGCCGGTCTAACATTGGAAGAACCTTGGCAATTATATCATTCGAAAGAAAATTTAAAACAAGTTAAAGGTTTCAAATTTCGTGAATGGCAATGAATTCCTCGCTAACCTTGGGAGGACTTTGGCAATTATATCATTCGAAAGAGAATGTAAAACAAGATAAGGATTTAAAATTTAGTTAGAAAGGAAAACATAACATGCAACAATACGAAGCACAAAATAAGGCGTTGACAGCTAAAAAAAGTAATAGAAGCAATAGAATATCGAGCACAGCAAGGGTGGGCTCGTCAGAAAACACAACCTGCAACAATACAAAGCACAAAATAAGGCGTTGAACAGCTACATAAAGTAATGGAAGCAATAGAATATCGAGTAATAGTGTAATAGAGTAATTAAATAGTGTATATTCAACTCTTACCCACTTTCATTGCTTAGAAGTACAATCAACTTGAGCCTGTGCCCAGGCCTTACGAGCCTGCTTCATCTTGTCAGTGAGTCGTGACTTTTTTCTGGGACAATATGCTTTTAGTTCAGCTCCCAATAGTCTCGTGATTAATGTTCTTTGGGCAATGGTAACGCCTTCTGCTGCCAGTTCGTTGGTAATCCTTCTGCAAGATGCTCTTCTGTTGTTTATTGCCATTTTAATTATTTTCCTGTCCGTCCTCGGTGTTGTTTTCTTGTGTCTACCACATTTTCTCACTATATTTGATTCCAAACTGTTGCCATATTCCAATTTCTTCTTAATATTACTGACTGTTTGAGTTGAAACTCCAAGTTTATTAGCTATTTCTTTCTGTTTGAATGTACTTTCTTTCGAGGACTCAAATCACTAACTCAAATCTCTACTTAATTGCATAAACTATTCTGAAAGCTGAATAAACGGTGTTGGTTTTAAAATAAATAAACAAATACACAGAAGTAAAGTAATCAAAGTCAAATACAAGGTCAAAAACGCAACAAACACACACTATGCCATGCAAATGCAAGACTACTACTGAGCTCTCACAAGACGATGCAGTGATTGTGTTAGTGTTGCCATACATTTTCTCTCTGTGTATATAAGACTATAAAACCCAATTAAAATAACTATTAAATACTTTTTTTGTACTGGTGCAGTAAAGTAAATGAACTATTAGTGACTAAAATTGTTTTACATAAAACTTTTGTAGAAAAAGTATGTTTTTTTCAAAAACCCATAATAATTGTGCCAGTACTGCATGTATTTCAAATTTAGTTAGAATTTGCCAAATATTTATGAAGTTTGGCCAAATAATTTCCGGGCTAATCTTTCGAGGACCTTGACAATAATTATATCTTTCGAAAGAGAATGTAAAACAACATTAGAGCATCAGATTTCGTTAGAATCAGCAGTATAGTTACAATGTTATTTCCAAAACAAAATAATTCCCGTGGTAACATTGGGAGGACATTGACAATTATATTATTCCCAAGATAATTGGAAACAACATAAAGATTTAAAATTTCGTTGGAATCGCTTGAATAGTTACAATGTTATTAGCCCCCTATTAAAGCAAAATGGAGAGTGACGGATGGACTGACCGACCGAAATCGTTAGATATAGAGTCGCACATATATTTCTTTGATTTTCAGAAATAAAATACCAGTTTTCTGTCAACTATTTCCTGTTTCAATTTTAACTCTTTCTTTCGCCAATATCCTCGTTTATCCAAAATTACCAAAACCACCTGACGAATATTAATTTCTGATTCAGAATATTCTACAGATGAACGTCACAAGCTGATTTATATGATCGTCGCAAACCAAATTCCTTTCCAAGGTCATGACTCAAACTGAGGTAAAGGATTTGGTCCTTGACTTTCCTTTAATGTAAAAAAAAATTGCGAGCTTTTAGCCTCATGGCATGTGGAAAAAAAACAAGGTCTGCTGACCAAAATGTTGCGTGCTCTCACCTATTCCGCATTAAGACATTACGACTTACCTAGCTATCAATAATTCCTAGGCTAACCTTAAGAGGACATTGCAAATTGTATCATTTTAAAAAGAATGTAAAACAACATAAAGGTTTCAAATTTTGCCAGAATCGGCAAAATAGTTAGGATGTTATTGCCCCCCCCCCCCAAAAAAAAAGCTTCCAGGCTATCTCAGGAGGACTTTGGCAATTATATCATTCGAAAGAGAATGTAAAACAACATAAGGGATTTAATCTTCTTTAGAATCTGCCTAATAGTTATGATGTTATACTAAAACAAAATAGTTCCCGTGCTAACCATCGGAGGACCTAATTAATTATATAATTCAAAGGAAAATGTAAAACAACATAAGGCATTGAATTTCGTTAGAATGGGCCAAATAGTTATGATGTAATGCCAAAACTAAATTATTCCTTTGCTAATCTTGTGAGGACTTTGCAATTATATCATTCGAAAGAGAATGTAAAAATACATAAAGGTTTCATATTTCGTTAGAAAGGACCGAATAGTTATGTTATTGCCCCCCAAAATAATTCCTGGCCTAACTTTGCGATGACTGTGGCAATTATATTGTACGAAATAGGATCTAAAAAAAACATAAGAGTTTCAAATTTCGTTAGAATCGGCCGAATAGTTATGATTTTATTGCAAGTCTCTTAGTTGATCATTCTTTCCTTTGACTTGGGGCGTGTTATGAGGCTATCTTCTGTTCTATGGCACTATCAATAGACTTTTGTATGTAGCTATTGTTGACGAACAGAGGAAATACTCTTTTTAATTTGGCATTAACTGCTACCCAAGAGACAAGTGAGAGAAGCCTCTGTTATCGCATTGGTTAGGGTAGGGAGTTTTCATATCGAATCGAGCATTCAAAAAAATTGCCCCGGCAAAAGCCTAAATTTGTGGCTTTAAGGCAAACTTCAGTAATAAAACGGGTCTGGTGTCTCAAACACCTCTTTATTTTTCCTTGAATGCTTTACGAATTGTAATATCTCTCTAATTGCCTTTTTTTCGTCAATATGAACTTCAACCAAATGTTGAAAATTTTCTCTCGTTGATTGCTCTAAACTATAGTTTAAGTAGTTTTGTACAAATAGTACCAATTTTATTATTGCCTTCTCCGAGAAACCACCTTCTTTGGAAGTCATTATTTATTTGTGTCCAAAAGATTAAGACAAAACAATTTTGAAGAAAAAGAGACAAGTAGCTTATAGCCTCTATAACCTAGATTCCCAAACTGGGGTCCATGCCCCCCTGAGGGGGGGAAGAAAAACAGCAAAATATCGGGGGCCACAAGCTGAGGCTATGTACACATAAAAATCCCAAGCCCCCCTACACTAGAACAGCTAGTTAGCAGCCGAGCCAGCCCGCGGAACAGCCACGTCTGTACTCGGTATAAGTTTGAACAATACCTTGCTGCTAGACGCATGAGTAATATGCCTTATTCTTTCTTTATTCAGTGTAGTTCTATTTTTATAAATGGTTTTGTGTTTTTGATAAAATAATTCATTGGAATGCATTTCGATACCAAACAATTTTCACTCCATAACTTATTAACACTTCCTATGCTATTGTTTCTGTATGAGAACCTGGTCTTGAATCTTGAGTATCAACCAGTCCACAATCCTACTTTAGAGGCCACAGTTAAAAATGAAAACACTCTGTGAGTGTGTGTGGTTCCTTCAAATAATCTGCTTGCGCCAATTTTAGTGTTATTGGGACTTAAGCCACCATCAATACCAATTTAATGGTAATTTTTGCTTTGCCTCATGAAGTGTACTTAGTATAAGGGAAAAAAATATCTGTTGTATGTTTGCACAATCCATGAAATGTTTTTGTTTTATTGAGAGTTTAGTAACCTGAAATTTTATTTCCTTCCAACTTCTCATTGTTATGAACCACTTGAAAATATCGTTTAAAGACGGTTTTACTCTTTTAGATAATTAGAACATTAACAAAGTTCAAATAATAAAAAGCCACTATTCTAGGACCTATCGAGGTCATCTGCTTTTGGAAAAATTAATTAGTAAAGTAAGTTAATGAATGCTATTTTCTGGTCAAATGGCAAAGGCAAATTAGCTAACACCTGCAACAATCTTCCCTTTCACAGGGTAGTCCACTGGAATACCAAAGACATTATGTTAAATATAAAAACACAAATCAATTGTAATATTCTTACCTCTCATTGGTAGTCCACTACATACGAAAGCTTCATGTATTGTGAGGCTTCATATTAACCTTTTGTAGGCTCATTATGAGTGATGTCATTTAGCTATAGCAGTATTTCTTCCCGCTTTAGACCTTTATGTGGTGGCTTCTAATAAGAAACGCAAATACGATGACAGCTATCTGGATTTTGAATTTACAAGCCTTAGGTGTAGTGAAGCCTCAGTGCGTGACTTGTCACAAAATACTCTCCGCTGAATCATGGAGGCCTAGCAAGCCTAAATTACACCTAATAACTACACATTCTCAAAATGTTGGCAAAAATCGTTCTTTCTTTGGTCGACAGGAATTGAATATGAAGAGGCAACCACTCTGTGCCAGCGGTTCCATTCACCAACAAAATGCTGCATTAGTGGAGGCATCATTTTTGGTATCCCTTGAAATAGCAAAATAGAAGAAACCTCACACCATTGGGGAGAAGATCATTTTGCCATGTGCCAAAACCCTGGTCAAGCTTGTTTTGGGTGAGAAAAGTGCTGAAAAGCTGAGTGCTATTTCGTTCTCAAATAATACAGTGCAATGCCGAATATCTTTTATGTCAGATAATATCGAAGAACAGGTGATACAGAAAGTTAAAGAAGCTGGATTATTCAGTATTCAATTCGACGAGTCTACTGACATCTAGTCCTGCTCACAACTCATGGTTTTTTTAGGTATGTTATTGATGAGGATATTAAGCAGTAATTCTTGATTGTGAAACGCTCGAGCAATCTAAAAAAGGTGAATATGTAATGCAGAAACTTTCAGAATTCTTTGAAGCAAATGATCTCGGCTGGGGAAATCTGTGGGATATGCACAGACGGGGCTTCAACCATGTTAGGTTCTAAGTCAGGTTTTATTTCAAGAGTTATACAAAAATCACCAAATGCTATACCTCTACACTGCATGATCCACAGACAAGCTCTTGCTTCAAAAACCCTACCCTCAGAATAACAGAAAACCCTGAATAACATTATAAGGACAGTTAACTTTATAAAAGGTAGTGCTCTTAACACACGCCTTTTCAAGAAACTCTGCCGTGATATGAATGCAGCTCATGAAGTCCTCTTATTCCATACAGCAGTTCGCTGGCTATCCAAAGGAAATGTAGTTCAGTGTGTATTTGAGCTCAAAGAAGAGATCAGATTCTTCCTTGAGGTACAGGACAAGCAAATCCTGTACCTGAAGTCCAGCTAGTCTACCTTGTTGACATATTTAAACAGTTGAACACACTCAACCTTGAACTCCAAGGGAAAGGAACTTTGATAATCGATTTTGTGGACAAAATTAAAGCTTTCATTCGTAAGATAGAGAATTGGAGGTGTAAAATTGGAATGGGAAACTTGGCAATGCTGGAAACAGTGTCAGACATTGCAGAGAAGTGCTATACTGCTACAAAGAACTAGATTGTTCAACATCTTGAAGCCTTAGTGGAGAAATGTAAAAGGTACTTCCCAGATATGCAAAGCCAAACCGGAATCTCTCACTGTATTTTGGTCACCAATGGCAGCTTTATACAAAAACTTATGTAACTTAGCTTTCCGCCAACTACTACCCTTTGCATCAACTTATTCCTGTGAGGCTGCATTCTCTCAACTTTTGTATATTAAATCAAAATCACCCAATAGACTTGATGTGAAGCATGACCTACGATGTGCTTTGAGTGAAACAAAGCCAAGAATTAAGATGCTGGTCGATGGCTTTCAGCATCACCCTTCGAGTTTAATTAGGGTTTGAACAAACAAACTTATACATGAAATTGCTTGCTGGGAGAGGAGGAGATGATGTTTACACTGAGGGTCTTAGTTATGTTATTTATGACTCCATATGATAGGATTTCGTTCAGAATTATTAACTTTGTCAGTAAAAAAACGATAAGATTGCTTTTGATTACACTTTTTTATGCAGTGCAATTTATTTTTTCTACCTTTGTATATTAGAGAAAGGTTTTTGGAAATTATTAGTTTTAATTAGAGGTAGGCCTACTCTCAAATTATAAAAATAATTTTATGTGCATCAAATTATTTCTTTAGTACCATTTTAATATTTATTTGAGATTTGTCAACAAGTAAATTGTAAGTTTCCATGACTCAATATTTAAGAAAAGAAAAATTATGGGGTTGAATGAATAAAATTATAGGTATCGCAGGAGTTTTTTCATAATGGAGCTAAATAAATGTAGGACTGCAGACAGTCACTGTTTTTATGAGATATGGATTGGAGAGGGGGGCCATGGATAAGGATCATATATGAAAAGTGGGCAAAGATCAGAAAAAGTTTGGGAACCACTGCTCTGGGAACAAGGAACCAGTAATTCGACCTTAGAGTAAAACTAACCAAGGAAGATAACACAGACGAGACAAGTGCCAAGGAAAACAACAATAAGCGAAATGAGGCAAGAGAATTCAAACTTAATTTTTAGTACCCTCTGCCATGAAGAAATTATATTATTATTATAATCATTATTATTATTATTATTATTATTATTACTATTATTATTATCATTATTATTATTATAGCAATAATGACATTGTTCAACAACCAAAATGTTCTCATTCATTAATGTGTGTACCTAACTAATTCATTTATAATATTCATTTCCTCTTTTAGGCCATATTTCTCGAATATCAGAGTCAAAAAGTATTCAATGTGCCATAACTCGTTTCAGCTTTGTTACATGTATTAAGGCAGATACAAATAATCTTGTAATGAGTTGGGCTACAAAAATATGAAAAATTTTTTGCAAATTATTTGTCTGAACCGTTTGTTCAGCTTATTCAGCTTAGTCTCTGCAAGTTGCAGAATCCAGTAGTATTCGCTGATCATAATGAGATTGAATCGGCCTTGATACCTGCTCTCCATTATAGCAATTCTTGGTGAAACCTTTCACGGCGCGCGTCAAGGGTGCCAACTAAGGTTATCCGAGGATAAGTCGAGGTAGGGGGTAGGAAAAATAAAGTTTCAATGAATTCTTTAAACCCAAAACTTGATAATTCCGTATCATGTCTCTCCCATGGCCATTCTGCACAGTGCGATCCAAGATAGTTCAGTGAGACTTTTACGAATGATTCCCATGCCTCCTTTTTCAGTGGACTTAATGTTTTGTTGAAGTCACCATCATTAGCTAGCATGCTGATGTGACTAGCAATCAAGATCGCCGATTTTAACTTGGATTCAGATATCAAGCCACCGAGCATCATAGGCAGGTAGTGAATCTCAGTACTTATCTAATCCATTGCATTTATGAAAATTATTTTACCAAGCCTAGCTTGAGATGCAGTGTATGCAAGAATATATTTTCTGGATCTACAATGTGTTTGTAAAACAGATGAATATTAGTGGTGTATCTTTTGATCTTGCCAGCCATTCATTCCTTAACTCTTGCTCGGAATCAGCTCTACGGTTTCACAATTACAAAAAAGCACGTGTCTTTTGTATAACCGCTTTGAAAGCAATGAAGTAGACGGATTAGCTTGAGTCTCCGCATATTTTCTACTGTTTTTGTTCATAGTCGATAGCAGGATACCCTATCCTCATAGTTTCATAGCTCCCGATCATCTTTGTCGGTTGTGCTATTGGCACGGATCTAACATGTTAACCGTTGTGTAGGAAGACATTTTTAAAGTTTTCTTTTCCTGAATCTATCACCAGCCTTCAATCTTTCGGCTTGTATGGGCAAGATTTTCAGAGTTGTTGCATGAGAGACACTGTATCATCACAGTAGCTAAGGTTGTTTGCCAATTTGAAAACAGTAGCGTGTTGCCTTTATCGATGACAGGATAAAGTAAAGTGCCCTCCATCTTCCAGTAGGTTAGGCTGCTTCAGTTTTAATGCTAGTAGATCTGCCTTTTTTTAACCAAATCACAGTCACTTATTTAATCATAAATGGCCCCCTAGTTGAATGGTATATGTCCACTTTTTCTTGAGTTGGCCTGGTAGTAATCATACCTTAGGCTACAACTGGAATGAGAATCACTGCTAAGTTTGTGTTTAGCGGTTACTGGTCGATTTTCTAGTTCTGTACTGTGTGGAAATGGGTCGGAATACAGCAGCGATATTAGGGTATTCTAATGTTACTTATGTTTTGACGTTTATTAAACTTTAATGTTCTTAAAAATGAAAATCAGGTGTCGAAAAATAGCGAGCATTATTGGAGGTTCAAATTTCGGAGTTGCATATGTTGAATAAGATGTGAAAAAGTGTTAAGATCCATGACCGTCCGCCTTCTGGAAGACCCAGCATCAGTTCGCGAATATGCAATAGGTCTCTACGTCGCATGAACCTTCTGGATCGTAAAAAACCGTGGTCCAACTATAATATGAATCCACAAATGGCGGTCAAGTATATGAACATGTCAAAACTGTCCCTCGCGGATTGTTTGCACAAACCTAAAGACAGCTAAGGCCCGCCAGATGTAGCTGATCAAACTTCAGCAGAAGCGACGTCGAGAGGCATAGACAGTTGCTTCCCACAGGTGAACCATGCGTCCGTGAGGACGTGTCTTATGGTACCACGAGTCTACCTTCCAGTTTTTCTTGACTCCAGCTAAAGTTAGAGTAAGCCGGAGGCCAAAGGATCGCTGAGATCGAGCGTGAAATTTTTCCAATAGTTTCTATCTTAAGAGATTTTATGCTGCTCTCTCCCGAAACCCGTCCAGAATTGCCCAGAATGTGATTCTCCTTCAGGAAAATGGCCCATGTACAAGTAGGTCTGCGTCCACCATACAGTGGTTCCGAGATCCCAATATTAGTTGATTGGCTACCCACCCCACTCATCGAATATGAATCCACTGGAAAACTTATAGCAAGATCTGAAAGAGGCCGTAAGATTTCGCCAGCTATCAAGCTTGAATGAACAACTGATAGCAGTCATCACCGATTATTGGGCCAGTATCACAGCCCTCAGATCTCGCACAAGCGTAGAGAGCATGCCTACAAAAACAAATGCTCTCATCACTGCCATGAAACTCTCAAACGCTGTTAAGCTATCTCATTCAGTTTAGTATTACTGTCCGTTTCAAAGAAATTCATCAGCTTATCGAGTGAATGTTGCTGGGATATTTTTTGTCAATTTTTTATTTTGTTAATTCTTATTGTAGTCTGTAGTGGGATCCGCTTGAATAATATTATTTCCCCATCTACTAAGATATTACTTCAGGAGAGAAAGCGAGTCATCTACCCCCTCCTCCCCTTCCGATCTCAACCTTTTAGGACTTGCCGCCAGGTCACCCCCAAAATTCACACCGAGTCATGAGGCTGAAATTGAAGGCTACCTCCCCGCCGTCTCAATACCCCCCCCCCTTTTCCTCGGATCAGGAGATTACTTGTTAGGTTCGCGGTGAACAGCTTTTGTGGCTCCACCGCTGGTCGTCCGTCTGGCCTGCTGATCCCTGTCTTTAACACTTCCCCGCAAGGAGACGCTCGGTTGTCAGGGCTGATAACGAGAGTCCGAGAAGGTCTCTCTCTCTCCCTGTTTTGGAGAACTTGTGGTATATATGCACTCCCGCCAGGATTAGAGACAGATTTAGTTAGACGACACTTCCCTGAAAGGAGTTCGATTCAACGAATCTCTCTCTCTCCCAAGAAGTGTGAGTGACGGTCGCAAGCTACGGAAGAGCTGGACATCACACCCGTATCTTTGGGTCAGGGAGAAAAGTCTCGTGAGGTAACAGCAGCCTTTCTTAACCGCCTTCGGATCAAGGATTAGAGAGTCTGTCCTCGGAAGTTCTTCTGGTGACCTCTTGAGGATAAGAGGTCCGTTAGCTCGCTCAAGCCGATGTTGGAAAGTCATCTACCCCCTTTCCCCCTTTCAAAGTTCGACCGGTGACCTCTTGATGACAAGAGGCCCGCATCTAGCTAAACACAAGTTCAAGAAAGTAGCCCAACCCGCTTCTGTTTTTTGGCTACTCCCGTAAGTAATCAAGGTCACCAAGACCTACCCCAAGTTTTTCCCGCTTTACTCTCGAGTTTCAATGGAACTAAATCACTCATTACCCTCAATCTCCCATTATAACCATTCCATAACCACGGTTATCTAATTAGTATTTGGAACCTAATTCCGTCTTATTCATGGATTTATATATATCCATATTTATTGTTGTGCCTTTTATTTAGTTAAAATCTTTTTTTGTCGTTGTGTTTGGAATATTCCTTGGTCACGAAGCTGCAGCTATCTATTCAAATCGCAGTCTTAGGACAATAACATTTGTCGCCTTGCTTGGCCTAACTTAGAGCCTGTATGCGCAGATGCCCGTACAGCCCAGGGCTGTTTTCGCTAGATCCAATTTTATCACTTTTTCTGAAATCCGACTTATCTGATAGCATTAAAAAAGTGGACCTCATAGTGAAAAGTGCTAAGTATAAATACTGTGTGTCTCATTTTTCTTACCATTGTGAGTTTTAAAATGTCGAATAAACGAAAGTACTAGCTTCAATTCGTCTTTATTCAGTTTCCTTCCGTGGTACATATTCATATTTATAGTTGTCACGCACTAACTTTCCTGATATTTCCCATATATATATATATATATATATATATATATATATATATATATATATATATATATATATATATATCCATAACCCTATATTTTAAGAACGAGATTTTTTGAAGGTGTTTGAATAAGAATTTTTATTTTAGTTCGGTTGTCACCTAAAAAAAAATGAAAAGAAGAAGAACAAGAAGAAGGTGTTCAGGGTGTTAAAATAAAGAGTCTATAAAGAGGATTAAAAAAGGCGGTGAAGATTAGCAAATCAGGCAATAGGCCACACCCCGCAGGGGTGCCTGTGTAAACAAGCTCTTCCTGTTAAGGAAGAGAACAGTGGCTTGTATATATATATATATATATATATATATATATATATATATATATATATATATATATATATATATATAATATATATATATATATATATATATATATATATATATATATATATATATATATATATATATATATATATATATATATTTATATAATTTGGCGTCAGGCTTTGCGTCTTTCCCCCCTGATTTTGAAGCACTAAATTCAATCAATAGCAGCTGCATTACAAAGAATATCTGAACACCAATATATTAGGACAATTTTCGTGTTGATTAACGGGTAACGACCAATTTTTAAGCCCATTCATGTTTTGTGTGTCCACAGTTTTTCTAGTTCCTTAAAAGAGGATACTAGGATAAGCAGTAATAGTAACCTCCCTTTTTTGTGTGTCAAGAGTCACATTCCCATGTTATTTAGTTATTTATTCTTTGTGTGAGTTTGCCCGATTTTTACAATAAATTTTAAATAATTTTGTCATTAGTCGAATTGATATTTGTTTAGGGTAAAACTTCATTAGCTTTAACAGCTTTTTCGTGTGCAAAGCCCGGAAGTAGCATATCCGGAATGTCTTCATTCGATCGCTTTCATAAGCAAGAGCAGATCCTAGGCTTATATTGGAAAGATTTAATCACGTACCTCCAGGAAGACGAACGTAACGAACGTGCGGAAAGAGAGAAGCAGAAGTAGAGCAAAGAAAAGTCAAGATAGAAAACGAAGAAAGAAAAGCACAGAGAAAAGCAGAAGAGAGAGAAAGAAAAGCACAGAGAGAAGCAGAAGAGAAAAAAAGAATTAGGCAGCATGAGAGAGAGATAAACCGTGACTAATTCGAGATAAACTCCGTAGGATCTCGAAATGAACAGGCTGAAGTGCCCTCATTTGCTCAAGTGCTCTTATTTAACGCACTTCGAGATGATCTTCGAAGTTAACAATTGGGACTTGAATCAGATCGTGTCACCCAGTTACTTCCACTCTTGAATCCTCGTCTTCGTGACATATTTATTTCGCTTCCCCTCAGAGGTCACCTTTGATTATTCAACTCTAAAGGCAGAACTTCTTTCTGCCTCAACATGAATACAGAATTTTATAGGGTTAGATTCCGTTCAGCACAAATACAGCCAGGCCAAACCTAAAGAAAATTTTGATTCACGCCCCGGCGTAACTTCCAATTCTGGCTGGGTTCCGCCCAAGTATCAAACGATTATGGGTCGCTAATTGACTTCATTCTAAGGGATAAACTGATGTCGACCCTCCTCGCGAGCTAAGGGCCTTCATAGCGGACAGAAGAGCGTCCACTTTCAAGGAGTGTGTGGAAGAAGCCGAGCTTCACGCTTCTACTCACGACCTCTAACCCAAGTAAGTCAAGAGGAACCATCCCCCCTACTTCAAACACAAGTTTGGGTTTAACCAAAGCCCACCAAATGGCACCAAAGGCTTTGTAAAAGTGCAGGTGCCTAGCAACTACAGGAATTACTCGCTGCGAGAGCAAAAGGACGTGTAGCCCCTGTCACTCACCTCCACACTTAGTAAATACACCTGTAGAGCAATTGTTTGCTTTACGTGTGGCACGCCTGGGCACCTAAGTTCAATTGCCCCCAAAATTCTCAACTGAGGACCTCGTCGAGTCAGCAGGTCCATCAAATCTCTGCTGCCCTCTTACCTAATCCATGAGCCGCATCGCCATTGGCCCCTGCTTCCTCTCGCTCGGATCAACCAGTAAATTTCCTGTTCAACAAGAGTTCCTCCGGCCGGTTCCAGTTTGAAAATGGCGCAGTAAATGGTTGCCGAGTGTCAACCTTGGTTAGTGATATAGGTTGCATCTGTATAGTAATTTCCGACAAACTAGTACCACCAGCAAGTCCCCAGCAAAACAGGTTCGCGTTGATGCATGACTTTTTAGGTGGTCCCACAAGGTTCCCAGTGGTACGGTTCCATATTGAGTGCCAGTACTTCACCGGATGGGCCAACGTAGTCACGCCCCCGATAAAATTCTGCTCATTGGGCAGAGCGCAAAGCTCTCCGAAACCCAATTTCTCAGCCGGTCATTACCAGGGCCCAGGCCGAGAAGAATGTATCGCTTCCAATACCTCTATCGTCCCCAGACATTGACCTTGCCACCAATATTCAATGTGCTGAGGCGCAAAAGAATTAGCCCCCATTACAACGCCTGTGAGAAAAAGAAAGAAAGAAGGAGACTGAAACGGTGGCGACGCCATCGGAAGGTCGAATACACCGTGAAAGACGCGTTAGTATACCATTCTTCTGTTGAACCGGAGAGCCCCCAGACCAAAGCATTGTGTGTGCCGAGAACGAATATCGAACCCGTTATAAAGATGGCTCATGATGGTTTAATGGCTGGACATTTCGGCAATATCAAAATGGCACAGCGAGTTTTCAAATATTTCTTTTGGCCAGGAGCGTCCAAAGAAATTATCGAATTGTGCAAGTCATTTGACCTTTGCCAGAAGGTCAGCTCCAAACGGCGTGTAGTCCCCGCCCCTCTTCAAAAGAACCAAAGAGTGGCTAAGCCCTTAGCCCGGGTCGCAATATAAGTACTAGGCCCAATTCGTCCCCCGTCAAGCGAGGGACACATCTCTCCCGTCGAACCCTTGTGTCTGGTACGTACGGTTGTCGTAGAATCAGACGATGAGTATCCCATGCCGTCTCTTCCTTTCCCCCAAGCGGAGCATAACTCTGACTTGAACGTAAACCCCAATCTCGCCCCTAATGAGAGGAATAAATTCCTTGCCTTATTGGAAGGCTTTCTCGTTTCATGTTATCGTCGTTTTGTGCCGAATTTCGCTGCCATCGCCTTGCCCCTTAACGACATGCTGAAGAGAACCGCCCCCGATCCAGTCAATTGGACACCTTCCGCGTAAGATCGCTTCCACCGGTTAAAGAACTAGATGATCTCTGCCCCTATTGTGAGATTACCGAATCCTAATAAAACTTTTGGGGTTCGTACCGATGCCTACCAGGGTGGCTTAGGTTGTGCTCTCGTCTAGTATTATGTGGATGAAGTGAGACATCCTATAGGGTATGCTAGAAAGAAACTGTCCCATAGCGAAAAGGCATATGCCCCCATAGGTAAAGAATTTATTGTAGAAAGTGATCACAAACCCCTGGCGTACCTAAAAAACTGTAAGAGCCAAAATGGCCTTTTAATGCGTTGGAGCCTATTACTCATGGAGTACCAATTTCTGGTCCTGTATGTTAACGGCACCGACAACTACCTAGCCGATAGCTTGAGTAGGAATCCAATAGGGCTTGCTGTGTGCAACAGATATTAGTTTTTTTAAATATAACTATTTACTATTTTATTTTAGCCACCTAGTTATTTTTTCCACTGCAGTGATTGTAAAAATATGTTTATCATTGGGAAAATGCACTCGTTTGTATACAAAGTTCGCGAATTTATTCCTTCACATCTGTAACAAATACGAAATATTCCGTCATAATAATATTATTATAAAATTTAACTGGCTCTTTCTATTTTTCCAAATAAAATTTGTAATAACTAATTAATATAAAGCCTTTTATAGTTAAATTCATTGTTTTTGGAAAATATGAAAATATCAAGGCACACATTCGAACGCATGGACATTGCGCACAATTTAAGAGCTGGGAGGGAAACGTCTTGGGATTTACTGACCTCACTCCCATTTTCTTTCTTTCTTTATTTTATGAGTTACTTACATAATTTTATTTTTATTTCTAAATAGACATAATTTGTGTCTTTCACTTCACTTTTTGTATCGCTTCGCCCTCCCTTTCTTTAATTTTTTAAAATTTAGGCATGTTCTTTCTATTGGAACGAAATGTTCCACTCTTACAAATAATTGCACAACACAAACGTCTTTACTCCAATAGAGTACTCAAAAGCAACTCAATTTTGTACGCATCCGTTTTTTTTAAGGCGGAACGGCATCATTCATTCTATTTATATGAATTTCTTTGCTTCAAGACAATATAATAGGCATTGGTTTGGTAATAATTATATTTGTCAAGTCTTCATCGATAAAGGGTTCAAAAATAATCTATTTTCTTTGAATTTTTCCCTAATAAATGAAAAGGAATTCAAACCTGAAAGTGAAGATTCAAACGTAGGCACTGAAGGCATAGACCGAAGGCCAAAGACTTGCCACCTCGTCTTTTTGCGTGGTAATCAGCATGCTGAGTATAAGACTATTTCAGCATATTTATAATATTGTAAAATTTTAATAGCTCTTTGCATTCTCCCAAACATATTTTGTAATGAAATTTATCAAGCAGTTTATCTTAAAGCGAAATTTAATGCTTTTATATATATTAAAAATAAAGGTGTACATTCGAACGTTTGGAAGCACACCAAAATATTAGGTATCAGCAGAGAGAAGAATTTGTGTTTTTCCGAATCAGTTGAAGGAAGAAAATATTAAGGAGAGAGTAAGGAAATGGAGAGAAAAGAGATGGAGGCTAGGTATGGAGATGAATTCAAAACTAAGTACTTATGTTATGAATAAGAAGGTAATCCAGGAGGAAAATATATAAGACAACTCATTTAAGTTCCAGCTAATGTTTAGATGCCGAACCAACCTACTGCAGCTGAATTGGAGGAAGAGGTTTACAGGAGAGGAGGAAAAATGTGACCTCTGCAACCGAGGAGAGCAAGAGACACTACGACACTTCCTACTAAATTGTGAGGGACTAATAGACATACGTAGAAAGCATACTACTATAGGAGACACCACATTGGAAAAAGTGCTCTTGTTTATTCCAACAAGTGACGAAGAAGTGGAAAAATACACATTATATATTGAAGAACTATGGAAAGCTAGAAAAAGAAAGATCGAAATAACCCCAAAACTGCCCTACACCTAAACCCGAATAGGAATTAAAGTTATTGCGCTGCCGTTGCAAATGCCTTAGCACGCCCTACATCTGTATCTGTATCTCTAGCCTCCTTAACATTTACTTCCTTTCTTTATTCTATCAGTAAGTTATATAATTTTATTTTTAAGTGCTTATATTTTTCATATTTCCATTAGCTAATTAAAGATTTAAAATGCTTTCTATAGCGAGGATAGAAAATATATAGATATTGACACTGTATTTATTTATAATTGATACAATTATGTACATTGAAATTGAAATCTTTTTCTGTATGGTACTTTTTAAAACAAGGTGAACACATGATGGTACTTCACATTCACCACAGAGATAATTGGTCGTTGATATTTTTCTCAATTTTTTTTTGTTTTGGCGCATACATGACAAGTTTTTCTTGAAAGAAGAGGATTCATAAAATGAATAGCAACATCAATAAGGCGCCGTGGTCGATTACCAATATGTCTAATATCAGAATTTTTTTTTTTTTTTTATATTTATCTACCATTTGTGCAATCAGACTGTTTAAAAAATTAAAGTTGTTTTTTTTTTCTCGTTCGTTTTCTCCTTGTATATATAATAAGCGTTTAGAATAGATAAATCAACAAGATGGAAGAAAAACTTGTTATACCATTGTTGTAGAATAGGATCTCGACGATATACCATATATAACTATTCGTTGAGGGAATTATTCTAATATTTCGAGTGCGTGGTAATCTGATTGACCGAGGTTATTTATCTTCAATATGCTTTAGAAGTGGAACTGAGCTCAAGGATAATAATATGGCTATCATTAATAAAATTGAATTTTATTAATTAAACTATCAACAACACACAAAAAGAAAATGTTTACATAAACGGAGAATGGAAAGGGTCGTGGGAATATCTGACTAATCCGAGGATTAATATTTGGAGATATTTAAAAAGGTAAACGAATAAAGATTGAAGGCGGGGGATGGTTCGCTAAACTATTTAAAGCACAGGGTAGCGTTGACAAAAGGTTAGATAATTAGAGTTAATGCTCAGCTTACTTAATTACAAAGTTGTGGTGCAGAGGAAGACGATGCGAAGGAATCTTCGGTCCACTGGTGATTACCAGCAGAAGGGTTCTTCGGCGGGTTGTACTTAGTGAAGTGGAAGGACTGTCTTTGAAGAGTGAGAGCGAAGTGGGGCTTGGAGGTACGAGCGATCTTTGTGACAGCAAATCGGAGATGTTCTAGATAAACAAGGGAGGTTATTGTTGAAACCAAGCGTTCTCTTGAAGAACGTTAAAAAGGGGGGAATTAAATTATCCTAATGTGATTTCTTACGAATGAGAACCGTTTCTTGACGAACGGGCTTGGAAAACAATGGCTGGTTTAACGTTGTTCTCTTTCTCAACAACAGGGCGGTTGAGAACCGCCTCTTGTCAATGAACTCAAAGAACAAGGGCTGTTCTAACGTCGTTCTCTTTCTGAACAACAGGGGTGGAGGGTGAGAACCGTTTCTTGTCAACGGGCTCAAAGAACAATGGCTGTTCTAACGTTGTTTTTTTTCTGAACAACAGGGGGGCCTTATTGACTTGGCGTCTTGAAGGCACGAATCTTAGCACTCAAGGGCTATTGTCCTCTTCTGGACAATAATGGTGGATCTCAAGGTGCACAAGGGAGACCGAATCGGCTTGATGCCTCGCGAAGATAATCTACATCTGATCTGCTCTCATTGGGGAATGCTATTGTATAAGTACCCGGAGACGTCTCCATTGCGTAGGAGATAATTGAGTGGGGGACTTCGGGGAATTGCCCCGGTTGCGCCTGGGAAAATACCTTATCTGCCCATAAGCCTAACTCAATCTGGCGAGATCGACGTATGGAGGCGAAACAGGGGAAAGAACCTCCTTGATTCAATATTTGCTAAGGGGAGCGATAACGCGCTCTGCTTCCTCTCGCAGATGCACGTGGGTAGCCATGTGTTTCTAAACATGTGATAGCGGCTGAATTTAAGCGGCCTCAGACCGTTCTATCACAACCATCTAATAGTTTTACGCACATACTCTATACCACTTATCAGCATATCACTCTTATCAACCATTCGCATTTTTTTTGTTGTACTCAATCACACATTTAAGTTTCAAAATAATGCTATCATCTTTGTCCCTTTTCCCGCTGTCACACATTTGATCATCATGCAAACTTGTAAGCAACTGTACATTTCGTTTATCATACCATTTTATGCATAATATATTGTTGCATTGCATCGATTCAACCTCTCCCTTCATCAAACTTTTAAATTTAGGCATGCTCTTTATATTGGAATAAACTGTTCAACAAGCCTCAGTCATATTGTCTAGTAATTTTACAGAGATCAGGGCTTGTGTACCAATTGTCAACAAAAAGAACATGGCCCTTATTTAAATAGGATTCAAGCAGTGTCATCACAACTGAGCCTGTCACACCTACTTCATTGTTGATAGTAATTTCTGTACGGGTTCGAGTATAAATGATCGAATCTATTACGTAACCAGTCTTACAATCGCACAAAACAAACGTTTTTACACCGAATTTATGCCTTTTATTTGGATTGTATTGTCTGTAATGGTCTTCCTCTCCAAAGGAGTAGACTCTCATCTATACAAAGGTCTTTGAAAGGAATTAGCTTTGATTTAAATTTCTGTCTAATGAGATCCAAGACAGGTTTGATTTCTTTTATTTTGATAGTTCTTTCAATTGTATTATCGCTAAAATGTAAAAGCTTCAATATTTGCAGAAAGCGATCTCTTGACATGAGTTTTACAAAAATCTTCTGTTCGTAAAGTTCATCACTTGACCAGTAATCATTTAGTCGATTCTTTTTACTGTGACTCATGAGAAACCAAATAGTCAAAAACAATAGAATTTCGTCGGCGTCCGTTTCTTTGAAGGTGGCAAGGCGGCTATTCGGTTTGTAACAATTCTTTGTTTCAAAAATTTATAATATGCATTTGATTGAGACAATTATATTGATCACATCATCGTCGATTAACTGCTCAAAATAATCTATTTCTTTTGAATTTTGTGTAATGAAGCATCAAAAAGTCAAACCTGATTGTGAAGATTCAAAAGCAGGCAATTCGAGCCAGGAAACTCGAGACAGATTCCATAGTCCAAGTTATCGGACGCCGTGTTCGCTTTTGTGGCCAAGGGTGGGACTTTTTATTTTCGTCTGTATTGTCATTATTTTCACTATTTTATTCGTCTAAAACTTATATATTTTCACTGACAAATTCAGATAATGATTCACTGGGCCAGCCATCATCGCTAGATATACTGCTTAGGTTACTGAGTCTACATTTTCGAGCAAGTCACTCGACTCATCACCTATTTGGCCCTTTAAATTTGGTGTAAAAAATTGCTGAACTTTTCTACTCGATATTCTGAGATGTACTGATACGGAATGGAAATATTTCAAACATGGAAGCTGATAGAAGAGTGGCAGATGAAACTACTTACAACATTTTTAAACCTACAGGCAATAGGAGAAGAAATACTAGATCAAATCCATATATGGCCGATCCGAGCTTAACCGTTATTTTAGATTCTATCCATATATGGCCGATTAGCAGCGAAACGGTTAAGGAAAGTGTAACTTTTTTCTGGTCCTTATATAAATCTTAGTTTAAGTTATTTTAGTCTAAAGATTAATTTTTATTAAGCTTAAACTAATTATAATATTTAAATTATCATTTTAATATTTTATATTTATATATTAAGGTAGGTCACGTATCTTAGTCTTATCATCTATGAAAACTAAATCTCTCAAATACGTTAATTATAAAGAACTTTTTTTTTAAAAAAACTTTTAAATTTACAGATATAAGGTGAGGTTGATCGAGAAGCTTTGTTGAGACCAAATATTTGAAAGATTCCTATTATGAGGAGTTTGTTGGTTGGTAATCATTTTTAACCTATTTCCCTATGTTTATCAAATTAAATTATTTTAAAATTATTGATTTAAATTTATAATTATGATATTTTTTTATATTCACCATCAGAAAATGAAATTAAACTACAAAGGCATGCAAATGAATGAAAAATGGCATATTCTGCTAACAAGGTTCCCTTTGATGAAAATGAAATGAAAATGCGTCTTCATTAACAGAATTATTGTATATACATTATTTACAATAAATATGATATACAGTGCCCGCTAAGAGTATCCTATCACCCTCGAAATTTGTATTTTTAGCATAAAAAAACGTTTAATATTGACTAACCTTATATTAGTATTTTGTCATATCTCCTTTGTATTTAATAAATTGTTGTAGACGCTTCAGCATGGATTTGATCAAGATTTGACAAACTTCCACTGATATTTCGTTTCAACATACCTTCATGATGGCTTCTTTTAATTTTTTGACGGAGCCAGTGTCTTCTTGGCCATAAACCTTATTTTTTTATTATAAGCATAAATTTTTTATGGGATTGAGACCTCGGTTATTACCAGGCCAATCCAAAATATTAAATTTATTGTCAGTAAGCCATTTTGTCACAATTTTAGCTTGGTAACAAGGTGCCTAATCATTCATGAAAGTTTCTATCTCATGATTGTCATTACCACTGGAAGTTTATCCTGTAACATTGTTAAATAACTTGCGCCATTCATAGTTGTGTTTTTATGAAGGAAATATATGCTCCCTCTCCTTTGGTAACTGAAAAAAACCCAAATAATAACAATTAGAAGGTTTTTCGTTGTTTTTTAGGTGTATTTAGGGTCCATTCTATTTAAACCCTCTTTTTAATTTGGTTAAAATATCTATCTCCTTCGGAAGATGCATTTTTGAGTAATTTTGATCGAGTAATTGATGGCATTTATTTAATGAGTTTCTCAAAAAGGTTGCTTTAATTTTATATAGTGTTTAAGGTTTTCTATAAATCTAAAGACATAATTTCCATTATATAAATTTCCATTTACTTGTTTAGTTTTAATTTGAGTAATATTGCTAGTAGTTTGTCAACCTTCCTGTCGAGAATTTAGAACACAGTTATCAGGCAAATCATTTTGCTTCAAGAAGTCTGAAACATGTTGCTTATCTAATAATCTTTTAAGGTCAATTGTCCACCGTAATACAATATTTATGCTGCCTCTCTTTGTAACTCACATACGCCCACTGTTTGATTATTGCTCTCCACTTTGGAACACAGTTTACATTGGGGATTACAAAGTTTTTAGAATCAGTACAGTGCCGCTGTTCAAGCAGATCAGAGGTCTAGAGCTTCTTCCATATATATAGAGAGACTTAGGAATCTTAGCCTCCTTTCTATTTAGGGTAGGGTACTGAGAAATGACTTAATTAAGTACTGGAAGATTTTCTATGGCCATTCATCCATTATTCTTGACGATATCTTCACCAGAGTTCCCGAGATTAGAACCAGAGGTTTTCAGTTTAAACTTGCTCTATAGAGACACACATTAGAACTTAGAAAGCACTCCTTCAGTATGAAGGATATGCACTCATTCAATTTCATATCTAACACACTGGTTTCCATAACAACCCTCCCAACTTTCAAACGAGAACTTACTGTTAACTTAGAAGATGATTTATTTAAATTTCATGATCAACTGGCTCTCTGCCATCCATTATGTATTGCTACTTATAATGTACTTTCCAGCCAATACTATAAGTCTTAATTAGATATTGAAGTTTTCTATATGTAACTGGCGCATCAGTGCATTGCGGCTTCCTTGACCCTCCTCTCGTTGTGGGCCCATGGGATCGGGAGGCCCACCAGGTGAGAGTCAAACAACTTATTAACCCTCTGGAAAGATAGACTTCCGACAAGTAAATCACAATTTTTCCTTTCCCACTACATATCTGAATTCAATTTCATATTTACTTTTTTCATTATCTTCTTAAATATCCTTTATTCTATTCTTTATAAAAACAGATTTTAATTTTAAACATTTTTCAAGAAACCCAGCTATGTACTACCTGGAAATCAGTCCAAATTATCTCCTTAAAAGGTAGTTGAATACTTAGACTTTCCGATAAATAAGTTTTCCTAAGATCTAAAATTTTAACCCCTAAATCAATATCACTGAGCAACAAAATATAAATTTATTCGGCCTCGAGAAAAAATATGTGATTATAATAAAACCCTATTAGTATTAAATTTATCAGCTTGGTGATAACCTTTAGACGTCAGATAATATTAAAATTGAATTAAATTTTTGACGTCAAATCTTATGTAAATATCTTCAATAATACTAGCTATTTGTTTAATATTAAATGTTTCTATGATCTTGCAATAACAGCGCGCAAATCTGCTGCAACCCTTGTGTGAATCTAAACTAAACATGTGTCGTACTCGTCACACGCGCTTGTTAGATTCCACACATGTAATTTCTCTAGCAATAAGCCGTTATTTTCATTGTGACGAATTCCTTAATTACTGGCATAAATCAACTTCATAACTAGGTTTATTCTTTGTAGCTCTAAATTCCGTTATTAACAATAGCTTATCATTATTTTTAGTTTTCTTCTAATATAATTTGCCTGATTACTATTGTCAAACAATCCCCTAAAAGTAAATATATTTTACTTTTTTAAGCATGGCTGCAAAGTTCGAATTAAGGTATCATTGGTTGCAACTTGAGGAGTAAGTAAATTGATAGTTCTTTGCCATTTAATTTAGTCTTACTACTTTCTTTAGATTTATCGTAATCTTTCTTTATTTTTTTCTTATGCATTAGCCTAATTTGCTTCTTCTCTTGACTACTAATTTGCTTGGTACACAACAACGAAATCTAATGAACAAAACCACAAAACTATATGGAGTAATAGATACTGTACAATTAGGTGCTAGGTGTTTAGAAGTGCATTTTCTGCAATAATTTAACTTTTCTCAATTTCTTTAGTTTATCCTAGCTCTGAGGAACGACCTACATAAATCGAGCAATAACATGAACATTTTGCTTTAAAATATTATTTAAGTAGTTTCTTGCTGATTTGGATTTTATTTGAATAATTTTGTTATATTCAGAAGTGTACAAGTCGAAATTGATTCCCTGGAAGTTTTCTTATCCAGGAGTCTCTGACTCCCTGTGGTGTATTTTATTCTAAACTATGAACTAAAGTGACCTAATTTTCAGGGTTATTTAAATTTAAGTTCATATAAATAAGTATATCTTTTATTCCTAATTTTTAATTTATTTAAATTTGAGCTTATATCTGTTTTAAGATCATGAAGTAATTGATAGCGATTAGTTAGAATTCTACCATTTAACAAATATTGATTTATGGAAAACTCTATTTGGCCTGGAGTTTCATAGCAAATTTCTAAATGAAGCCACCCTCTTCATAAACTAAACCACCTTCCTGCTAACTATTTTTTGTGAAATGCAGGATTGGCAGATAAATGCTGGCTTAGTTAAGTAAAATTTATTGCTCTCCTAACCAAATTAAATCATAAAGGTATATGAGGATGTCTTTGAAATTTACAGTGTTCTATCAAATGAAAGAATTTTTAATTTAGGAATTTTAGTTCGAAATTAGGTCTAATTTCAGTTTGAAGGTTAGTAGAACCAGTTTAAATTTAACATAATCGTTAAAAAATCACTTCTAATTCAATATGGAAATAATTTTGTTTTCATTGGAAGTTTTTTCAGATAACATAAAGGCATCTAAGTTTCCTTCGTCACCTATTTTAAGTTTATCTTCATGAAGAAAGTGGGTAGGATGGCTACCTAGTCTAATTCGGCTTGTGACAAAGCCAAGAGTGGCTCGTCCGTCCCCTAAGTAAAAACAAGCAGGGGGGGGGGCAGGGTGCAATGCTTATTTTAAAATTCAGTGGTATGATCAAGGGACACAGATCATACTGGTAATGTTTTTTTGGTTATCGAAACTAAAGTTTTAAGGTTAGCAGAAGTACCTTATCTTCCAGATACAGAACCTTGTAATATATTTACCAGTTCATTTTTATGATATAGGACACATTCAGTACACCCTTTGTACCATTTATTGTATTTTCACTTACTACGAAATGATACACAAATGTTAGGAAAAGTCATACGATATAAAAAATAGTTAGAATTGTTATTTTAATTTTTTTTACTTAGATATCAAAATAGTATAAAAAATAATAAATTTTTTAATTTGATAGAATATATATTTATAGAATATATTTGCCAAAATATATAAATAACTTCATTCGGCAATGTAAAATCCCCATCTTAGTGCAATAATGAAAATGGGATAAATTTCAACTTTTTCAAAAATAGTTTATAATATAAACAGTTATTCTATTACTTAATACACTTAGTACAGCACTGTATATAGTTAAATATTGCATCAAACGTAAAATAATATTAGATAATAGGAAAAATAACATCATTTAACAATGATAAATATAGTCAAATTTGCCCTTTGATATCTTGTTTTTTTTATCCAATTTTACATTTACACTTAAAACACAAAAACAATGTTACATGATCAAAATACAGTAGTTTCAAAACGAAATCTTTATTAGTATGATCTTCACGAATTTCCAAATTATGGAAGGACCGTGTACTACCCGCCATTTTATGTAAACTGTAAACACAGAAATCTCCACGCTCATCACCATTATGAGCACATACTCATTCTCCTTCACAATGATCATATTCACCAGCGAAACGATAACCAGAAGAATCACACAACATTCACGAACAATATGGACTATAATTTCACTCATAAAAATTACAATCAGAACGTAAAAAATTCAAAAACTTACCTAGGAGACAAAAATGGCGTCGGAGCTCCACGGGAAGAAGAGTAAGGTGACGTAACATCAGGCCCGTTTTTTTATGCTAAAGGTAAACTGAATCAAAACAATATTTGGCAAGGAAGCCTTTTGTACATACAGTCTGAGTCCATGTATGGTTCGTGTCCACTTCACCACGGTGAAAAGATTCTCGGAAAATTCGAGGCAGCTCAGAGAGAGGCCAACCTGCGTTGTTAAGCTCGCCGGCTTCAAATAAATCTTGGTATTCGCTCTACTGATAAAAGCATGCTTTCAAAATTGAAACATTTTCCGTAAGCGTGAGGCATTAGACAGGTTTTAGTAGGAAACTGAAAGCCGCCTGTTTCTCGAACGGGAGCCTATTAGGTTTCGGTGAGATATTTTTATACCAGGAACAAGGCAGTGCAATTAGCCTTAGAGCGCGCAGATTCACTGATACGAAAACCACATACTTTAGCCATATCTTAAAACAACTAGTGTCAATTAGTCAAGATTAATATCATGCCCGAACTCAGCCATAAAGATATATTCAAGTAACGCTCTCATCTTATATGCCAGAAAAAATTTGTTGGCCTGTGTTATCGAATACACAAATATTACCCTCAGAAAATTTATATATCATGAATAATACTACTATTTTCAAATGATATCGATCTTAGGATCTTACCATCATGCCTAGGAAATTACAATAATTATTATAGCATCAAAAAGCAGAAGAATGAAAGCTCTTTAAGAAACTAGTGAATACGTCGATGAGAAAACCACACGTAATTTAAACAGGTAATAATAATCGAAGAAGGAAGCTATTATCCGCTTACAAAGGTGACAAAAAACTATACCAAACCCAAAGTTCAAATGGCAGAACCACAAGGAATCAGCGATGAGGAATTAGGCGCACACAGCTGGAAGATATTTAGTGATAGGTGGATCTCAATATACTGAGGTGAAAGGGGTAGCATTAACTCCCATAGATCAGCTACAGCATTTTTAACGATATTTAGACCTTTACTCTTACACCTGGTTACAAAACCCCCCAATAAAAGTGTCAATTATATATTAATAATTTCTTAAAAATTGAATCACAGAAGAAAGCTATTAGATAAAATATAAACTCGACGAGAGACACCACGAGTCGATATTTGTGAGACAGAGCTTAATGTGAGAGTGGTGAAGGTGTGAAAGTATTATGGGGGGGGGCATATCCTTCTTATCCCCATTTTTATTTATTTATACTTGTTCATCTTAATTTTTCTTTTCTTGATGCAGCTTCCTCGAATTTTCTTTTTCTTGAGTATTCGTATTCTTCTTGGCTGGGTTGGTCCTTAATCTTCGCTTTTTTTTCTTGAGGCATCTTCATTTTCTTTCTTTTATCTTCGGTTGATGATTTCTTCTTGATTCTTAATGAATTAGTCCTTCAAGCGTTTTTTTGCGTTTTCCTTGACTTCCGTTTTCTCCTTGAGACTTCTTAATACTCTAGCCTCACGACCGGCCTTAGTATGTTTTGAGATGGTAAATTTATCGGCTATTTATATTATCGAGTTGGAAGGAATTTTCTCTGATATATTTTTCGCACCCCTACACAGATCCCTTTCTAGAAAGCGGAGTGAATTTGAAGATTGGGGAGAGACTAGTCTTGGATTTCTTATTCGAGGAGTAGTAACTCTCCCTCCTACGGCCTACGAGTCTGCGGGATGAGTGGAGCTAATTCAGTGGGATGGAGGAGAGCCAACGAAGTCCTGTCTCTAATCAATGAGTAATGGCTTCTCCTTCCCGGGTCTCGGAAGTTCCCTGCAGCACTTTTTCTTAAATCTCTAGTAGGAGAGGAGGTGCAGTTGGAACGAAGATCAGAAGATTGTTCGGCCTTTAAGGGTAACCAGTTATGGGGGATGGGGCTCTTTATTATAACTTTATTTATTCATCAATATTATTCTTGCTTTTCTCTTTATAGAATCTATTTACTCCTTTCTTGACTGAAATTCCTTTTTCTTTAAGTTGCCCCTTCAAACATTTGTCCTCACTTTCTCTTGACTTCCATATTCTTCTTGGCTGGGTTTGTACTTAATCCTTGATTTCTTTCTTGATATATCTTCATTTTCGTCCAATTATCTTGAGTTGATGATTTGTTTTATTATTCTTGATTCTAGTTGAGTTGGTCCTTCAAGCATTTTCCTTGACGTCAGTTTACTTTAGTCCGTCTTGAGTTGGTAAATTTTATCGGCTATTTATATTATCGAGTTAGAGGGAATTTTTCTCTGATATATTTTTCGCACCCCTACAGTATAAATGTCAAGGAATAATATGGTTATTCCGTATCTTCAAGTGTTTTGATAGGGATAATACACAAGCTGCCTGTTAAGCACAGGGTGATAATCACGATGCATCTCTATGCACTTAGGCACCCCGCGCTATATTTGAATACGAGAAGTAACCTCGTTTTAGGCTACTAAAACCTCCATAGTTTTTCTAGTTGTTGATATAGTATCCTAGTCGTAATATTTCGATGGTGGATTGGGTCTTTGCGACTTTATAAAGTCACAGAAATACAATATTTTAACCCGATTTTGCAATTAAACAATTCTTTTAGGAACTTCAAATGCCATGAGACTGCCTAATTTATAATATTTAATATTAATTGATTTTCATTTTTTTAACAAACATTTAGACGCTTAAGGGTTAATATAATAAGTATTTAAGCATGTTTAGTAACACGATCTGTTTGCAAATTTTTGGTGTTAATCAGTAAAATTATCAAAACTTAACATGATGCGACTACCTGCTTCTCCTATCATACGTTGTTCCGAACATTTTCTATCCGAATTTGCGTTTTTAATTCCTTAGGAATAACGTTTCTGTCACAAAGAAAATCAAATCCTTTAATAATAGTAAATTCACTGTAGTGCATCGGTCAGGCCACCTCTATGCTTATAATTTTAATTCGTGATCTAACTCTTTTGGGAGAAGATAAATTGAAGTTTATTAACTCCCTTTTGCAACATAAAATTATACTAAACAGGTTAAAACATTTCACTACCACTAACTCAGAATTTTATGTATTTATACGTGTGTATAAGCTTAAATTTGTTCGCGAATTTACCGCAGAAAGCATTTTTGCGGACCCATGCATATGGGATAATGCAGACACGCATGGCTCATGTATTCAAATAAGTAGACTTACTCATACGTGAGAAAGTGCATATTCATGTACATGTATTTCTTCTGTAATATGAGTGTATCTATACAAAGATGCGCTTCCAAGCCGAATGCACACACACGTGTCTTCGCTTTTATGCAAAGGGGGAATATGAATAATCAGTTAATTACTTGTACGCATCTCCAAACACAAGCACACGCTTACCTGTGTGAGCGCCCAAGCAAGGCAAAAAAACATTTTTACTCAATAATGTAGAGAATAATTGGAGATATTTGCATGATTTTCTCACCCGCATGTACGATTTTGTTTGATGTGCATTTTATTTCAGCGTGTCAGACTGTCTGTGATTAGATGTAGATGATGTCTCTTATGTGTACTTTCTTCGATACAAGTGCCCAAAATCGCATGCGAGGCAACTAATTTTGACCGGTCATGTATGAGTAAATTTGTATGTTAGTGATGACTTACGAGGGGCGGTCAATAAGTTTTGCGAATCGGTAAGGCATAACAGAGGAAGGAGGATGGCTGTTTGTGGGGGTGTTTAGGCAAGTTATGACAAGTCAGGACCTGCAGCCGCACGCTCCTGCCTCGTCTATTTAAGAAGCAGTAGCTGATCGCAGATCGTCAGTCACAAATTTTTCAACAATGGAGAAGGTTGAACACTGCGCAGTGATCAAATTTTTGCCCACGAAGGCAAGAGTGCAAAAGGGATCCATGAACGAATGCTTGCAGTGTACACCAACACCGCCCCTTCCTATGCAACCATTGTTCATTGGAATAGGGAGATCCGCCATGGTCGTGAGTCCCTTGAAGTTGACTCCCGTCCAGGACGCCTGTCAGACGTGACCAACGAGGACAATGTGGCCCGTGTGGAGAGGATGATCCTCGAAAATCAACGGTTGAAGGGCGAAGAAATCGAGTGAGAACTTGGAATATCACATGAAAGTGTTATCAACGTCATCCACGACAATTTGGCCATGACCAAGGTCTCTGCCCGTCGGGTCCCTTTAAACTTCACGAAACCTCACGCCTCATGATCGACTTCAATGTCGTCCAAGTTCGGAGGAACTGCTGCTCCTGTACAGCCAAGACCCGGTGGGGATTCGAGTCACGCATAGTGACAGGTGATGAAACGTGGGTACATCACTGGGATGCTCTAATGACTACATTTATTCCGCTAGCTCAAGGCTGCACTGCGTGGACGCTGGTTTGGGGACGATAAAGATGTCCAGCTTGCTGTCCAGGAGTGGTTTGAACAGCAGTTGGGAGATTTCTGGTTGTCGGAAATTCGAAGCCTCAGGGACAAGTGGCGCAAGTGCATTGAAGTCGAGGGTAGTTATATTGAAAAATAATAAAACACTTTTCCTCATATCTCGTTTCTTTATATCCGAATTGCAAAACTTATTGACCGTCCCTCGTATGTATACGCACTGTGTGCAAATATTGATTATGCCGTTCATCTGCATGAATGACTACTCGTGGTTCTATTATTTGCGTTTGCAGCTAATAATAATCGATGTATAGTATCAGTGGTTCGTCTGAGGGATCTTATAACATATTTTCTTTTCTATTTAAAAGTCATGAGTTTCCTCGTATACTCGCGCCCCTGGCTGCTACTATTAGTGTATGTGGATATCCTTATATACACAAGGACACATCTTTATATATTCTTGCCCCTTCATCGGTTATGTACACGCGTATGAGTCCGTAAAAATTAGATATATTTTTGATTAAGATTATCTTTTATTGTTCACTTTATATGTGAGCCATCTATACATGTATTGTTAGTCACTGATTAACGATTTATCATTGTGTTTATGGCCGTTTATCCGTTGGCTATGTCTGTGCTTATATCACATACTTATCTATCGGTATAAAATGCCAATTGCTCTGGGTATTTGTGGGTTTGCGTATATTATTTTGTATATTAATGAAAGGATTATTCTAATTTTGTCATCTCTGCTTACATTTCTACTTGAGCATCGACGTTGTCCGATATAATTTCGATTTTCTTTATCTAATTGTCTTTTTTTGTCTTGGTTTAGATGAAGATGATTCGTTATCAATTTTTAAAAATCGTTGTGAATAAAAGGATTTATATAATATGTACTATTTTCATGCGTCAGGTGTGAATACTTGTTCTTTTACCCGGTTATATTCTCCGGAAATTGTTTTTTGCTCTCTAGAAATGTTTTTTAACGCAGTCATTAATTCCAAAAAGCGTAATAAACAAACACTTCTCTGTAATAGTATTTATTCTGTTAAAGTTTCCGAAAAATACGGCGTTTTCTTGGATCTGAGATATTTAAGGTGCAAATAACATATGAACACGGGATTTGTAAGAAATTAGGACTTTGTACAGGAATACTGGGTTTTCAAATAGTGCAGTATTGATATCATATGCGTTACCATGCTTCCAATGATAGGAAAAAATCAGGGAGTATGATTTAACAGGAAAACTAAACTGATCTACATACAATGGATACTAGAACAAAACTCTTTAACACAGTTCGTGAATTCTCATGTCGATTAAGTGCTTCTAGAAATAAAAAGATTCTAACTTATTAAAGAGTTCCGCTCCAATGCTAAGCTTCAGAGGACCTTGAAGGTTGCTTTAGAAAACGTAATATTAATGTTCCAGGAAGTCCTCCTTTAATTTTTTTATGTGGTTTGAATGTCTGGAAATGTGTAAGTAGGTTCTTACGATGTAAACCTGCTACTATCTAATTCATCAACTTAAAGGAATTAGTTCAATAGCATGGGTGAGGTGATCTTTAAACGGTCAGTACCATCGATACACGACAACACACGCTGGACAGGAGTAAAATAGTCAACACCACACAGTGTGTTGGGTAGGAAGGGTACGTATAGGGTAAGTTGCGGCCTATATGATACCCATGTGGGTAGGTGATGCGTGGCAAACAATAAGAAAATATAGTAAACAGTGGCTGTTTCTATGGTACAGATGTGGCTGTCAGGGCAGGCTCTCATAGGGAATGTAGGAAATGATTGATACTGGGGCTGAAATGGAACACCCGAAGGGGCGTCTGAGTAGTAGGTTGGTAGAAAAGTGTAGAGAGTTGATGGGGGCAGGTGGAGGCCAAAAATGAGGAGATATGTTAGAGGGACGGGTTGAACGGTAGGCCATAAACGGCGGGTTTTCTGGTAGCGAGGTTCAATAGTTTGTGTAAGGTGTAGGTAGGATACGTATTGAGGCTGAAAAGGAGACGATGAAAACACGGGTAGGGATGGCATGTTTTTCAATTGTA
This sequence comes from Ceratothoa steindachneri, assembly GCA_963969495.1. Classification (NCBI taxonomy): domain Eukaryota; kingdom Metazoa; phylum Arthropoda; class Malacostraca; order Isopoda; family Cymothoidae; genus Ceratothoa; species Ceratothoa steindachneri. The sequence goes on along the minus strand of OZ018323.1, from coordinate 12,730,049 downwards.
TGAATTGAGGCCGGATAATCGGTACGCCATGGGGGAGGGGTGTTGGGCCAAGTAAGCCACGCGCCGTGTCAAGGATGATAGACGCTTGGGGCGGGAAGGTTTACTGTAGGCAGTTGAGAATTGCAGCAGACGAGCCCGCACAATCAGGAGACTGTAGACTGGGAGAGTTTTGGATTTAATACACGCAATAAAGGGCCTAGGTTGAGGAAGGGTATCTCAATGTTCGGTGTACGGGTGATATGCTAATCTGGAGCCTGCGGAAAGATTCCCTGAACAAGAATAAACAAGATTTTATTATCATTACATGTGTGCTGATACACACTACCATAAATTATTATTAGGGTTAGGTTTTTTATTAATATAGGTGAAAGAGCATAGAGACAAACAAATGGAACAGAAAGAATGAAAGAAGAGAAAATAAATAAGCAAAGGAAGATGGATTAGTAGGGATAGTAAATTTATAATATGTCATAATTACCTTAATCATTATTTTCTGGCTTGTTCACTCCTACGCCGCTCATGCGCACGACCTGAATTATGTATGTGGTCTAAGCAGGTTAAGGGGTTGCCTGAATTGAGATCAAAGCGGTTGCTCGCTGCCTCAGTTCGATCCACAGCTCAGCATGGATTTTTGGCAATCAGGAAAATTAAATTTAACGAAAAATAACCCGATTATCTTTGCTCTCCTTTCAGTGTTATTAATTTATTTCCATCATTCTCTCGCGTGTTTGATACACACAAACATACACATACACAGCTTTGATAAATATAGTTTGTTCACTAAAGTCCCGGTCGATAAAGCGCTTAACGTTTTATCGAGACTCCTTCCCAATCGAAATATTTACCTACCTTTACCTCTCTCAAAATTTTTAAATTGGTGCACTTATGTGTACAGGATGATGTATGTCGTGGTATTGCAATTATATATCCATATTATACATACACACTGACGAGCTTGGCCGGCCTGTTGGTGGGAGGAGAGTGGGGGAGAAAACCGTCCCCCAGCTGTACGTGAGTATTAATATCAAAATAAGCGAGTCCAGATTGGCCTTGAAGATTTAGTTACGGCTAATTGCGGTTCAGGTTATTTAAATAATACAACACAAAGAATATTTAATAACATGAAAAAAGGAAATATGAAATATTTACAAAAGGGGGACTAAATGAAAATATTTGGTCAGATGAAAAATCACACTCGATTGTTGGTCAAAGGGACGAGTCCAAAGGGATTATAACCTGTCAATGACCTGACTCGGATCAAAGTCTATCAAGGGGCTACGTTAAGCATAATACAAACAAAGGTTATTCATATGGAAAGACCAGACTATAATAAGATCCGCAAGACGGAAGCTTGATGCGCTAAGGGGTAGAGCAATTCGAAGCGGTGCTTGTTGATGGTGTAGTTGCCCAAATCCACGAAAGAATGGCCGTTACAAGGAGTTTTCAATTGTCGGGGAGAGAGTCCAATGGGGGAAGAGATCTAGCCTTTGGTGGTGCTCGAATAAATCAAAGAAGAACAGAATCTAAAATCGTGACAAGTCTTCGTGCGAGGGCGAGTGGGTACCAGCTGGAACAAGCCAAACCTTGTGTTAAATAGGATTTGGCGAGGCCGAGAAATAGTCATCGGCAAGGGGGATTGGTACACACTTGATCGAGTCGCTGTGCTCTTCACGAGCCCAAAGGCTTTGAGAAGCTGCTTTGTGTTCTCCAAATCGAGAGGGGGATGGGAGAATCCCAGGCAGCCTTTTGTGTCGCCACCATCGACAAGTCGGCTCTTCGATCGAAGATCCGTATCATTGTGTTTGATACGATAGCCTACAACACGGGCCTTCACAGCGGAGCGTGCACCCTAATCGAGAATGCATTCGGGCGGGAGCTGGTGTGGATTCCCTGCCGGCAACACGTTCTTAAACTCATCCTTTCTTCCGCCTTCAGTTCCGCATTCGGTCACACCTCACGACCGGAAACTGGACTATTCAAGTGCTTCTAGAAGGATTGTCGCAAAGTAAACAAGGCCACCATTGTTCTGCCCATGGAGTAGGTGTTCAAGCAGCGAGGGCTCCAGCACATGCGGACGGTGACTATCGACTACCTCAAACGTGTCCTGCAGGATCAGCACCGAGTGCCGAATACAAGGAGTTGCTGCTCCTCATCTACATATTCCTTAACAAAAAAATAATCTAGACCACGTTCCGGTCTCCTGTCAACGCGCATCACGCCAATTGTATAGTTAAGGTCTTGTACTCCTTCAAGTTCTTCCTTTCCAATCCCAAGTCCAATCCTATATCCACGTCATGCCTAGAGATGTCAAGGCCCTGCTTTTGCTGTAGCTCTTATCGTCGCTGCTCTACGCGCGAGCCTGGAATGCAGACCTTCAAGCTGCCAAGGCACCTCTCAACGACCTGCCCTTGCTTCAAGGCCTTAATAGCTACCCGCACATGGCCATTGCCCAGCTGGTTACTGCTGCCTTCGAGAGACACCTTTGGATCCTGTCGGAGTAGTTGGCCGGCCTAGCGTTCTTCAACCTTCTCTTGTCCCTCGAAGTGGAGCGGAGAATGGTGACCCGGCTCCAAGAACCGAAGATGGGTGTGCTCCATCGATGCGTGCAACCTTTCGAAGATAGCTCCGTTACCGTCGATTAGTTCATTACGCCTCCGTATGCAACCATCTTTAACCTGCTAATGGAGAACAGTATAAGGATTTCACAGGAAGAGTTTCTCCTCCAAGATCCCAGCCGTTAGACGGAGGAGGAGACCTTCATTACGTCCGTGTCACTAGCTGAGAAGTTGCGCGTCTTTAATGATGGTGCGGAGCCGGCCATTGATCTGATGGAGCATACAACTCCACCTTCACAGATGACGAAGAACAGAGGCAGTTTAGCCTTTGCCTGATGTCAGAGCAAAGATGCCGGTGTCTGGAACCCCAACGAAGGCTGCGCTCTCGTCCAAGAAGTGAATATGGACCCTTTCTTGTTATTTTTTAGTGTGTTTCTGAAGGCAGACAAACTGTGCATTTCATTAGCTTCAATTTTCCTTACTAAGTAAGGATAAATTTTGGTTCTTATTTACCTTGAATATAGGTCTGGATAGCAGCCACTAGTGGACTACTTGAAGGCCTGAAAGCGGAAACTAAATAAAGGAATATCAACGTAAATATTTGTGCATTTGTTGATAAGTAAGAAAGGAATAAAAAGCAGTTTGAAAAGCAAGCCTTTCCAAAGCTCCTTTTTTGGACCAATCTAATATATAAATATATATATATATATATATATATATATATATATATATATATATATCTACCGTGCAAAGGAAGAACACCGAATATACAAATTTTCCAAATGTGAGCTATATATTAACCTTTATGTAATTCGACCCGTAGATTCCATTTCTGGCATTGGTTTACGCCCATTTTTCACTCGTTTTGAGTTAGAAATTGGCCACACACCAAGTATACGCGACACTACCATGGTTAACATAGAAGAAACACTGAATATGTAAAATGCAGAGGTTAAACACCGATTATACTGAATATTCAGTCTGTTTCATTTATATGTAGCACGATATCCAGACGTAAAACACCGAATATGCAAACTTTCTATCAATTTATTGCCGTTCCTCTCATGCAGCAACCTGTTTTTTCCTGAACAAATTGTGTGCTTCGTGTATGTACTGAAATGGACAAGAGAGTTTTTTTTGCTGCTTATGTCAAGTTTTATCTTTTTAATTCAGTCGGAGATAATCTCGTCGTTAAAGCAGAAGGGCTGGTCGCCATGGCTTGCAATTACAATACACCATCAAACATTTTAAGCTTTAATTTGAATTTAGTTTTGTTTTCTATCACAATATGTGTTTGCCTCTTTATTTTATTTTAGATTTATTATTTAATGTTTTCTTTATACTTAAAATAACTCCATTTTTTTATTAATATGGTCTGTATTATAAATAATAGTCATGAAGTTGAATAGCTTGGCTGGTGAGAAATGATTAGTTTGTGTTGTTTCTCTTATCAATTTAATCTTTAATCAAATTAAATCATAATAAACTAAATATGAGCCTACGAGAGGGTTCAGGCTTACACTTCCTCGTGTGTCTGTTCGTGGAAATTTAAGTGCCCTCCTGACCCCAGCATATTTTTCTTTTGCTGATCTTCTTTTACGCTTTTGTTTCATCTGTTTATCCAGCCTCCTTTTCTTTGTTTATTTGGTAGCCTAAACTGCTAGACCCACTATGGATGAATTGTCGGTCTATAAACCGGTAATTTAGGATTTTTTTTATTTGGATCCAGATTATGTTCTCTTTTGTGTATTGAGTGTGATTACCACTGCGCGGTTGCCTGCATCAATATCGTTTATCTTTAATATATCGTTGTTTATATATATTTATATTCAGGAGCAAGCCTTAAATATTTGTATGCCTGTAAGTTATATGTGTATTCATTTGTTAAGACAAAAATACTTGCACCGTTCTGCTGTGTATACAAGGTAACAAGCATAAATTAAGGTGGTGGTGAGGGAGGTAAGGGAAGATGTTATGGTGATGATTATCATTATGATAATGCAGTAATTCCCGAAATTATTGTATGTGCTACTTAAATGCAATGCATAAATATTTGTTTATTTTTCTCCTTTCAGAGGTGCTTTGAGGACAGAAGAGCGAGACATTTCATGCATTCAAGAGAATAATATAGCAGCTGCTATGAAAGTTCAATCTCCTGGAGTTTCCGATGCTCATGAAGCAGTGTATGACAATGAAGTGGCTTCCTATCATACCTCTGTTGCTTTTGAGGTTAAGAAAGGAGGAAATCAATGACACAACAAGAAAAGATCATTCATGATGAAGAAAAACATTCAATATTCAATGGGTGTGATATAGATAAATGCCCTTACAAATGCCATGCCAAGTTTGCAAATGAAATGCGAAACCACATTCACTCAGAACTTTGGAAAAACTGCTACGATATGAGGCAAGCATGGTTGTCAAGCAAAGTAACAAGGTAAGAAGTATAAAGAAGGCATATTTAGGACGATTTATCAAGGAAGAACTCATCGTATGTGTATACACTGAGCGATACCCAAGGAACAGCAATCAAAGTCTGTCAAAATTTTTTTCTCAGCACTTTAAGGTACAGTCAAGATCTGGTTATAAAATCATTATTTTATTCCATTGATACAGTTTATTCATCTACAACTAATATGAGAGGAACTATTGCAGTGCCAGATAACAGAGGAAAACTTGAACCTACCAATCGAGTTAATAGAGAAGTAATAATAAATCACATAGAATCTTTCAATCCAGTTATTTCTCACTTCAGAAGAGACAATGCTCCACATGTAAGATACCTTCCAACATATCTCTCCGTTGCTTCAATGAACAAACTATTTCAAGAAAAACATGCATCAGTCCGTTGTTTATATGAATCCTATCGGAGTATACTAAAGAAAATGAACATAAGTTTTCTGAACCTTGTGTTGACAAATGTTCAACATGGTCATTTTATGAATTGAATATGAATCAAGAAAATACTGAAAAGTGTCAATTGCACAATGAAATGCAAAAGGAAGCAATAAAAGAATAGAATAAAGATGGTGAGATATACAAACAAATGGATGGACTCTTAATATTTGCCGTCGATATGCAAAACGTTTTGCTCCTGTCAAGGATGCCTGATGTTAAAGAAAGTTTTTCTGCTCGAGAATGGTTGTGTTTAATGAAAAATTTGCGTCTTTAAAGTAAAATCAACATCACTATTGTGTAGTTTGGAATGAAAGTCTTCGAGGTAGGAATGATCCTGATGTTGCATCATCCTATATCAAAGTGATTAAGGAAAATTGAGATGCAAAGAAGTTTATATTTTGGATAGATAATTGCGTTGCTCAGAATAAAAACTGGACCTTATATTCGGCATTCGCTTTACTTGTCAATGAAGATCTTGGACTCTCAGAAATCACATTGAAATATCTTGTCACCGGTCACACATTCTTTGCCGCAGATGGCGTTCATGGAAAAATTAAACAAGTAATCCGTAAAAAGAAGAATCTGTATGATATGAGAGGCCTCTGCGATTGACTGGAATTTTCAACCAAGAGAACAACGGTCTTAGAAATGCAGCTTTATGATTTTAAGGCCTAGGAAAACTTGTCAAGGTTAAGAACAACCTGAAGAGCGTCTTCTGAGAATAATATTCCTCCTTTACAAGATTTATGTGAAGTCCGATTTGAGAAAGGTCTGCACGGGCTGATTTATAAAAAAAAACATTTCAGAACTATGGAACTCTAGTTAAATTTATGAAAAAATTATACCACCCAGTTATTCGGAGAAATATTCATCAAAGACGAGAGGAATTCAAAAAGAAAAATTGGATAATATTCACTCAGGTCTTGTTATGAGAATGCCTATTTCCTGCCGAGCATTTTGGAATAACCTCCCTACTAGTGATAATATCTCCGATCTCTTAAATTCCAGAGTAGATTAAACATCAAGGTCCTATGAATTCTCCCGTTAAGTTTAAAATAGATTTACTTTTTGTGTATTTAGTCATTTTTCCTTAAAAAGGGATATAACTACAGTTTTTGTGAAGTTTTATACTTTTACTCAGATCGTTGTAAGTATGATTTATGTTCACTATTTTCTTTATTAAATTAAGGATATTTCAAACTAATATTAACATGAAAATAGAAAGATAAATTCCTTGCACTTTTTAAAGATTCTGCTTGGGTGGAATTTTATCGTCAAAATATCAATAAAAATTAGATAGATTTATAGGATTGTTAAAAATTCTAATAATAAACAAAAACAGTGATGAATGTATGTATAATGTAATGTGGTTGCCCTAATTATAATGAAGTCTGATTCCTTAATGTGAAAACACCGAATATAGGTATAATCGGTGTCTCATTGTTTAATATTAATGGTCATTCAAGAAGAAAAACACCGAATATACTTATATTCGGTTTCTTTCCTCTTCATTTGTGGTGAATAGCAATCCACAAACCAAAGGAAAAACAGTTTTTGTGCAACGGAGCCAAAAATATAAAATTAATGCCCAAAAGAAGGTACAAATATGAAAGATGATGCCCCTAATGGAGTAAATACATTAAACTTTTAACATAATCTTGAAAATATACTATTTTTTTTGGCATTGCAATAAAGGAAAATTTGAACGCTTCTCCAGTAAAGTTATTATATTGTATATACGGTGCTCTTTGTCTGCACGGCAGATATATATATATATATAAATATATATATATATATATATATATATATATATATATATATATATATATATATATATATATATTTATCAGATCACTAAAAAATGGATCTTGACACAAGCCAGAGCAAGATCATGATTTTAAAGATCACTTTTAAAGATTACTTTCGTAACAATTTAAAATATTGTCTTATAGAGTACACAAAATCTAATTCTATTGTTAATCATTCCTTAAAATTAGCACTCCTAATACCGGGGCTGATGCAATGCAAGCATCCCATCCCACCCCTGTTCTATGTACTAAAATATATTTGATTGATGAAAATCATCTATTTTAATTTAACAGTTCAAGGGGTCATAACTACAAGATGTATAAGTCTTACTCACATTCTAATCAACGTAAACATTATTTTAGAGTGTGAAAAATAGATAGGGTAGAATAGTCTTTGTGAATCAGTGGTCACTTCCACCACTTAAACACTTTATAGAATAATCTTGATAATTACATGATAAATAAATCAAACTTTAATGAAATTGAATATAATTATTATTTAAATAAATTTAGAATGGTTTTAATATTAATAAAATTACATTAGCCATCTTAATAATATTGATTTCTTAAAATTAGTGTTTTATAACAGATTTTAAAAATTTTAAGCAAATAAGTAACATTTTACATCATTGTTTCTATTTTTCTTGATCGACTCATTGGTTTGTGTCATCGATCCAGGTCAGCTGCTGCTTTGTTTCGTCAGTTCTTACTTCTTATGCTCAACTTGATTATCACGGTCAAAGGAGGGAGAGTTGAGTAGCGCGGCATAAATCGCCGTTGTTGTGTTGTTCACGATTTTTTCGTCATCAAATGGTTTGAATTCTTTGTAGTCGTCAAGTGTCGCCGTTGACGGGCCTTCGCCTCGACTTCGTCATGGTTATTTCTTAGCCCTCATCTTCTCCTTATTGTCGTCGCATTTTAGTCTTCGTCTCATACACAATCAAAGAAGTCACATACCTACATGACAATTTGAATTAAGTTATTGCCATCACCACCTTACGATACTTGCTTTATTATTGTATTGTATTTGTATTTATCAATATATACTCAGACTTTTATCACTTTTTGGATTTTTGGTTTTAATGTGTGTTAGTTTATCTAGTATTTAACATAATAGAATTCCTAATGTGTGCAAATGGGGCAAAATGCCTAGGAATTTCCAGGTATATAAAAAATCTTCGACAAAAAGAAGAAATATTGAGAAGGTAGAATCGCAAAATTACTCTGTGTAGATGAGGTAAAGATGTCCATTGCCGAGTCGCACCTTTGTAATCGTCATGTCTTTGGCTTGGTCACATCTTTGCCGTTGTCACGTCTTCGCCAATATCACATCACTGCAAGACATTTTGAATCAAGTTTTGCCATCGTCAAGCCTTCGCCACTGTTATATCTTCTTTATCGTTACGTCTTTGTCATCAACACATCATCACCAAAGTCACTTTGCGATACTTGATTTTCAATTCTTTCGTATTTATTCTGATAAATTCCTTTTTATATATTCGCAACTTTGATGGCCTATTGCCTTTTTTTGCACTTAATTTTTGACCCACTTTTATCTAGCACTATCCGACCACCTTCAAATATTGAGTAGACACTAGCATCATTCAATTTCTGCTAATTCTCTAAAGATGACCTAACACGGTTAAAAGACGTGAGGAATAAAAAATGTTATTCGCGGATGTTTTTTATCGCCTAGAAGATCCGGTTTAAAACTTGTAAGAAATATTAAGAAAATACAAGTTAAAATTAATAACGTTGCCACACCTGCGGACTTCAATAGTACATGCATATATATATATATATATATATATTTATATAATATGGAATAATTATATTAGTAGAGATAGTAAAATTCTATTAGGTTGAGGAATAAGTTCTTGCGTTTTTTAAATGTTGTGTTGATTTAAGTTTTGTTAACGTGATTTGTGGACATATTAAAAAGCAATAATAAATAATGAGAGCAAAATTTGCAAAGGTTAGGCTACGTCTCTTAACAGCGTAGACTATTAGGCTTTTGCTTTTGCTACATCTTGAAGTTGAATATCTAAGTCATTGCGGTTTATTTAAAAGTTGTGTTAATTTAATTTTTGTTCTTTATCCTCAAAATAGAATGTAAAGTTTAAAGAAAGGCGCATTTTCAACACTTGTTATTCATTTTCAATCGAGACGGGAACAATGCAAACGCAGCTAAAGCTCGTCGCGATATTTGTGCTGTGTACGGGGAAAATGCTTTATCAGAAAGGACAGCTCAATGGTGGTTTTCACGTTTCAAAAAACGGTCATTTCAATCTTAATGACGAAGAACGTTCTGGCCGCCCCATGAAGTGGATGAAGATCGATTGAAGGACCTTTTTCATGAAAATCCTCGTCAATCGACTGAATAATTGGCTGTACAATTGGTGTGTGATCAGAAACTGTAGTAAATCACCTTCATTCGATGGGAAAAGTTAAAAAACTTGTTGCATGGGTTCCGCACGCTTTGGGCGAGAGCAACAAACTTCAATGCCCCGCGATTGCCGCAGGTTTTTTTGCTCGTCACAAGGCTACTCGTGGATATAAGGACAGATTTCTTCACCGTATCATCACTGTGACGAAAAGTGGTGTGTTTATGTCAACATGAACCATCGAAAACAATGGCTTAGCCCCAATAAAAAAACACTTCCGCTATTAAAGCAAGACTTCATCGACGAAAGACGATGCTGTGTGTGTGTTAGATTGTGAAGGCATCATTCTTTAAGAGCTCCTTGCAAACAACGAGATCGTCAAGGCAGAACTCTACTTTCAACCAATGTATTGACTCGCCAAGCTATTCGTGAAAAGCAAGCTCATCGACTTTATGGAGTCCTTCTGCAACATTACAATGCTCGTCCTCACATTGCCAATATAACAAAAGACGCAATCCAAACGCTTAATTCGTAAATCCTGCCGCATCTTCCATATTCATCAGGCTTGTCTCCATCGGATTTCCATCTGTTCCGATCGCTCTTCAACAATTTGCACGGCGTGTCGTTCAATTCTGATGTGGAATTAAGAACCTGGTTAGACGAATTCTTCGAGTCAAAATTCAGAGATTTTTATAGCAAAGGCATCGAAAAACTAGTTGAATGTTTGAAAGAAGTCGTAAATAACAACGGAGAATATATTATTGATTAAATTGCATATTGTTATTAATTAAAAATGTAGTTTTCTAAAATTGTTAATGATAATGAATAAATTTGATAAAACCGCAAGAACTTATTCCTTAACCCATTAATAGAAGACAACAAAATTGAATTAAAATGAGAATGATTACAATGAAATATTAAAAAATTCTAAACGGACGATATTTAAAAATGTGTTCTCTAAAATATTAATTCTAGATATTATAATAAATAAAAAACTGATGTACTGAATTTTAAATGACAAGCTATCTACGAAAAGGTTATTTAAATGAGCAACATTCTAAAAGAATTCGAAGCTAAGTTGACAATCTATTGCAAAAATTGTAATAAATTCTCTTTACAAGAGCTATATTATAAAATCAATCAATTCGAGAGAGTAATTGACTGAAAAATACAAAATAATTAATATATAATTACCAGTTTATGTAGCAAGGCTGATTAAAAAGAAAACTAAACACAAAATATTGAGTGAAGTAAATTACGTATCGTAATACCTTTTACGTAACTTCCCACTTGCAATCAGTGTATGTCAGGAAGTGAAAAGTTTACAGACAGTAAGCCTAATTAGGTAAAGTAATTGTACGATGGTGAGTCCAAAGGTTTTCAGACAAATGTTCTAAAAAAATTATTTTTTCAACATAATACAATCATTTTTCTACATAAGCTCCAGTATTGTCTAAACACTTTTGCTATCTATGTTTTCGCCTGTAAATTTCCTCCTTGTAGAATTGCTGGGGTTGTCCCTGACAGCAAGTAATAACCTGATATTTTACTTCATCTAACGACTAGATTCGGGTGCCTTTTAGGTGTATTCTTATCGAAGTTTCCATAGTATAGCCCTAACAGCCTGCAAGGAATGCGCTGGGACATTGTTAAGGTGAAAGAAATTTAGCTGTGCTGCTTTCCTCGGCATTTTTTGCCCAAGGTAGTCTTCAGCTTCTTTAACATTTTATCATAGCTCTAGGTAACAGTTTTTCGTCCTTCTAAAATTCTCCCAAATTGTTGCCATAACCTTTTGAACAGGTTTTTCTGTAACGAATTTACAGTTCCAGCTGTTTCCTTCAGATGCCACTCTTTTGATTTAATTTTGTTTTTAGGCTCGAACTTGTAGATCAAAGTTTCTCCTCCAGGGACGAAACGTTTAAAAAAATTGACCTTATTTTTTTCAATTTAGGATCACAACCGCTAAAGAAAGGTCAGCCCTTTAATTCAATTGGTCTTTGGGCAACGCTTTAGTGAAGAAGCTTGCTGAAAACTTGCTTAAGCCAAGATTTTCAGTGAGAATTCAAAATGCTGCGATCTTCTTCAACTAGATTTTGAACAAGAGTCATGTTTCCTTGATTTTTTTTTGACATGATCCAGTGTATCATCTTTCGAGTTGTTCTCTGCCTTCCTTGATGTGCTTAATCCAATCGTAAACCACTGCTCTACATGGTAAAAGAGTCCCCATAAAGCTATAATAATTCTAACAGGATTCCAATCAAGTTTAGTTAGAAGTTTAGTGTAGGCTCTTCTTTCAAAATTCGTCACTTTGAGAGTTGAAAAGACAACCTTAAAAGAAGAGCACTGTATGAACACACTCACGATATTTAGAATGATAAAACAACGAAATTTTTCGAGAAGCATCAAAAACATTTTCGAACATAAATTAACTTGTAAAATATTGTTTATTTTGAAATTATGACATTTGTTTGAAAACGTTTTGACTGTCCTTCAATATGGCTGGTTGGCGAATGACAGAAATTTGGTTGTTTGTTAACGAGGTTCTTATAATTAGGAAATGAGAAGGGAGATATATGTAATGTCAAGTTTGAAGTTAGCGATTTCGTCTTTATGAGAAGGGTTTTTAAAATTCTTTCGGCCTACTATTTTAAATTATGTAGATTTCAGTTTGAAATTGGATAATATCATTTCTAATCGCAAAAGTGTTCTTTCTAGATTAGCTTCTCCTGGAATATGACTAATACTGATTTGGGGACAAAACCACTCTTTAAATGAGCGAACCGTGCTTCCAATGTAGGTTTCCTGTACACAAAATGGAGAATTAAAAATATAAACAATGCGTTTCTTCAATGAACGGGAAGTTTGTATTTTTATGAAAAGAAACTATTTATCGAAAGAGAGTTGACAAATTTAATCTTGAAATCTGTTTGGAAGTAGTATTTTTTGAGTAACTTCGCAAAGGTTTTCACGTAAGTTACTTTTTTCGATTCAAAATTATCGAACCCGGAGACTTATTAGCTAATTAAATTAACCAATTATCCCGTCTTTCAGGCTTCACTCTTGAGCAATGTCTCCCACGTGGCTTGTTGTAGTTTCCTTTATTGCATGTCCATATTGCCACTTACAATTCCGGCCATTATCTGCCAAGTCGACTCCTGAGAACTTTTTGGTCATCTTCGCAAAAAACGTAACTTCTCCGGACACGCTAGATTTAATTGATACGCTTTGCAAACTATCGAATAGTAAGGGAATTTTCAGTATACATCACTTGAGGATTGCACTAAAGCCTATTCGAAGTGGCTTTTGGTCCTCTCTTCTAGCGTTCTCTGAAATGGTTCGACGGGTTAAGGCAGTGGCCCTATTTGGTAATTGCTTATTTGGGCGTTTGTTGTCTCAAATGTCAAACCTGTCTTGCAAACACATCTGAATTCTAAAATATGAAGCTGATTGAAGCAATTTACAAGCGTACATAAAATACCACCTATCGTTACGTAACTTTGAATGTTTTTAGCTTTCCTCATGATGTATCTATCAACAATCAGTGAATGAACATTTTCATTAAATCAACTTAAAAGCTCAGTTTTTAAATTTACGAGTATATGTACCGTTACTTAAGCCTACTGATGCCTTGAATTGACCATGAGTGTATAAAGCTTTGAAGCCTCCAAAATTCGTCTCGCATTCTAGATAAAAAAGATGTAACTTGTCTCTTTTGGGGTTAACCGAAGTCATAAGAGCCAGATATTTGGACTCTTGACATTTACATTCCACTGAAGGCTGGGCTTCGAGCTGTACTCACAGTGAAAAACTAAATAATATATTTAACCATGCTTCTTGTTAACACAACTCTGGCAATCCTGACATACATAGCCTAAGATGTCAAGAGGAAAAATATAATGTTATAGTTCGTCAAAACTCCTTTTCCAATATATCCATCTTGTGCGTGTTACTCTGAGAAGATTATCATACTTAGTACCTACGAATTAGTAATAGCATATTATTTGGTAACATTAACTGAAAGTGATAGGTAAAGAGCACACACCCCGGCGAATAATTACTTCCTATTTAGAAGAATAGATGAATTTCAAAGCGACCCCGCGATTCACAGCGAAAGTAACCATTAAATTGTGCAAACAGAGAAGCATAAAGAGGACTCTTGAAACCCGCAGTTCCGACACTCTCAGTAGAAGCGCCACTTCTGCTCCTTCAGGGCCTCAGAAGAACTCATGTCGCACTTTGGTTAAAATAGGGTAAGGGAAATAGGCAATTTTCCTGTAATTATATTGTTTATGACTTGCTGCTTATATTAACACAGTGTGTGATTCAATAAAATGAAATCCATAAATAAGAGCCATATTTCTTAATATCTTATTTATTTAAAAAATATATATGTATATTATTGGATAGAGTTGAGTTAAATTTTATTATCTAATATTAATTCAGAAATATGACTTCCATATTTATAATATCTCTCCTTTATAATGCAACGATGCTTTACTATATATGAAATCATTTTACAGGTCAAGTTACTTCTAGTCTATGAATTTTATTGAACGCTATCGATTGATGTGTAACATTTTAAAAATTTTTAAACTTTAAGAGTTACAGGAATTTCTTATGAGTCTCATTTACTTGGATCATGATTATTATTATTTTTTACATAATATATCACGAAATAAGGAAAATGAAAAATTAAACAACGAATCATAGCGAAATTGCTCTAAAAATTATATTTTCTTAATTTCAGCAGTTTGCTTTTACAATACTGTGCCAAATTTTTAAATAATTTAAAATTTAAATTAAACCAATGCTTTTCTCAACCTAAAACATGACTTTACATATCTAAGTGTTGGAAGCAGCGCTGCCACATTAGTTGCTGCTCTAAATAAATGGCTTGATATTTTTCTAAAGTTCTGAAGCTGTGAAAATTTAAATTTCTTTACCATTCGAAAGCATTGTATAATGTGAAATGATAATGAATTAAGAAATATTTTATATTTTAGGGAAAATTTGTTAAAATCGCAAATATTTTATGACAGCCCTGGTTGAGTTAAACTTATTTGATTTCTCACAAAGTTTGACATGATAACGAATTGTTGCCCCACCCTATAAAATACATTAGACGTCCTTGTGGCTTGCGACCCTATTTTGGAATGCACTGCTTTATGCCAGATTCTGGGCGCCAAACTACTTTGCCAACTGCCATTACTATTTTGCCTAGTTTGCGTTTTCTTTGATTTGACTCACTGTATTCTTTCCACCTCGCTGGACTTCTGATGCTCTTTCTAATCAGCGCGTAGTTAAATCTAATTATGAATAATAATAAGGCAATGTATTTTGATAGTTTCATTATCACGATGGTTTCATTACCATATAATGTTGTTCATATGTTTTACCTTCGATAATTTTAATGCATTTGTTCAGTTAAATATTGTGACCATTATATCATATCTACCTTACATTTTCTCTCTCTCCTTACTAAGGTTTGATTTTGGGTAAAACTTACGATTAAGAGATAAACTCATTATTATTTTTATTATATCATACATTATGTCCGCTTGCAAAAGCCATGATCATTTAATCTGTGTCTTGTAGCTAGTAAGTGATATTATCTCGTCTTTTATTCTGGTCAAAAAGAGCTACTCCTAAAATATTCTTATCGTATTTAAACCACTATAGTGGTCTTTGCTTCTGAAAAAGGATCAAAACGCATTCCTTTAAATTAAAATGGCAAAGTTAAAATGGACCCAGGGTGCTTGCTCTAATAAATTATGAGGATTGTAGTGAGGTACAGTGACGCGTTTCCTGGTGAAAACTGGTTTCACGCTGAGAAATGTGTTGCCAATAAGGATGCTCAGTTTTTAACTTAAGTATCTGACTAACGACTCAAAAAACGTGTTCTTCAAGCAATGTATTCCAGCAAAATGAAGACTCGAAAGGATAGAATCTTATGGATCGATTATACTTGATCCTTTGTCAAGAAATAAAATTGGCTTGTATATGATTTTTATGGCTTGAGCTTCATGAGGCCAGGTTTGTTTTAAGAAACTCACATCATCTATATATTGAAAGCTTAGCAGAAGGTAGTAAAACTCACCTTGCTGGGTAAATATAATTAGTAATAAAAATATCCTTGGCTGAATTATAAATTTATGTTAGCTATAAATCCGTTAGAATTCCCAAAGATAACTAAACAATAAAGTTTTTGCTTTGTTGAGTACGGAAATATTTTTCAGATATCTCTTGGTACTTATTTTAATGTCTGTTAGCTATTTTTGATTTGAGAATGAAACGGTTTTGTACGATTTCAAGAGGAAGATAAAAACTGAGTTAATAGTATAGAAACGTCACTCGCTGCTAGTTTTTGCAGAAAATGATTGAGACTCAAGTTTGGAAAATGATTTCTAGATTTGATAACTTATATGCATTAGTTTTAAAGAGAAATGAGAGAATCTTAAAAAGTACGTTCAAAACTTTCGCATAAGGGAGGTCATTTTCATTTTTTCATTTTTTTTGGTTTAAAACGTTACTTTCCTTTAGTTAAGAACACTTATAACAATTAGCATGTTGTATATTTAGTAATAATTTCAAATTTAGGAAGTTTGTTAGTACATTATGAGTCAAAACCTTATGCAAGTTTTGAAATAATTCCAACCATTCTCTACTTAATTTTATTTTACTTCAATTTAGCACTTGCATATTGGTTTCCTTCTTTTATATATTTTGTTTTGAGGGATCATGAGTCGGGTCAATAAACCTACACCTCAGTTGCATATTGATCAAGATGATCGCAGGTCTTCTTGAACTGGAAGCTTTCTAGTTGCTAGGTCAACATTTGCTGCGTAAACTTGTGATTGGATATGACCGCACAAGTCCCTTAACACTCACTGCGAAGTGATCGCGCCCTAGTATTTGTTTTTATAACTGTTAAAATCAATTTTCAAAAATTCCTTGAGTGGTTGATGGGGGTGTCAAAGTATTTGTGTAGTACAGGGGTGATTAATGTGATGAGTGGATGAAAAGATAGAAGGATGTTAGGATGAAAATAAGGAGATGACTAAATAAGTTAAATTTATTAAAGTGCAGAACAGAATATTGGATCCTCCTATCAACAACTTGTGGATGAGTTATTTTTCCTCTAGGTAGCAGATAATTCAGCTGACGGGGCTGATACCCTCTGCCATTAATGCTGATCTTAAGATGTCGAGGGTTCCTCTAACATTAATGGCTAGGTATCGTCGTCGGATTTCCCCATAAGTCGTGCATTCTAAAATGTAAAAAGGTAAATGTGAGGGGTCAAGGGAGGCATTCGCAGTAATGGGGCTGTTTCTTTTCCATTAGGAATCTGTATGTAATTAATGTGTGCTCGATGCAATTATGGCACACAGATACTTCTTGTCAGTGGAAAAGGCCTTGAAGCTTCGATTTCGATAAGCTTTAGAAGATGTGTCACATCTTATTTCTCGTAGAGGTCTGCCCATCAAGCCCTCCATACCTAACGGATGTTGGCATGCATTACGACGATGTGGCCTTTGCACGGTATTGAAATGTCAGTGAGTCTAATTGGGCGAAGGGAATCGGTCTTGGACGCTGTATCGAGCCACTCATTCTCTGTGAACCCTAAAAGTCATGGAACCCAGCACAAGTAGATATTCCTTCCATTGCAAGCTGGTCTATATAACTAATTTCTTATTTTTAAGAAAATTAAATCGGTATACGTCATTCATTATAATGATCGGAGGCTAATCCAAGGGTCAGTGAAGATCGTAGATTAATCTAAAGGGTGGGTGTTACAAACCCATTGTACTGAGTGTTTCAGGGCATATGCCTCTGTTGTAAGAATTGCTGCAGCTTATGGTAAAATTTCAGAGTTGAAGTAATTGCCCGTTATCAAGGAGGATCAGGCTCCTTTTCTGAATTTCGATCAACATTCAACGAAACATTCCTTGGTGCGTTGAAGCATGCGTGTGGAATTGAATTTTTCTTAGCACGAGGTGTGTTTGGTGGAATTCCACTATGATGCCATCGCAGATCTTAATTGTGTTTTCCATTATGATATTTCTGGAAAAGCAAGTGGATAGGTTAATTTCATCCATACTCTGATCTCTACTACCCAAAGCAGCACTCGAGCTCCAATTAGTTGGTGGATTGCTGGGTTTGCCGCGAATGTGGTGGCAATATTTTCGTTCAGAGCAGTGCTTGTGGTCGGCGATGCTGGAAGTCGCTATATTTAGGCACAGAGACCTAAGCTGAGTCCTGCCCTTTAGTGCCAGTATAGCTTTCATGTCGCATTCTACGCTCGAGATTAGTGAGGAACGAAAGGCCTCAGTAGATATATAAATTCTTTCAATGGCCACTGTGGCAATAAGAGTTAGGTGCCTTGCAGAAGCAAAAGAAAAGAATTTGTACACTTATTCAAAGTTTAAGGCGAATTAATGAAAGGTAGAGAAGGAGGAATTTTTCTCGATCCACTTCTTAAATGTTCTAGGAAAATGTTCGCAGGGCATTTCCCGCCCCTTTGCAGAAGTTTTAAACAGTTCGGATGTAGGGTTCCCAGGTCGAATTCTAATTGATTGTAAATCATAGGAGTCAACAGCTAACGAGGATTGCAATCTTCTGCTGATGAAGGTAGAGGTCGAATTCCCTAATACACCCACCACGGCGGCAAAAATTAACTACTTTCATTTTCTTGGTCGATAATTTGTAGCCTTGTGAAAAGGTTGATAGCATGATGTTGCTGATGGGAGCTTGATGCAAAGGTCTACTTGTGCCATTTAAGAGCCTGCTACGGGAATTGTGTAGTAGTGTACGTTGTAGTTTACTGCAATATCCTGAGTTATGTTCTCCGAGATTTCGATCATCCCCATAGCAAATAAGGCCACGCTTAAGAAGATTCCCCAAGAAACATCTTCTTCCTGTTGAAATGGATTTGATTTGGAGTTTCCCAATCTTATGGAATAAGTGCTGTTGGGTAGGAAGGGATAAATTCTGGAAATAGTCCGGTGAGGCCTAGATTAGGGAGGGTTTTCAAAATAACGAGACGCCATGACGTGTCTTATGCTTTTTTAATGTCAAATAAGAGATCCACAGAGTGTCGTTTCCTGGAGAAAGCATTGCATACTGTGGATTCCAGGTGGCTCAGAGCATCCGTGGTTGAAAAAAATATTTTTTAATCCAGAATCGGTTTGAGATATGTGAGATGCTATTTCAACCGAAGTCTGGAGAACTTGGGTGTTGCGTTAGCTCTACTTGAATCTTTAGCGAACTGTTTCTTTAACAATTTTACTACGTCACCTGGGTTTAATAAGGTGTTTCAGTTTATGCTAAATAAATGGATCAGGTCACAAATGAACTTGACTATCGTAGAAGGCCTCGGATTTCGTTCCAGGTAAGGTAGATATGTGTTTTCTCATTTATCGTTGAGATGTTGGCTGTCCATGAACTTCAACGAGTTTGCTTTATGAGATATCTATATTTTCCTTGCTTTTTTCTTAAAGTACCTCTTCGTCGTCGGACTTCACCAGCGTTTGTACGTCGTATGCTTACCTTTGTACTTTCAGTGCGGCAGTCCTTTCCGGCTTTCACCATGGAACTGGTTGTCTCTGGGTTATTCTGAGCTAACTACTTTAGATTACTCGCCTGTTTGTTTCAGTATGGTTTTGAAGATCTCCAGAAGTTTGTTGGTTTCTCGGATATTGTTCACTTGTATGCCTTCGAAGTTAATGAGGTTATGCATTTTGGCCAATTGGCCCTATCCAAAATCCAAACATCTCAGGGAGAGTATGATTGGGAAGTGGTCACATCCTTGCAAGTCATCGAAGACTATCTAGTCAAATTTCGCCGTGATGTTGGGTTAACAGAGGGCCAGGTCGAGCAATAACAAAATGTCTGTTTATATAT
This sequence comes from Ceratothoa steindachneri, assembly GCA_963969495.1. NCBI lineage: Eukaryota > Metazoa > Arthropoda > Malacostraca > Isopoda > Cymothoidae > Ceratothoa > Ceratothoa steindachneri. Next base: position 12,710,504 of record OZ018323.1, on the reverse strand, counting down.
TCAATCGGGTTCCCTCTACCTAGTAAAAAGGTTTTCAGTTGGTTGTTTACTATTAATTTAGATAATTCATTAAATCTGGTGTTTCAAATACTTTGCCTCATTTGTGGTTAGGGCAATTAATGTCCCCATTAATAATGAAGAAGGTAGATAATTGTGAGAGTAAGTCTCTTAAGTCGACAGTTGGGAGAGTTCCAGCGAGTGAAGGGTAGACATTTGCCAATTTATAATGTTACCAGATATGCACGGTGGCAGCAATTGATTCTAAGGGCAAGTTTAGGTTGAGTTATATGGTGAATACATCCATGTTAGTGTATATGGCAAGCCACCAGATGTGTTGCTGTCATTGAGATCTGGCATGCCTACACACGTGTAACTCAGGAGCCTTATGAGTCTGATTGATTTCCAACATGGTTTCCTAGAAGCAGTCTCGTTCAACAACAAATACCTTCTTTCTTCCCAAATAGCTCTGATTCCACGGAGGTTCAACTCGATTAGCTTTATTATTCTTTTAGTTTTATTCTTGAAACAAGCGGTTTGGCTATCACGTATGTAGGTCGTGGTCCCTTTGGATTATTAAGACTTTTTTCGAACTGTATTATGCTGATGACTGATCTTTTGGTCTTTCAAACTTTTCTATTATTTTCTCCCTTAACTGTGTTTTGAGAAACTAATGGAGGAGTGCGGTACGGCTGCATCCACAAAGGTGGGGACAGTTCTTTCATTCTCGACATTTGAAGGAAGACAGCGGATGTCTTTCAACTTTTCTGCTGGTGTGTGGGTAGTATTTCTCGTAGGTGGTCTAATCAGAGCTTTAGTGTGCTTTGCAGGGGAAAGTAAGGTTAATGATGGATCCAGGGCATCCTCCGTTTGTAGTCGTTTGCACGAAACTATATAAGTTACTATGTCATTCCGTCAGTCGCTCAGGGTTTATGGTAACCATTTTAATTTTCAATGAGTTTTGAATGTTTTAAAGATCTTTAGGTCATATAATATATAAGTTTGTTAATTGATAATACCTTTTTGAGTTTGATTTTATTATTGAAATAATTGGGAGCACGTGACTTAGGTATGTTCACCTTGTTCTATTGTCTACCTTTTCTTTAAGGCTGGTTTCTGGGGTAGACCTTTTATATGTAGGGGCCATAGCATAGTGTGAGTTCTTGTTCTAGGTGTAGGAAAATGGCCTCTGTAAGATCCTGGAAGTCCATCCATTCGGAATCTGGTTGATGGGCTCTGTAAACTCCTGGAGCTACTTTCACGCCTCTACCTCTCTGCTTTGGTATAAAGTCTATCGTAGAGGCCTGAAATGCAAGAACTTAGGGTAGAGAAACTGTATTTTGCGGAGAAATGTTCGTTTCTCGGCCATTGTATGAGTAGGTAGGGTCAGAGTGGTTATGTGGTGTCTGAGGCGCTCTCGATCCTTCTGAAACTCACCTCTTGCTTCGGGTGTCTACCAGTGTGGGGCCATAGCGTGAATTCTCATCGGGTGAAGACTGGTGCCTTAATATATTAACACCATCATATCAGGGTTTTGATGCTCACCTCGTTTCGTCCACGGAAGCTTCCGATTTTACTCTTGTTCCAATGTCGTATTTAACTACTCTCCTGCATCTTGATGAATTCCGTTTTTTGGTAGGATTCCACCTCCTCTACAAATATACAAATCTAGCATTTTTGTTTGATGCTTGATGTGGCTTCATAATTTCCAAATTTAGCTGCGAAATTTTCGAGTGATTCTCAGTGTGAAGTATTTGCGTAATTGATGCAAGTAGGCTCGAGGCCCTGGTCCTTTTGACAGCAGCTCTTTAATGAGTGACCATATATTTAGCAGAAATAATATCTCCTTGGGCAGGGTTTAAATTCCTTTACCAGGTAGCGACAAGATCTTCGATATATGGGTTTCAGCAGAATCTCTAATTCAAATAGGAAAAATAAAGTTTTATTGGAACTTGCACGTCAACTACTCTCTGTAATTGAGTGTTGAGTATTCACCTGATTCTTCAAATAGTTGTATTTCTTGATATTGTGCTAATTCTGTCTCTATTTTCACATGCATGGAGTAGAGCCCACACCTGTACCTTCATAAAATCCTCTATGCTCATAAGATCCTACTCTGTTTTGCTGGATTTTGAGTAGGTTTAACTAACTCTAAATTTTTGTGGATAATGATCAAGAAAGTTGCAGGTCATTTTAAACTCGATGCTTCCTATCAATTTCCCTATCAGTCTTTGCTGCGTAAACTTGAGAACTGTAGAGCACACTCCTGTTCTCATAAAAGATCTTATATGATAATTTACAATACTTACCTATTGGTTCCACGTCTTAAGGTTTTGAGTGCCTTCTAAAATACTGCTTGTCTTCCTTAATTTGTTACGTGCACTTAAAACCTAATTGGATTCGCAACTACTTTTTATGTTTTTGATGGGATTCCCCTCGAAGGACTACGTTAAAGAAAGTCCCTCGGAATACCTCTTTCAGCCCCTTCGCTCTAAACCACGTTCTCCTTGTCGTGAGAATATTAGAATCATTGAGAAGGCAGCAACCCCGCGCTGACTCTCTCGACCCAACTGTATTTGTTTATTCGGGATGCACCTCGCTCTTTTCCCCGCGATAACCACGAATTCTCGCCCCATGCCTCACAAACATGTCTGTTGCTCTTGCGAGCGTGGCCGTCATACCCAACCCCATATCCTGGGGCAAATTCCGCTATGCAATCCAACTCGTTATCTCGAAGTAAGTAAATGGGGACGGCCATGCCTGTGGCTAACTAACGGACCAGCCACCTGGCTATTTAACCCTGCGTCCAACATTCATTGAGGAAATTGAGAGTCTGCCAGTCCCTCTGTTCAGCCCTCATTTGTCTGTTCCCGCGCGAAGTCTAGCAACACCTGTTCGAGTCGTATCTCGTCGTCAAGATTTCAACAGCACGCCGCCATTCAGGGAGATTTGGCCCCTGTGCAGAGGAAAGCTATCGAACGACCTTCTTCCCGGAGAACTGTGCGCCCCTCCCCCCCCTCAGCTCGCACCTACATTCACTACTCCTGTTCATTGAGTCTGAGACTTCTTGCCTAGTGATATGTCGTGGAATGGCCAGACTGTATATTTATATATACGTAGGTACTTTGAGGCTTTGGGCCTAAGTTGGTTGAAGACTGTTACTGAAAGGGTCCTTTTAAACAAATATTTCAGAGTGCAAGTTGGCCAAAGTTTAACAGGTAGTTGATACGCGCTGGGGTTGCAAAAGATTGATAATGACGAAAATATCTCTTTACTAACAACAAAATAATATTTATATTAACATAAAAATTGGGTTTAAAGGGAATGGTCGCCCAGATGGGGTTAGAGGTCTACACGTGATCAGGTAGCTTAATTAAGAAATTAAAGAGTTCAGATTCAGTTTGGTGATTTAAAGGAGGATTTTGAACTGGGGCGTTCACACAATTAATGGACCAATTAAGTCAGCCAGATTCAAGATCAATCTGCAGGCGGCAACGGTTACCATTACCTTACGTGCTCGTTGCCAAAAAGAGGCAAGTTATATTACGGTGAATGCGACGGAAGAAGTCGGTTTTACCTCTTGCTTCAGACAAGGGAGCCCTTATGGCCTTCGAAGTTGGGAATCCTTGTCAGTCCTTCTCGATTAGCTATGGTAGAGTTCACTGATGTCGAAGCTTGCCGATTAACTAAGGCATAAATCACGGATTGATTTAGCCTTCAGCTTAAATCAAACTCGCCGCTGGGGAGAAGGGCGAGAGCGTCCTTTAGCTCGTTCGACGGAGTAGGTTGAAGTCTATCAGTGCTGCTCTCTAAATTCAGTAGAATCGTTATATAGGTGCTTGGTGAGGTGGCTCCAGACGCGCGCGCGAATTTTGGGAAAAATCGGCGACTCCTTCAAGAAAAGGGGGAATCATGATAACGTTCGTTGGAATATTCAACTGATTTCAATCTTTGAGCAGAAAGCCAGAGGGCAAGCAGAGAGGTAACCGTGGGGGACGATGACATCGGTCCTTTGGCAAATAAAGTTGGAGCGTGTGATAACAGCCTCTGCCGCCTTCTTGCCCAGGTTCAGCCATGCTTTGTCAGCTCTATACGTTGAGCTCAGCATCCACATGGGTACAGAAGGGCACGCGGCAGCCATTTGACCTCATTTGCTACACCGTAGAACCGTCTCGTGTTTGAGATTCCATCTCTCCGGAGCAGAGAAACTCTCGTTCTTTAACAAGAATTACTCAAACCCCTATCTACGAGTCCTACTCGTTTGGACTTACAGAAGTATCTCCTCGAAGATCTGTGCCGTTGGTGTTCCCCCTTCGAACTACAGTAAACTTTAAGGTAAAGAGATTTTGCGTTGTAATTACCAGATTACACCCCTGTCAATCATAACCTGCATCCGCCTTTGAATTGACTTCCCGCTCAAACTTAAATAATATCCATTTGTCGAATTAACGATAATTTTACTTCCTGCTTAGCTGTCATATTGTAAACTCTCCCGATCCAATTAATTATACTTATTGAGCAATTTGTTCCCCTTTATATATATATATATATATATATATATATATATCAAAATTATATTTGGGGTTATTGATCTTTATATATCTTTTAAACTGCAACTTGCCAAGCCATTAGATAAATCCCGGTCAATCGTAAACGCACTCTATAAAAATCAAGGAAGCGGCCCACTACTCCTTTAATTGTTTAAAAGCATATCGCAGACTGCCTCGGATCGGCTATTTGCCTGTGCTTGTGTATGCGCCCTTGTGTTGAGCAGGTTATTACAGGTATAACTCGACAATCTATGCATAGCCATATGAAAATACTGCTTTTTCTTTTGAAACGAAGTCAAGCCACATCGGGTATGGTTAATCGCTAGAAGGATTCCCAATTCGTGTTGACTTCATGATGGCTGTTCTAATCGGCAAATACTCATTGTGTGGGACCCATTTTGACGTTTAATTTCTCACTGACAAATAAAACGCCTAAAAACGAGTCTAGCAGTGTGAGAAAACCACCTAAAAAATTCTTTATTTTTCTTTCTACTCATTTTATGCTATTTGCCTTCTATAGTCTTCTTTATACATGTATTTACTTTTTCTCTCTTTGCAAAAATCAGTATATCAAGCTAATTAATTTATTTTGAACTCATCCTAAGGGAAATTATTAATTAGTATGCCTGTTTTAACTACATAAGAGATGAGACGTAATGTTCAAAGACAGGGTTATTTTTCTAATATTTTTTCCCACCCTCTTTCTCTGTCGCGCCTACGGGGGCCTTCTTCTCTATGTATGATTTGATCTGATGAGTGGAACTAGAAGGAGTGCAAAGCAAATCTGATACCTTGCTTCTCTCCCTGACATGTTTCTTTTTCTCCTAATTTACTTTTTATTTGATTACATGATTTTCTTAAACGTGTTACACCAATTGCTGTAGAACATTGCTTATCTTTCCTCTATATTAAAACCTGAGACATTGAGCAGCTTACCTTTGCTTTCCCTCACCACATTGTTAAATATTCTTTTTTTCAAAATTTCGTGTCCCTGTATATGTCAGAGCAAACTTTAGGTCTATTTTTTCTCCATTTTATTATCGAATTCAAATTTTCCAGCTTTTACACCCAAATTAAGGGAGAAAACTGTTGGAATTTGTGATTTGGACTACATTTGCAATGAACATAAGGTGGAAAACAAGGAGCCAAAAAACAAAGAAAAAGCAAATTTAGTAGCGTGGTTCAGCCTTTTCATAATCATAAATTTAGGGTTGATAATACATGGAAAAGAATTGTAAATTAGAAGCTGAATTAAATTATAAACTGTTTCGTGTTGGTTGACATGCATGGTGACAATTCAGCGAGAAATGCAAAGCCTAAATTAAAAATCTGCATTAGTTTTTTCACATTCAACATTTTTTTATTAAAAGAAATGAGATCTTTTGCAATATAATTAAGAAAAATAAAATTTAAGGATATATAACGATTATTTTTCTTGATTAAATGAAATAATGAATAAACAGAATATTTGGGATTGTATTCTTTCCTTGAATCTGAGCCTAACCTCCAATGATGATATTATTCTAAGGAGAGGATTTGAAAACCAGAAATTCTCCGTATTTACGCTCATACCTGAAACATTATTCTAATTTTAAATAAATTTTAGTTAATTTATTCATATTATTCATTTTGTATTAATCTTTATAGAAACCTAAATATTAGTTTAATTCTGGTTTACTACTTTTTTTTATTATCTTAATTAATTGAATAATAGCTAGCTCAGTAAAATTCTCAACCGGTTATTATTTATTTACACACAATTTTAATAATTATTATTATATTTAATATATATTTATTAGTTATTATAGATGTAAACAAATATTCATTATAAAAATGTTCTATGAAAGGGAATTAATCAATAATTTACCTTTCATAATTTATTACCCAACCACTTTTATTAGTTGAAGGTAGTAAATAGCACTAAAAAGACATTTACAATTAAAAATCATATTTTGTAGCAATTGAATTTAGAGTTGTAAAAATTTAGGAATTTGTGTTGGATTTAAGAGATTTCCATGGTAAAAAAAATGGACAATGAAAATTGCTCTCTCCACCAGGTTTACAACCAGTAATGTTTTGTATGAAAAGTGTGTGTGTCACGACTCAGCCACGATGAACTACAAAGTGATCTTTCCTTATTTCTGGATATATCTCCATATTTGAATTAAATTATCTCCCTTTTGTGTGCTACAGAAAACCTTGTTTGATCCTTCAGAAAAGATTTGTTTCATAATACTAATTAACGTCCTGGCTAATTCAAGCAGCGCACCATGTATTAGCTAATATAGTTTTCTGTATTTTAATTCATTTGGGAATTTTCTCCTTACTTTAAATAAATAATCTTTGAGCTCTAACCAAATATGCCGTGTGACTTTGCCTTTACCCGTGTCTGTTCACTGATAAAGTAACTTTAGCAGCCAGCTAAATTTATCTTGCATGTATGATGAAAGTTATTTGGTAAAATATATCTACCTCTGCTTATTTTACAACAGTGCCTAGTTTCTATTAATGATTTTAGATGAAACTCACTTATAATATTGCTTCTATACCTATTTCGGACTCATTCTGTTTTGAGCCTTTATCCAAAATTCCTTCGACATCGACTAGATTGTCTTTGCTTTGGTGATTTCGTCTTATTCTCCTTTGAGTATAATTTGCTATAATTTTGGTCTGTTCCATAAGCGAAACAAATAACTAAACATATTTATAGAGTGTTAATTATAATTTCTAAGGTTTTGGTCACTTTTGTATTATTCGTTACATTTGTTTTCTTTTATCTTCTTCTCCCTTTAGTATAATTTGGTATAATTTTAGTCTGTCCAATATTTCTCGAGTGGTTAATAAATTTTTTAGGTTGGCATATAATAAAGATAGTAAATAACTGTATTAGAACTTAGAATTAGATTTAAAAGGAAATTAGAGAAAAAAATATGTAAAAGACAGAATTTTATAACTCATGATAGAAAAAAATGAAGTGGAAAAGACAAGTTTCTACAACAGAAGCAAAGGTTTTCAGCAAAGTACAGTATAGTTCGAAGGGCTTGGGACACCTAATTCCTAAGTAATTTTTATTAATAATTAAGAAATAATTAAAAGTAGGCCAACAAAATTTCGATGTGCTGTTGGCAGCATATTGAAGCTTCTACACAGAGATTTTCTAGTTAATTGATCGAAAAACAAATATATGATAAACCAAAGATTATAAACCTGCAGGTACAAAGGTCTTGGGACATATCAAGAAAATATTCATCAAACTTGTATTTTAAAATTATTTTGCTAAATTTCCTCAAGAATCACGTTGAAATAATAAAACATCGAAAATGAATTAGAATTAGGATTCAAAAGGTTATATGAGGCAACTATACGTGCCGATGTCACCAGTATTTGCAGTTTCATCATGGCAGACAGAAAAGAGCTATCAAGTGATAATAAATATTCAATTATTTAGAAAACTAAGTCTAAACTATCGATTAGAAACATTGTTGAACAATTTAATGTGCCTAAATCCACCGTCGAAAATCTAATTTTCAAGTTCACACGCAACAGATCATCTTCTAACGCCGTTCGGCCTGGATGCCCTTTATAAATTTTGGTGAGAACAGGGAGAAAGTTGTTTAGAGAAGTCGATAAAAATCGATGTATGCCTCGTCGAGAGTTCAAAGCTCAACTGAAAAGCAGTGGTGTGCAGGTGACCAAGACTACAGTTAGTAAAATGTCATGTTTTCTGGGCATAAGGCATTCCAATCTCGTAAGACCCCATATTTAAAGCCTGTACATCTCAAAGTTTGATTACAATTTGCCCGAGAGAATATTGACAAGCCTTTTAGTTACTGGAAGAGTATTCTCTTATAAGACGAAACCAAGCTAGAGCTCTTAAGGCGAAATTGCGCTCACCTCGTATTTTGTAAAGGCGGAACCCGAAATTTACCTCGGAATACCATTCCAACTACCAAAACAGAGTGAGGTCTATAATATTTTGGCGCTCTTTCAGTTCATCTGGTGTAAGTAGCCTTAATAGAATCAATGTCACAATGAAAGAGGAGGATTATGTCGAAATCTTGAGCAAATACGCACGAAATGATGTTGGTGTTCTGGGCCTTGGGTGTCGTTGGACCTTCCAACATGACAACGATCCCAAGCAGACTTCAAAATTGGTGCAGGATTGGTTAGGAACTAATCATATTAAGGTTATTAAGGGGCCAACTCACTCACTAGATCTTAGTCTAATTTTAAACCTTTTGCACAAGCGTTGACCAAGAAATCTTCAAGAATTAGGGCTTTTCTCTCAAGAAGAATGGAAAAAAATAACACCAGACTACTCTCAAAAGTTAATTGAAGGGTATAATAGGAGATTGAAGCAAGTAATGCAACTTAAGGGGCAGAAAACTAAATACTTAAGTGTTTCTCCCAGGACATTTTTATCTGCATGTTTGTTTATTTTTATAATTAATTGTTTATAGGATACTTGTTTTCCGACCGATTATTGTCCGACATTTAATACTTTTGGATCTATAAATGAAAAAACTGTTTGGATGAAGGTTTCCCAAGACATTCGAGCTATACTTTAAATATAGTAAAAATATAAAGGACTTTTAAGGATCAAAGTTGGAAAACTATATAAGTAGAGAAAAATAACTTAAATTTATAGTTCCATTGCAATTAAAACCAATATGATTACTAGCTACTTTAATGTAATTGTTTTTTCTAATATAAAAAATAGAAACAGAATAAATTAAGCACTTAACTCTTCATTGAGTCTATAAATTCATTCAATCTCAAATATTTTTCTTCACCCATAAGTGAAAAATTTCATAATTTAATAATAACTATCGTATTCTTTTTGAATTTATACTGGAAACAGTTTTTAAATTGATATTTTATTTGTAAATCTTGAGACTAAATTTTGACTACTCTATTTCTTATCACTAAGGATTTAGGCTATTACTTTCGTTCCTGCATAACAAACTTATAATGAATCTCTTCTAATTTTAGAAATAAATGTTGTTACTTCGGCCTTAAATTTTTAGTTAGTTGCTAGCTGATAAATGAGTTATGCATTGTATTATGTTAACCTCTTTTAACTTGTAGATTTATAATCCATAGGAAAACACTTGTTGTAAGAATATGAACAGAGGCCGATTTATTTAGATATTTATTCTTAAATAAGGCAAGTATCGTAAATGAAAACAAAGCCCTTTATACTTTTCAGTAAATAAGAGTTTCACATTATAGGAACTAAAATAATATATCTGTTCTTCCTGTTTTATTACGAATGTTAGTATTATCAAGTTTCATGTGCATCATGATGCCTTCAAATTTGGTTTTGCATATCTTCTTCTGAAAAATAGGTGGGTCATCATCATATATTTCATAACTGCTTCTCTAGGTATTTTTTAGTTATAACTATTCGAGCGATTTTAAGAACTATAAACATTTCCAATTCTTCAGGAATAATAAAATATTGGCAATCTTAATTCAATTTATTTCTGTAAACTGTCTAGCTAAACTTGACATCGATTAACTTGTGCCTTAAGTGTTCACCAGTGAAAAGAGTTTGCCTGAGACATTCTGGATACTGTATATTTACCAGTCTAGGTGATGCTTATTCAGCAGCACGCAGTTCTGTTATCAAGACACTTTTATGTGATATGTCAAAAGCTAAAAAGGTTTTTTTTTTGGGGGGGGGGATTGAGGTAAAAGATCAGGAAAAAAATATCCTTCATGATTGATTTTGACATTCTTTTGAAATTTCGCTATATGTTTATTATTATTCTGAATCAGAAATACTTCTTTTAAGTGTCGGTTTGAGATAATTCATTTGTAACATGAATATCAGTAAGTAGCTGATTAGGATTCGAACAAGATGTTTCGAGTTAAACCACGTTGTCTATTTCTGGGGAAATAAACCTGTGTTGTTTCCCTCATTAAGTGGGATTATGGCTCATCCAGGGAGTGTAATCCTGAAATTTGAATGATTTCGTGAATGTCCATCATAAGAAAGTGTTTGACGCCAGAGCCAATAAGTTTGATAGTTATATATTTAGAGGGTAGCTTCAGTTGGAAACGCAAAATGAAGAACATCACTGGGAGTTTGATGCTGGATGAACATTAGTGAGCTACATAGATATGGTGGTATAGGAGTATTTAGGATACGTAGAAAGTTCATTTGCAAAATAAGCATGATGTATTTGAATTTTGTTGATTCGTCGAAATGCTTTTAAAATTAAAACCTCAAAATTATGTATTTTTTTATTTTAATATCAATTAATAAATTAGCATAGAAACTCTAACCTCATATATCAAAACGAAATCGTTTATGTAAATAGGAGTGGATGCAAAGTATAGTTTAAAATGTAAGCCGGAAGGATATAACTTTTGCAAGAAACAAATCCTTTATACACACGCGGGTAACAAGAGAGGATTATACACAGAAATTTAGAAATATGATTAAAGATAATAAATGAAATTGGGGAATTTCCAAAGAAAAGAAGCAAGAGTGCAAAATAGGATAAGCAAAAATAAAAATCACTACATATTCAGAGCTCGTGAATGTCATCTACATGGAAGAAAGGAAGAGTAAAATTCCTTTCACTGTCTGTATATTGTTGAGGAGAGCAAAGGAACTAGATATCCTATTATGGTGTCTGAGATGGCAGATGCCCACGCATTTCGTTAGATTCCTGGAATGTGTTTTGTGTAGTTCGTAGTGATTCTGAAAATTATACCTCTCATAATATGCTAAGTAGAGGAGGGAAAGGTTGGGATCAGATATTGCTACTTCTATCTATCTAGTTTGTGCATATAATAAGAAAGTTGTACATAATATTGCTCAATATGGTCATCTAGGTTGTCACTTTTTAAAGTGTTCTACTATCACTAAAGTTAGTGCTAACTCTATTGATTCTAAAAATAGCTCCTCTCAGAATGGTAATTTTAAGGCGCATACTTTCTTGGGACATCTCGCGCCTGATCAGAAAGTCCTCATTACTATTCTTAGAGATATTGGTGCAGCCAAATACATTTTGGAACAAAATTTTCTTCCTAGTTTAGTTCATATGTTTAGCGAAAATTCGATAGGTAGATTTAACTTATCAAATCCCCTACTTTCTTGTAGAGGTTAAACTTGAATCACAAGTTGTTAAGTAGAATGAGAAAGTAGCTGTTAAACATCGTAAATTACCTGTTTGAAAAGTGCAGAAGGAGTTGGGAGTTGAGGTTACTCTTGACCATTAGTTTCTAAAATTAAGAAATGACTAGCTTGATTTTTTACCCTTAACTGCGCATTATGGATACTCTAGCCCCATAAGATAGATATCCTTTTACGCAAGGCGATTGAAAACTCTTGGTGAGTTTTTCAGTCACAGTTGATTAGACGTCTAAGTGGATAACAAGAAGAAAACTGTATTTGACTTCACTGGTCTCGTTACTGGCCTTATAGGACAAGCGCTACACGAATATATCTGCATTTTCAAGCATAATTCAATTAGTCCCCCTTTTTGACGCACGGCGAGAAAATTATGTATAATCATCATGCCTACATGAATACCTGTTTTATAGTTGTGTTTTTGAAACACTAATGAGGATGCTATGAGAATTCGTAGAGCACCATGGGATTTGTGACATTTTAATACCCCTGCCCGAAGTGCTATGTCTATTCTCGGCTCTCACATTTATAGACGCCTTACTGGGCGCGGGACCTAGGTCATTATGTGGATTTGATTCCGCTAATAAATTAGTTGCCTTTTGTGACACAGCCAGAAGTCATTTTTTCGTATTCTTGAGCGTCACAGGATTTGTCCTCTTTAATAATGCGTGCCCAAATATGCAGTCCAACATATTTAGTTGCATTATAGGAGACCGTTTCGAAGACTCTATATGTATTCTCTATTTCCAGAAGATTAATTACCTTTTTCAAATGCAAACGAAGACATTCTAAGAATTTCCCCTTTCCACAGCTGTAGTTTATTTTAAAACACGCAACCTAGTTATTTTGATATGGTAGTCTCTAATAGTTATTTAGACCTTTAAGATGCACGCACGAAGCCGCTATAAAATATAATCCAGTGGCACAGGATTAGGATCCTGATAGCAAAGGAGGTTCAAGTCCATTGGTGAATTTTTAAAGCGCACAAGAATAGTCGATTTTACGACGTTCCTCTCTAATATTTTCAATATATTTTTTCTCTATTTAGATTTTCCAGCGCCTCATGATTAATTACCTTATATTGTTTCGGCTCGAAGATATTAGGGGCAATTTAAGAGAATAGAGTTATATTTGCCTTTTGCGACGCTCACCTGAAGAAGTATTCTATATTCATACAAGAGTAGATAAGTTTAGGTCACAAACTGTAAAACAATGTGAATTTTCCAGTCGTAAATGATAATCATCCTCTTAAGTGACGTTTCTTATACACAATTTGGATTCTCAATTTCCACCTGATTAGTCTCCTTTGACGAGACGTGCTGGAGACACTAAGTTCATTCGCTACTCTCAATTGATTAGAGGCTATGTGGAATATCAAACCCACATTATTTGATGTAATTTACTACGCGCATGTAGGCTGAAGCTATGTGGATTCTCCAGCGCACTTTTTAGTCCACTCGCATTTTCCAGCCCCACATGATTATTCACCATTTAATGCATATTCTTTTCTCTTCAAGGACACGCACAGAAAAAGCTATTGACTTTTCCAGTAAATCATGATTATCTAACTTTTATGACAATTGTTGGTAGACGCCATGTAAACTATTATGCAGCCCTGATTATTTTTATTCTTTTTACAACAGGAGCTCGAAAATGCTATCTGGATTTTTCAACCTTACAAAATATGCATCATTTTATGATGCCTTAGAGACTAAGTTTAAAAATTTTTATGTCCAACATGCTTGTCAACATGGAGGCCACTTAGGGGGAGCAATGTGGAAGAGATAGCTTACCTGATCACAGAAGAACATGAAACGGGAGACCAAATAGAAAAAGGGAAATCTAATGGCCTGGCTTTGGGTACAAGACACTTGTGTAAAAACCTTACTATCCTGGGTGTTCCAAACAGAAAAATTAACATTTTGTGCTTCTTAATCACTGTAACGTCTATTTCTTCACGTAGTTAAACTGGTTAAACTTTGAAGGATGTGCGAAAACTATAGGTACTTCCCTATTTAATGGGACTAATAGACCCTAAAACCATTTAAATCTGTTATTGGCCATTAAACTTTGAATGATGTAGATTACTTTGCAGGTACTTATCGACATGTTTCCTTAGGGTAAAATATAGGAGAAGAAAAAGACTAAGAATTAAATAGATAAAGAGGTGAATTACTCGTAATAGTAAAAATAATAGTATAACAAAATAATATTTAATAGCCATAATAGTCTTAATGAGGGATAAAGTGTGTTATTCATTTTCCCTGCAATCTTGCTATAGCTTTTAAATATTTCGACCATTTGCTGCCTTTTTGTTTCTTAGATCACAATGGCGTTCCATTAGAAGATTGGAGTTGAGGAAGCTAGAGCGCTTTGACTTTACAGCTTATTTCTCTTGAAAGCTGAAAACGTGTTGAAACGAAAATTTTAATGAAAAGAATTCTACCGGGAGTTTTTAATTGGTCATTTCATGCAGCTATTTCTCGCACGAGGAGCTGGATAAAGGATGTTCATGTCACTGAATACACAATTTGAAGTTAATGTTTTGGAAGGAAGAGAAATTAAGAGGCACTTAGAATTCTCCAGGATTATAGTTACTATATATGGGTGATGTGCTGTGCTTCTAGTAGCTGGTTGGGTGATTGTCGTTAGATTACACATTCTTTTGAAACGGTTTACGCTGTTCATATAGACAAACTTTGTAAGGTAGGATAGGTGAGTACGGATAAAAATTCATGTCATAAAAAAATGAGATTATTTGCCTGCTAATTAGAGTACATATTATTGTGAAATATTACTTTGGTCAATATGAAAGAGAAAGCTTTATGCTTAATAATTTAAGGAAAATGACTAGTTCCTATAAGTAAAAAGGAAAGAGAATGTTCATGGTACAAAATATTTTTGCCTCTATATTTTCATGAATTTTGCTAGATTTAGTAGTAAAAAAGGCAAAAAAAATTTCCAATATATTTGCAAATTTTCGAGACTGAGGCAAATCCATAATAGAAATATGATTTCGATGTTCAGGAGATATTAGCACCGTCATCAAGTAATATTCCGTTAGATTATCACTTTATTTTTCGTTAGAAAAAATGTAAAAATATTAAAACATTAGTCCAGATATATTTCATAATTCTAAGAAGATCTTTTCACTTAAGGGGCTTTTGGTATAAGCAATAATCTTAGTTTTAGACATATATATGATAGGAGTGTTCAAAAATCAACCTTTATTATATGCATATAAATCTTTACATTTTCCTGGAAAGATATAAAACATAACTACTTTCAAAGAGGATGCGGAGAAGCATTGTTACATTGAGCTTGAAATTTTATGACTTCAAATCGGAGAACTACAACATTTCCGCTGTTTCATGAATCATGTTTTACATTATAACTTTTTATCTAAACAAAATAGTGTGCAACAAATAGGAACCAAATTACAATTTATTCTTTTTCTTTTTACTTAATACAATTGATATCCACTCGGAAAAAGAAATAGCACATTAGTTCATATCATATTTTATAATTATCACAAAATTCTTTTACTCACACTCAAAGCACACAAGGCTCCTTACTGATGAGACAATTTTGAGATTAACATTTATTTACAAGTGGAATCGATCAAAAGGTGAAAGCAAACAGGCTGATTAATCTAATAATGAAAGTTACATAGTTAGTTGTTGAGAATTTGTTTCTTGAAGCTGTTAAAGTGGCTTCTGTTGAACTCATCAACTTAAGGCCATGTTTTCTTTGGTTGATATCTGTTGTTATGACATTTACAAATTCGCTCTCACCATCTTGACATCACGTTCAGCAATATCATTCACCGCTTTCAGAATCTTACCATAGTCCAAATCGATTCTATGGACAATACGTGACAAGCTGCAAAAGATACTCCCATCTAATGTTTAGTGTGGCCAACAGAAAATGTGATTCTGAGCCAATGAGATCAATCGGAGTGGTCTCACCTGTGAATACTTTGATTAGACGCTTTCCTGTTCTTAAACTGCTTGGCCTATCCGTGGCATATAACTGGGCACAATGTCATCCTTCAGTGTATCAATCGAATCTTGAACAATCTAGTTCACGCTGTAGACATCTTATACTTAAACTTTCAAAAAGCATTTGATAAGGTGCCACACCAGAGGTTAATGAACAAAGTCTGCGAGGTCGGGATTACCTGGAAGGGAGCCGACTGATTTGAGAATTGGTTTGACGGACAGGTGGCAGAGGGTGAAGGTCAGAGTGATAGCCTCAAGGAGGGCACCACTGACCAGAGGGGTTTCCCCGGGCTCCGTCTCCGGTCGACTGCTGTTCATTGTCTACATAACTGATATAGACAAAGGACTGCTATGCACAATAGCAAAGTTTGCAGATGGTACCGTAATAGGCGGCGAGGTTACCTCGCTTGAGGGACAGCTTTTGCAACTAAGTTGAGTGGTCCGAAATATTGCATATACCATTCAACCTTGAAAAGTGCAAGCCTCTGCACATCGGTTACTCTAACACTCAAGAATCTTAGAATTTTTTATGTATTAGCGAAAAAACTGGAGAACGATTTAGAGTTGCAAATCAGATGCAACCTGTAGTTCTCTAGTCAGTGCGCCGACGTAGTAAAAATGGCCCAGAGACTATTATGGTACATAAAGAAACAAATTATGCAGGGAGTTGAAAAAAAGGACTGCAGGAAGTTGTTGATCTTGAATATGATCCCAATGGGCAACTACGGTTACAAGTTCAATTTATCCAGATTTAGGACAAGCATTTGTGAGAACTTTTACTCGTATAGTATTTGTGATGGTTACCTCTTCCAGCTGAGATGGTAAACGTTTCAAAAGTTGAATTGTTTTCTCTACAAGCAATATTGTGGGGAGAGGTGGGCAGCGAGAGCCTTGAATATTTTTGCTATACTTTCACTGATACTTATTGTTAGGCCTTCGTATACGAAGACTGATTGTTATGGTTTGCAATAAATTATGAGGTTAAGCTTTTCCTTGTAACTAATTGCAACACATTCTCTCCTAAAAAATTTAATACAAATACACTGGATCATAGAAACATGCGCGTAAATGAAAATTTATTGAAGTCGAAAATAAGCACCCGATAAGACCTAACATACAAAGTGAACCAGTTTCTATCGACATACAAAAGATTTTAAATTCTGCCCAAGGAAAATGAAACGTACTTAGTTAGTGACTCGATAATTAGAAATTAAATAGATCTCTCTCTCTCTCTCCCCAAAATGTAAAAGCAGAACAAACGTAGCACTAATTACAAATAGACCAGATCATACAAACATACACTGAAATGAAAAAAATATCGAAGTCAGAAATAAGCACACGATATTACCTAAAATACAAAAATAACCAGTTCTATCGACGCACAAAAGATTTGAAATTCTGGCTAAGGAAAAAGAAATGTGAATAGTTAATGACTCAATAATTAGAAAACAACTAGACTCCTTGGCAACTTGAAAAGGCAGGAGACGCAACTTTTGCTGCCTCGAGGAGGTAAAAATTAATCGAGTAACAGAAGAAATAATAAACTTCCAGATAAACAGCAAAAACTGACCAATTATAGTTAATGTTGGAAGCAACGGTGTCTTTAGCGGAAAACTACGCTGGATCAGAATGCATAATAAAAGACAAAACAAAAATAGTTAAAATAATCAAATTAAAAACAGATAATAGAATAATTGTTGACATATTACATAGCAGATATAAGAAATATGAAATTTAAGCCGAGCTGTTGGGATAAACCAATGTTTAAAATAAATTTTCAAAAGGAAATATCAAATATGTTGACATCTGGCTTTTATTAATGCGATCCTTTTCCTCTGCGGTAAAGAAAGAAAGCTTATAGAGAATTTCTACAAATAAACTTAAGAAACCTTTAGGATAATAAACCACCGGTTAATATTATGTGCTTGTATGCATTTAGTTGCTTCTTCCTGTCATTCTTATTTTCACTAATAACTAGGCACATATAATTATTTCAGAAAATAATAAGGCAGTTTCCTTATGTATTTGCTGGTGTTCCCAAACTGAAAACAGGAAGTAAATATTAAAGATAGGAATGGCGATGTAAAGCTCAACACGCTTCACATCGCCATTCCTTTCTTTAGTATTTACTTCATGTTTCCAGTTTTGGATCACCCGAAAACAGCTGAGGGAACTACTGCCTTATTACTTTTTGAAATAATTCTATGTGCCTAGTTACTTCCTATCTTTAAGACTTAAGCATTCTCGCATAATCTACCATTCTATTTTATTCAATAAATTTTCACTTATGATTCTCCCTTCCTTCCTACCTTCCTCCATTCTTTTCACCCATACACTGACACTTGTAACCATAAAAAACAGTATCATGTATAGGGTTTTAGATGTGTATTGCGTCAATGGTCTAGATAGTTCTAATCACAATAAACTTAAAAACTTATATTTCGTTATTCAAGGGAATGAAGTTAAATGCTAACGTGAAATCTAAATTTTTGCAGACGAACTTGGTTAGGCCTAAATCTGAGCAACGCTGTGGAAAACGCATAGTAAAAACAAAGAGGTAGGAAAAATAGATATTATTGAATGATGAATTTATACAGTAACAGTATATGATTAGATTGAATTACGCGTGTGAATAAAATTTGCATGAGTAAACGAGGATGGATTTACAATTGATGAATATGGTTAGGTAATTAGAATACGACATATGATTATTGATAATTAGAATATAATTGGTAATTGGATAATGGTTAAATAGTAATTTGTAAATCGTTTGATAAATAGATTCATAATTTCTAAATAGTAATTAGTATAATGTTAAATGGTTTGATAGATATTAATTGGTAAATTTGATAAATATTAAATAGTTTATCGTTAAATTGGATAAATAGTTAAATGGGTGAATAGTTAAATGGTCTAATAAATATTAAATTGGATAGATAGTTAAATGGATTGATAAATAGATTATAACAGAGTTGGAAGGGTCTGTAAATGAGAGAAGAATCACGCATTAAATCGAGATTCTTTTGGGAAATATTTAGCTAAATAATATATATCAAATATTACAGACCCGATTCAACGGAACCAGGACAACGAATAAACCTCATGGGTTAATTTTAAAACGCTTGGGAGAGCGGGTGTACCAATCTCACGATATAAGTCATGGTTACCAATTCTTTTTGAAATAAATATATATATATATATATATATATATAGTTAGAAATAAATATTTACACTTTTAGGGGTATAGACCGCTATAATACTGCTCCACCAAGGGAAAAGCTCGCACAAAACAAGGTATTTAAATAAATTTTAGTCTATAGAGCGGCGAGGCCTCCTTACAATGCGTCCAGAACGGGTTATAGTGCCAATTAGCTGACTCGGATTGCGAGGAAGGTGGCGATTAGTAGTGCCACTCGATTGAGGCAGTATATTGTCGCGAACGAGGACCGGAGCGTCGGGTGACGATTCTTCTGGACCGCCCGAAACGGTGATTATCGGGATTTGCATGTTGGTCACTAGGTGTTCTCCAGCTGCTGTGGAGTATTCCTGCAACAAAAAGAGAGGCAGCAGCAGTTGTGAAGAAAAATTGGGGGATGTAGAGATGGTTAGTGGGGGGTTTGCGAGTAAAGAGGTGGAAGAAAAAGTTGTAGTTTGATTTGAAAGAACAGAAGCCGGGTTTGGAAGTGGAGTTAGTTGGTTAAGAAGTGTTGAAGGAAAGGTTGGGTGCGTGAAGTAGACTGAGATGACCACTGGACTTATATTAGTGGAAGAGAAATGTAATGGCTGTTTCAGATGAACGGCCTCTATGAAATCGGGTTTAAGTCGATCTATGGAAACCGTATATTGCTTGGTGCCAAACAGCAGCAAATAATTTTTGCTTCCTGGAGACGACGACAGGTTTCAAGGATGTGCGAGTGGAATCGCACCTTTTTGTGCTTAATAGGTCTGTTCTTGGAAGGAGGTAGACATAGGCCTGGGAACTCCCGCAAAAGTTGCTGGAAGTGGGTTGCAGTTGCAGGGAAACGAACAGAGAGGAGAGAGCTGGTGGAATCAAAGAAGGAAGCAGCAACTGTTACGGTCGTAGTTCTGTCGATAATCTTGCGGCGACGAGAATCAACGAGAATGTCGTGCGTGGAAAGGAAGTCGAGGCCTAAAACTTTAATGTCGACGTCGGCTATGATGAATATCCATGGGAAGACATGACGTAACCCGAGAGAGAGCCCGAGTATACTCTCTCCTATAATTCCTTATGTCAGATAAATTGGCAGCTTTAAGGACAAGATCAGAAGAAGTGCAAGCTTTCTTGACTGAAGAGGCTGGAATGACACTGCATTGAGCGTCAGTGCCAACCAGGAAGGAAAAACCAGTGAGTGGGTCATTAATACTAAATGGAGTATCGACCTGATGAAGCTGTGAGGTTGCAAAGGTGACAGACCCACGTATCACTTTCGAATTCAGTTTAAAGTTCCCTGTGCTGAAGGTGAAAGTTGGGTAAGGGAACTCGTAGAGTTGTGTAAGATTGGAGGTGGTTAGGTGAGGGTAGGTTGAGATTGAGGTCTTTGATGGTACGAGCATGGCTTTGAGTATTTTTCTGCTCTTGGACGAAATTTGAGGTGATGCAGCAAAAGCCTAAAGGCTTAAATATAGAAGTATGAGCAGCAAGACCAGAATGAGTGTTAAAGTTGTGGGCATGAGATGATGCTTGGTAAAAATTGCAAGGCCGAACATAGCGTACAGCGTTGCTCCCATAGTTAGTTTGGTACCAGCAGCTACCCTGAGAGTTGTCAAGATAGGGATAATTAGGCATAGGTTTGAAATGAAACTCTTGTGCTGGAGTTCCCTCGTTGGTGCTGCCTTTTTCAGGAGGAGGAACGACGTCTTACTCCTCCATCCTGCTCACGATTTTGCTCTCAGTGAAGATCCGTTCGCACCTTTAGGGCACGAATATCTATTTCAATCCTCTCCAGAACGGATAAAAGATCCAAAGCCTGGGAGGATTCTTCCTGAAGGAGTCCTGGCCGGTTGTACGAAGTTTCGGCCGGTGACCTAACTTGAGAAATGAATACATGTGAGTGGTGTTTAAGATTAGAGTTGAATGATGTTCTACGCCCCCTATTTTCATCGCTAAACGACCTGGCGCCTGCATTTCCCGAGCTGACGAATAAATTATTATACAGGGCGTCAGCCGCCTCTGCCCTCTTCCCACGTTCGCTGTGGAGGACAGTGGAATGAGGGGCTTAATTTGGTCCAGCATCCGACGCATGAATATTTCAGTTATGAGTGGCTCGAGTTGGTAGAGCTGTGCTCCCTTGGCATGTGCAAGAGCCGTGAGATGGTCCAGAACGTGCGTGGGACGCCTGTCCCCCATCTCCTGCGTATCGAGAAGGAATCGCAGGTCCTCAATTTGCGAACTCCCAAATTCCTCCATGAACGCTCTATTGAACCTTCCCCAAAAACCAGAAATTACCCCATTAAGTAGAATACTCTTAAAAGTAGAAAAAAAACTTACAAGTAATTTCTGGGCTACGACGATTGTTCTATGGTTCTCAGGAACTGCTTGGTGTAGGAGGAGGAGCTCCACCATTTCCCACCCGCTAATGGGATTTTGTGGGTCGAATGGCGGAAGCTGACCCAAACAGTGAGTGGAGAAGGAGCGTTAAGTGGGAGGCGAATGAGGGAGAATGCTTGCGTGGGGGCCGAAGGTGGATGAATACGTCGTTGTTGTTGCTGGAGAGGATGCTTGCGTGGTTGTTACTGTGCCGAAAGTTCGGGCGTAGCTTGAGGCTCCGTTATAATCCATTTAAAAAAAATAAAAGTGTGTGTGTGTATGTATGCACAAATTCAATTCACGCGCTTAAACGTAAAAAAAAAAAAATATTGAATATTGGTCACTCTTTGTCTTTATTACTATATATTAGAATTAATTTTAATAAATTGCCAAGAGATGACTTAAGGAGGCTAAGTTAAACTCAGGATTGGAAACGAGCACGTGTCGAACATCACTTGGGAAAAATGAAAGTCCACTCGAGAAAAAACTGGAACCGACTGAGGCGGCGGAATGCGTCGTCCTAAAAATACCTCACACGTGACGGTGAAAAGTAATTTTACGAATGAATGAATGGATGTGAGATAATTAAACTATTCAGGGCACCACTTATAGGGTTTTAGATGTGTATTGCGTTAATATCCTAGATAGCTCTAATTACAATAAACATAAAAACCTATATTTCGTTATTCAAGGGAATGAAGTTAAATGCTAACGTGAAATCTAAATTTTTGCAGACTAACTTTCATAGGCCTAAATCTGAGGGACGTTGGGCAAAACGTGTATTAAAAACCTAGAGTTAAGAAAAATATATATTATTAAATAAACAGTTAGATTAAAAGATGAATTTATACATTAACAGTTTATGATTGGATTAAACTATGCGTGTGAATTAAATTTCCATGAGTTAACGAGAATGGATTTAAAATTGATGAATATGGTTAGTAATTAGAGTACAACATATGATTATTGATAACTAGAATATAATTGGTAATTGGATAATGGTTAAATAGTAATTTGTAAATCGTTTGATAAATAGATTCATAATTTATAAATAGTAATTAGTAAAATGTTAAATGGTTTGATAAATATTAATTGGTAAATTTGATAAATATTAAATAGTTTATAGTTAAATTGGATAAATAGTTAAATGGATTGATAAATAAAATATAACAGAGCTGGAATGGTCTGTAAATGAGAAAAGAATCACGCATTAATTCAGGATTCTTATGGAAAATATTTAGCTATCAATTACAATTGAAATACTACAGACCTGATTCAACGGAACTAGGACAACGAATGAACTTCATGGTTTAATTTTAAGACGCTTGGGATAGCGGGTGTACCAATCTCACGATTTAAGTCAGGGTTACCAACCCTTCTTTGAAATATATATATTTATATATATATATATATATATATATATATATATATATATATATATATATATATATATATATATACAGTTAGAAATTAATATTTACACTTGTAAGGATATAGAACGCTACACGTGTGATCAGTTAGTACCCTACTGATGATTCTTATACCTTTCACATTAATAACAACATATTCTATTTTAATAAGCAGAGATAAATCATACTCTTAAGTCTTTCTCATGTCTATTGCCAGGCCTATGAGTATTTATGCTCATTCTCATGCTGCAAGAATGTGTTTGCTACACAAGGTTTTTTGCAGTCCAGAACCCTATCTATCTATCTCCAATTTTCTTCTTTCCAAGGATACAAAAGATGCCAATTTTCTCCTCATATTCTCTCGTCTATTGATATGTAAACAACCATCAAAGTATCCGCATTATAAATTCTAGCCACGACTCCTTCCAGAATCTTTCTTTCGCAGTTTCACTCATATTATAACGGGTTTCCTTACTACATACATCTAGGCAGAGGTTTAACTTTGTAAATCTAATCTTGACTTGCATAATTCTAGAGATCATACATTCCTATAGAACTCTTGCATCATGTCACTTATTAGTTAAAGGACTGTCATAGACTCTTTACACTAAGACACCTGATTTTAACAACTGATCACACTGGATTCACTCAATCCACACAAAATCATTTCCTTTCCTTTCTTTTCCACATCTCATATACTCATCACACTACATACAGTCTATCGATTCACCATTTGACGCATATTAATCAACCTGACAGTACGCGATCAAAAAAAACTCCCTTGACTACTATCATTGCGCGTTACACTCCTCGGATAAAGCCTTCGAGAACGCGGCTAACTTGGCCAGCGTCCTCCTATCTGGGTGTAGTCGATTTAACAAAACTGAAAGACAATATCGAATTCGTTATGCCGACCATATAGGCAACATTACCGATTTAGTTGCCTGTACGCGCCTAGGAGGACAGTGTAGGAATTCCTTCTCTCATACATCCAATTTTATTATACAAAATGATTTTCAATATATAAAATATTAGAGGTGGGCACAATTAATCGTTACTCCGTTAAAAATTGAATCAAAGTTAACGCTAAAGCATTCACGTTAATATAACTTTATTATTATTGAATAAATCTTATAGGATTTTCTCTTTAAAGTTCCCCCACAACTGCTAAAAAATTCAAGCAGCCCTTGAATTACAGCCTGTTGGCCGTCGCTCCATGGCCAACTAAAGATTCTAGTCATTCTATCGAGCTCCAAAGGCCGTCTAAGTTAGATCGTCAGTAATCGAGTCTCTAAGTAGCAATTATACCGCTCATGTTGCAGGGATATATAACAAAAACGTTATAATTCGGTGATTGCTATCGTACAAACACTCGCCCAAGCTCAGTCTTCAGACCATGCCGCCCGAGGTGGTTTTCAGTAAGCCGAACAGGTTCTCACTTATCGTTAGTTCTCGACTCACTGTGTCAAATTGTTATTGTCAGCTAATTCGAAGAGTCGAATCCCTTCCCCGTTTCCCTTATTTATTTCCTCCTCATTCATCGAAAGTTAGAGTCACCCCTGACCAAACTCCAGGGACTATTCTCCATCTTCTGCCAGTTTAGCAGAGAGGTTCAAAAATGACTGAATTTGTGGCCTATAGACGACCACAAACCGATATAAGAACGAATTTGGGTTCATATCTTGCCCTAAACTATCGTAACTGCCTTTAACAATGTATTCGAACGCGTTCAGGTAATTTCGAAAGTATATTATTACTTCGTCGCCTTCTCCATATTGTAAAATGTGGTGGAGCATCGCTTATCTGTGGATCACAAACACATCTTTGAATTTGCGAGTGTTTGTTTAAAGACCTGTTTCTACGATGGCTACAATATATATGAGGGTATCACTGGGTAACACGGCCACACGTTCACCCACTTGTCATGTATCAAGCTGGCGTTGAAGAGTAAGACATTAAGGGACCGAGACTACTTCACACGTTCCCTACCTTGATGATTTTCACTGCAGCTCAGTCAGAGCGTTGTAGCTTGAAGGCAGCACATCACCTGGCGCTTCATCCGACTGAAATTTCTTCCCCATGTACTTCAGGATTCTCTTCGGCAGCTGAGGGCACCGTATTATCCTGTAAGTAGGTATTGTGATTTCACCGACTACAGAAGTCTGCACAATTACCTCTCCACGGATCAAAACAGGCATCGTCTGGGTGGCAGGTAATCTAAATTCATTTGCCTTTCACCCATGAACGAGCGCATTACTACCTGTCGCGGCTCCCTTTCGTTTGCAGTTCTCTCCTTTCTTTGCACTATTTGTCTAACTTCGGGACTTAGTTAACCCACTAGGTGCTTTAACAGTAAGGAAAGTGTTGCACTTTAAAGCCAGAAAGCAGTTATGTCGATTAAGATGCCAAGAGCTCTGTTACCTAGAAGGTTGAGATAGACACAATCATTACGGTACAACTCATCGCTTCCAAATAATTGGTGGACCGGATAAGAATTATTTATCCTATCAACGCATATAAGTGTCCAAACTGCGTATTAATACAATAATTTTGTTAAGTAAATCCACAGTAGTTAACTAATGGGTTATCCTGCCTACTAATAAGCCCTTATCTTTTTTTTCGCAAAGGTCATAAGCATTTGTCATTGATCTATTCCGAATGCTTTCAGTGTCTCTAATTCCTCCTCCTGGGAGGAAGTGACCATTCCTACTCATTATAAATACTAGGATAGATTTCCTGGAGAAAATCCTCATCTCTCGTCCTCCTTCCTAATTGTTTTATTGCCCCGGCCTCAAAAGCATCATACTTCCGAGAGGTGTCCGTGGTCATTACCGATAGGGTTCTTCAGGCCTCAGAGTTGGAAGTCTTTCACTACATAATTGTGAAACTCTCCCATAGAGAGGAGACCAAAGCGATTTAGGGTCGTACCTCGTTCCCTCGTGACTCCAAAAGCCTTCGCTTTCTTCTTATTTACCCCCCCACTCTAAATTCCTTATCAAATCTCCCACCGTTATTCCCCTCTATTTCTATTACTGGTGTGTGCGCCTCGTTGGATCCACTTAATTAAGTGCCCCATCCAGAAGAATCTGCTAGAGCTGCTATAGACCTCTTCTATTTCCTCTTTCCTCTTTCTTCTTTCTTTTTTACTTTCTCTTCATATCATTGTCTTTGGAAGCATCGCCAGATATTTTCCCTCACCTATCGGAATATGAACCCAAGACCGTTGAAGGGTCCCTGTATCTATTTTTGTGAAACTCCATTATAGCTACGCCCAAAGCTGCCTTGTTTAATTCAGGACAAATTGGTGACTTCATGACGTCAGCACAGCATAACAATGTAGAGTTTTATTATTCGCCCCACTTGCAGACCTTAGGATATCTTTCGAACGAACAAGAGGGGTCTTGAGTCTCTCACCTCTTCTTTTTAAGAGCTGCCACCTTATGCATTTTCTCCTAAACTC
Organism: Ceratothoa steindachneri; assembly: GCA_963969495.1. Classification (NCBI taxonomy): domain Eukaryota; kingdom Metazoa; phylum Arthropoda; class Malacostraca; order Isopoda; family Cymothoidae; genus Ceratothoa; species Ceratothoa steindachneri. Next base: position 12,684,395 of record OZ018323.1, on the reverse strand, counting down.
TGCTCCCAGAGTATAGCCATGCAGAAGCCATAACATCGTTTATATTCTTCTGAGTAATCTTGGCACTAACACGTTCTGGCTAAGAACAAGTCTGCCTAATCCTTTTATCCCTATCTAACACAGTGCCTCTTCCTTTTACTTTGACCTTGGATCCCCTTGCTTTGCTCTATTTTCCATGATAAATACTACACCGCTTTATTGTTTCAACATATATCTTTTGTAAAATTGAGCTAAAGCGCCCTTGACTGTTTCCAGCTTGCTCCGCGAGATAACTCATTTGATTTCTTAGCTTAGTCAACTCTTGGAGGCAGTTCTCTTCCTACTGGCCAAATTGGTATCTAACTACGGCATTCTGCAGCTACTATGTTACTCTGATTCCTTTATCTTCATATTCATTCAGATTTCAAGTTCATTGAACATACAATTGCTGTCGCATGTGATGCACTTATAGTTTCTTTCCTTGAACCATATACCCTAGCGAGTCCAGCCGCATCTTCGACAGGTTGTAAGAAAGCCTAATAAAAGTTGGGTTGAGTAAATAAGAAAATGACACAGGAAATGAAGCACGTAAGAAATGAGAGGAGATTAAGTTGCCTAGGATTCTTTCCTCCCATTCACCTCTTCCCAAGTCGGCTCTCGCGGCACTTACGATGCAGTGTTTGCCTCCTGAGTGAGAGCCACCCACGTCGGTAGGAGATTCATTCAGGGCTCGAACTGTCTGGGTATCTAATCATAAAGCGAACTCTGTGATCCTCATCTCGATATGGTGAATCTAACGCAAGTGCTCCGATTCCAGGCTCTGTAATTTTCTCTCGATTTGCTAGATTTCTCCTCAGACGTTCTATAGAGATCTTACAGTTTACAATAAGCCCAGGCTTTGTCAACCTTACATTTTAGGATGCAATTGGTGCAGATACTGGCTAGGTAGCCTTTCGAATAACACCCCTCCGGGAAGTACACAGACCACTTGTCCTTCTGGCATATTGCACAGGTGTACTTTAAGGCAGCTGGTCCTTTCTTTACACTCATCTTCAACACATTATAGCACTAATAACTTTTGACCAATCAATAAGTAAAGGAAGGGGTGTGGTGACTTAGCCCTGCGTGATTTGCTCCCGCCGACCGATCAGAGACATTTCATATCTTTCAGAATTCACGCTCCTTTGCCGCTGTTCGTCCGACTGAGTCATCTAAGCCCGGCGTACGTTGGCTTACAACCAAGCAAGTCTGACGGCCCCCGAAGGAGACCATTGATTTCGCTTCAGGTAGACAGCTGAACACGCCCCTTACTATAAACTCCTACTAGTTTCCTTCAGGGCAACTAGGATCTCGGTGTAGCATTCAATGGATTTGCCGCCAGCCCAAGAAACTCGACCCAAGGCTTTTTGTTGGCCTGGTACCCATCTTGGGAACAATGGTTCGTCACCATGGACCGTTGGTACGAGAGGCATCCTTCAAAGTTCACTTGGAATGGTCAGTAATTATAGGCCACCGAAGGCGTTAACGGGGGCACAGAAAGAGAGACAGAGAGAGACATAGACATAGAAAGAGATTTAGAAGTAATCTCGACCGATAAATATATGGTATTACTAAAGATATTGGCAGGGATTACCTTTTGGAACTTCAAATTTTCTGCCTTATAATCGGCCAAAAGCACCAGCTCCCGGAACCCTTGATGCATGTTTTTCACATTAACTTTTAAGCTACATAAACAAGATGGAACAATAAATTAGGAAGCAAATGAGAGTACATAAAATTAATATTGAAGGATAATAATTAATTTATAATAATAATAGATAATAATTCGTATAACGATTTTAAATATGAGAATTAAAGGGTCATCACCTGCTTCATTAAAATGAATCCTGCAATTTAAAAGAAAATTGTTAACCCAACGACAATGTGAACTGTCAATTTTTATGTGCTCGATAATCTTGTACGGATTCATATATTTGGTAATTCAAAAATGTAGATGAAAACAAATTTTAAAGGTTAATATCAAGAGGGATCAAGGACCAATCTTCTCATCCTAACCCCGCAGGCCCTTTTAATGGGCTATATATACTCGCTTATATGACATTGGAATTCCAATTTTATGAGGATCTCTTAAATGTATGACGAAAGTATAGATTAAAGACAAGTGAGAAGAATTAAAGCATTCTGTTTATTTCATTTTAAAATATAGAAATCTAATAATAATACTGGTAAATCAAAGGAAATGAATAATAATTCTAAGCCGATAAAACCTACGAATATATGATAAAATACACACCAAAGCCAGGCCCAAGGAAATATGTATAGATTTAGAAAATGGTGAAGAGAGACATGGAATGATTTTGGTCTAATCCCTTACATCTGGAAGTACACTAAAACTAAACAGAGATTTTTGATGTAGTATTATACTTAAAATGATGGAAAACTACAAATGATACCTGACGCAGGAAGTCGTCTCGTTTTCCATTTGCCACACTACATAGATTGATACACTGATGGATTTCATTGCTGCCCAGTTATATGGCACTGAGGAGCCAGTCAGCTTCAGAACAGCAAAGCCTCTAATCCAAGTGATACAGCTGAGACCACCCTGATTAATCTTATTGGCTCTCAATCACAGTTTCTGCTGGGCACACTAAACATTAGATGCGAATGTTTTCTGCAGCAAATCAAGTCTTGTTTACAGAATGAGTACTCTAGAATAGGTTTGGATTATGATAAGAATCTAAAAGCGGTGAATGACATTGTCGAACGTAATTTAAGATGAGGAGCAACTTTGTAAGTATCATACCAACAAATATCAACTAAAGAGAAAATGTCTGTGAAGCTGAGGACTTCCAGAAAAAAAACCTAAAAACTATTAATTTCATTATGATATTAACCCTCTTTTAATGCTTTCACCTTTTGATTGATGCCACTTGTAAATAAATGTAATCTCATATTTGTTTCATCACTAATGCACCTTGTGTACTTTGAGCGTGAGAAAATAAATATTTTGATATTTATGAAATCTTGGCATGAACTAATGGGCCATTTCTTGTTCATAGTTTATATTAATTGTATTATCTAAGAAGAGGATTAAAAAACACCTTAATTTGGTTCCTTTTGGGGGGAAAATCTTGTTTAGATTAATCAGTATAATGCAAAACATGATTCATGGAACTCTGGAAGTGGTGGTGTTTTCCAATTACTAACCGCTTTTGTAACTAAAAGTGCATACAGCAAATAGCTCCATTATTTATAGCCTTTGTAATAACTTATCCTGAATTTGTTCCCCAGTCGTTTCATACAAAATCGACAACAACCTTCTACTATGAAACTTCTTCCTCAGAGACGAGTAGATTAATAGAAAGGTATAAATAGAAAAAACATTACGAAGGATATCAATTGCATTAAAAAATTATTAAAAAAGTAAATAAAGATTAGTTAGAATAGAAATTTAGGTTGGCAAAGTTCCTGCTCACATGATATTCTTAGGTTTAAACAGTGATTATTCTTCTTTTTTTAAAGCTCATCTGGCGACAGCCTACTTGGGCATTAGTCGCCGTATTAAAAACCTGCCTAGTACTAGGCTACTTCAAAGTTGATTAAAAAAACAAACCCCCAAAACAACAAAAAAAATCAACAACAAAAAAAGCCCCCCCAAACCCCCCACTAAAAGTTAAAAAAAAGGTAAAAGGCAACGAGCAGAAAACAAGCTCCTGCGCCGGGGGGAGGTCCCCATGGCCCAGGAACGTACGACCTATATAAAAAAAACAGGTTAAATAAAAGGCAGAAGGCCGGCCTCCCTCCAAACGACTACAATTCCATCAGTCATGGTGCACGCACTCGTCCCGAGTACAAGGGACAGGAGGTAGCGACCCAGCCCATTCAGGTACCGGGACAGGTAACGTGCGCAAAGATCGCCCAGACTGGGACATTCTACAAGAATGTGCCGAACAGTCTGGGGGAAAAGGCAGTCTTCACAGTAGGGCGCTGGCGAGCGCTCCAGCAAATGAAGGTGAGTCCCGCGAGTGTGCCCAATTCGGAGACGAAAGAAAGCAACATGAAGCCTTCGCGGCATTGGGGAGGTAGGTCCATGGGAACAGTCGCGCCACAATGGCACGCAACTTTAAGTTCCCTTCGGCCGTCTCCCATCTTCTTTGCCAAGCAGCCCGAATAGCTGCCCGTATTCCTGCTATGTATTTAGTGTGAGGAAGAGCGACATCTGCCCGGCTCGCCAAAACGGGGGTGTCATGGGTATCGCGAACCAGGCGATGCGAAGATTTCAATGCTCCGAGAGCACTCATGGCGCTTTGTGAGTCGCTATAGATCACAATCCGGTCTCCGAACCCGGCACGTCGCGTAATCTCCCATACCGAGTGGTGTATTACCACTATCTCGGCCGTGAAAACAGAAGCAGCGGATGGCAGAGCCCCACTGACTTCAAACAGAGGGTATACGGCGTGGAAGCCAACCCCCTCTTGGGACTTGGAGCCATCCGTATACACTGGCACGGTTGCAGCGTGACATGAGGTATACTCCAAAAAGGTCGAACGCAATATTTCCTGCGCTGTACAAGCTTTGGTTGCAGAGGTGTGGCGATAAATAGCTAAATGTCGTAACCTCCAGGGTGGCATCGGGCCACCGCCCCGAGAGATATACCTAGCTCTCGAAAAAGTTTCCTGGCGTTAAGCCCAAAGAGCTAGGGGTATGAATGGAGTCTCTGGGTGGCATAGGCACCGTCGAAATCAGTTCTGGATGCAGTAAGAGCTGTTAGCGACTGAAGGAGGCACCGGGTTTGCGCGTACAGGCATATGATGCACTGTACACGGTGTAGAGCGAGTGACACCTCCCCAGCATCGACTAGTAGGCTCCTAATGTGGGAAGTGCGGAAGGCATCGATCGCCAGGCGAAGGCCGGTGTGGTGGATCGAGTCCACCTTCCACAATAAACGCTCGGCTGCAGATGCATAAATCTCGCATCCCTATTTGTGCTTCTAACGAACAAAGGATCGATAAAAAAGTAAGGCAGTACCCCTATCAGCGCCCCAAGCGCTGAACGTCACGGAACGGAGAATATCCATGGCGCGGGTACAAGAGAACCTAAGACTGCGAATATGAGCCTTCCAGATGAGGCGTCGGTCAAATACAAGATCAAGGAAACGGTGCGACTCAACCACTTCCAGGCGTACCCCATTAAGAAACAAGTCTGGGTCTGGGTAGAGCCGTAAATAGCGGCAGACGTGCACCACCTTGTTCTTGGCCAGGAAAACCGAAACCTGTGCGCTTCGGGAGAGCAAGAGACACTTTTCAATACCTGTTAGGGGCGACGATTCAGGTGTTGGCATCTGGGCCGTGACAAAAGAGATCGAAAGGTCGTCCACGTAGAGCGTAACGAGAACATCTTTTGGCAGCACCGAGGTGATGCCGTTGATGTTCAGGGCAAAGAGTGTGACAATGAGGACACTTCCTTGCGGGACACCCTCTTCCTGCCCCATAGTGTAAGAGAGTACTCCCCCCACCAATAGGCGGAATCTTGGATCTCGCAAAAATTCTGATATAAAGATTGGGAGGTGTGGAGAGTCTCCATGATACCCTATTGCCATACGGTATCATAGGCCTTTTCCAGATCTAAAAACACCGTAGCGTAGTGCTGTCTACGAAGGAAGGCCTTGCAGACGGCACTTTCCAGACGGAGGAGAGCGTCCGACGTGGAATTGAACTTGTGGAAGCAGCACTGCAATAGACAGATATCCGCCGCTGTCCAGAAAAAAAGGCTAATCTAAACTTTACAAATTTCTCCATCAACTTGCACACGCAAGAAATTACAGAGATTGGGCGGAAACTGGCAGGTGTAGAGTATCTCTCCCCGGTTTGCAAAAGGCGAGCACAGTAGCGATTCGTTAGGAATCTGGGAGGAGACCCTCCACTCAGATCTTGTTAAACGAATCTAAGAGAAACGCTATGCCTTGCTCACACAGGTGTTGAAGCATGGTGTAAGGGACATCGTATGGACCATGGGTGATGTCTGCGCACGAAACAAGAGCGGAACGCAACTCACTCACAGTAAACCTGTCGTTGAAGGGTTCTCCGCCTATGGAGGTAAAGTCCAGCCGGCGGCCTTCCGCGATATCACGACGTTAATTGAATGCTGGAGGAGAGGCATTTCGACTAGAGAATGCGGAGAAAGCGGTCGCGAAGGATTCGACCACGGAAGCAGGGTCAGAGATTGCGGTCCGATTCTCCTAGAGAACGGAAGGAAAGGTCCTGCGAGAATTTTCCCCGAATCTTTTTGACTCGCTTCCACACCTCTGCTAGAGGGGTCTTCCAGTTAAGTGAAGACACGTATGCCGGCCAAGAAGAGCGACTGGCGTGCTTAGAAATATACCGGAACCTAGCCCTAGCCCGACGAAATTTAGCGACAGTGAAATCGTTCGGGTGGCACTTATAGCGCATGTAGGCATAACGCTTCTGTTTGAGGGCCGTCTCACACTCGGCTGACCACGACGTGAGTGGTCAGCGTGCAAAACGGCCAGACATTTTATGCATAGTTGTAATGCACGCGGCGATGAGGTTGCCGGAGAAGAACTCAACGGCCTCATCTACCGACCTAAATCCTCGACTGAGATAGAGAATTCAGTCATGTCCTGAAATGCAGGCCACCGCGCCTGCGCCAAGCACCACCGAGGTGGGCTCTCAGGCGGCAGTTACCCAGAAAATGATATTTGAATGGGAAGGTGATCACTACCATAGGGGTCATCTACCACCCTCTAATCAAAATCAGGCTGTGCATTCAAAGAGCACAAGGGTAGATCAAGGCAAAAAAATGAAGCGGTTCTCGGGCAGTGATGCTTAAACTCATCCACATTTAGGACACCTATCTCAAGCTCTTCGATCAGATCGGTAAGGACTTGTCCCCTAGGAATTATTTAGGAATCTCCCCAGAGAGGATGTCTGCCGTTCAGATTTCCAAGCAAGAGAAAGTGCTTTGGCGATCGTGCCACGATGCGGCGGAAATCCCTCGCGTCGAATTCAGCTGAAGGTGAAATGTACGCAGAAAAAATAGTATACCTCTTAACCAGGTAAAGCTACACAGCCACTGCCTGAAAGGAGGTATCTAAAGTGAAAAGAAGAACGGAGACATCATGCCTGATGTAAACCGTGAATCCTCCAGCCTGGCCTTCATCTCGTGGGAGTGGGGTCGCAAAACCCTTATACCACTGGCGGGTGGGCAGGGGGCACTCGCCTAGCATGGTCTTCTACAGAAAAATAGCTAACGGGCAACAGAACGATACGAGCTTCCGCAGCTACTCCGAGTTGGCTCGGAGTTTACGAAAATTCCATTGAAGGAATATGCCGTACAGACCTAGCTCGGAGGAGATGCGAAGGCCGTCTTCGAAGAGAAGAACCTGACGGGAATGGCCGTACGCTTCCCGGAGGCAGAACCCTATGCGCTGTTAGCCGGACAATGCGCTGAAGGCGCTGTTGCCTTCGAGGACTTATTGGCGGAGGTTGGACTCGCCATGCGAGTCTTTTCCTCTATTCGCCTCGAAATCTTAAGCGGGCGTTGCAGCTTTGGAGGCGGGGGGACCTCTTTTCGAGGACCCAGTGACTCTGAGCCACCCAGCCCACCACTAGGCGTGGGCTAAGGAGTCGAAGCTCCTTTGTTGCTGTCCTCCTTTCGAGGGACAGCTTTAAGAAACCCGGAAGATGGTCTGACGAGCAACTTCAGAGGTGTTGCCTCCTGCGAGTCTAACGACTCGATGAAAGCGCGTGGCCGTTTCGCCTTTCGGGAAAGAGTCACGCTGGGGAAAGAAGGGGGAGCCCTGGTTTTAGCCAGGCTTGGTGTGGACCCTCTGTGCCGCCAGATTTACCAGGGAAGCTCCCAGGTTGAGTAGAGCCCGCTGAAGGGCTCCGAATAGGCTTGGAAACAACCGAGCTCGTTGGCCTGGATGGGCCAGGAGCAGAGGGTGTCTTTCTAACCATTGAGGCGTAAGACGTCCCAAACAAAGCTGAGCACGACAGGACTAAGTCCTTAGCCTCGCGGAATAAGAGTCGTTCCTGGGCCTGAACGGCCAGGATTTCCTTTTCAAGGAGATATGCACCACATTGCTTCGAAGAAGCGGGATTCGGCTCTCCGCAACTGACACACTTGGCCACACACGATTTGGACTTATCATGTGCAGCTTTGGAGCAATTTACCCATCGTTCGGGTGACCCCGACTTTGCACGTCTATATGAGCGATTCATATGGCCGACGCGGTGACAGTAATAACACCTCCACTGCAGTGGCACGAATGCCTTCACGTGGTAGGAGTATCAACCGGCACGCACCCACTCAGGGAGCTTGTCACAGTCGAACGTGACGAAGAGTGTAGGAGTGGGTCTCGAGGCCCCCCTCTGTTTTGTGATCACACGTTCAACCTTGACCACCCCATGGCCGGCTAGCTCTAAAGGGATGTTTTATATGGAGTACTCAACGAGTTCCCTTTCATAAACTACTCCTTTGACAAAGTTCATGGTAGAGTGCGTCGTTTAACTTACCGCGGTGCCATCAATTGTCCGAAGAACACTTATCTTAGCCCCGTCGGTGGGATCCGCCGCATTCGCCAGAATGCTCCTGTCCAACAAACGGGTCATCTTCGGCTCTCTGCTAATTACCTTAGCTCAAGATCTCCTCGGATGGATCATGTTGCCTTTGGCCAACATGCTGCCATCAGTGGAGCGAATAACTAAGAAGCAGTTGAAGCCGTCCGGCTCCAAAACGACAGGAAACCTCTGAATGAGGGGCCCAGATGTCATTGAGGCTCCGCCCTGTGCCCTTTTGTTTTTAGTCAGGGGCTCCGCACCTGGGGGTAGAGGGGACGAATGTGCCGATCTTGGCTTGGTCGCTTATCGGAGCAGCAAACCCATCCGTCCCCACCGGCCCCGCGAATGGAGAGGATCCTTGAGTCTTTTAAATCTTTTTTTGTTTTTTTCCTTTTTAGGAGAGGAGGGCAGGGAATGAATCCATCTCTTCCTTTCGCCGGCAGAAGCCCTCAGGCCAGATGGACCAGCCTCAGCGAGGTCCTTCTCGGAGAGGGAGAAGGTCCTGGCACTAGTAGGGGCACCTGTTGGAGGAGATCCCTCCCCTCCTTCTACTAACTTGGAAACCGTACATGTTTGAGGAGGACCTTGCATGGGGGCGGACTTGAGTTCGGTGCTTGGCGCTGAGCCCGGAATTGCTCCCATGGAAGGTTCTACCGTCTGAGGCTGAGTTGCCTTAAGGACCATGTCTTTTTCAGGGGGGACCTCCAGTTGGCCATACCCCCCAGGACATCACAGGTCCTATTGGCAGCAGCGTCATTAGTCATGTCTGCGGAGGCACAGACCTTGACCCCCGCTAGATTAAAAATTCTAGCCAGCAGATCTTTTGAGGGGAGCGACCGAAGGGTCCTTGCTTCCCTCTCCCCCTAAGGGGGTTTGTTCTACCAAGCCGTTCAATGGGGAGCGGTCAGCTATGGGCAGTCCCCTTGGATGGAAAAGGGAGGACTGCCGCTGGGTAGAGGTAGGTGCCCGAAAACACCTTTAGAGAAGGGGGTGAGGGGGAGTGCCCTACACCCATAGGCGAAGGATCGGAGTAAGCCTCCTCTCTGGTTGAAGAGTTATGGAGGGTTCCCTAGGAAACCATAGGGGGGAACTCAAAAGCCAGCAGATCTTTTGAAGGGAGCGACCGAAGAGCCCTTGCTTGCCTCTCCCCCTAAGGATGTTTGTTCTACCAAGCCGTTCAATGGGGAGCGGTCGGCTATGGGCTGCCTGCTGCTTTCTTGGCAGTCCCCTTGGATGCAAAAGGGAGGACTGCTGCTGGGTAGAGGTAGATGCCCGAAAGCACCTCAAGAGAAGGGGATGAGGGGGAGTCCCCTCCATCCATAAGCGAAGGATCGGAGTAAGCCTCCTCTCTGTTTGAAGAGTTATGGAGGGTTCCCTGGGAAACCATAGGGGGAAACTCCATTTTCTCTGTGGAGCTGCCTGAGGAAGGCTCCGTTGGTCTTACAGGGGAAATGGGAAGAGATTTTAGTTAGGTTTTCATTCATGGGCATAGTGACCCTCCTTTACTTACGGGAAGTAAACGCTGCTAAGCTCTCGCAGTAGCCCGCTCTGCGAAGGGGGCGTACAGGGCAGGCAGAGCCAGGTGCCGCCCTTTCAGGCCACCCTTCCCGCCTGGTGACCTGGCAGCCCTTCAGCATGGCGGCTCCACCTTGGGCACGGCGTAAAAAAAAATAGATGGTGAAGTGAGAAGTAAAGGGGATGTGAGGAAGGTATGAAGCAGGTTGTTAAAAACCCACCATCCTAAACCGGAGCTCAGGGGTTAGGAAACATTGTCCCTTCTTTCCTCATCCCCGATCCGTGATAGTTGGCTGAGATGAAGGTCAGCATCTACCCTGTGAAATTAGAGGCTGACAGAGAAAGTTGTGGGGGAGGTTTTATGAAAAGCGAGGAAACAGGGGGGGAAACACAAGTGTCTGAAAGAAGGAGAAGAGGCTAACCTGGGTTCGAACGGGGTGTTGAGTCCCGTCAGCATGGTGGCCTAGGATGGCATATCGCCGTACCCCTTACAGGGTATACGGTGATTAACTAAGCCAAAGTTGAGTTTTTCTTGCACACTATTTGCATACAAATGGGGGCCACCCCATTATTTTAAATCAAATGAGGAGCATAAATGTGGAAGAAAATCTTTAGCTTTCTCTTTTATAACACGCATACCTCCAAATCGCAGTTAAATCTGGTCAATTTTTAGAATTTTTCAAAACATAATTAAGAACAAATATTTTTTGTAGGAACTTCACTTTCTTTTTTTCGTCCTTTTTACCAAAGAAAACTTTAAAGAAATAAAGCAGATTTATAGGTCATTCTAATGGTCAATATTTCGGGTTATCTTAGATTTTTGTATGCTAATGTTATGTTTTATCATTCGGATTCTCTCACGTTATTTATTGCTAGAGCTGTATTCTCATTACCATTATTGAATGGTATTGGGCTATGACGTCTCATTTTATTAACTTTAGGAGTATTTCTCGTTTAAGTTTTTTTACCTCTTTTCCTACTTCTCTTTATTTTCTTTTTTGCCCAACCAGCTGACATTTCATTGTCCATTTCCGTTTTCTATTTGCAGAAAATGGCAGATTGAAGAGAGTTATGTTTTACCTAGATCATCAATCCCACCAATTGGTTGATTCCTTTGGCCTATCATATCTAGGACGGAAGTACATATGTTTTATTTGGAGAATTTTATGGGGGAAATAGGATACCTATTACCATCCTGTAATCAAGATTTATTCAGCTCTAAAGTGCTTCACTAAAAACTCATTATTCCGTTCACAGCTTTCACTTTCTTACGCCACGTTACATTTATAAATCCAATAGAAAAGTTTATATATTCATACCAATTTAGTGATTCAAACATGACTAAAGAGGGAAATTCAGCGCAATTTGTGTGCAACTCTTATAGTTATTATTCATTCGCTTTGGCCGTTCCACATCTAATCTTTTTTTAAGATCTTATGTGCTATATCAGTGTGTGACGTCTCTTTTAATTAACATTATAAGCGAATCTTTTTCATTGCCCCGTTTGGCGTCACGCATTCCCAATTATTAAAATTCAACAGCGATGACTTTTGAGCTTTCAGTCTTTCAATGAAAAACATGATACCTCCAACAACATAGAGTTTTTTTCTAAATATTTATTTCTAAATGTTTGAATATGTTGCACATGTTATACATATGTAGATTTAATTTAGCCTTCATCGAAATATTCAATACATTTTCGTTTGTCATTCTATTATACACAAAAATGTCATTTTGGGGGAATTTTTACTTGATAATTGACAATGATGAATTCTTTGCTAAATAATGTAATTATTTGTGCTTATATTTTACGTATAAAAATTTAACTAATAATCATTTTCGTGATAATAGCATTTTCAAGTAGGATAGTGAATAAATGTTAATTACCTCATGATCCATAATGGGCTTGTTATATACATGTGTTAATGGCAGTATGTATTTGCTTGGATGTACAGTAGTTCAGAAATGGTCATCATTTTCTGAAAATTAGCATTTAAAGTTACCATTAGCTTGAAAAAGTTTGGTAGCAAGTGCTCTTCTAAAGGGGTACAGACATTTAAAGCGAAAATTAGTCATTGTCCTTTATGTGTACCTTAATCTCATAAAACTAACAGGCCGACCACACAAGTGTAAACCTAGAGTACCGAAATTAAGTAATAATTATAGCTATCATCCCCTAACCACTAAAATGCACAGCAAAATTTTAACTAACGAAGCAGCTTCAAAAAGGCAGATGGTTAAAATTAGCCGAGATGAACATCAAAAGATGTCTCAAAATAAGTAGTCTCTTAAAAAAAGCAAGGATGAACACAAGCGTCTTCCAATAAATCAAGCACTAAAACAAGCGTCATCATATAGACAAGCCAAACACAAGGGACTTCTAATATAGCAATGAAAATACAAGTTCTTTAAAAGAGCAAAAACAAACACAAGCGTCATCAAATAAAGATAAGGCAGGGAAGCGTCCTCGAATAAACAAGGCGAAACAGAAGCAGCCTCATATCTGAAAGGACAAACAAATGCATTCTCAAATGAAGCAAGAATAAACACAATCATTTTTTAATAAAGTAAGGACAAAGACAAGTGTCCTCAAATAAAGTTATGCCCAAAACAAGTCACCAAAATAAAACAAGAACAAACACAAACCCCTAAAAAAATCTTCCTCCAATAATGTAAGAATGAAGACGAAGGTCTTCAAAAAAACAAGTGCAAACACAATTGTCTTCAAATAAAGCAAGGAACAAACTCATGGGTACTCAAATAATCAAATGACAAACATAAGCGTCCCAAAATAAAGCCAAGACAAACAATCGTTTTCAATAAAGCAAGAAAAAACTAAAGCGTCTTGATATAAGGAAAGGACACTCACAAATGTCCTAAAATTTAGTTAGTATAAACAAAAGCATCCTAAAATAAAGTCTGACAAAGAAAAACCTCGTAAAATAGAGTAAGAACAAACAAAACGTCGCTATTAAAACAAGGACATCCACAAATACAAGGGTCCTCAAATACCCCAAGTTTAAACACAAGCTTCAATAATAAGAGGAAACAAGATGCCTCCTAAAATAAATAAGAGGCTTCCTCAACTGAAACAAGGCATTTTTCTCCTAAGTGCTACCATGAATCTTCCTTAGGTGAAGCAAGACGTTTCCTTAAAAAAACAAGAACTTCCTTAAATGAAGCAATAACTAGGTACAAACCACTGAGGGGGAACCAAATGTAAATAATCAATATACCAAAATATACCAAATATACCAATATAATATACCAAATGTCAAACATATCAAATACTCATTTACCACACAAACCTAAAATACACAAAAGTAATAAGGTACTCTCAAGCATGATTAAAAAAAATTAGACAACCTAGATCTGAACATTGGATCTCAAACCCTCACCCAGAAATGTATCACTTTATTCTCACCTTGTATCCCAAAGGTATCCAAGACCACTACGAATTTTCAAAATATTAAGTTCCGTGTGCAAGCGTAAATTTAAAGTTTTCCAGAGAAATTAACCTTGTCAGTTTTTTAAGACATACGAAATCCCGAAAAGTATGTTTAAACTCGGGTAAATATTTTTGTCAATACAATCCACTTAAATATCATGCGAATAGGATGTAATGCACGTGAACCGTTTCAGTGAAAGGATTAAGACCAAATAAAATCCATAACCGCGACACAAGGAAAATGGCCTCAAAGCTACCTGTGAAGGTGTATGGAGAATATCAATTCGTACTCGACCCCGGTAATCCCTAGAGCAGCAATTTAACTTAATGATATCAAACTTGGTGTCCATAAAATTTATCTTGCTTTGGTAAGATACTAAATCTTCATAAGAGAATCGACCTGATAATTTTACTCATTAATTCTCTCTCCTTTTTAAAGGCAATTGCTAAAGGCAATTATTTTCTCTACGGGCTTGGCTTCTTATTATTAGAGCAGAAAAATTTAATTTAGAGACAAGCTTTTGCCGCTAGAGAGCTAATATGGTTAAAACAAGAAACCGCTAAATTATGTCTCATTTATACAACTTAATTCGCAATACTTTGTCTCTACTATATTTTCTAAAATTGATCTTAAGCACACTTGCCACTAATTTCGTTCGGAAAAGTTAAGAATTTACAATAATACGATGAAGACCACTTTTTGATTTTATAAATATACTCTTATATTCATGTCTCTTGGGATTCATTGATCCTTTCTTACCTCTGTCTATTACCTTAAAAAAACATTCAAAATAACTTTCTTTCTGTCCTTTGATTTGTAGACTATATTAATTTTCTCTACGGCCGATAATATACTCCCCGTTTACTCAAATTTATTCACTTAAATTCATTTCCTAACAAAACTTGGAAATACAACCTAAGAAATGTCAGTTTGGAGTAAGCGAACTAAAATAGTTAGGGCATTTACTCTTGGACCTAGGCATATTGCTTATACTAATCAATGTCAAGAATTTCAACTGATGGAAAATATCAATAGTAAATATTAAGATCTATTTAGGTATACATTAACAGCAGCAATTTTTATTGATATTTTACTTCACTGTAGAGTGAAAGAAGAAATGTGGTGCTGCCAAATTATTTCTGTCATTGTGACCAAATATAGGTGTTTGAAAAGAAGATTTATTTAAATTGAACTTCTGACGAGCTAGGAACTGGTTAACACTACTTAACACTAAGAACACGGGTTAATAACCTTCCCATAAATCCCTATTGGAGTCATTTGGACTCTTTCATTGTTTGTTTCCAAACTTTCTAAAATATTGTATCTAAATTTGTTTTTAGGTTGTATCTGCATATTTACTTGAGCATTCCACTGTATATGTGATTTTTTAATTTGCTTTTGAATTATTTTACTTCAATGAGTGAAAAGAAAAAATAAAACTAGTAAAGTATGACATTGATTGATCTTTATTCCTGAGATTATTTAATTACAATTATTTTTAAAAGGGTATTCAGCTAATCAAGCAAAAATCACACTACGTCTTCACACTTTAACCAAACACGGTAAATCGTAGCTGTACAAAATACACATAATGCTTTTTGTATTGTATGCAGGTACCTACAGCACTTTCTTTTTTTACGAAGAATCTTCACCCGACAATATTTTATTTACAAAGAATCTTCACCCGGCAATATTTTATTTACAAAGAATCTTCAACTGACAATAACTTTGTGGCGCTCCTTTGATATGGTTGGAATCTTTAACTTGTGTTTCAAATATATCGTGTCTCCTTGACAGAATGTTCGTCTCAGCTAACTCCTCTGCCAATCTTTGAATGCATGTTAATCGGAAAAACTTCTCTTCACTGATTTCCCTGTAAATGAGCCAGGCATTTATGGCAGCAAGATTCAAAGTATTTTGGAAAGAATGAACAGGCCACCTCCTCTTACATGTTCTTACACTATACTCTCTGGTCATTTAGGTTACGACTTCATATTTAGTTTTATTACATATAAAATTTGATTGTTTCGATTGTTTCTAGGTTTTCCTTGCATAATCATCTATGATAATATTTTGGTGGAGAGTTCATTGTATATAAATTTTCTTGGCCTAGCTGCAAGAAGAAGACCTATATAGTAAGCATAGTACGTTCACTTCAGTTGTATTTCTGTTCTCACATGGGCATTAGCTAGAGAACCAGTAAAACCACTAAGTAATATAGAGTATTCTTCATCAGGAAACATGCAAGAGATGGTAAAAGAGACGTGTACTTAAATAATTCCCTCTCTTAAAATTTGTTAAATCTTTATCTACTCTCCGCATTACTAGTATGTATAAATACAACTACCCGAATTTAAATAAAGACACATCATTCTTTCCAATGTTTATAACCTAATAACTAACCAAGATGTATTCAATCTTAAAATTCCTCCCCGTTTTCACTCGTCATTTTGATCCGACCAGTTTCTTTATCATTTTTACTATATTTTATATATTTCCAATTCTCTATTTTCCCCCATTCCAATTGTTAAGTTTCGTACTGATACGGTAATTTTGTTTGTATTTAGTTGATATAAATTCTTTACAAATATTTTCTGCTGTACTTACATTACTATTTTTTCTCTCTGATTTTTTTTCATTAAAATAACGTTAATTTTACTATTTACTGGCATTTATGTCTCATTTTCTCAGTAATATCATTACACGATTAAACTTGTGAGGTAATATAGATTTTAGATTAAGATTAAGGATTTCAAATTTGTTTATAGCTCCTGAAGATGGGATTGTGTCGAGGTATGCCTGTGTAGACTAGCTCGGCGCATAAAGTCGTACACAAGCACGGGCAGACAGCTGACCTAAGGTCGCTTTAGATATGCTCTGGAGCAACTACGAGTAATAGAGAGTGCGATTAACGGTTGACCGAGACTTAACTACTGGCTTTCCAAGTTGCTATTCAAAGGATATATAAAGAACCAAATCCCTCAAATATAATTTTAATATACATATATAATAAATGGGGCAATATATATATATATATATATATATACAAATGGTAGAAAAACTTATTTAATCAAGCTAGTTAAATGAATTATGTCGATTTATGTTATGACAGAGAACAAAATTTAAGTTAACTCGAAAAAGGGGGTATTAATTACAATTAGCGGGAAGTCAAATCAAAGGTGAATGCGGGTAAAGATTAACGACGTAATCTGAGGATGAAAATACAAGATCGCTTTACCTTCAAGTGCGAGGGAATTGGATGCAGGGTGTAAGACAACGGCGCAGGTCTTCAAGAAGATACTTAGGGGAGTCCTGACAAGGAGGACTCGAAGATGGGGTTCGATTACTTGGTGATTAAGAATGAGATTTTCTCTGCTCCAGAGAGACAAATCTCAACTCAAAACGATTCTGCAGATCAGCAGGGAGTTTCAGTTTCGAAAGAAGGGGAATCTTGAATGTTGAAGATGAGAGGGTTGCTCAACTCTCCAGGAAGAAGGGGGCTCGATAGTTTTCCCTTCACATGGGCCAAAGCTTAAGGAACGTAGATCTGCTGGCGAGATCTTCGACAAGGTACAACTCGAACACGGGTTAAAGGGCTGTAAGGGAAACAGACCTAGCACTCTGAACAGGAGGAATGGCGGGCTTTCAATCTAATCCAGAAATGGCGAGCTTCGGGTTAAATGGCCGGGCTTATGGTCTAATAGATAGCCTCAGGGCCTGGCCGTCCCTAGAGGATGTTTAGAGTCGGTATAAGCAAACGCACTTCGTGATAACGAATCGGTACAGTCGGTGAAACTTGCCTAGTGGCGGTAGGGTTAATGTGGCTGCACCCGGCGTTATTGAAGAAAAGAGGGTAGACGAGTGGCACCGTGGTTTAGAAAGAAGGAGCTGAAAAGGGTTATTTCCGAGGGAGATTCCTCTCGCGCTGGTACTTCAAGGGAATCCCCTCACAGATTGCAGTAACCAGAAACGGTGAAATTAAAGATGAGATCCGCCTTTTACGTTTTCTCCTTGTTATTTAACATAAACTCAAGTTTTTATAAGTAACATAGAAATACATGTTATCACGTTATGTACAAGAACCTCTACAATTTTACCATCGCTACGAAAATTCCCAAGGAAAGCTAAAGAAGGTCGTCTTGATTTTGAATTTCTTAAAATCTACCACAATAGTCTTGTTTTTTCCTAAATTTCTGCATTTGAGGCTTTCCTGGAAGTCATTATATTCAAGTGATTTTTATTTTTCCTCCTTGGATTCCCTACTCAATATATAAATAAATATTGAGATTCGCAATAGAAATAACTTTTTGGCCCTTGTTGATTCCTATTCTTAAATTTCTGCGCTGAACTCTTTCTTGTTTGAATTACCTATGTTTTTCTTCAATAGTTTTTTGCAACATTTCGTCCTATGCCAAAACCATTTCGTTAGTAATAAATGTAAACTTAAAAACCTTAACTCATAATGGCTTGGAATTCATGATTTTGACTCTGTAGTTAATCTTTCTTGACGTTATACTCTCGAAAAAGGAAAAAGTTTTTCCCCTCTTTTGGACTCCAATTTAAGTTGGACTCCTATTTAAACTTTGACTAGTTTATTCACGATATCCAACTTCTGCCCATTCGAGATTCCCAAACTGACCTTAAACTAATATTTTTTCATAAAATGAAGAACATATAATTTTCATCTCTCTTTTTTACCAACCCTTAAAATACTACTTTTTGGAAACTAAAATCTCCTGCATTACCCAAAGAATTAAATTTTAGTCATTTGAAATTCATTTCCCTCAAAAAAAAAGCTCTTAGCAATAATAAAATATATAAAATATGTACATTTTTATCTTACCTGTATTCCGAAAGTTGCATTAAAGATGAACTTTAAATGGTCATTTAAATGCCCTGATTTAAGTTCAGGTATGCATGTGGTACCAACGCATTTGTTTTCTCTTGTGTCCCCCTTACTTCCTACCAAGCGGCTGCCATGAGAGTCTTGTTTATGACTGCAAACAATTATTTTGGAACGTACAAACGTACTCGTAACAAAAAACTCTTTTATAACTAAAGAAATTGTTCAAAAGGTTCACTGAGTATTGAACGAAAATATAATAGTCTTAAATTAATAAAAAAGAAAAAAATAACTGAATTATAATCTTTAGTTTTGTTTTACAGTTAATTGATAAAATTTAGTGTGTATGTATTTACGGATATATCTAAAAATATACACATATTGCTTATATGCCTATGCTTTCTTTTCATTATTGCATCAGGTTTGAAGGTCGTCCGTAATTATGGGGGTATGGGGGAATCTTGAAGGTAATCGTGAGCACAACCCAAAAGCCTTGGAAGGGGGATGTTGGTTGCCAGTAATGGTGATAGATTACCGAGTTATCGCGTAATCCTTTGGCAAGGACGCCGGTTGATTCAGATGCCCCGGCTGGTTTGCGTTGCCCTTCCTTATTTCCCACGAGAGTTAGTTGTTGATTGCTATAGGGTGCCCTAAGTCGAGGGAAGGTCTTATTCTAGCAACGTGGTAAAATAGCTTGGAGGATAGGGAAAGACCACATCAGGGTAGAACACCGGTATTTCGGGAGTAATGTAATTGCGAGGAATTAAGATTAATGAGGAAAATGGGCAACGGTTGTTTTCCCGATTAATAAGGCCTTGAAGCAGGAAAACTAGATCTTATTGCACTCTACACAAGTTGTTTAATTAAGTTTCAAGTTCTAAATTATGACATAAATTAAGTTCGAGGTCAAGTGCAAGCAAGGTTTAAAAGAGACCGGACGAATAGAGTCTTTAAGAGTTACACTTTAATGTCTGCCTTGTGTACACGACTATATACAAAGATAAATTACGCAAATCCAAGAAATCGGACTGAACGATATTAAACGCGATAATATTGCTATAAAAAATAGCAATTCTAATTCTAATTTTTCTGGCTTCACACAGTTATATATTCAATTTAAGCCACGTTCTACAAGTTCCTCGTCTAACTAAGCCACACCTCCGTCCTATGTACCGGCTGTTGATTTGTGGGTATTAACATAACTCGACTTTTGATTGGCTCCTGCCAAACATATTGATAAGGAAGGCACTCCGACTATTGGGTAAAATTCTTTGTGAGCGGTGGCATGTTGCCATGGAGACAGCTTCCTAATCTGGTTTGTATTTGTTTAATAGTGATAGGTATCTGGTTTATTCTGCATTCTGCCTTGATTATAATTTTTGACTGAGATTGCCTCGACCAACTCTAACGGAGATAGCTGTGCACCGTTTACTACCGTGTGACATTCTTGTAAACGGCGCTAACTTTATTTTTATTTCTCTCTGTACTTTATATCTATAGCGGCTCTTTCGTATGTCTTATTTTAGACGTACACGCCGGTCGCTACATTTATACTCCGGGTAATGATATTTTAAAACCGATTTTACTGACTTGTCTTCGTGTACAAAGGTAATAATCAAAACTTTACGTTTATTAACCTATCGAATGGCTGAAATCCCATTCAGTTGGGCATAATTTTGCGGTTTCTTTTTACTGTTCCAGATAGCCCTGTATTAAGATCAAGAAGGAAAGAGCACAAAGCAGTGCTTGTGTACCAATTATCCGCATTTAAAATACGCCAGATAAGCTCACAAAATATGAATAAACAAATTTACATGAGGCATTAGGATGGTGAGGGCAATACAAATTTCAAGTTTCTTACTGTTACGTATATTTGTTTGCATGTGATTGATATAATTTCTGCAGTATTTATATACATAACCGTTTATTTTAGTATTAACTGCCGTTTATGTCTCATTTTTTCAGATTTATAGCATTACACTATTTAGCCTTTGACGTTTTATATTCATTAATTTTAGATTAAGTATATATATATATATATATATATATATATATATATATGCGGTTAGGTAGTGGAAATAAAACCAATTCCTTAATCCGCAAGAGAAGTCTCCTGGAGTTTCTCAACCCTTTTCAGGAGTGTTAAATATACAACAAGGCAACAAATCCTTTCTCTAAAAGAGAAATTTCAAGAATACTTTTGTATAAACTAACATTTAATTTGGACAGAAAACGGAAGAATGTGAAATTTTATATGTGAATCTTAGCCCTGTCAAATTTTTTTGATAAATGAACAATAACATTCTAGTCAATGCCGTTAGGTAAGGGTAATGATAAGTATTCCTTGATCAGTTAGTTGTTCATTTATCACAAAAAATTAAAAAGGGCGAACATCCACTGGGAAAATTAACTTTCCTCTGTTTTGTGTTGAAGTTAAACGTTAGCTTATACAAATGGCTTCTTGAAATTTCTCTCTTTAGAAAAATGGATAGTTGCCTTGTATAGTTAAAGCGGCTGAAGAGGATTACGGAAATCAAGGAGACTTCTCTATTGGATTAAGGAATTCTTATTTTTACCCTTACCTAATAGCATTGACTAGAACATTAGTGATCATTTATCAAAAAAATAGAAATGACACAGGTGACATATACACAATGTTTTCGAGTGCCCTAGAGAAAACTTTCAAAATTGCATGCCTGCCGTAATGCAGGCTTCACTCACATCGACACCTTCATGGATTCACAAAGACGTCCCAAAATTCCTGGCGTTTCGTACTGTCTCGCACCCTGGTACAATTCGGTTGCGGAGATTGTCCTAAACATCTACCTGAGATGAATCCACAAGTAATTTTAAATAGCTACACAGGTAGAAATCCAAGGGATTCAGAGCAGGTGAGCGTGGATGCCATCTAGTTGGTTTAGCTCTTCCTATCCAGATGACGAGTGATAAGTGGAAGGTCATCCAAGAAATCAAGCATGTTG